>JAECXO010000268.1:0-600000 GCA_018152825.1 Scaptomyza hsui
AGGCCAGTTAGGTTCTTTTCATTGGTCCTTCGAGCCGGATGCTGTTTGCTTCCCCCACCAGTGGTAAGGGCAATCAGTAGACAAAAAACCCAGTAAACTTGTGTTTTTAAAAAGAGTTGACCATTTGGTTTTGCCGCTCTAAAATTACAAAAATTAGAGCAGTGTTAAGAAAAACCAGTGCTAGGCCGTCATAAATAAAGTGACCTGCCGGGATCAGGTGTTAAGTGTGTGAAATACCCGATTTAAAGCACAAGAAGTGCGTCGCGTGTTTATTTAAACTCGCAGCCAACGGCGCTATTATATAGCGCGACCAGCAGATACTACAGCAGACAGCGCGCTAATTAGAGCGCCCACTGCAAACGCCGCCAGCCGACAGGGCTAAAATTAAAAGCGCGTCCGAAGCCGCAGCCAAAAGCGCAAATTAACGCAGGGCAACAATTGTTGGAAATCAATCAGTTATACAAGCAAGGAGACAAGCAACAGGCACAATCCAAGCAAAGCAACACCCAACAACAACGTTTGCGTCAGAAAAATCTACATCATCAACAATTTTGTCATCCGCATCTGCATCATTAACATCACATCAACTGCATCAACGACATCGGCAGCATCTACAAGGAGCATCAATACCTACATCTGCAACAGCAACAACTGGACACGCATCAGCAACAGAGTGCCGCACAGACGACGCAAGTATTGAAAACTTAGCTCGACAACAGCGACACGCTGCGAAAAAAAAAAAGGGGCTGCTACACGTCCAGCAAGCTACTAAGGGTGGCCACAACCAATAAATTAATTTTATTATTACCTTTGTTAATTTAAGAATAATTTCCCAAATGTCAAAGTGTCGATGCAAATTTTAAGAGGCAGGCTTTTATATTTGAAACTGTGAGGGATGCAAATAAAATCTTCTCTGCAGAAGAGCTTCAATCCCCTCTGCACGAAGTTGAGACAAATCACAAGTGTTTACTTAGTGATAGTGAAGTATTCCAACGCCAGAATGCTTCACTAACCATATTATGATACGATAATTAAAGAAATAAAGGAGCTAATCAGTGAAGTGACTGATAGCTCCAAAAAATCCATTGGCAGAAGAGCCAAAAAGTTGTAGTAGCAGCTCAACATAATGAGCAAAAAAGCTAATATAGAAATTGAAAAATTTCTACAACAAATACTGGAAATTGCGGCAGAAAAAGTAGGAATTTACTATCTTAGAAGACAAAAATTAAGAAGGCTATGGAACAAAATAGCAATTACAAAAGACAGTGTCTTCTACGGAAAACTGAAAGGTATCTTTTGTGAGGTAAGCAGAGACCCTTTCAAGTGTTAGAAAAAGAGCAACCTTCCCAGAATATTGAGCCGTCCGTTAATACTAACCTACCCTCGCTTCCGAGAATTGAGGTACCCACATTTAGTGGCGACCCCAAAAACATGGGACTTCTATTGACCTTTTGCCGAGCTTATTATTGATGGGAGGCGAATTGACAGATACACATAAATTTAATTATTAAAAGCTTCTTTACGAGAGGCGAGGCTAGGAATATGGTTGCACATAACAGGTGCGCAAATTATGCAACCACTTAGGGAGTTACTAACCAAGAGGTATGAAAATAACAGGAAGATATTTACCGAACAGTTGAATCGGTTATTAGATCTTCCAATGTTTAATTCAAATTCGACTAATCAAGTGAAGAAGTTTATTGATTCTATAAATGAATCAATACACTTGATTAAGACGAAGGGGAGAATATCGGAAGAGTCAGATCCGATATTCGCCATTTTAATTATCCAGGAAATTTGATAAAAAACGCTTAAATCGTACGAGGTACATACAAAAAAATCTAAAGAAATTCAGAATTAGTAGATGTACTCAATTTCCTGGAGCAAGTCCTATCTTATCAGTTGCCAGTGACTGACGAAGACAAAAAAAGCGTCAAAAAACCAAACAGCGTTTTTCTAAGGAGCAACCTTGTCCGATATGTAAAAAAAAATGGACATGACATTTTAAATGCTTCACTTTGAAGCGATGAAACCTAAAGATAGGATAGAAGCAGCTAAAAAAGTAGCTTTATGTCTTGGTTGTTTAAATCCCTCCAGATAAATTAGACTGAGGTCAAAAAATAGCTGCAAATTTTGTAACAAAAATCATAATTTTTTACTACATGTCAATAGTAGAGCAAACGTAAATACAGTGTATCTGCAAATCAAGCACTATTAGCTACAGCTAGAGTGTATAAAAAGACAAAAATGGGAGGGATTTGAACAATTAAGAGCCTTGATAGATACTGGATCCCAAACAATTATTATCTCGGAAGAAGATGGAGTCTAAAATTACCTAGAATCAAAACCAACACTAAAATTAGTGGGGTTTTCCACTAGTGCAATGGTATGTGGCTTAAGATTAAAATAAGTTTAATGAAAAATAGAGTTGCAAGGGCTCTTAAAAACAGAAGCGATAGTTCTGCCAAAATTAATAAGAGCCCTTCCAAGCGAGACTTTAAAAATAGATACGTCACGATGGAAAAAACTCAAGCTAGCCGATCCCAATTTTGATAAGCTGGGTCGAGTGGTTTAATAATCGGTGCCGATTTATACCCAAGTATAATGCACGGCAAGGATTAGTAAGACAAGATGGTTCACTCGGTCAAGACCTTACTGACCTGGGGTGGATCATCTCAGGCTGTTCGAAATCAAAGGCTAAGATACTGTAGTAGCAGCCACTTTTGAGACTATATAGATCTAGAAAGGTTTTGGGAGCTTGAAGAAGATTCAAAAGAGAACGAAGAATCTCAAATTTGTGAAGAAAACTTTAAGCAAACCACTAAAATAGACGAAAATGGAAGATATACAGTATCTAACCATTCAAAGAAAAAATACAGATTTAGGAAATTCAAAAAAACAAGCCACAGCACGATTTCTGAATTTAGAAAAGAAGTTACCGAAACGAAAAACTTCGAAATAACTATGTGTTCATTAACGAATATATTCAGCTCGGCCATATGGCTGAAACAGTAAAAAAGAATGCCAAATATTTTTGCCGCATCAGGCAGTAATAAGAGATTCAAGTCTTACTACCAAATTACGAGTAGTATTTGACGCTTCAGCGAAAACTACTAATAACAAGAGTCTAAACGATATCATATTTATAGGTCCCAGAATTCAAAGAGATATATTCGACATAATACTAAATTGGCGTAAATGGCCATTTGTAGTGTCGGCGAACGTGAAGAAAATGTACCGGCAGATTAACATTCGTGAGCTCTTAGCAATCGCAAAATATATTATGGAGGAATCTCAAAAGAAGAAATTAAAACTTTTCGGTTATCAGCAGTAACCACAAGTGCACATCCGCACCATATTTGTAGCAAGAGTGTTGCTGGACATCGGGCAAAGATGCAAGAATGAAAAGATCAATTGAAATCATCAAGAACGATTTTATATATATGGATGACTTGATGACAGGCGCGTTTTCTGAACAGGAACTAAAAACTACAATTAAACATGTATCTTTAGAGGCTAAGCCAAGCCGGTTTTCAATCTAAGGAAAATGGATATCAAATAAAAAAGCAGAGCTGCTAGAAGATATCAATAAGATAGGGAAAAATAAAATATTAGAAATAGAAGAAAATGAGTCAATAAAGACTTTAGGATTACAATGGGAGCCATTGAAGGATTAATTTAAGTTCAGTATAAATGGGAAAAATGGATAAGATAACCAAAGAGTAGTTTTATCTACATTAGCGAAAATCTATGACCCTCTGAATGGTTAGGTCCCAGTGACAACTGTAGGAAAACTCTTTATGCAGAAACTTTACAGTTGCAAGATCTTGAATGGGATCAACAGTTGCCATTGGAACTAGTAAACGAATGGAAAGCATATACATCAGAACTAGATGACTTAAGTCGATTAAGAATAGTAGGTGGATTAAATCTGAGAATGGGTCAAATGTCCAATTACATAGGTTTGCTGACGCTTCTGAAAAAAGCGTATGCAGCAATAGTATAATGCCAAAATGAGGGACTCAGTAAGAGATAATAGGAAGCAAAAATAAAGTCAATCCGATAAAAAAACAAAAAAACGGTCAAAGTTAGAATTATGCGCAGCATTTACTGGCAAAACTAATGCATAAAATTAAAAACGTACTGAATATATCAGTTGAGATGGTTGCTTGGAGTGATTCTACAATCACTCTAGCATGAATTCAGAATCCTAGTAGCAAGGATAAATTTATAAGAAAAGTAGAAGAAATAAAAAGCATTTCAGGAATACTTTCGAAACATGTCGATCGGAAGATAATCCAGCTGATATAGCGTCCCAGGGGTATCGCTCTAACAAATTAAAGATTCCACCTTATAGTGTAGGGGCCACATTGGTTGAGTAAAACCAAAAATGAATGGCCAAAGAACCACCGAGCAAACAATAGTAGCTTCTCGAATCTCAGAGGAGATTAGCCCAATACAAGAAATCATACAGAGAAATTCATGCTTCCCTTAAGCTTACAAGAATCATGGCTTACGTCCTAAGATTCGTGGCGGCGTTAAAATAAAAAAAATGGAATTTCGAAATACCTGACAGTAGGAGAGTTGAAGGAAACAGAAAAACTAATAGTTAAAGACGTGCAAGCAAGTCAGTTTTAATAAAAGAGATAAAGAACTACTGCAAAGTAAAGAATTGCTACAAAAAGCAAAATATTGGCCTGTAAATCCCTTTTTAGATGAGGAAGGGGTTACTACGAGTTGGTGGGAGATTACACAACGCCTCGGTAGATTTCGAAGTGAAACACCCTTTAATCTTAGAGAAAGGTCCGCTTTACAACATTAATTATAAAGAAAATACATAAAGAGACTCTGCACGGTGGGATTAATTTAATGAGGAAATCAAATACAAAGGCAATTTTGGATAATCGGGTTAAGAAATTCGTTAAAAAAAAATGCCCTAAGGGAATGTGTTACTTGCACGAGGTATCAGAAAAAGACAGCAGAACAAATAATGGGTAATCTGCCCAGTTCAAGAGTAGCTGCTATCATCCATTTCTTAACACTGGATTAGATTATGCAGGGCCATATAGTATCAGATGCTCCAAAACTCGAGGGCAAAAGAAATGTTTAAAGGCTATATAGCACTCTTCGTGTATAATACAAAAGCAGTGCATTTAGAAGCAGTGAGTGACTTAACGTCAGACGCGTTTCTAACCTTCAGAAGATTTACTTCTAGAAGGAAATGTGCCAACTTATATTCAGTAAATAACAAACTTTGTAAGTTAACCAGGAAATCTGAACTGCGAGAAGCAATTAAAGAAAACGCGCAGATTGCTTCTATTCTAGCAAAAGACCACATTAAGTGGCATTTATTCCCCGGCAGGACCTCACTTCGGAGGTATTTGGGAAGCTGGTGTAAAATCAGTCAAATATCATTTGAAGCGAGTAATAGGAATCTAACTTAACATCCCCGCAATTCTCAACCTTGCTAGCCTTTGATTGAGGCAATATTGAACTCACGACCCCTTTACTCATCAGGAGAAGATGTTGACGATAACAAGGTTTGCTACCTAGTCACTTCTTAATTGGGAGACCAATGATTGGCGTAGTTGAAGCACAGAATGAGGGAAAAAATAGGAGATCTGGACAGATGGCGATTAATCCAGAAAGTCGAAAAGATTTTTGGAAAAATGGAAAGATGACTACTTGTATACGCTTCAGCAGCGGAGCAAGTGGAAAGCCCAGAACAAAAGAAAAATAGAAAAAGGGCAAATAGTCCTCATCAAAGATGAATGCTGCCATCCAGCTAAGTGGCAGGTGGGAAAAATTGAGGAAACTCACCCAGGCCAAGATAAAAAGGTCAGAGTAGTCAAAGTAAGGACAGCAGAAGGTCTGGTAACCAGGCCCAATAAGCAAGATATGTCCATTAGGAAATATTAAAGCAGACGAACATGACATGAACATGGCCGTACAAGAAAAAGCAGTACCCCGAAGTTAGGACTTATACTGACCATGTTGATGTTAAACAACGCTTTGTCAAGTATCAGACACTTCAGTATCAAACGCAACAAAGAGCTGGAGTGTGCAAGAGATCAACAGCACAGCAGCAATTTATTGGAGCCCCAATGGGAGGTAGAGATAAAGGCATCTTCCTGGGAACTTAATATACTACAAGATGGAGGCATACTTTGAAATGTTAGATAAAGGGCACGAGCTAATGCGAAAAATGCAAAACCTGTGCAGTAGACTAAGTTTCTCTAGGGATCGTTGTGATTCCAAATTGAATTACAGCAAGAAAAGAATCAAAGAACTTGAAGAAAATAATCACTTGTTTCATGTCAGAGAAAAAAGAAAGAAGAACGTGTTCCTCTGGAGTTCATGGGGTCATGGTATCATATTATCTTCGGATTAATGGATGCCAAAGATAGGACCTAATGGAGGATAGATGAGGACTCTGCTAAGAAAGCCAACATAAGTTAAGATAAATTTACAGATAAACAGACTTCAATTGTCAGTTCAACCTGAACATCCAAAGACTACTCAAATGAAAAGAGGTCAACAAGCAGTTTCAAAAGATGAACGCCAGACTCGATTACTTAACTAGTGGCAGGGTGCTTGATTACAGAGTCTATGGAATTCTTTATAGTATGACCAGCTACATATGTTAATTGACGAATGTGATAAAAGATCCAGTAGGGCATCATAAGTCTATTAATTGACATAAATCATGGGCGACTGAACCCGGGTATATTAAAACCAACTCAGCTCCAGACCGAGATAACCAAGATTAAAGAGCGTTTGCCAGACAACCTAGTTCTTCCCGGGAAAAATACCAATACAGAACTGAAGAAGTCTACACGCTTATGTCCGCAAAAAGGAATATTCATGTGGATAACAAGTTGGTTATAAAAGCGAATATACCCCTTTTCTATAGGCACCCGTCTCATTTGTACCGAGTGATCCCACTACCAGTAGAGGTCGGGGCGACCTGCCTACAAGTACACACCGACGCAGAATATTTAATATTCAATTTTGGATTAGATGCCCACCATTTAGTAACTGAATCTATCCTAAATAAATGTACTTAAAAGGCAATAAACATGTAGGCGAAGGCAGCTGGCCATGGAGCAATGCGAATGATAACACTTGCGAGGTATCTCCTTTTAAACCAGATCAACCTTCTAATTGTAGATATAGGAAGTTAACCGAATCTCAAACATATTGGGTAGAGCTGAGAAGAGAAACAACTGGCTTTATAAGATTCGCCAGACTACAAAGTACAGCTTCAATGTGGAAAACTTCCTCAGAAATTATAATACTGCCACCACAAGGGGTTCTTTCGATTACTTCAGGTTGTACCGAACAAATGACAAGATTTTAGTAGCTCATACCGATCTCCGTTCTGATAGTCCAATCAGCACTCTCACCGTCATATATAGGGAACATTGACGAAAAACCACCGCTCGTATAAGAACCAATGAGCTCATCCCAATAAATCCCACAGTCAGAGTCTTAATAGGTTAAAAGGAGAGATAAGTATTTGCAGCATCACCACCCAGAATTAAAGTTAAACTTTCATCATGTATCAGGTCATGCCTCTCTATCAATTGCATCGATACTTTTTGTAATTATAGTAATATATATAATTAAGTCAATAATTATGAATCTGTAAACTACAGGCCATAGCCTCCGGCTTCTGTTTAAGTAATTGTTAATTTTACATTAAAAATAAAAGGCGAGCCTCACTTTGTGGCCCCCGGCAGAATGTTCATGAATGAACACCTTAATATAAAGTCGACTGTCGCCTTCCGCGACTATCGATCAAATGCATTTAAAAAGATACAGTCCATTTTAGAAGGTAATAATAAAGAAAACAGATATTTATTTAAGGCCAGAGGGAAGCTGGAAGAACAATAGACGCTAAAAAAGTGGTCTTTAAACTTTTGCAAAAAAATATTTATAGTTTTTTAAGACTCCTGGGTGGGTAAGCAGAAAATTGAAGGCGGGTTTTTTCTCAGTATATCACTATCGCCGAATGGTGCTGCCAACCTTAACGGGGCTTCAGCTGTTCTTTTGGTTTTGTTTTTGCCTGTGACTCCCAAACTGCTGCATGTTGCACATCAAAGTGTATATATAATTACTTTCTATGAGCCCTGCTATAAACGGCAACGAGGGAAAAACTTTTTTGTAGTTAAGGAGCATGTGTTTGTGAACCTAGAAGACTAAAATAAGCATTTTGCAACTTTGATTCATAAAAAAAATAAACAATGCAAGTGTCAGCTTGAGTCAGCTGTTCGCCTTACGATGATTGTATTGATATTTATATATCGTTACTTAGCATTGGTATAAGTAGTAACCGGACCTCAATGCATCGGATAAGTGAGTGCTAACCGAACATTGAGAAACTCAAATTCGACTAAACTAAGAATAAGTTGACTAACCGGACATTGAAAAATTGGGTCTAAATAGGGTCGGCAAAGCTTCTATTCGCATATTATATACATTGGTACAAAACCTTTAAACCATTTTTAATAGGAACACTAATTTCAATTGACTTATGGAGTGCTAAATTTGGACATCGAAATCCATTTAAACGGAAGACATAACAATAGTTCAAGAGTTAAAATGATTCCGCATGATGTTTATCCTTTCAGCAGAATCTTAGTAAAATTCATTATTTTAATTACAATTTCAACAAGAATCAAATGTGAAATACAAACAACACATTAGCGCATTAAAAATGTATTCTAATGTATAATGTAGCCTGTCGTTCTGTAATTTTTGGCTACCTTTGGCGGCATTTCGACTGCCTGTTGTCATTGTTAATGTCTTTCATTTGCCACAATGTGGCCAACGGATGGTGCGGGTGGAGTGAACAAACAAAGCAGCTTTTGTAAACCATAATATGCTGTCAAATTCCTGAATGCCTGCCAACACATCAAGCACCTTTCGCATGTTACTCAACTTTGAGTTTGACTTGCAGCTAATTACTTGTGATTTAATTTGCATTTGTAATTAGCCAGCAAAATGCCATTTTAGTGACAGTTCTGACAGGCAACGGCTACCTCCAATTCAAACTGTAAGAGTTTGTCTCATATTTGAATTTTTGATTGGCGCGCCAAAAAGTTTTTAATTAGATAAGCAGAAATCGATTGGCGCTGCCAACTTGCTTAAAGTTCACTTGCGTGAGTGCGAACGGGACGGGAGTGCGTCGACCAACCGCCACAGCAGCTGTTTTTTCGCGAAGATCACAACAATGCAATAATTAATCTATAAAGATTTATGGGGAAATGTGTATAAAAACAAATTGAAGAGCAATGGCACATTTGAATCGATCGAAAACTTACAATTAAAACAAATTTGACGGCCGCTTCATAAAAAGTCAAAGGAAAATCACTTAAAATGTTTAGCTCGAGGCAACAGAAGCGTCAACAAGCTGCCCACTTGTGCAACTGCCCAACATGCCACATCTGCCACACCCAAAACATCAGCATGAGAAGCAGCAGGAGCAGAAGCCGATGCAGTCATGTCTAACAAATAGGGAGCTGGATACGCCGCTATCTAAAGCTGTTGATAAAGCGCACATTAAAATATGTATATATATATATATATATATGTATATGTATATGTATATGTATGCACACATACATCACAAGTAACTCAAAGATACGAGAGCGCAGGGTGGGCGGAGAGGAGAGCTGCTGGAATGAGCGCGCATTCAAATGAAAACCGTGAGAATCAAAGCAGCAGCCAAGTGGAGCGTAAAGCTTTCAGTGCCCGGATCGCTGGAGTAGTGTAGTTGTAGTGTCAGTGCCTAAACCTAAAAACTCGCCACTCTCCAGCCCCAGACCAGTGATTGTCCATAGATCCAACTCTCAGCCCCTCGTCCCTTTTCCACCTATTTTTATTTTGTCCGCCTTTACGTTTCATTTATTACGCAGAGTTTTTCTTTTCGGTTCTTGTATTTTATTTTTTTTTTGTAAATTAAGAATTTTCTTGCAGCTTTCTAGAGCTTCTCAATGACTGACAACCCCTCCCATCCCCTCACCAGACCCTTTGCCTTGTATTCCAGTTTTTAGCCTCTTAACTGACTGTTGGCGTTATAAAAGCCAAACGCTTCATTGCACAAGCATAGTGGCAACAGCCGAGAGGCTGCCATTTCTAAAGGCCTCTGTTGTCTGGCCTGTACCCCTTGCACCCCCAATCTTCCTTGGTAGAAACAGCAACTGCTCAACATTTAACAGGAGCACAAACACACACACACACACACACACACACACACAACATGGCTTGCGGTTCAACACTGAAAAGTGTTTGCTTTTGGCTCAAAAAGCTGCTTGGAGCGATATTATTTCAGCACACCTGAGTATAAAAAAAAAAATCAAATTAATTAAAACAACACAAACAATAGAGCATAGACATGAGCTGCGACTGGAAAAGAAGACAACGAAGAATTAGACTAAATAAAAATTCATAGAAATTCGTAAAAAAAAAGTAAACTCAAAGACTTTCATGCATTTCCTTTAACACACTTTATTTACACAAAACCACAAAATAATAAACACAAAGCACAGAAGCCTATTGTAGTTTTACGATTGTCAATGAAAAGTCAGATTTGAATAGTAAAACATACAGGCTATCATTTAATCGAATTGTTCACAAATAACAAAAAATAAAAATCAATATCATATGGAATAGTATTTAAGCAGCAGACTTGGCAACTCTAGCTAAATCAAAGCAAAGAAAATAAGGTTGTCAAAATTGGTTGAATCTTAAGTATGAAAACACAAATAGAGAGAGTTATGGAGTAAAAGAAAATATGGCAAGGTGAACATGTTTTAAATATTTATGCGCTCATCTCTGTTGCAAGCTGTTGCCGCTTCAACTATTATTATTGTGGCGGCATTTTATCTTTTCACCCCCGCCAGCCCCTCTACCTCCATCACCTGCCGGTGTGTTGCGGTGTCAGGTAAGACGCGTGGCTTCCACACACGTTTTGGCAATGAACAAGGCAGCGCACGTGTGTTTATATTTATTTGTGGCAATGGCAAAATGGTAAAAAGCCGGAAAGGAGTCCGCTAGAATTTATGTAACATGCTGCTCATAAATGTCGACAATGCCGAGTCGCTTTGGGTTGATTGAAATTTTCATTACACACCTTCAATAGCTAGGGCACAAAAAAAAACAAGTAAAAACGTTGCAGTCGGACGCAACCGACTGCGGAATACTTTGATACCAGTAAAAGAACGGATGGTAAGGAGTCTGCTTGCAAAGGAGTGGGCCGGGTGGTAAACATCGCCAGCTATCATGTTACCAAATTTTGTGACTTTAGCTCAAAAACTGTGGAAGATAACTGAACTTCCAAATTTAAATGGTGGGCGGCAGAGGTGGGTGGGGCATCCAAATTTTTGAATCAAATGTTTTTATCTTCCTACCAAGTTTGGTGGCTCTAGGTCAAAAACTGTTAAAGATATAGCCGATTCCAATTTTATAAGGCGGGTGGCTTGGGTGGGCGTGGCATCCAAATTTTTGTTGCAGTTTGTTGGAAAACTTCACTACCTATCTTGACACAAATTTTGGTGTGCTCTAGCTAAAAAAAATGTGAAACCTATTGTTGTTTCCAATTTCTTGGAGATGGGGGGATGGGGGCGGAATCAGGGGGCGTGGCACCCAAAGTTTTGATGCATTTTTTTTTGGAACGTCAATATCTATCTTGACACAAAATTTGGTTTCTCTAGCCCAAAAAATGTAAAAACTATAGGCGTTTCCAGTTTCAAGGAGCAGGGATGATGGGGGCGGAAGGAGTGGGCGTGGCATCCACAATTTTGATGCATTTTTTTTGGGGAACGTCAATATATATCTTGACACAAAATTTGGTGGCTCTAGCCCAAAAAAATGTGAAAACTAGAGGCGTTTCCAATTTCAAGGAGCAGGCAGGATGGGGGTGGAAGAAGTGGGCGTGGCATCCAAAATTTTGATGCAGTATTTTCAGGGACGTGACTAGCTATCTGCGTGCAAAATTTGGTAATTCTAGTTGTAATAATGTGAGAAATATTTGGTTTTATCGGTTTTCAGTTATCGATCTTATCGATTTCCCAGCCACCTAGTAGGCGTGGCAACCCAATCTTGACACTATCTGTCGCGCTTATAGACAAACATAATTGCAAAGTTTCAAGTCTCTAGCTTTACGGGTGTCGAAAAAAGTTGCGTTCATACAGACGGACGGACGGACAGACGGGCAGACACCATGACGGACATTGCACAAAACCAATATACTATGAGACCTTCGGTATCAAAGTATAAAAATTCTACTCGGAATCATTTTTTTTATATTCATTAAATAAAGTTTAATTATTTCCTTACATTTTGCGGCGAGTGCAACAAAAATTGCATTTTTTTATAACAACCTCCAAATAATTGTCTTAGTTCCTGTTACAAAGTGTAGTTGTGTGTTTTCAATTAATTTTTTAATTTAATATTTGCTTGCAATGTGCTTGAAAAAAAAAACCTATAACGTTTAGTCTTTTCATTTTTGTTGTAATATGCCAGCCAATTTCTTTTTAACAATGTTTGCAGTTACAACATTTACTCGATTCGGTTAACAGTCTAATTCTTTTCTTTCTTTTCATGCCTTTTTTTTGTTAGTGAGCCCGACACACCAAATGCAAAGTAAACAGCATCATTAAAAAAAACAGGCAGGTGAAAAGGGTTGTACGGAAAATATAAGGTGAGTGGCGATGGGGGGTGGGGGGGGGGGGCTATTAGCACAACCAAGTTGCCACTTCATTCAAAATAAGCATACACCGCAACCTACGTGAAGTTGGGCACCACAAAAGGCATCATCACCCCGCTGCCCTTCTCGCTAACTATTTAAATGTTAATCGCATTTCTTGCTGCTTCTATTGGCCAGTGTCCTTAAGCTTCGACAGAGAGAGAGTGTGTCGGGCGGAGGGGCTAAGATAAAGGGTTTCGTTTTGAGCTGTTTCGCCTTTTCGCCTGCACGTCAGTCACTCATTTGTTTTGTCTTCTTTGCGCTGCGTTGGCCACAAAATGTGAATGGAAATTGGTTTTCTCGGTTTCTCGCTGTCCTCCTAACTAACAAAAATAACAATAACAACAAAGTAGCAACAACAACAAGAACAACATTAATTTAAAATGTAAATAAAGTGACAAATTACCTGAATTAGTGACAGCGCTCAGCGTTCAGCGCGTTTTTACGCTTTGACTGCTCCTTTGGAGGTAGTTCCTTTACCAGCTTCATTATTTTCTGTTTCTATGCTGTGTTAACGAAGTTAAAACAGAATATTGGGTTTGCCATTTATAATTTAAGTATGAACAAATGCTTTAAGCTATTTAATATTAGTTATTTTTAATTTTTCTCTTTCTAAACGATCAACTATTTTTAAGTTTAAAATCATTCGATATATAAATAAATAACAAAAGGTATGTTGTGTGGAATTGAGATAAAAACGATATATGATGATAAAAACGAATACCCATAATCCAGAAGAAAAATTGAAACAAAAACTATCAGCCTTAAAAAGATAAATATGAGATTAATAAGTTAATCATATTTTTTAAAACTATTTTATTTCTTTACATACAAATTCAAGTAATTCAACTTGTAACTTGAACCAATCACTGATTTTTTATACCAGAAAGCACCGATTTGTTTTTATTGACAACAACAAAACTTATGTAGAAGATCACTGTCGCCAATTTGTATACCAACAAGTATGTAAATATGTATTGTTTGTTGTAGTGGCATTTGATTATATTATTCATCATCCAGTTTCAATAAAAAGAATGACTCAAGTACAAGGATTTTGTCAGTTTTTGCGAGACTTTTCCAATTCGGTGTATTTAAAACGCCTGCTCTATTATTTTTTATATATTCAAGGGCACTTGATTTAAGCTCCCCTTCTTGATATAGATCAGCCAACTTAAGAGTCATGGCAGCAGTTTCATCACACAAATTCTCCTGTAACCAATTCAAGCACATAGCTCTAAGACGCTTGAGGTCGTATTTGTCAGCAGCCGAAAGAAGTTCTTCAGCCATGTCATTCAATTTCGGAGCGGATCCTGTATAGATGAATCGAATCATTTCAAGGACAGCTTCGTAGCTGAAATCGCTGATCTTAACATAATTCTCCTGACTCTCCTCCAACGGATGCTTAAACATGGCAGCAAAAACTGAGCTACATGCTGAAATAAAATCAAACGAAATTCTTATCTCATCATGTTCTTTATTATGCTCTTATTATTTCTTACCTGATAAAATGGCCTTATGAGCCGGTATCATTTTTTCGTCGCCTGTCACAATAGTCACATCAGCAAACTCCTCTGAATTAATTAAAGCGTCAAAATCATAAGCTAATTTGTAGTCGGGAACTGGATTTATGTATTGACTTATGCACTTGGGATCAGTATGCGGTATTCTGATTATACAGCGTATTGTAAGCTTGTCAAAAGGTTTAATTTTATTCGGCTCTTTATACATGTCACGGTAGTAAACCTCGAAGTAGTCATTGCCACTTAACGGAGAGTGAAAATAAATATCTCCAATAGAAATGTTAAAGTAATATTTGAAATTGGAACAGCCATTTGGTGCAACTTCTTTTACTTCTACTTGAAAATCGCCACTTCCGTCCACAGAGATTTCTAAGAAAAATTTATTTTCATCATCTTTCGATGCAGCAAACTCATTTGATTTCAAGCCATCAATTTCAGTGCAATTAATTGATAAATCAAAGTTTTTGATGACCCATGTGTGCTCATATTGAACAGTGTTCCGGCTTGTAAGACTAAAACTTTTCATATTTATTAAATAAATCTTGTTTTTTCCCTATTTCACGTTGGACCGCGCTTGTAGTTGTTGCTTCCTCTTGGAGTTCCAAATAAAACTAGAGATTGCAAAGCATTTGGATATATCGATTATTTTGCACCGATTGTCATCATATAGTAGGTATTAGGGGAGTTCCTTATAGGAATTCAGATAAATTTAAATTGATTGAGTTTTAGTGTTTTCAACGATCGTTTGCAGTGATGAAAAGTATGGCTGCCACTGTGAGATTATGATGTTAGTACTTTTTACATATTAAGAGAGATTTATATTTTTAAACCACAAATAGTGCCGCTAGAAAATAAATTCTCCAATAAATACCATTTTTCTTACCGATATATCGATAATTCTGGTCAAATGGCGGCAACCAAAATGAGATGATTAAAAATCGTAATAAATGCGCAAGTATGTAAATGATTATATTTCTGTTGATTATATTGTTGGGATGTTGGATGAAAAGTGAGAATAGTTGACTGACTCACTGATTGTCATATGTCATGTGGTAAAGTACAAATTTCATACGTGCATTTTTAATAAGTGAGTACACGTGTGTATGTGACACCACTAAGGCCCAATTTCTCAATGTCCGGTTAGTCAACTTGTTCTAAGTTTAGTCGAATTTGAGTTTCTCAATGTTCGGTTAGCACTCACTTATCCTATGCATGGAGGTCCGGTTACTACTTATACCGATGCACAGTAACGATATATAAATGTCAATACAACCATCGTAAGGCGAACAGCTGACCCTAGCTGACACTTGCATTGTTTTTTTTTTTTTATGAAGCAAATTTTCAAAATGCGTATTTGAGTCTTCTAGGTCCACAAACACAAGCTCCTCAACAACTAAAATGTTTTTCCCTCGTTGCCGTTTACAACAGGGCTCATAGAAAGTTATTATATATTCATTTTGATGTGCAACATGTAGCAGTTTAGGAGTCACAGGCAAAAACAAAACCAAAACAACAGCTGAATCCCCGTTAAGGTTGGCAGCACATTTCGGCGATAATGATATACCGATGGATGATAGGTTACTTTGGCTTTGAGAAAACCAAACCAGTATAGCTCGAGCATAAAAGTTATTCCGAAGTTAACTTATTCCAAGTTTAACTGGACATTGAGAAATTGGGCCTAAATCCATCATGCTTATGTATTTTTGTATGCACTCATTCGCTCCGTAACTGATTTCGATTAATTTACGAGGGTACATACACAATCTAGTGTTGAAGATTTTGCATACGTTCTTCGAGCTGCATGCTCGTTATTGTTATTAAAGTATTTATTTCTGTGTGTTTGTCCAATTCTTCAGATAAAGGCTTCCAATGATAAACTGCTTAAATCGCAATAATATCGAATAAAAAGCACTGCGACTTTGTTCTGTACTCATAAAAATACACTACATACACATGCATACATACATACATAGGTGTGTGTGAAGAGAAGAGCAAGATTATTTATCAAGCAAATCAAAAAGAAAAATAATTCCAAAAGCACTTAAACAAAAAAAATATTTTGAATTGTATTTGTTTGTCTGATTTTAAAAGCATACAACGTATGTACTTCAGTCTCTAAATGATGAATAAATTAATTTATCATCTCTTGGAATTTTTTATTTTCAGCCGAATTCAAAATCATACATATGTATGTATGTACGAAATTAGTCTTGTAATATGAAGCAAGCACCGATTTGTTGTATACAAGCTAGACAACAACAAAACGTACGTGGAAGATCACTGTCGCCAATTTGTATACCAACAAAGCAAACGAAAGTGTTGATGCTTCGCACTTCAGTACAAGGAACGAAAAGCGATAAGCAAAAATTACAAAATTGTTTGTGTACCCACTGCTTATACAAAGTGCAGAGTCTGTGTTTTTACAAAAACAAAAGCGCATGAGGATTAGGCTGCTTAAGTTCAATGAATGCTTGTTTATATATGTACACACTACTCACATATGTATAGAAAAATATGTATAATGTGTACATGTTGTAGTTGGCACATATTAAACAAATATTAAACTTCAACTATATATTTTTTTCACATGTTTTATCTAAGTCTGTAAAAGAAAATAAATATTAACACATTTATATTGAAATAAAGACTTTGTTTTTATTTAAGCGTGGAAAAAAATGAGTACAAAACTAATAACATATTCATATGTTTCAAGTTGAGAATTTCAGTAAATAGTAGATTCATTAGTTGAATTACTATCTTTTTTCGTAAGTATTCAAAATGGAAAAAAGATATACGTATTTGATTGTGGTTTAAGCAATAATGATAATATTGGAATAAACGCACATTCACTTCAAGATATGTGCTCAAAAATATGTATTGTTTGTTGTAGTGGCATTTGATTATATTATTCATCATCCAGTTTCAATAAAAAGAATGACTCAAGTACAAGGATTTTGTCAGTTTTTGCGAGACTTTTCCAATTCGGTGTATTTAAAACGCCTGCTCTATTATTTTTTATATATTCAAGGGCACTTGATTTAAGCTCCCCTTCTTGATATAGATCAGCCAACTTAAGAGTCATGGCAGCAGTTTCATCACACAAATTCTCCTGTAACCAATTCAAGCACATAGCTCTAAGACGCTTGAGGTCGTATTTGTCAGCAGCCGAAAGAAGTTCTTCAGTCATGTCATTCAATTTCGGTCCTGTATAGATGAATCGAATCATTTCAAGGACAGCTTCGTAGCTGAAATCGCTGATCTTAACATAATTCTCCTGACTCTCCTCCAACGGATGCTTAAACATGGCAGCAAAAACTGAGCTGCATGCTGAAATAAAATCAAACGAAATTCTTGTCTCATCATGTTCTTTATTATGCTCTTATTATTTCTTACCTGATAAAATGGCCTTATGAGCCGGTATCATTTTTTCGTCGCCTGTCACAATAGTCACATCAGCAAACTCCTCTGAATTAATTAAAGCGTCAAAATCGTAAGCTAATTTGTAGTCGGGAACTGGATTTATGTATTGACTTATGCACTTGGGATCAGTATGCGGTATTCTGATTATACAGCGTATTGTAAGCTTGTCAAAAGGCGTAATATTATTTGGCTCTTTATACATATCTTTGTAGTTAATCTCGAAGTAGTCATTGCCACTTAACGGAGAGTGAAAATAAATATCTCCAATAGAAATGTTAAAGTAATATTTGAAATTGGAACAGCCATTTACTTCTACTTTAAAATCGAGATTTCCGTCCACAGAGATTTCTAAGAAAAATTTATTTTCATCATCTTTCGATGCAGCAAACTCATTTGATTTCAAGCCATCAATTTCAGTGCAATTATTTGATAAATCAAAGTTTTTGATGACCCATGTGTGCTCATATTGAACAGTGTTCCGGCTTGTAAGACTAAAACTTTTCATATTTATTAAATAAATCTTGTTTTTTCCCTATTTCACGTTGGACCGCGCTTGTAGTTGTTGCTTCCTCTTGGAGTTCCAAATAAAACTAGAGATTGCAAAGCATTTGGATATATCGATTATTTTGCACCGATTGTCATCATATAGTAGGTAGTAGGGGAGTTCCTTATAGGAATTCAGATAAATTTAAATTGATTGAGTTTTAGTGTTTTCAACGATCGTTTGCAGTGATGAAAAGTATGGCTGCCACTGTGAGATTATGATGTTAGTACTTTTTACATATTAAGAGAGATTTATATTTTTAAACCACAAATAGTGCCGCTAGAAAATAAATTCTCCAATAAATACCATTTATCTTACCAATGTATCGATAGTTCTGATCAAATGGCGGCAACCAAAATGAGTTGATTAAAAATCGTAATAAATGCGCAAGTATGTAAATGATTATATTTCTGTTGATTATATTGTTGGGATGTTGGATGAAAAGTGAGAATAGTTGACTGACTCACTGATTGTCATATGTCATGTGGTAAAGTACAAATTTCATACGCTTGCATTTTAAATAGGTGTGTACACGTGTGCAAGATATATTTAACAAGGTGGTCTCAAATTTGACAACTCGCTCAAATTTCGGTACCAGCTAGCCCAGTCGCTCAGCAAAACGGAAATCTATCTCCCTCGCACTCATAGTAAAAAGGCAAGAATGCAGAAAATGTCGCTTTCCCTTTCGCTTTCATCTGGTACCGAGCTGTCACAAATGAGACCACCTTCTTCAATACATCTTGCACGTGTGAGAGAGTGAAAGAGTGTGGGAGAGGAAAAAGAGAAAGAGGTGAGGTGGCTATTTTTAGGGGAATGCCCTGTTTGCAGCAAGCGTCACCCTGGGCCAGAAGATCAAAGCAGTCAATTACTCAATGCCGATGCGATGCGATGCTTGCAACGTGCAACGTGCAACTTTGAAAGCAGGCAATGAGCTAGAGAACCGCAACAAAAACAGCAGCAGCCTGGCTATCAAATCAAATTAATTGCCAGCGAAACTGCAACGCGTTGTGGGTGTGGCAGGAAATCGAATGAAGCCAGTGTTTTTATATTTTCTATATACATACATATATATTTTCTTAGGTGTTAGAAGTCATGTGGAAAGGTCTGAAATGTGGCACGTTGCCGCTGCAGCAAACACGATCGTTTCAGTTGGTTGTTGCCTAATTATGTTGCAAGCACGGGCTGGCAGAATGCCTGCCACACACAATGCGAGAAGCTTTTGTCTCGTCACGCGACTTTCAAAATCAATTTGATTGGACAATAAATAATTTCTTAATAAATTGCACACACACACACAAAATGCAACTTCCTGTAATTAGTTGAGGCGGCCAGCAACAGTTTTTGCGGCAACTGCGACGAGTGCAATAAAAAATAATTGAAAATTCAGTCACGTAAACGTTATACATATATTTTTTTTATCTTCCTTCCACAGCCGCTGCCAGATCGCGACTCATTAATCCATGCGGCAGCTCGGCAGCCATTCCAGCTCCATTCGATGCCCCCTTGCCACACACGAGCGGCAACGCTTATCGCTTTGCCACAATCAAGCCAACGAAGAGAGCGTGAGCGAGAGCGAAAGATAGATAAGTTGAACTGTACACACGATAATTGGGTTAAAGAGGCGTGCATGCAATTTACCAAGAATGAAGAAAGATCATCAACAACTTTAAGGAATCCAGCCCGCTGTTGTTGCTGATGCGTTTGATTGGCTGCGTTGGTGCAACGTTTATTGAACTGCAGGTGGGCGTGTCCGAGCAACAGCAACAATGTTGAAAGCACAGTTTTTTATTTTTTAAGTTTAGTCATGAAAATTGTAATGTTGTTTCTTTAATGAAACTCAGCTGTGCCCGATAGACAATGTAGTGTAGCAATCAGCTTTTGTCATTGAGCGTGCTACAATGCGTCGCACATTTAAGCAGTCAGCTGTTCTTTGTTTACATTTTGTTTTCTTCTTTTGTAATTGCGGTCTTATGTTTCTGAATAGTTGTTGCTTCCACTGTAATAAAAGAAATAATAGTTGGTTAATTGGCATTAACATTCACCAAATATACTGAATTATGCCAAGCATCAATGGAAAATATTGTTTTTAAATCGTGCTTTTCCCATTTTTTACTTTGCGCAGATCTGCGAGAACGTGTAGTTTCAACAGATCATTTTGTAACTGTCATCCTGTTTAGTGCGCCTTTAATCTCTGATAAATATACTGATAAACCTGTATTATTTACATTATGTATTTGTACATCACATTGAGTTCATGTTTTGTTGCCGAATTCTTACACACGCCAACTCTGGTATTGTCATGAATCGGATCCAAAATCGCATGGCATGCAGTGTGAACAGCGGGTGTCGTTTATATTTTCAGTTTATTGTTTTTTTTTTTTTGTTGCTGTTGTTGCTTGTTGTCAAAACATGCCTGGCAAAGTGCGAAAGAGGGGGAGTGTTTACCACATGCTGGCAAAGGCCTGGGCTCATAAATTGCCGCGCTATCTGCGGATCTGTATCTGTATCTGCAGCTTTGTATCTTTTATGCTGGGGGCCGAAGGGGGCACTGCAAAATATGCAGCTAATTGAATTGAATTGAACTTGTGCACAATTCGATGAGCTTCGGTGAGGTGGCAAGCCAACAAATGTCATTGCCACTTTGTGACTCTCAAAAAACAAAACAACAAAAAACCCAAACAATGCCACAAATTCGTTAAACTGACTTCGTTCTCAACCAATTAAACCAGTTTCCTGTCGCCTTGCTCGTTTCGCAGATTCTTTTGGTTTTGCTCATTTGATTGCACGCTGTTGCATTAACAAGAAGACTCTGGATCCACTCTCAGCTCGCCCCCATAATCAAACAGTGTCCCAGACATCGTCGCCTCCTCGCAAACAAAAAAAAAAAAAAAAAAAAACAATGAGGGGGAACAGCTTTATTTTATTTTATTTTATTTTTGTTTGCAGTATTGAAGATTAAATACCCTTGTGTATGAGTAAGTATCCAAAGAAGCAGCTCAATTGAATCGGTTCCCAAACCGAATTGGACGGAGAACAATGATGTGAACTAGCTGCTGGTATTATTTGGAATTTAAGAAAAATAGTTTGTTCCTTTATTTGCACCTTTATTTACGGCTTAAGTGTTTAGAAACATCTTGGAGTTCAAAGAATGACTTCAAATATTATTGAAGCTGAGCTTAGAATTTCTTAAAATCATGTTGTTAATATAGTAATTAAAATGAGTATAGTTCCAAATTAATTGCTGTGAACTTTAGTTCAACTTTGAGCTAAAGAATCTAAAATTGTTTTCAAGCTCAACTTTGATCAAGCATAATGCGGTGAACTATCAACAGCTACAATCTGACACTGGACACAGGTCAACAGACACAGGGCGGAAGGAGTTCGGGGAGTGCAGTATTGTCATATACTTTTACATATAACCAAAATTGTGGAAAGTTGTTGCGACAAAAGACAAAACGTCAACGGCAAAACGAGTTTGTTTCGAGCTTTGTCCTTTGTTTTATATACATATATATATTTTAGTTTGTTTGGTTTTGTTTTTTTCTTTTTTGGTTTGTTTTGTTGCTGCTTGCAACGAAATTGAAAATGCATTTTTAATGATTTGTTGCGCTGCGCGCTGCATGTGAAAATATCACGGACGTTGCAACAATTGATGAGCTGCACGTTGCAGCAACCATGCGGTGACTGAATCCCGTGGAAAGCATCTCGATCCTCATCTGACTCATGTCTCGCTTTCTCTCTCCCTCTCTCTCGATTGCAACAAACAAAAGATATTTGCAATTTATGGCCAGGGTTTAATGCTAAAGTAGAGCATTTAAAGACAAGAGGATCGTTTACTCAGTATTCCAAACAGTCACGTATCGTGAACTTATTGCAAGTAACTTCAAAAGAAAAAGATTCCTTTGGTATAAGTAAATATTTAAATACCCTTGGATATAAGATATAAAATAAAACATTTAACTTTAAAAATTTTGCTTTAAAGATTATGTCAAATTTTGTAGTTAAATGCAGCAAAGAGAGAGATAGAAATAGAATATAACAATTGATTAATTGTCCCTGGAGTTGGAATCGTAAGAAGCAACACTTGACTGTGAGAAGAAATGTATTGAAAATGAAATTGAATATGCCAAAATATTGCTGGACACTTGAGGCTGTCAATGGCAGAAGCCGGACATGCTTACGTATCACACACACACACACACACACACACACACACACACACACACAGAAAGACACATGATAATGAAGTGACAGTTGGGCGAAATCTTGAAAGCAAATGCCAAAGACAAAAGATGTCTTTGTATGTGTGTGTGTTTGAGCAATTTTGTAAAGCATCTTGAAATGTGACAACATGCTGTTGCAGATACATAGATACAATAGTATCTACAGCTGTCATATCAAGTGTTATAACGCTCATATACACTCAGAAACAAACGTAGTACAAATAAGCACCTTTATGATCAATTCAACTATTTTGGATTTAGAATTAATAACGAGTTTCTTTTTATCAAAATAAAGTGAAATAACTTTGAAAACAATTTTAAAAATAAGTTGTATTTATTTAAAGTGCATAACAGTGCAAGAAACGAGTCTTGTTAAATAAAGTGCTTATAAACAAAAGATATTTTTGTATTAAAAATAATAATAGCATTTCCACTTACCCCTTGTCCATTTAAGTATAATTATTGGTTGCCACAAAATTCATGTGCAGCAGAGGACTCTGCAAATGCGGAGCTCCATGATAACGCAAAACATATTCGGTCCAATAGAGAACACTTTGATGATCAGACATTGGACGATTTTTTTTTATTTATTTATTATTAAAAACTAATTCTTAGTGCTACAGTATTACTACTATAAATTAAAGCACTAATCACTATGACCAAATGGCAAAAACAAATATATATAAAATTATAAAGAACAAAACTTATGAATAGTAACATTTAACAATAAGATTAAGTATTTTTAAACATTTAACATTGAATGACTTTAATATAATTTAATACTATGTATATATATATATATATCTCGGTACAAAGTGGAGAAGGTTTTAACCTTCTGAGCGAACTTAGGATTGTTCAGAATCTCAACTATGCTGTCTTGGAAAGGCTGCTCTTCTAGTGTTAGCAAGCTCAAACTGAGTCCGAATCCATCTCGGACCATCTTCTCAGGATTAGTTGGCTGATCACCGAAGACAGGAAGTGTCAACATTGGTTTTCCATGATACTGGGCCTCTGTGATGCCAGCTTTGCCGGCGTGTGTAATAAACAGAACAATGTTGGGATGAGCCAGAATATCATCCTGTGGCAACCACTTGGAGTAGAGAATATTATCCGATTTACCAGGTGTCTTATCCAGATTCTCCCATTTCCAAACAACTCTTTGTTTCAACTTCGAGAGAACATTAAACATCTTTTGAACTGACTCAGGTTTTAAGTGAGTTCCCTGTACATTTGAACCCAAGCTCAGGAGAATAGCGCCATCTGTGGCATTGCTTATGAAACTCTCCATTTCCTTGGGCAGGGGATCGGGTGTGTCCTTGACCTGTATGCCACCCACCTCAATGACAGCTGGCACATTGGCTCGAATGGGACCCTCGCTGAGAGCATGCGAACTGAAGAAAGCGAGTGAAAGATTCTTGTGCAGATCTTCATAGGCGGGCATATTGGGATCATCGCCATAGAGTTCCTTGTATGTCTTGGCATTATTGCACTCCATGAGATAAGCAAAAACTTGGAATGCATAGGTTGTCAGATAGTTTTTCACTCGCTGTGTAAAGCTCATGGGCTGACCTTTGGCATTCGACATATCCATGGCGGGCACATGAGAGCTCAGTGTGGGATTGCCCAACATGCTGTTGAATAGTTCATTCGGTGGCATCGAGGCAGCCATCACCACAGGCACCTTCAGCTTTTGGGCAATGCCAATCTGATAGTTGTTCAGGAAGAAGCCGATCATGGCCAGATCAAACTTGTTATCCTTGTTCTCGTACAAATCCTTCACACGCTGATCCATCATCACTTCCTTCATCTTGTCGAACATGAACTGCATTTGTCCCATCACTCGAAACATGGACATGACCATATTGCTATTATCCCTGCCAACCATTTCTCCAATTGTCTTGCTCATCGTCTGATGATCTTCCTCCGATATTGGAACTTGCACGATGTTAATAGCCTTGTGGGAAATTGGTGGCTTCAACACTGTCACCACCGTTACATTGTGTCCATTCTCGGCCAGCACCTTTGCCATCGACATGTGTATTATCAGATGCGATGGACTCAGACTCGTAAATACTCCAAGTATATTGGCGCTTTGGGTGTCGCTGACTAAAACAGCAGCAGCTAAAGCTACGAATACATAGTAAATATCTTATCCGATTTGTGCGTGTGAAAACTAATCACACATTCTGTCCGTCTTAAACATGTTCATGTTGTCAAACAGTTTATTTTCTTATCTTAAAATGGTTTGAATTTTGATGGGTCATCGTTAACTCAACAATATTTAAAACCAGACACAAAGTCATTGTTAGTAATTTATTTGTGGGGGTTTTCTATGACCAGCCCTCACAATTTAAAGCATGCCCAAATGTGATTTTAGAATAGTCTTTGCCGAATACTCAAACCGTTAACATGTCCGCTCAAGTTCTTCTCTTATCGCTGCTCTCCGGAATTTTACTTATCGGTGGCTCTCAGGGCGCAAACATTCTCGCCATGTTTACCTGCCCCGGACCATCACATTTGATAGTGGAAATATCTATGGCCAAAGTGTTGGCTGAGAATGGACACAATGTGACGGTTATCACATCTTTGAAACCGCATGTTTCACATAAAAATCTACACATTATAACTGTGCCACTGACCAAGGAGGAGAAGGAATTCCAAGACAAAAGTATATCTGAATTGGTTTCACAGGATAATTCGAATATACATATAATTACATCATTGTTCCGCTTCAGGGATCAATTGGCGTTTACCTTTAATAAGAACCTTGCTGTGATGAAGGATCCACGCATCATTGATCTCTACGAGAACAAGGATAACAAGTTCGATCTGGTTATGGTCGGCTACTTCATGAACAGCTTCCAGATTGGCATTGCCAAGAAACTCAAACTGCCTGTTATAATAGCAAGCGCAATGTTCCAATCGGATATATATGATAGCATGTTGGGTGCTATTCAGACACAAGCCTATGTGCCAAACATGGCTGTGACTCTTGAGAAGGGTCAAATCATGACATTCTCACAGCGATTGATCAACTACATATCACTTTTATCCTTTAGACTGTTCATGCATCTCATTGAGAGCGACAATGAAAAGATGTACGAGTAAGTAAACCTTATCAAATGTTAGTAAACATATGTATAATGCTAATATTTCTAACAGCGAGCTCTATGGCAACGATTCCGACATGCCCAAATATGAGGAACTCAACAAAAATGTTTCTCTAGTTTTCTTCAATTCTCATGCACTTAGCGAAGGTCCCATTAGACCCAGTTTCCCTGGAGCGATTGAAGTGGGAGGCATACAAATTAAAGATACTCCCGATCCCCTGCCCAAGGAAATTAATGATTTCATTGGCAATGCACCACATGGAGCTATTCTCCTGAGCTTGGGTTCGAATGTACAGGGATCGCATTTAAAGCCTGACACTGTTCAAAATATGTTCAATGTACTTTCGAAACTGAAACAAAGAGTAGTTTGGAAATGGGAGGATCTGGATAAGACACCTGGTAAATCGGGTAATATACTCTACTCCAAATGGTTGCCACAAGATGATATTCTAGCTCATCCCAACATCAAACTTTTTATTAATCATGCTGGAAGAGGAGGAATAACGGAGGCAACGTTCCATGGAAAACCAATGCTCTCCCTTCCCGTGTTTGGTGATCAACCCAGCAATGCGGATAAAATGGTTCGAGATGGATTTGGACTGAGTTTGAGTCTTCTGACACTGGAGGAGAAACCTTTCCATGACAAGATTATTGAACTTCTCGAAAACCCAAAATATACCCAGAAGGTAAAATCATTCTCATTGCTTTTCCGGGATCGTCCATTGACTGCTAGAAAAACTGTTTTATATTGGACCGAGTATGTTCTGAGACATCATGGAGCTCCACATTTGCAGAGTCCTTTGGTGCACATGAACTTCATAGCAGCAAATAATATAGACGTTTATGCATTGTTTTTAGCTGTCTTAATTTGTATACTGTATATAAGTAAACTAGCTTTATTGTGTTTGTTTAAAATACTTACGGGAAGTCCTAAGAGAACGAAACCGGTTAAGAAGGCCAAAAACATCAAAACAAAGTAAATGCAATTGTATAATTATAAAATAAATTTGACTGGATCGTTAGAGAAACATAATAAGGCTTTCCCAACTTAATTTCAAACTCACAAAATACGGTAAATCTTATACCCATTAACTGAAGACAAACGAATTTATCACAAAAGCAAATTGCTAGGAGTTAGATGAGCTTATGTTCAAAATCTGAAGTGTCTAGCTCTTGTAGTCTCTGAGATCGACGCGTTCATACAGGCGGACATGGCTATATCGACTTGACTGTTGATGCTGATCAAGAATATATATACTTCATTCGGTCGGAGATGCATCCTTCTGCCTGTTACACACATTTGCACCTTGAAACGTAGTAAATTTAATTTTAAGAAAACTATAAACACTTGAAAAGCCTCCTTTTTCAAATGTCTTGTATTTGTTTGGCAGCTATATGATCTAGTTGTTCGATATAGTGGCCGCAATTAACAAAAGACCCTGTTCAGACTTTCAAAATGTTTGTTTATATTAAAAGTGGATAAAAGTCCAAGAAACGATTGTATTTAAATGAAGTGCCTTTTTACAAGAGATATTTTTATATTCAAAATAATAATAATTTTTCCACTTACCCCATGTCCATTAAAGTATACCAAAGTTAATGATTGGACAAATACTTATTTGTCATTCACATAAGAGTTTTTGTCGTGAGTGATTTTAATTGACAAAACAATTTGTGTGTGTATGTATAATAAATGAATGATATTAAATAACAACAATAACAATGCGTATTATGTAAACACGTCACTAAATTTCACCAAAATCAGCCGAGCTTACTTTCATTTTTGAGAATCGAGGAGTAGGGCAGGGTCTTAAATGTCGTTACGTTAGGTAACGTTACGTTACGTAAGCTTACGTTACGTTACATTTAAGTTATGTTAAGCTATGTTTGAGCATTGTTATTGTTGTTATTAAACATTAATTATTTGTTTTACACACACACATACTAAAATCACTCAATACAAAAATTATAATGAGTGAATAACAAGTATATACATATTTGGACAAGGGTTAAGTGAAAATATTATTATTATTCTGAATATAAAAATATCCCTTGTTTATAAGCACTTCATTTAAATACAATCGTTTTAAAATTCTGGGCAATGTCTTCCGTTAGTTGCGGTTAGATCATATGTCAAAATTGGCCACTATATCGAATAACTATATCATATAGCTGCCATCCAAATACAAGACATTTAATATGATCTAGGTACGAAAATGGAGGCTTTTCAAGCTTTCTTTCTTGTTGAAAGTTAAATTTACTACGATTCATGGTAAGAAGCTGCATACTAAAATTAACAATTTTTATAGTTGATTTTCGTGTTGTTTTTTTTGAGTGTCAATATATTATATCACTTTGCCAACTCAGCTCGTTTAGTTTCCTAAGTCTGCGGTTTTGTGTGCTTTACAGCGGTCAATGGTATTTGCTAAAGAGGATTTGAAAAATTTCAAATTAAGTACATTTGAGCTTTGAGCTACAATTCAGAGTAGCTTGCACCTTGCCCCTTGCCCCTTGCCCCTTGCCCGCATGCGGTTGCCTGCATAATTGTCGAGCAGCTTAAAACTCGTTGATGTTGCAATTTAAATGACAAGCCAAGTGCAATTTACTTTTATGCTCACTTACCTTTCGAATCGGATGACATGCGACTTAATTGAATGATGGCTACTTACCTCTCTCTCTCTCCCTCTCTCTTTTGCTCTCTGGTGGTCTGGGCCAAAGTCAATTTGTCGCTGTTACCAAGTCAAGTCCACGAGTTCACGCTTTGAATGCCATTAATAAATAATTTAAATTACCAGCACAAGAAATAAGTTAAATCGAGGGCAACATTTAGATATCACAGAAGTTTCATTTAAAAACACTTCCTTTCTCCTGCAACATCTTGAGCAGCCCTCGTGAACAATTCACTCTTTTGGCTGTCAGTTAGAAGGAAAACAATATAAAATGAAAGAAACTATCGAAACGTAAATGCTCGACGGCAACAAATCGCCCGAAACAAAACAAAAGAAAAGAAAAACAAAAGTACTTTATAACATGTCTGCAAAAGATACTCAAGCGAGCAAACTTGTAGATACTCGTACTCGTATTCGTATTCGTATTCGTATTCGCATGATTGTATATTCTATGGCCGGTAGCAGCCGCCGTGTGCTGCAAGTTCATTAAATAAATTATTCATACGCAACGTGTGCCGACAAAATGGCGACTGTCGGTCGACGCTTTGTTTCACTTCTTTTTTTTTTCTTTTTTTTCGCATTGGCAGTTTGTTTTATTTGGCAATGTGTCTGCACCGTTGTGCGGAATGAAAACGCATTCGGCTTAAATATTTATGGGCAAATGTCTGTGTGTTGTTGCATCCACAGAATTTCCAAAGTGTGTGTGGCAAGTGGCAGCCTCATTAGGCCAGCCTTAAAACCAACACACACTCTCTCTCTCTCTCTCATTCTCTCTCTTGTTATTGCCATCTCGTAATTCACTCGCCGCTCATTTACAATGCTAAATGACAAATGCCAAAGTGAATCCGCAAAACTAAGGCTGACAGCCCGCAACAAAGTATGCAACACTTTCTGTGAGCACTGAGCAGCAGTTTCACAAATCAAAACTAATTCAATTCCAAATGCTAACGCCCAGCTCGAGTTGATGTCTGATGCTGTGGCTACACAATTTAAGCTGTTAAATGGAATTTTTTATATCTCGAGTGATGGAGAGACTGTTCCTGGGCCAGGTTAACCAATAAAAATGCATAGTGAACTATGCAAATGTCAAATGTAAATGCCAGCAACCGACGAGTACATGAATACTCCTGCATGTCAATGCATTCCAAAGAGTTGGACCTGCATTTTTGACAGTTGCAACTTGTTGTCTCTACACCCTCCCTACCTGCCTGCCTGCCTGCCTGCCTGCCTGTCTGTCTGCCCGACAGTTTTAGCTCTCATGTGGCGTGCAAAAGTTGCTTGACATTCTTTTTTTCTTTGTTGTTGTTGTTGCTTTGCGGTTGGCTGCAGCTGCATGAGATTGCATTTTGAAAAGTCGGATACATGCGAGCTGAACGCAAGTTTCTAATATTTGACTAATTTGAATTTGGGAGCGAATTGTTTCAGCTTCAATGCATCCACTGCAGAAAATGTGAAATGTTCTTGCCAACCCAACGCAGGTGCGGTAGAAGGCGAGAGAGAGGTGACTTTTCGTCTGAATCAAGTCCATTGAATCTAATTTGGAAATTGATTTAAAGAGGTTTTGTGTGTTATTTTTTTTGTAATGTTATATTTTTAAATGATTTTCTAGCACTCAACAGCTTCTTCTTTCACTTGAATCTAGAAGGTATATACATATTTTAGTCATATGTTTTTCAACTCCCCATGAAACTTCTCAATGGTCACAGAGTTGAAGAAGTTCTGGTCCCTCATTTTATTTAGCTTTCCCACGCAATTTCATCACTGGACTGGCAATTTTTTATAATTTGCAATAATACTTAAAAAATGAAAATAATTTTAAAGCAGCGCCAAACCAATTCATTAAAACGCGGCAGAACGGGGCTGCATATGAAGAATAACGATGCCAAAACGCAACAAATGACATTGACAAAGAGGCGTCGTTGGCCGCTGACAGTGACGGGGGGATTAAAAGGAAGGGAAGGTTAAACGTCTGTGGAGCGTCTTGGAGGCATCGTCTAATAAATCTGTTTGCTTTTTTTTTTTCTGCGCCGCACTGAGAATTTAATTAAAACTAAGCTCTTCATTTGCCTGGGTCAGCCAAGTGGGCGTGGCACTGTCAGCTGGGTTTTTTCTTGCTTGTGCCCCGAAAAACTTTTGCTTTCAGCCTTCGTGTGGGAATTTATAATGAGCCAGTGCGTAGGGATTGAGAGGGAGGGGGACATTAGGTCCATATGCAAATGATTATTGTCATCATCTTAAGCTTATTCATACATTTTAATATGCTTGTCGCTGCCTAAAAATTAACGTCAAATAATATGTTTTCATTATGCGTATTTTTTTGCTGGCCACCGCTGTCAAATTAATTTCACTTCATTTTGTTATTAATGCGCACGAAATTATGCTACGCTTTCTGTGGCTTTTCGCGCTTGATGGAATTAACTAAATGGGTCCAAAGGGAACGAAACGCAATTAGCTCAACTTTTCTCAGAGGCCAGCGTGTTCGACATAGCAAATTGACTCGATATCTGTTTCTGTCCTGCAGAGTGTTATATAAAAAACAAATTGGAAAACTAAACTGGAGCATAAAGTGCAACCGTGGCGACTAAAACTAAAGCGCAGCACAAACAAACCACAAAGGTGGCTGGGTGGCTTCAAACGTCCACAGTTGGTGGGCGCTGATGTCAGCAACAATTTCACAACACACACACACACAAACACAGAGACACACACACACACACACACACACCACACGGGAATATTTTGTATCTTGCTCTGTGGCACTTTTGCATTTGGCTCGTGTCGAATAAATTTATTTAAATAAATAATTTTTCCATTAACCGCAAACATGGATTTTGGCGCAATTGCATAAATGGAATGTAATAAATGAAGTGCACCTAAGCGGGGTAAGGTAGCTAGGGACGGGTCGGGTACTGCATTGTTGTTGTCCTGTGTATTGTGTATTGTTGTTGCTGCTGCGGTTGATGGCGTGTTGACGCGGTCAATTCAGCCTCGCCCATTTTAATTTAGATTTTTTTTTTTTAATACCCTGTACAGAGTACGATGCATTGAACAAGTATCTAAGTGCTATACCAATGTTTAAACTTTTTTTTTTAATAACTCTTAAAGTTGTGATTAAAGTTTAAAAAAAATTTGTTCTTAACTTTATCAACATATACCTAAAAATGTATTTTCTTGTTTATTATTTGGAAAGATTTTACACATTTTTCGTTCTAAATCCAAGAAGTATCTGCTAGTTGAGCATGCTCGTTAATTGCATTTTCCAGATTGTCGTTATTTAATTTTTTTTTTTTTGCTTTGTGTACTGTTTTGAGACTGAAAATTAGTTTGTAATTTGTTTAGTTTACACAGAGAAAATGGCCGCACAATGCATTTACATATTACATATTATGTTTTGCGGTTGCATTGTTGTGTTGCTCCACCTTCTTCGCTTAACTCGACAACCCTACCGTGTGTTTCACTCTGTTCCACAAACAACATGGCTGTTAAATTTTAATGCCGACTTTTAGGCGAATGCTGTCAGTGAGTGGAGTTAGTTAATTAATTAACTGGTCATTGGGGCGAGACTATGAGGTTTTTGGTCTTGTCATCTGAATTACAGTTGGCAGAGTACTATATACAAAATATTTATTTGAGTTTAACTAATGTGTAAGATGATTTATTTTGAATAGATGTTGGTTTAAATTAAACATTCATGGCTATTCCGGAAATGTTTTGTTTATTTTAAAATTCTCTTAAAGTTTTGCGCTGATAAACCAAAAAGAGAAGACGACTTCCTAGTTCTTTCATGGGCCTCCTAGAAACTGACCTCACGCGGCATGCCACAACAACAACAACAACAACAACAGCAACGACAATAACAAGAACAGCAAGCAGTTGAATAGACAGCCAACGCACATCTCATAAACAAAGTGACTTCAATTGAAAAATTATACAAAAATAACAGCGAATGAAAAGAATTTTGCCTTACCATTGGCATTGTTGGAGTTGTTTTTAGTTGTTTATATCGTATTGGATAAACAAAACAAAAACAAAATTAGCTAAAAACCAAACTCTTGAGTCTCGTTGGCCACTTGAGGCAATCGCCACGTTGTCATTGTCATCATCATCATCATCATCATCATTATCATGATCATCGCCATTTCAACATCCTGCGTAGCATTTTTTTTGTTCAGCTCTTCTGTTATTATCGAAACGTGCATGGACAATTTGTGTATTGAATTTATGGCCCATTGTGCAATAGATGCCATGCCTGACTGTACTTAACATTTCTCAATAATTTTATGTGCTTTTTACGGTGTCACGTTCTTCTTCTGTTCTCTGATCGTTTTGATTCGTTTTTTATGAATTTCTAATTAGGCAACGCACATTTCTGACACCTAGCTAAAGGGCTAAAAAGCGAGCCGTTTTTACGATATTTTTATATAATTGCAACAAATCGACAAGGCGGCTAAACTGTACAGTTTTTACGACAGTTTCAAGCTAACGTGTCGCCCCAGTCGTTTCATTACAAGCTTTACTGCAGGCGTTTCCAATCCCCTTGCTACCAGTCCTCCTTTGTTGTTGCAATTGCTCCGACGCATAGATAACAAATTTGGTATAGGCGAAAGACAAAGACAGCAGATACTTATTTTTTGCATGCACAGTTATGTTTTTCGATGTTCGATCATTGTCCGAACTTCGCTGAACAAATTGTTGTTGGTTTTGCTTTAAGTAAGCGCAGAACAAAATTTTTGTGTATTTAATTTGCCGCTATGAATTGCGATAATTTTAGAAGTGTTTTTTTCTTCTGAAAATTATCTTTTATTAATTTTAGTGTAGGTTGATTGCTGGTTTTCATCTGTCATTAGCTTGTTTTGAGTCATGATATACTTGCTTAATTATTTAATAATAACGCACTCCTTCTTGTTACAACTAGATCTTTTTAGTACTGCTTTCCAAACTGTATTTCATCTTCCACCTGGTTGAGTACTTTGGCTTGTCTGCTTTCCGCTTTCTGCTGTTCATCATGCTGCTCATGCATCTGAAGTTTTGACAGTTGACTGTGATTATTCCCCCTCTGCGGCTTCGCCCCACTCCCTCCTCACTCTCTCTCTGCTTCGTTGCCGCTGGCAAATTTGAGCAGTGCGTTTGCGTTTTACATTGACGTTAACATTTTGCCGTCTTGCATACTAAACAAAGCCGCCAGTTGATTCAACATACCAAATGTTGCAGCACAAACCACAAAATGGACAAAATGTGTTCAATATCAGGCCTGTGATTTTTCAATAGAGACAACAACAACAACAACAACAGCAACAAGGCTGCTTTTTGGCGAATTAACATTGATGGGAAAAGGTTTTGGATTGTTCGATTTGTTTGTTGGCCAGCGTGTCCTTGTTGCACTGTTGCACTGTAGTGTTGCACTGTTGCAGCACTGAGCGTTCATTAGCACGCACGTCGGCGCCATTTTGCAAACGCATTTCCGCTGCCGACCCAACAACTACGTGCAGCTAGTCCCGTTAGTCCGTTTTAACCGTTAGGCCAGGTAAATGTTGTAGCAACTCTGATTCCTGTTTTCAGTGTTCGTTTTTTTGTTTTTTCTTTAGCTGTGCGCATGTCATCATCAAAAGGCATTTTTAATTGGCGATGTTGCAGCTTAACGCTCCAATGGGCCTCAGGGTGGCAAGGGGGCAGTGGGGTTTAGGGGGGCATGCAACAGTTCTCGGAGTCTCGATAATTGGTAACGCGTCACGTGTAATGCCCCCAAAAGCCAAAAATGGAATTTCTAATTAAGTTTTGCTGGGATTTAATATCGACAAGCGAGTTTCAGTTTCCAACACACAGAGTACGAAACAGATACGTTGTGTATGTATCTATGTCTGCCTTGCAGCGAGTGTGTACGAAATTTTGGTCAATTAACACATCAACGAGCTTAGTTTGAAGCAAGCTTTAGCCTCCCATCCCCCCATCACCCCCTCTCTCACTTACAACCTCGCCAAACAAGCACACAAAGTACAAAAAAAAAAAAAAGAAAATCCGAACATTTTTGACTTACTTTGCAGGAACATTTTGCAGTTTGCTGTTTGATGCGCTTGAGGGATTAGCAACAGGCCAGAATAACAGGAATATCAGGATAACAGGACTCAAGCCCCCCTTCCCAACAACTCAGTTGTTAGTTTGCCATTGATGAGCACAAAATAGCATTAGGAATCAGAGCTCAAAACTGTTCATCAGTATCTACTTCTTCTGTTCTCCTCTCAGATTCAGGAGTTGATTGACTTTAAACTTCGCTATTAGGCAGCTATCAATGGGTTGAGATTGATTGGGTTGAAGTACTCTAAGAGATGATAACAATATCTATTATAAAATGGGTTTATTAAAAAGGCAATCTATATTCGAAATTGTTAAAGAAGTGAGTTTTAAGTATTTTCAATAACTTCTCTAACTCTTAAAGCATTTTTGAACAGCTTCAAAAATGGGGACAACAAAGAATATTTAGCATTTAAATAATATTAAATCAGCCAAGCAGATATGCATAAAGAATCAATATACAAGATAATATTGTATATATGTATGTATATACATATATGGACAGGCAGGCAAACCCGTCAATCGCTCAGACAGTCTGAGGCAAGTTGGGACCATCATTTGCCTAGAGCTGGCAGCAACAATTGATATATGTATGTGTGTGTGTGTGTGTGTGAGTGTGTGTGTAAGCGTACGTGAGCCGCATATTGAGTTTGAGCAAGTTGCAGTCGGCCGGCAATTGATTTGATGTAAGCGGAAGGCAGCAGCAGGGCAGAGGGGAAGGTGGAAGGGAAGGCCAAGTTAGTGGCAAGTTGCCGAAGTGCGGTCGCAAACTTTGTGAGTGGCACGCGTTAAACTGAATTTATGAAACACAGAGAGAGAGAGAGAGAGAAAGATAAAGACACTGCTTAAAGTAGACTAAGAAAAGTAAGAAAATTACATTTGGTAATTCTGGAAAGCAGGAAATGGTTATAACATATTTTTATCAATTAGCAATTTATCATTTATGCAAACAAGAAAAACACAAACACAAAAATAAATAAAAGAAACTGTTGCGCATGCGCTTTATTTGTCTTTTTGCCAAGAATATAAACAAACACAGCCGACTTCGAAAACGAAAGGAGCTAAACATGATAATGATGATAGTCATGATGATGATAATGATAATGGGCAAAGAATTTACACAAAAATGCAATCAGCGCGCATAGAATAAATATACAAAATGTTGCAACAAACAGACGCAGACAACTGGCTTGTGTTGTTGTTGTTGCTGTTGTTGTTATCATTATCATGAATGAATATTTACACACAATACGATAAATTGAACACTACTTTCAAAATGACTAAGCCATTGAATTTTTAATACTAAGCTGTCAGTTGAAGCAGACTTAAGGTATAAACTAAAATGTCTTTAAATAATAATTTTCTTTTTGTAATAATAATATGAATTTTCTGAAAGTAAAACAAAGTATCATAAACCAAACCCTTTCCAGCTACACATGTATTTATATGTGTGTACCAATCAATCAAACTAAGAGCACGATATCACCTACATCAAATGCCCCCAGATAGCTGTACACTGAACCAAATTACGAAGTGGAATCGGGAATTAAAAAATTTAAATTAAATTTACCTTTCTTCGTTCAGTATATTTCTAGCCCTAGTTTGGTAAACCTGAAGTGTTTGTATCACAAACAAAATTCAACCCATAATAAATCATGACAAGATCGCACGCTGATCTCTTCACTCTGCCCCCCTCTCTACCTTACTCTGTCACTCTTTGCTTGCGGCAACTGTTGTCGACACTAAGCTGCCTCATTATGACAAGTTGCGGCGCGTTACGCACTCTCTCTGTTCACTATCTGCAGCATGTATCTTGCCACGCGCGTGTTTAAACTTATCTTGATTAATTCACTAGGCAATTATTGGTAAAATCATCAGGAAAGAATTAAAAAAAATAAAAAAACCGATTATAATTAAAATATAATACATATATTACTAGTAAAATAAATAAAATTTTATTTTTAAACTTAATTCTGAAAAGATGTATCAAAATGTATCTTATAGATAGCTATTCAAATCAACAGTTATTTGTTTGTTCCACTCGCTTGCCAAAGTGTTCCACAACGAAACAATGTGAAAATGAAAACTCTTCTACCTTTGAACAAAGAGTTTGTGAGCTTAAGAGAGGCATTCGATAAAAGAGAGAGGGGAAAGAAAGGTAAGTAAAGAGATTTTGTTTAAGGAGAAAAAGAAAGTATTAATTAAAAAAATATAGTATTAAAGATTGATTCAAATAATATACAAAAGTAGAAAATAAAATTAACAAATATTAAACAAACATTTAACTCCGACACAAGTATAAATAAAGCACAACAACAATGCATTCCACAAACAAGTCACGCTCTTTATATTTCGCTCCCTCTCTCTCTGTCACTCTCTGCTCTTTGAATGGGATCCACACAAAGTTCGGTTACATTGGCGTTGTTTTGCCGATAGGCGGCTCCTGAGTAACTTTACAACGTTCGTTCAATTCAATCGCTCGTCAACCTTCGTTCGGCGCGTTACAACAAGCGAAAGGCAGCAAGCAGCAGCAGCAGCAACAGCAGCAGCAGCAGTAGTTAACGGCGTCGCCGTTGTTGCAACAAGAACAACACACAAAACACATATACAAATACGGTCGCGTTCGCTACGGCAATGGTGGTTGCAACAACTGGCACCAGCCACGTCCAGTTTCAGTCTCATCCCAACGCTCGTGGCGGCAACAACAACGCTCAGCTCGATTTCGATTTCGGTTACGGTTACGGTTTCGGTTTCGGTTCGTACATAACGTGCGCCAAATCTCGCGTGAGTGTGTGAAAGATACAGTTCGAGTTTCAGATACAAAAATGCGGCACCTGTGCACAATTTGCCGGCGCCAGCTAAGCATGGCAAAAATCTAATATCCATTCGAAAATACCATACAAAGTGTAAAAAACGCAAAGTGTTTTTTGTGGCCTAAGGCTGTCGGCATGTAACTAAAGCCAAAAGTATCTCAGCCGAGTGCTAAACATATCATAAAACAACCCACAAGATACAAGAATTGTGTGCAACAAAAGTGTTTATAAAAATATATTGCAACAGCTTCAACTGCATTTAGTTTGCATTTTTTATGATTAATTGTGTGCTAAGAATTTAATGCGCATTCTAAAAGTGTATTTGTGTGTGTGTGTTTAACAAATATCTAGAAAAAATACGCTTTAATGCATTTGTGTAACGCTTTTGAAACAATCAAATATATATCTATATACATCACTATATAAACGCTATATACAATGCTATATGATCTAAGGATACAATCAATATACAACTATAATTGAAAACATTTGAGCTAACAAATATTTTCAAATTAGGTGAGTTCAAAAAAAAGCTTATCACTTTTTCTTATGCAGGAACATAAAGTGAATCAAACTTTTAAAATCTAAAGAATTAGCCAAGTTTAAAGAAAACATGTTTTGTTGAATAATAAGCAATTAAATAGTTAAAAACAAATGCACAACTGTTTTTTCTACAAGTTTCCAAGTGTTTATCAAAACAGATTGTAGCAAAGAAACTTGAATAGAAATTCTTTTAGAAACATGATTTTGTAATCAGTTTTATCTTTGGCAAGGGTTAAAGTTCTATCAGTTGCACCCCTTTTTGGCTGCGACAGAATGTGGCATGTGGAATTTAGTGCGCACACTAAACATTAATTAAACACAAATTAAGAAAAGTCAAACTGTCAACATGCCTGGCTAATCAAAATAACCTGCTGTATCTTATGGATACACAAACAGCAGCCAGTCAGGTCATAAAAAAAAGAAAAGCTCTACAAAAAAAACCAGAAATGAATTTCTTTTCGTGTGTGTGTTATTCTTTTATCGGGAAGTGAAAGATCTTTTTTCTAACAACTTGAATGATTCTTATCTTGGGCAACTTTACACATTGCGCAGGTAATTAAAAGTGTGTGTGTGTGTGTGTGTTTGAGTGTGTATTTTTGTGGGCAATTAGAAATTCTGAAGACTCGTTAATAGCATCTTTGATGCCCATTGTCTTGCTAGGCAAATTAGTTTTTATTTAAAACGCTTCGCGTGTCTCAATCTCAAATTTGAATCTGATTACGAATGGTTTGCTTATTCCATAAGTTGCAGCCACTGTGCATGCATAATTAATTTCGTGTAAAAATCATAATTACAGCAATTAAAATTTATGTAAACAAGTTGCCAGCCCCAAACGTCTCACAAAATGGGGGGAAAAGAGCTCTTCAGCTTCTGCTTCTTTTCTGCTTTGGCTTGAGGCGCCATTGCGGCGCAATCATCATAATAATCTTGAAAAAGTTTTTTTCCTTCCCCTTCCTCATCTTGTTGTTGGTTTTTCTATAATATATTCTTGTGGTCGATTTGTATTATTAGCAGTATGATAACAAAGTTGGCGCTATCTTGTTTGCTCATGTTTTTTCTTATTGCATGTTCTGGAGATTCTGAAATGTTGCTAATAGAGGGACTAACTTTGATTGCCTAGCAATAGAATGATAGATTTGTTATAATAAAGTAAGTTTTTATTTTTTTAAATAAAATGTTTTTAACATTTATGATTTAGTTGGCATTAGATTTAAATGTTTTAGATCTTTGAGTAAAACTCTTCTTACAGAATCTTTAAAATTAGCTTGGTTTTTATTATTAGTTATTTAAATGTGAGTTACAGAAATCAATTTAAAATATGTTGTTATATATTTCAATGAAATTTTTATATACATATTTATATATTCAGACAACATAAAACCTTGTTTTTTATGTTTAGTTTATGATGCTTTTAAATATTTTTAACTTTTTGAATACGTGATTTCGTTAAAAACTAAAATCAAAAGTTGTTTTCTATCAAAAACTAATTTTTATAATTGGTGTATTTATTTTTCCAATAAAAAAATATTGTATTGAATTACTATATTGTTTAGATTACATTTATATTACCTTCTTAACTGCAGCAGCAGCTTTTTAGTAGTTGAAGCTTCTTGCATCTTTTAGTTGCTGCAACTGTTGCCTGCCACTTCCACATTTGCCTAAGTTAACGGTTTCTTTTTTCTTTTGACATTTCCTCTATATCCTCCCACAACGACGTTGAGATATTGTCATGCAGCAATCTAGAGTCTTCTGCTGTCATCTCTGCCCACATGGAAGCGTTCTGCTTGCCACCGAATGTGTGCGTTGTCAGTGTTGGTTTTCTGTCAGTGGACTGCTTCTTTAATTAATTAGCATCTAACTAAGAATAATGTTTCCTGCGGTCGACTGTCATAACTTGGCCGCTAGTTTATTTGTGCGGCTCGTCGGTGAAGATACAAAGATACAGATACGCTCGACTGCAAAGATACAGCGCACAGGTGCCACAAAGTTCCTCCCACCCCTCCCACACACACACACACACACACACACACTCCTGCCCCTATGCCGTTGGCATTCGTGCATTGCCAAGAAATGAAAAAAAAGAAACAGAAGGAAAACATTTTTTTTGTTCTTTTCGGCAGCAGCCAAATAGCTGCCACGCCCCCACTTCACCACATCACCACAGCGTTCTTTTTTGTTCTTCCCCACTCTCTGTGTCTGTGTGTGTGTGTTAACTTGTAAAAATGCAGCTAACGAAAATTATTTCTGCTGACTTCTTGTGAACAAAAATTTTCAAGTGTTGCGGTCTCATAAAAGTAGCCACTGTATCTATGTGTGTGTGTGTGTGTGCCTTGGCATGTTGTTGAGAATATTTTTTATGTAATGACCTGGCGCCAGCTTTGTTGCTCTTGTTGCGTTTTTCTCTATACATACATATATAGTATATATGGTGGCACATTTTCTTGTTGCCAGCTTAAAGGCGGCAAACTTGAAGTTTACCACAGTTCTTTTTACTGTTGTTGTTGTTGTTGCGTGTGGGACGCTTAATTAGTAAAAAAAAGAGAAAAAAAACCACGTTGCTGTTAAAGTATCTCAAATATTTCAAGCTGTCAGCAGTGCTTAGAAAATGGAAAGAATGTTAGGTAACTGCCATTGAATTTATTCTTGTTGTACTTTAAGCTTTTCAGTGTTGTATAGCTTTAAAAGTAACAGTATTCGCAGAGAGGTTGACAACACTGTATTAAAGGTGCTTCTGATAATGCGGCTTATAGGATTGTATTAAAAATGCTTTTAACTCCATTGCGAAAGAACTTTTACTTTAGAGAAGATATTTTTTGTAATATTTCGTTTTGCTTAAAAAATAAATACAAAATATTTTCTAGTATAAATTGTAGCTAAGAAAAAATCTTTCTATTCATTCATTTATCTCTTTGTTTTTAATCTACAATCAAGATTCTTTTTTTTAAGTAAACAATTCGATTATTCCACTTAAAGTTCCCATGCGAAGTCAAACCCCTTTTTTTCTCACAAGATCAAGATTTCCTTTTTAGTTTCCTTTTTTTAATGTGCGACCCTTATAACATGGTTCGTCAATAATTCCACATACACACAGACACACACACACACATGCATACGTATGTAAATGATGTTTGAATAGACACTGAATTCGTCACATGCAACATTGTTGAATGCAACTGCGACGATTTCGTTGAGCTAATTAACTTTCGGTTACAGTTCACTGCGCAAATTTGCCAGACCAAACCCCAAGAAAAGAACTTCATACAGGAGTGAGAGGGGGAACACACACACGTATAGAGGGCATATTAAATTTGTATTTAGATGTGTTGAGACATTGAGCGGAAATGAATCGCCGCTCATCAAATTCTGAGTTGCGTTCCCGCATTCAAAGTTTTCCTTTGTCTGGCCCTCGTTTCTTCATTCAAGCAGAGAAAAATTAGCCAGTCTTCGGAGTCCGAGACAACAGACACAAAACATTTTACGCATCACAAAACAATGAAACGTCATTAGCGCCGTTCTGCAAAAGTAGACGCCAGGCATTCATTGGGCATGCAATTGGGCTCAGGGTCAACCCAACCCAACCCAAACTCAACCCAAACACAACACAAATCGATCAAAAATGCGGGAAGACTCATCGGGAAGAAAGCTGTGGTAGACTGGTAATTAAGTTCTAAGCTTGGGCAACTCCAAAGCTCATTAATCAATGCTGTGCCCATAATCCACACACCCTCTGTGCTCACCTCACCCTTCGCCCATCTCAACACGTTTGTATATTTGTTATTTTTGAAAAAGTTTTGTCATACATGCAATGTAATTTTTCACAGTCAACACATTAGAGATATCAGGCTGACCAAACTTGTTTCATTTAGTCAGCAGTTCAAAATGCAAGATATACACACACACACACACACACACACACACACACGTCCCCTTGAGTGGTAGATATGCAAATGTTGTTGCGGTCCCAAGTGTATATCATGATGGCTTTTGCCGCCACACGCCAGGTGTCAAAAATGTTTCAATGGAAAGTGCTGCGACGAAGGTTTCCTCACAACAACAAATGGCCAACATGTTTGTGCAATTAGAGCAAAAGGGTTAAGTGCCAAATGTTGTTGTAGCTTAGAGTCCAGTTTGGGTTTTAAATGAGCAGCTGAGAACTTTATGGTTAAAAAAAAGAGGGTTAAATGCTCTCGGATAATGCGTAAAAAGTAATCAAGCAGAAATATTGCTCCAGCTCAAAAACGATTCTTAAACATAGAAAAGCGCAATGTTAAGAAGTGAATTTTTAGTGTTGGGTTTTTAATGTGTAAGTACTTAGGAAAAGGCCTTAGATTTTGTGAAATCTTCTGAGTTTAAGTATGTTATTTAGCAATATTTATATTAAAACTTATTAAATCAATTTCTAGCTAGAACTATTTAAAGTAAAATTTAGAATACAAAATGTAAATATCTATCCAAACTTATTGTAGATGTTTAATTTTTTAATTAATTATTTTCTTTTTGTTTTTTCAATAGAATATATTTTTATTGAAGTACCGCTTTGAAGTTCTGTTGTTCAAGTTAAGTGGTGTGTGTGTGCGTTTGTGTGTGCAGTTGCATTACGGTACCGCAACAAAGTAGTCATTTAATGCCCATTACCTTATAAAAAACAATCAGCTAATAAAGCCTTCCTGCAGCAACGGCAGCCACAGCAGCGGCAGCAGCCCAAACAAGCGTTAAATTTTATGACCACAAAACCCACAACGAGTCAACGTTAACCCGACCAAACAGCAGCAGCAGCAACAAACAACAACAACAACAAACAACGAAAACAAGTAACGAAAAAGTTTTCAACAAGCCGCCTTTCCGGCATTTGGGGTTGCCATTAAAAAGCTTGCTATCCAAATGGGCAACTGTGTCACAATTGTCAAGTACATGATTTCTATAATCAAATGGCCCAAGCCGCTGCATGCCACGCCCACGTGCAACAAACACACAAAGTTTTTTTTAGTTGCATTATGAAATTAACAACAACTGGCAAACAATGATGATAATAAATGAATAAATGGCATGATGGCTATGATTATAAGCCATTTGGCTAATTTCACATCATTAGACAAATGTATGGTTTGTTATAGCGCATAAACAACATAAATGCCACATATGTCTGCCAATGTGTGTGTGTGTGTGTGTGTGCTTAGGCCAAAAGTTCTGTCTGCCTAACCTGCCTGCAACTTGGTTCGTTTGTTGTATCTTTCAGTTACAAGGCGCGTCATAAAAATTAATCAAGCGTTGCTAATTTGTCTGGCTAACGGTACCTACAATGAGTTAAGGGGTTCCTGCCCCTCCGCCTCTGTGTCATCATTAAAAACAATGAGTGTTAACCAAACTTCAACCAGCTGCGTCACAGCTGCAATTGAGCTGCATTGAACACAAAAAAAAAATCGATAAAGCTTGAGTCTGCCACACAACATGTCCTTACCACGCTTCGTTGCATGGCCTAACGATTGTCTGTGCTTCGTTTATTTTTTTTTTGGCTGGCATTTTTTGTCATTTTTGTGTCTCGTCTCATGCTGTCAATCAGCGCTTTGTTGTTGCCAGCCACTTACTACCAATGTCAGCCTCCTTCTCATACTCATCCTCCTTTTTTTTTTTACATATTTTTTTGTTGTTGTCAGCAACATCGCTTATAATTCATAAAAATTCCAACAGAGGCCCACACACGACGGCATCGGTTTAAGCTGCTTCCAAGCCCCGCACACACAAAGCGTTCCACAGGATGTGCTGTGTGAAGAGGGCAGGGGGGAGTTAAGTGAATGCCCTTGCAAGCTTATCAGGGGGAATTTCTCTGCCTCATCACCTTAACTCCCTTTATGTTTTGTCTGAATTTAATATAACCTTTTCATCTGCATTTTCTACAGAATTTTGTGTAATTTTCTTGTTTGTTTTTTGCTTCCTGGAATTTTGCGTACCTTTGAAACTCGAGCAATTATTGCCATCTTTGTGATTAATAACATTTTCTCAGCAACAGCTTTACTTTAACAACTGTACTTCTTCAATTTCTCAACTCTTACCCCTTTGAACAACTCCCTTCTTGTATCTCTTGTCAATATCGCAGAGCTTCCTTTTCCTGTTTTTCCTGTCCTGATGACATGTGACGACTGTCTGACAGACAGATCTACTTCAGAGCTTTATTTTTGACTTGCTTCTCGCCCTCTTTTGGAAAACACTTTACACTCACCACTTAACATGCATATATGTATGTATGTGTGTGTGTGTGTGTGTGAGTGAATATTATATAGCAGTGTAGTATTTGCTGCATTCTTTTCACAAAAACTCGACTAATTTGATCCCCTGGCGCAACTTGGGTTTTCTATTTTTTTTTTTCTAGCTCTCGGCACTTTTCTTACGGGCCCTGTGATTTCCTTCTCAGCTTGCCGGAGCGTTAAACATTTTTTCGCAACCTTGTGACCCAACACACACACACACACACACAGACATAGATAAGGAGACGAACGACCCTTGAGCACCCACACAGGCATAGAAATTCAATATTGCTCCCTCTCTATCCCTCTGTCCCTCAGTGTCCTTCTATATGTCTATGTCTATGCTAATGAATGGCTCGCGAACTGCTAGCAAAAGATGAGAGAGTGGGAGGGGTGAGGTGAAAAGGGTATGTGCGGTGTGAGTGTGTGTGTTTGTGTGTCTCGTCTCGCCTTTTTATTTATTTTTCCGGCTTCCTGTTGCGAGCTTCGCTTTCGGTTCCCTCTTTTCATTTTTCTTCTTTTCGGTTTTTTGCTCTGCTGCCTTTTTTGCGGTTTGACGCAGCAACTAAAAGTATGCAACACTTTTTTATTTCACATTTTCGCATGTTACTGTTTGCATATTTAATGGCCAAAGCACAGACAAAATGGCGTCGCCTTTACCGTTGTTGTTGTTTTTTTTGGGCCCTTGTGGTTAGGCGTTGATTTGTGGGCGCATCTCGTGTCTATTTGCGGTTTTGGAATGTGGGCAGAAGCGAATATTTTGTTTATTATGTTTTTTTTCTTCTTTATTTTCCTGTCGCTGATGTGACTTTAATGAACTTGGGACATGTCGCACAATCAATAAGCGCTCTTCCTTTAAGTGGCTTTAAGCGTGCCCGGCAAGCGACAGACAGAGAGGCAGTCAAGAGTCAACATTCGAGTAGAGACTGACTTGCTGCCTGTCACAATAATAGAAGAATACATTCAGCCCTTCCTCCTTGCCACGACAGTAGTAAAAAAAAGTTGTCAACTGTCTCTTGTGTGTGGCAGCTATGCAAATTTGTTGTTGTTGCTGCTACTTGACTAGACTTAAAGCCTGGCTACCTAACGCTTTCATTAGTTGTAGGTTCCTCCCCCCTCCTGCATTATTTAATCATCAAAAGTGTTGGCCATCAAATGTGACAATAGTCATGGAAATCACATACATCGATTTGCTGTTTCTCTATTTTTCATACTTTACTTTAACTCTTTTGCTGCACACTATCAGAAATGTTACTGTTTAAATTGTGCTTTATTTATGTTCCCTTTAACCATAGGTTTTTTGCGCAGTGTTATTGCAGTTTCCTTGCTGTCTGCATTGTCATTTGATTTGATTACAGTTGGGGAAATTCGAGTCGTCTCCGACGTTGCAACTGTCTGCTCGCTTGATGGATTATATGACGTTGCTGCCTGTCTCTGTCTGAGCCCGCATGTTTGGCTTTAAGCAGCACCCAACCCAACCCAACCCAATCCAACCCAATCCAACTAGGCATCAGCTGCAGCAATCGCAGCCAATTTGTCTAGTTGCAGCGCCCATCCAACTCCCACAGCTCCACAACGACAACAACGTCAGTTAAATGCTCAAGAGTTGTGCGCTTGATTAGCGCCGCTGAATTGACACAAAATTGTCACTAGCAGAGGTCTAACCGTTCTGATTCCCCCACCTTACCCCCACACCGCACTTTTCCACAATTTGCGTCACTTGTTGTGTGTGTGTGTTGTGTGTGTGTGTGTGTGTGTGTATGCAAAAGTCGCATTAAGTCCCAGAGACGCACAAATCCCAATCCCGATTCCAATCCCGATTTCATTTACTCTTTTTATTCACTGACAGAGAGGGGAAGAGGGAGGGGTGAGGAGAGAGAAGAAGCCGTCACATCAATTGCTTAATTGATCAATTTAATTTGACACTCATTCAACAAACACTCGACGCGTTCAGACTGAAGATAAATATCTTTTAGCTGCCGTTTTGCACTGCAGTCAAACTCGATTCTTCTTTTTTTTCTTTCATTTTTTCTTGCTTTTTGTGTTTCGATTTATGCAAATTGTGTCGAGCCATCTGGCCTACTATATGGTATATATATATTTGCTGTCTCTGGCTCCATTGATGTGCTCTACTTTCCAGAGATGTGTGTGTGTTGTTTTTTTTTCCACGAATTGTGTTGTTGCTGCTGCTGCTGCTGCTTCATCAATTAATCAATTTAGTTGTTGGTTTTTGTTGCGGGCATTTTTTTTTTTTTTTTCGTTCGTTTTTCGAGTTAATCAGGAAGTCAGCCCAAAACACAGTTTGATGTTTAAATTCTGCAGCACGCGGGTCAACAATTTGTTTTAGTTTTCAGCCGATTTACATAGATCTATTCTGTGTTGACATTTGAAATGAAAACACTTTTGATTGATGACCCAAAGCGCTAGATTTTGGCTTGGAGTTTGCTTATATTGATTGCTAGGAGGGAAAAGGTAATCAAGTTTGAGAAAGTTTAAATTTCCAAGATTATTTTTAACTACAGAAAAATTCCTATGTTCCATGTGTATTTCCTTTTGTAAGCACTGTAACTGTTATGACCCTTGTCTTACCTCAACCCATTCCCAGCTATTATATCGTAATCAAATCGACAGTCCAACTGTGAATTGCAATGATTGCTTGGCTGCTAACGCCTTTCTATGCGTTAAAGTTTCTTTTTTTTTTGCCGATAAATCTTTTATGACAACCATTAAAAAAATGCAGTTGGAGTTGGTGCTTAAATTGCTGGCCAACTGGCAAATGCCGCTTTTAGAGCCAATTGAGCGTGTAATTAACTAACTGTACATTTCAATTTATGAAATATTCGCAAGACACAGCCAACAACAACGAACTTGCCTCAAAACGCTGCCAGGTGCAAACACAGCGAGTGTCACTATTAATTCAACCTACATTGTGCAGCAGGTAAAAACAGTCTCCAGATCGTTTCGTATCTTCAGATCGTAGCTGGATCTAAGCACAGCAAGTTAAAACTATGACAGTCGGCATTTTTCAAGCCTTGTTGCAGCGTCAAAGGCTGCCGCTGGGCCAAAAGCCAGAAGAAGAAGTAGAAGCTAGAAGTACCTGAGCCCTTGCGACATTGAAAGATGAGCAATTAAGCGCTGAGTTATTGACAACAGTCAACAGAGGAAAGAAAATCCAACAAAAAGGGGTATAAGTTGAGCTTCTGCAGCTGCGTGACAAATTGCCACATGACGTTGCCCCTTTTGCATGCCATCGGTTGCTCAGGTTGCAGCAGCAGGAGAAGATGAGGCACATTTGTTAGATAAACATCGGTGCAGTATGTGGACAATGTCCATGGAGCAACTCTCGTTAGCTTTCCAGGAATCTGAGCTGCAATGTGGGAGGAAACACAAAATTTGTTGTTGTTGAAAAATAAAAACCCTTCAGATCAGTTACTATCTTGAAGGTAGCTTCCACTTTCCTTGCTGTCACTTGGAGATCGTTAACTAACTCTTAACTTTAACTGTTCTCTCTTCAATCTGCAATCTTCAATCTTTGAGCTTGAATTAGAAAGCACGTTTGGTTATCGCATCACTTGGCTTTAACTGTGAATGAATCTCAAACTCAATTGATGCCAAAAAAAAAAGAAGAAAAGCAAATGTTGTTGCAGCCTGTCGTCGTCGTCGTAGTCATCGGTCGTTATTGCAACTTTACTTGAATGAATGCAAAGTGAATGTGCGTGACGATGACGTGGAGGATGCCAACAAACTCAAGGCGTGGAGTGGGGACAGGGGAGAGAGTGGGGCATATTGTGAATGCGGATGAGACGACAGTGTGTGCCCCTTTCCCGCCTCCCCGCTCTCTGTGTGTGGTTGCCTGAATGACTTTGTGCTTTTCATTTAACATTATTTTGCAACAATTTAGTCAGAGATGGCTGGGAGGAAATGGGTGGAAAGGGGGAGGAAAGGGGGGCAGACATATGAGCCATAGAAAGCGACCAAAGCAAACATGCTGACTGCCTAGTCGGCCACATCGTTACCCCTCCCCTCCCCCTAACCTACTGGCCAGGCACAAGCCAGTTTCCGCTTTAATTTAACGCTGGCTTACAGTTAAAGCAAGAGAAGAAGAAGAAGACGTGCGAGAAGAGGAGCGGCAAGAAGAGAACCCAAAAAAAAACCCGTCAGCTGGCGCAGCAATTTAAAGCAGAAGCTACACACACACACACACACCCTCCCCGCCCCTTCCAAGTCAGCCCACTTTATGACATGATGTTCTTGGTTGGGGAAATTTATTTAGTTTATGCAAAGCAAAAAAAAAAAAAAGAAAAAGGGCAAAAGGTAGCACAAAAGGAGCCGGCAGATGAGCGAGAGGGTCTGACTAGGGACTAGAAGTAGGAGCAGCTAAAAAGGACATCCATTGGAGGCGCATCGGAGCCAGATGCTTGCCCCGCTGTTTGTGTTTAGTTTGCAAATTTCTTTTGATGTCTTTTAATTTTAATGAGTTGCGATGTGGGACCGGCGGCAAAGGAGGCGACAACCCTAGGCAAAACTAATTAGAAGAGAACGTAGTACAATGAGTTCACTTAGGGGAAGCTGAAAAGTTGGAATATATATAAAAATATATTACATTATAATACTAATCACATTATGTATTGTCTTTCCTTTCTAGAATCCACTGCCAGGCCAACTTCAATCAGAGTCTAAAATGACCGCAACAAATTCTAGCTACAAAATGTTCTCCCGCCCGTGCCTTTCCAGCTATCCCCGCTCATCATCATCAACACCATCAATTCACAGAACAAGAAACTGGAATGGCAACTGGGATCGGAATTGGAATTGGAATCTTTGCCACTTGGCATTGATAATTGCCAGCGGCTGTTTAATGCTCAGTACGCCAGCGTTTGCATCTTTCGACATTGGTGAGTAGATGAATGAATCATTTTAGCTGACAAATCAAAGCAACAAAGTCAAAAGTCAAAGTCAGGCTTGATTGAATATAGAAAATAATATTTATCTATTTTCATAGATTTTCTTTGTGTGTGTGTGTGTGTGTGTTTGGCAAAGTTGAAAGTTTAATTGGCATTGAATACGAATTTTTATGTGGCTCATCATTATCATGGGAGCAGTGACAGGCGGCACAGTTGGTGGCATCTGAAGAGAGTCGCCACGGGGCGTCCACTTCGACTTCGACTTCGACTTCGACTGTTGCACTTGAGATCTGACAACATTGGGTGGCTCTTTCTCTACTGTACTACCTGCCTCATTAATTGGCATATGAACATTTTTTAGTGCCATCTCGCAAGTTGTGTGCTGAAATTTATTCCATAAATACATATATACACAGTAGTTGTTACGGCAACGTGGCTTTAATGAAGCCATATTGGAGAAGTTGAAGTAGCTATGGTAGCTTAGGATTATGGCCACTTTGAATGGCCCTGGCATGTCAGCGGCTCATAAATTTCATTGTTGATATGAGGACAGACCGCTGGGGACATTGTGAGGTGAAGTGAAGTCTCTGCCTGATGGACTGAACAAAAGCCGAAGCGGCATGGGAAGACTTTCAAAGGAAAGTAACAAGGAGGAATAGAATTATACAATGTTGAATATGTAAGAGCTTAAGAAATAGTTCAATTTTAACATAAATCAATTGCCAACTAGAAAAACTATATACTAAAAATATATCAAATAGTTTCTTATTGATTCTGATATGATTTGATTTACATACTCATATTTAGAAAGAAAGAAAGAAAGAAAAATAAGAAACTGTTTCATTTATTTTATAGTTTTTCCATTCCAAAGTTTGTTCTAAGTTTTTCCAAGTTGACTTGTGTTTTCTAGCTTGTCTTATTTAAACATTTTCCTAGACTCGACACAACCGCAACTTTGCCGGCAAAACTTTCTGCCAGCCTTTGTCTGCGAATAAATCAAATCGGAGCCACAATATTTATAGTTAATCAAGCAAACCAAATACATAAATACGAATTTATAAACATGTTTCTCTCTGTCGAAGTCGAACTGACTTCAATATTTGCACACTTTTACACAAAAGCAAATAAGCATCGGCTCTAGTTGTTGTTGTTGTTAAGTTAGCAAAAGCATGCAACAATTTTCCAAATGAATGCATCTGCAATATGCAGTCAATGCCTTCCAACTGCCTTCTGACCCAAGACCTAGCCTCATTCGATGTTGCAGTTGCAGTTGCAGGAGTTTCAGTTCCCATTAGCATTGCCAGCTATCAAATCCAATCAAGTGCGAATGCAAAGAGCACTAGCTTCGTCCAGGTTCAGTCTCTCTCCCTGTGTGTGTGTGTTTATTTATAAACTTCTAAACGAATGCACGCACCTTGGGTGGAGAAGTAGTTGAATATGTGGGAGAGGAGGAGGCAAGTTGGGAAGCTGAATTCATGCTGTGCCTGCGCAACAAAAGTCATGTCAAATCAGTGTTGATTCTGGCGAAAATGTCAGCAGGCAGTCAGACAGCTGTTGGATGTGGCTCCAAAGTCTCCAAGCTTATAGAGCCACATATGCGAAATGCAATCGGTAGGCAATAAATTAACTAAAGTAGTTGACGTTCTGCCCGGCTTGCTTTGACTTTGGCAATGATTAAGTGTTTGTTGCCTTATTTAAAAAAAAAAACTAGATAGTCAGACCGGTGGGAAAGTGATAGGCATACCTTCTGCCCTGCCTGAATTGATGCTTGAGTTATTTTGATAGATTTGATTTGGGGGAAGATGAAAAGAAGCTGAAGCTGGTTGACTGGCACATCCATCATTAATTAACTAAAAATTATCTTCTCTGACCTAAAGCAATTTATAAATAATTCTCTTATTTCTTTCGATTTTACAGCTACGTGCAGTGTGCCTCTGGGCATGGAATCTGGCGCAATTACAGATGCTCAAATCACAGCTAGCTCAGCCCATGACACGGGTTTTGTTGGGCCACAACACGCAAGGTGAGTTATTATTATCATTATTATGCAACTGCAAAAGTTTTCCCTTTAAAAGTTTAACACAAGAGTTTTATAACAACTGTACAAAGTTTCTTATCAAATGGGCTTATACTATTGGGTTATTGAAAATAATATATAATTGAACTAGTTTCTGAAGAATTTTCCACTTTTTGAAGAAGTTGTAGTTATTAAGAAACTGGTAGAAATAAATAAAAAAAAATTGCAGTAAGAAAAATATAAATACTAGAACTTGAAAATTGATTTGATATAAAAATAATTTAATCTGCTAGCTTTATGAAACTTATAATATAACAAAATAAATAATAAAATTAAATCCGACTCAATTTTTGAATTCGTATTTTTTTTAAAATTTATTTAAAACGTTTTGTTTTTTCTCTAACTTTGACAAAACTTTTGAAAAAGTATTTAAAAGATGACAAAATTTTCAAACGTATTCATAAATGTAAGAAAAATCTTAAGCAAATTCACAGCATAACATTTTCAGTTTTTCTGTGCTCCATTCTGGGGCTTAGGTCACAATCACTTAACCCAAAGATGCCCCAGCTTATCATTAATGCTGCTGCGTGTTCGTTTAATTGCCAATTTTATAGACAACTTCATTAGTGCCGATAAGAGAGAGAGAATCGAAATCTTAGCCAGCGACAAAACACAACAGAAACTTTATGTTATGACACAAACAGTTGTTTCAAACAAACAAACAAATGAAAGAAAAGTTTTTGCATATCAGTTGGAAAAATATTTTGTTGTTCAGCTAGCGCCCTTTAGGAGATACTATCTGATTTGAGTTGAGGAAGAATCGAAATCTTTTTCATGAATATGCAACCGTTTAATGGCTTTGACAGCGGATATCTTTTTTTCTTCTTCTTCTGCTCTTTCCCCAGCTACTAATTAAATGCAAACCGGTTCGCGACGGCGGTTCAAGCAAAGGGCAAACCGAACAGAAACTAAACTAAACCGCTGCAGCTGGCTAGACAAGTTCAGTTGAGTTTATTTTCGAGTTTGAGGTTTTTGTTTACATTTTATTGACGCATTTTTTTCGTTTGAATTCAAGTTTTATGAGTTCGGGGAGGAAGTTTTGCAATTGCCTCCGAATGATTGATGACACCATCATTGTAATTAGTATATAGGATAACGCAATGTTCAAAGCAACCCAAAACGCACCCACCCACTCGGGCAAAGTATAAAAGTAAAGCACTCATTCAAACCATAAACATGTCAATTACCACGTGAGTTACGGCAAAATCAATGCAAACATCGACTATAGTATATACAGATTCCACACTCGCTGTTCAGTAATAATTTGCTGTATGCTGTCTGCGTTTATAGGCATGCACTTAAAAAACACTCAAGTGCAGGGCTGACTGTCAGACTGTCAGACAGACTAACCACAAAGGCATCATTAACATTAACCCTTTATGGCGGCACTAAAGTCAAACCACAAAACGATGCGTGATGAGCACGTTGAGATAAACAGAAAAATTCACTTTTTTGTTTTTATTTCAAGTTTTTTGTTTGTTGTCCCAAGCAGATTAACTGGAATTTAAACTAAAGAGCTAAAGACTGCATTTAGATTCGGACTTCTTTTAGCTGCATTTGAAATGCGGGCTCTCAACTGACTCACCTGAATGCTTGTTTCTTGGCTTTAGTTGGAGTCGCTTTTGGTGGCCAAAGTGGATTCGGATGCGGATTGACAGGCGAAGTGACTCAAGACTTAATGGCAACTGAAATGGATTAGTAGAGAGAGAGGATTTTTTGTGTGTAATTAAGAAGCATTAAAGCTCTAATTCTTTATAGCCAACACTAAGTGAGTGATTAGCAGTTGAATTAAATGCTTTTAGTGTTTAGTTGTTTTGATGTGAGCATTGAAGTTAAAGCTTACTCCTTTCACCTTTTAACCAAACACACAAACACAACGACGAGAGAAAGAAACTCTTCAAAAACTAGCTGCAACTTTCTTTTGTCTCTTTTCCTGGCTCTTTTCTTTTTATGCTCCCACCCACCGAGTCCAATCAAGCGTAGTGCAATTTGCTTAACCAGCAAGCAGCAAAAGTTCAAAAGTGCAGGCAGCATTATAATTTGTGGCTGCCGTGCACTTAGCTAACCAGCTAAGGCAGCTAACTAGCCCAAAAAAAAGAGTCTACGAACCGACTTTAAGACTTTAAGTAATTCATTACAGAATCCAGATCTCTTGGCCCTTTAGATCCCAGAGGCCCAACAGGATGCGAACATGTACTGCTGTTGACCATGTCCATGTAGATGTTGCTCTGTTGCTATTGAATTACAAAGATTAGTTTAATGACAGTTGGCGCTGTTTGATTTTCATTACCTTCGTCGTCCCAGCAACGTCGTCGTCCAACGGCCCGTCAGCCCATTAAATTTACAACCTCTTACATATTAAAAATGTACTAACAGAGAGGAGAAACAGAAGAGAGAGAGAAAAAAAAGGCGGCGCTTGATTAGAAGTTCCCAACCAGACTCGACTTTAGTCGGAGTCCACTCCGTTGCCCGGCAGCAAGCAGTTAGTCAGTCCATCAGCCATTTACTTCAAAATGAGCTGAGCTGAGCTGAGGATGGCGCAGATTGTTAACTTTGGCAATAACAATAATTAAAGTCAAGTTGAAATGCACATAACTGCGGATATTAGCATTTTAAATGATGTTTATACGTATTTCTCTCTCTTTCTCTCTTTCTCCCTCTCTTTCTCTGTTTCGGTTGCCCTGAGGTTATTTGCACAACCAGCTACTGAGCAAGAGAAAAGAAAAAATGAAATGAAATGAAATGATGAAGGCGGCAGCGAAAGAAATCTAAGCAATTTTACGATGATTAAATTGACCTTTTTCTGTTGCCAAGCTGTGAGAGCTCTCCCTTATTTTTATTTTTTTAATAAGCTACTACTTTGATCTATGCACTTGAAAGTAATTGCAGTTGGTAATGATTATTACATGGCAAATGGCAACCGGAAGGAAGTGTACTAAACCACACAGCTTGCGGTCAAGAATAAACAATAAACTGAATTAAATCAACTGTGCGGGATTTTTTCTATATAAATTCAAAAAGTCTGTTAAGAAAACTTAAAAAATTTTTTTTTTGAATAATTTAAATGAAAAGAAATGATGAAGATAATAACATCAGTTATATAATTTCAGGGTAGCAAAAAAATGTTGTAGAAAAATATAAAAAACACTTGAAAAATATCAAACAAATATTAATTATTTTTTCCTATTTATTAAATTACAAAAAATCGTGCTTAAAACTAAAAATACAAATATTGCCCAACAAGTTGTAAGTTTACAAAGTGCTTTGATAATTATTTAAATATTATTTCTGGACATGTCATAGCCAGAGAAATATTTTAATTAAAAGCATGACAAACATTAAAAAGGACCACTCAATTGCCAGAGCCGCTCAATTGAAGCGGAAGAGAATTACTAATTGCACTGAGTGCACATAAAAATAAATAACAAATTGCAAAAGTGCATTTAAACGCATGTCGGGCCACTAAAATAAATATTGCAATCAAATTCAATAACCTGCTGCTAGCACACAGGTTCAGATACTTCGTCTTGGACTATAAGTTGGACTTGGAGCAGCTGCTGCTGCCTGCCAGCTTGCCAAAGACAGACAGACAGACAGACAGATAAAATGAAGCAATTTGCAAAAGAGCAACAAAGGGGGGACAGGAGGGGCAAGGGAGGTATCTGTGTGTAGGCCTAGTCACGGCCGATGAATAATGGGCAAACATTAAGGCACCCAAAATGCAATCAAGCATGTAAAACTTAATTGAAATATAAACCGAAAAACGTATTTGTAGTGGTTAACATATCAATAGCCAAGAAATTGATTAAACTGGCAGGGGGTGAGATGGCGGAGATAGAAGAAGATGAAGAAGACAACACACATCCTGCCTGTCCAGCCGTCTGTGTCTAACTTAAATTAATCCTTAATTACATAGACAACATCCTGCTGCGTCGCAAAAACCGCAAAACAGCTTAACGAACGAGACGAGCTGCCAGACTACGCCCCTTCCCCCCTTCCTCCCATCCCCTTTACTCTGTGCCTAGAGGCTCCCAATCGCCGTGTGGTGCCGAAACGCTTAATGTCAATTAATTTATAAAAAACTTCTCGCGCAGCTTCGGCTCGGCGCAACTGGTTGCAAAAAAAAACTACCTAATTAATAAAGTTGTCGTTTCTTCTGCTTTTTTTTTGTTTGTTGCAGACTGAAAACCGATAATAATGGCGGTGCGTGGTGCCCCAAGCACATGGTGTCCAATGCCCTGAAGGAGTATCTGCAGGTGGATCTGCTGCAGACGCATGTGATAACCGCCATACGCACCCAGGGTCGCTTCGGCAAGGGTCAGGGTCAGGAGTATACCGAAGCCTATGTGCTCGAATATTGGCGGCCGGGCTTTGACAAATGGCAACGCTGGAAGAACATTCAGGGCAAGGAGGTAACACTTTCAACCCCCCAACCTCCCGCAAAGTACACAAACCTAAACTCAATTTTCTTGCCACAGATTCTGCCGGGAAACATCAACACTTACAGCGAGGTGGAGAACGCCATGCAACCGATTATATTTGCCTCGAAGATACGCATATATCCATATGGTCAATACGATCGCACCGTCTGCCTCCGCGCCGAGATTGTCGGCTGCCCCTGGGAAGGTAAGTCTGCATCCTCCTCTTCTCTCTGTGTGTCCAGCGGCTGAATTTAAACGAGTGCGATAAAAAGTCGACATGAGCAATGATAGCGCAGAAAGGCTAACAAAGTTTTAGTGTCAGCGTTAATTTATCATTTGCTTGCGAGGAGTGGCTTTAGTACAGACTCGAACCTGGCTTCAGTCTCTGCTAAAGCGGCTTAAGTGTGTAGTTAGTATGAACAGTCGGACAGACAGACGGACAGACATGAAGTGCATTAGCATAGCTTTGGACAAAAATTAAGATGCGGCATGCCACAAGCAGAATGTATGTGCTGGCCATGATCTTAGATATTAGCCCATGTCGTTTAGCTAGTTGGCCATCTAGGAATGTTTATGCAAATATTTAGCCAGCAAGCTCTTGAGTTTCAAATTACTGTACAAAGCAGATAAAGTTACGATATTAGCTATACCTTCTTTAGTATAGTATTTTTTCCTTTAAATTGGGACCTATTTAAGTAGTATTTAACAATATTTCAGTATTTTATGGTAACAAAATTATTCTTTCTGCATATTTTTCAATATTTTGACACATGAGTTTACTAAGTTTTAAACTTGTGTTCTTGACGATAATTAGTTAATTCTCAAGTTTTAATAATTGTTAACTGTTAACTCTTTTAATTTCCTATTCCAACCCTATCGTACTTACATAGTTGGCCAACATGAACATGACATTCTAAGCAGCGTATTAGCCAAAACCACATAATCCAATCATGGCAACAAGACTGCGCCTATAGTATGTTCTCCATATACATACGTAGACCTTCTTCCTGTTTTATGGTCACCACGCAATGTGGAAATCATGTTGCCGCTGTTCTCTTCTTGCTTGCCACATGCGAAATGTACTTGAAAAAAAGAGGAAAAATTCTACTTATAATATCGCGTGCAGACATTAGTTGCTTTTGTTGTTGTTGTTCTTGCGCGAAACCAAATCGAAATCCAGACGGGCTGAGAAAACACAGTAAACAACAACCAACGCGTCTGGACGGCCGTTGTCGTTGTTTGCACGCAATTGTCAAGTAGTGCAACAAACTAACAACAACTAGTAACTAGTCTGGACAAACAAATTTTTCTATAATTTCCAGGTAGCAGCGATAGCAACAACAACAACAACAATTTGTTTGACCAAAGTCAGAGAAGTACACACAGCGAAAAAAGTCTGCTTTAATACTATTTAGATTGTGCTGAAGGATTAACTTAAATTGAAAGTAGTTTTAGTAACTTTTTCTCAGTGTAGTTTAGGGCATAGTTGTGCTTGGGCTTGGGAGTCCTTTGGGTGTAGGAAGTCGAAATTATTCCGTAAATTAACGCAATGTGCGGCTGACTCTTGGTTTGGGGATCCTGATAACTGGCGCCATTTGTGTTGAATGGGTGAGGGTTGAGTTGGGGGTTCACAAAACTATGTACACGCCCGTTAGTGGTTACTGTGGGGTGGGTGGGTGGTAGACGACATGCAAACTGACCAGCCATGTCATTTGATTTGCCATGGGGAATTTAGATGTACATAGCGCATTTCATATGCAAATTAAACTAGATAAGACTGGAATGGGTTGATTCTAGGTTTATGAGGTTTGAGGTCTAGACAAGTGCCAGACAGACGGACAGACAGAACGAGAAAAGAAATCAATAAAGCAGACTCTGATTTTATGGCACACATTTATCTCATCGATAGATATCGAAACGAAATCATAATTGTTTATAAATTGTGGCCATAAATTCAGTCACTGCTGCTGCCACTGGCCAACATTTGAGGCAACTTTAAATGCAAATCAATGGGCACACCTACGAGAAATATCCCAACAGACTAGACTCTGAACCGCACCTATGTTGGTTTGTGGAAGCGCCGTCACAATCATAAACCAAATAGGGCTTTAATCGAGAGGGGGTTAAGGGGCATCAAATCGGTTTTTGTGGTCACGTCATGTCTGCAGATTATCTTCGGGGCAAGTGACACACTCTGATTTCACAGCGCAGCTAAAAATACAAATTAGTTTCGATTTAACAACAGCTTAGCCCTTGGATTTCAGATTTTGGATACCGACTTTTATGCATATGCTAAAGTGCATTTTACAACAATAACAACAACTGATTAGCGTTAAGCTCTAGATTTATGAGTACGCCCCTTTCGACTAAGTAAATGTGCATAATTTATGAGTATTTAGTGTTTAGGGCGCTTTAAGCTACAGTTTTTGTTGCATGTTTCTTTTATTGTCTACCATGGAAACTGAAAGTTAAGCTCTTGTTGTGTAGCTGCTGTGAGAAATGTAGTTAGTTAATAGTGTAATATAATTTTGTTGGACAAAATCTGAAATGGTTTTATTAGTCAGGTTTATTGGAGATAAAATTAGAAAGGTGATGTTTTCTTTCTTTTCATAGCCTATTTATTAAAATCTAATTTTCTTGATACTTAAATATTTTAACTTCTAATTTGCTGTGTAATTGCCTTTTTTTGACTTTCCCATTTTTATTTATTGATTTTTTTCTAATAAGAAAACTTGCATACAGCTTACAAATCTAACTAGTATTATTAAACTAACAGGTTTTTATTTTATTAAAATTTTTTCACATTATCGCTTACAAATCCCTTTAAAATCGCTAAAAATATTTTATACATACCAAAATTATGTCTGTTTGTTCATATTATATGGTAGAGATTTTTCAAGCTTCTGTATTTTCATCAAGAAAAATGTTAAGTAAGCTTTAAAATATATTGAAAAGTTGGGAACCTCAATAACGACATTCCAATATTTGTTTATATGTGTTCTCTTCTACATTTTAAGAACCAAACTATGAAATTTGTGTAGTTTAACCCAAATATTGCTACCCTTAACTATGCCCAAAAACTGTCTCCCTAAACAATAATTCACAAACTCAATGAGTTGTAGTATGTATGGTTTTGGGGCTAGAAGTTTGCCTTGCAATTCAGTTGACTAAGTATCTATTTATTTCATTCAACTGCTGCTCAATTTGAGTCATCAAAGCAAAGTTCGCAGACGTCGCGACGTCTTCTTGTGCTTCTTCTTGCCACTTGTCCTGCATTGTGAATGCTTGCGTGACGGCGACGAAGAAGCAGAAGGAGAGAAGTGAAGAAGCAAGCAAATTACATGTAGTTGCCTGATTCTGTCTTGGATATATACCATATAACATTTATTTATGAGCTTGCTTCGTTCGTTTTTTTCTGTTCTTTTTTTTCTTTCTTTTATTTGCACGCACTGACGAGGATTTTGTTTTGTTCTTTTATTTTTTGGCAGTTTTCATTTTGTCTCCTTTTTGGCTTGACACGCAAATAAAAATCGCATGTGAGCACGCGAATAACAAGCCTTAAGTGGCAGCCTTTCACCCCCCTCCCCACTCTTTGTCCCAGGGGGGATTGGGTTCTCTCGTGTGTGGACATTGCGTGAAAGATGTCGCGACGCAATTGTAAAACGCGTTTGCCTGAAATGTCTTTTTGCAGTTAATTAAATATTGCATACATATATCGTGTAAGGGCATAATGAATGCTTATCTGATGATGATGATGATGATGACGGTGTGTGTGTGTGTGTGTCAAAGTGACCAAGAGAACTTTGTCCTAATTCCTATAATTAAGTGCAAGGTTTTTTATTTTGCTCGCACATTATAAATAAATTAAATAATAATTAATATTTGTTACTCTTGTGCAACCCTTAATCCATATACATTTATATGTTTTCAGGCATACCCCTAATTATTTATGCTCAATGCGTAGCGTTCGATTTACCTTTTGGGTTTTTGGGGCGCTTGTAATTATGTGTAATTATGTGATTTTTGGGTAATTATTGGAAAATGCCTTTGTATCTATGTATCTATGTATCTATATCGTGTGTCCTGTTTAACCACGTGCCTGCCCCTGCCCCTGCCCCTGTCCCACCCCCCAACACCATTTTGTGTAAATAGAAATGTTGGTAAATTAGTCCTGCAGCCCTCGTTCGTGTGTGTGTAATTATTTGGAGTGCCCTGGCAAGCCAAATTGTTGTTTTTGCTGCTGCCGTTTTTCGATCTAAATGTAATTGTTTTGTTGTAGCTGGACGTACTTAACGGTTGTTCCAGTTGTGGTAATTAGCGTCAGGTGTTGTGTGTGTGTGTGTGTGTGTTTGCTTTGAGCCAGTATTTAATACCGCAACGGACCACAAAAGCATGACTCAGTTTTAACTTTGACATTGAAAAACTACAACAGTTTCCAAAAAAAAACTAAACGTAGCTCTTCCTTCCCCCATTTTCATATGTGTGTGTTTTTTTGTGCTAAAAATAAACCACAACAGCCACAAAACGAAATTATGTTTCAAGTAACTTAATATCCAGGGAGAAAAACCCCCAAAACACAAACACAAACTGTTCCTCGTGACGTGACGTGCCCGTGACATGAAGTGAAGTGAAATGAAAGGAAATACATATGTGAGGGTGTATCGTGTTACTTGGGTTTTGGGTTTTAGTTCCAAGAATTTAAGAATTTGCAAATGCTTTGGTTTAAAACATATATATATTCTTCATTTCTTTGCAGAGGGCATTGTTTCGTATAGCATACCTAAAGGCGTACAGCGTGGCATGGAAGTGGATTTGTCGGACAAGACATACGATGGCAATGAGCAAGGCGATCGCTATGTGGACGGTTTGGGCCAGCTGGTCGATGGCCAGAAGGGCAAGGACAACTTTCGCACCGATATTCATGGATTTGGCAAAGGTAAAACATATATTTTCCCTTATTAGAGCTTAAAGTTAACCCTATCAGTTTGAGTAAAAGTTGCTGGCGAAAACTTTTACCATATATTTAGACACAAAATATCGTAGCTGGTGAAAACTTGGAACGCCCGCAAAGATTTATTGCAATAGAAAAAAACTGATTAACATCAAATAATTACAAAAGTTCACCGACACAACAACAACAACAACAACGAGGGCGTATAAAAAAGCATAAGGCAGAGTCCAAAATAGGGCGACCAAAACTGAAAGCTCAGTTCATTGAACAAATCGGCAAGGCAGGGGCGGGGGGCGTGGCCAGTGCTAGTAAAACTTTTCTGGCTTGCAAATAATTTGCCTCACAACACAACAGAACAAACAAAATAAATAATAATAACTTCGGACTATTTGCTGGCGTCGCAAATAAACTTGAAGCCGGATACAGAACGCACCAAACTGAACCGTTACGTTGCGAACCGCTCCGCACTGCGCTGTTAAAATGTAAACATTATGCATATTTGATAATTTATGGCAACACTGGCATTCATTTCCGAGCCGCCGGCTGTTTCAAAAGTTCGCAAAACTGCCAAAAGACTCGTTGCGTATTATTTATTTTTTTTTTTGGCAAATGGCCAATAATCGAAATTATTGAAAACTTTGCTCTGTGCGAAATTTAAGTAGAAAAGTTCGCACAGACAATTAGACATGCAGTCGTCGCGCGACACACACATATATAAAAAGTAATCGCATTGCAGCGTTGCCAGCTCGAAAGTTTTTAGCGCATAATTTTCCAAATATCATTTTTACCCCCTGACAGTTGTTAAACTATAGAAAAGTCATCTGCTTTATGACTTTTGATTATTATTATGATGTTTTTGTTTGCTATCGATGATTTTTGAAGGGATTTCTGAAAATTGTATAATTTCTAGTTAAAGTCGTGCTACTGAGTTAAGCACGTCACTCCCTCTACTTTGGTTTAATTCCCAACTGGCCCACCTCATTCAAGTCAAATTAGGGCCATGCACACAGTGGAAAAAGAAATGGCTTAAATGTCGCATTTGGCCATAATTTCTAGTTATGAGCAGTCAACCAACCCCCAACTTGAGCTTTTGTTTGTTTTGGGCCTACGAAAAACTTCACCCCAAAGTGCCATTGACTTCAGCTGGGGGGCTTAAATAGCTTTACATGCCACTTTTCCCCCCACACTCTCTCTTCCCCCTCTGGAGCATATGTGCCGACGGTTTGGCCTATTGATTTTTCTGACGCTACATTTCATATGTTTCTGTTGCAGGCTACGAATGGATTGGCTGGAGAAATGATACGCCGGGTTTATTGGGCAAACCCGTTGAAATTGTATTCGAATTTGATACGGTTCGCAATTTCAGTGCCATCGTTTTGCATACAAACAACATGTACACCAAGGATGTTCAGGTGGGTTTGAATCTAATGATGATTTATGAGCAAGTTTCCATTCATAATATACTTATTTCCTGAATTTCCCTTTTCTTCCTCAGGTCTTCGTTCATGCCAAAGTCTTCTTTAGCATTGGTGGACGCTATTTCTCTGGGGAACCGGTGCAGTTCTCATATATGCCCGATACTATAATGGATCATGCACGAGATGTGACGATTAAGTTGCATCATCGTGTTGGCAAATATCTGAAAATCAATTTGTACTTTGCTGTCAAATGGATTATGCTATCCGAGATCAGTTTTATATCCGGTAAGTACGTGACTCGAATAAATGCGAATGAAACAAATTTGCTGTGCAAATTGCCCGAAAAATGCATTTGGCATACGAAGGAAGAAAAAATATATATGTACAATGCATTTTTCAGCTTCATTTCACTTTCGAGTGTGTGACAGGCAGCTTCAACTGCAACAACAACAACAACAACAACAACTATTACAAAGTGCAATGCATTACACTTAGCTAGGGGATAAAACATTTTTCCAACATTTGGCCAACAACAATGAGAGAGACAGGCGAGATAAGCGGACCAGAAAGGGAAAATCTATTTTTTTTTCTACTTTTTCTTTTGTGAATTTCACGTAGGCAACTATCGTGTGTGTGTGTGTGTGTTGGATAGTGTGGGGTGTGGGGAGGGCTAAAGTCAATAAAATACCCAAAGCCCATGGCATCGACAGGGAGAAGGGTCTCTTTATCAATGCAGAAAAGAGAGTAAACAAGGCTTAGGGGTAGGCTGCAACCCCCTAGCTGCAAGGGGGATGCCATTTCCAATGAATCCCGGAACCTGATTAAATTGTACCAAGTGCATAGAACCGTTCCTGTGTTCACATATCAGCAGGATCGGTCACTGAACCACAGATCATTTATATTCATTGATTCACTCCGGCAGCAAGGGAACGAGAGAGAGTGAGAGAGGGAGAGGGAGAGGGGAGGGGTAGGTGTGAAAATGACTAGGGGATAAAACTGCCAAGTCTGCCAACGTTATTTTGATTGATGAGTCAAATAGAGCGTGCCGCATAACTAGGGGATTTTTTTCTTTTTCAGATACACATGGCATAGGAGGGTAGGGAATTATAGGTTTAATGGCTTTATGAAGGAAGTCGCTTATAAATCTAAAATAACTGCGATTTTATACATCAATAATAGCATGAGTTAAAGAATTTTGAATTGAATGAATAGACGGGAAGAACGCTGTAAGGGAGAGAGAAAATTCAATTGAACAAAGCTTGAGTAACATAAAGAAATCTTATAATCGGTTCTTAAAAGAACTTCTATGAAAGGAAACTAAACCTATTGTCAAGCTTGTGAGATTGACAAAAGAAATAGCATAAGATGATTTTTATTAAGTTATGAAAGGAACTTTAATGTTTAGCAAGCTGTAAGAAGATTTTAAAGATCACTGCAATGAACATTTATTTTCATTATCAAGAGGATCTTGTCATACATCAAAAAAATATGTTCACACGCACGTTTCAAAGTGAATTTCTGAATAACTCATTTACAAAATAAATGAAAATCATCACAGATCCTTACACACTGAATACAATGCGTACTTAAAAGTCCCTCGATGGAAACTTTCGGCTGAAAAGCAGCAGCTGTAAAGAATGCTGCACTTAAGATCAGAACAGTGGATCTTAGCATTTAGTTTCAAGTCTCTCGCTTCGCTACCGAACCATTACAAAGCACAAATTTTGATAATGGGAACTGCCGAGCATGACATCCATCCATCCAGCCATCCGTCCAACTGAGCCAAGGATATTCAAACCCAAACCACAAGACAGAGGAAGAGGGAGAAGAGGCTTTAGAGTGTGGTTGCACCACATGCTGCGCTTCCCTGGCAGCAATTACATGACGAGTAACAAACACCACGACGCATTTGTCACGCACAAGGGGATGCCAAGGGGGGAGGGCGAGGGGCGGAGGTGTACTAGGAGCAACTAGCAACCAGCTGTTTTCTGGTTTTTATTTTTATTTTTTTTTTTTTTATACTCTGCTGCTGTTGAGTTTTTTTTTTTTTGGTGCAGAACGCGTGAAGGGCTTGACGGATAAAAAAAATAAAACCAAATAAACTAGGGTAAGGGTAAAGAAACAAAAGAAACGCACGTACAAATGTTAGAAGAGGCAGCAGCATCTTTCGAGTGTGTGTGCGTATATTTTTATCAGGCACTGCAGAGATTTAACCCCAATTTGTGAGATTTGCTTGCGGTGATTGCTGTTGTTGTTCTTGATGTTGTTGGAGTTGTATTTAAAGGTTTCTAAAAATACAAAAGGCGCAAAAAAACAGAAGAGAAAACAATGCGAGTGAACATAGAGAAGACCCTGGGGACAAAAACGCACACACACAGACACACACACACACACACACACACACAGAGACAAAGAGAATTAGTTGTATAAAGGGCATGCGACAACAAAAACACAAAAATAAAATAAAAGGATATGCGGCATATTTGCCATTACTTTTAAAATGCCACGCACCCCGTTCCCTAGATCTCTATCCCAGTGTGTGATAAATGTGCCTCGAAATATTTTAATTATTTTAAACGTTTTATGACGACCACAGAGACAGAGACGGAGAGAGAAAGAGATGCAAGATATGCCTTTATAAGTAGGAAGTGAGTGGAGAACAACAACACAGCGACAAGCAGGACAATGGCAATGTCGAAACAAAAGGCAGCCAAGCAATGCCTCTTCTCTCTACTTCTTGCCTCTCCTTTCTCCTTTCTCCTTTCTCGTTTCTCTGTCCAAGCAGGCGACATAACTCAAAACAGCAGCCAGCAACAAGAACTTCTCACACAGTAATTACGCCATTTACTGTCTGGAGAAACGGGGTCACAACCACCACCCCCCACTTACCACCCACACCCACTGAAGGAAGTACTTTTTTCGGAGGGGGTTAGAATTTTGCTTTTGTTGTCGCAATGCCCGCAAGATGTTTTTAGCGGAGATAAATGACAACACTTTGCAGCGCCAAGGCATATGCTATGGGAATATTATTGTTACTGGGAACTGGGAATATAAGCCTGAGGGGTATTCGAGATCAAAGTGAGCAGGTGTTACGGTAGTAGCTAATAAGTAGCAGAGAGAGAGGCCTGGGAAATAGTTAAGCCTATGCATATCTCAGCCAAGGGTGGAAATTGAATGATAACAATCATAATATCTGTGAGTTAAGAGACAAGTTAAGTGTAAAACCTGATAAGCCATGCACGAAATGAGGTCAGTTGCCTTTGAAACCTATCGTGACTCGAGATGTAGGGGTGCTATGGCGACAAGGTTTTCAAATACTTACAGAACACATCAAGAGAAAGTTAAAATCATAGTGAAACATGAACGAAAATGAATAGAAACCCATTGTAACATATAATATATGGGTCAGGTAGCTAGAAAATAAACTGAAACATGCATATTCATAAGACACGCTTAGAAAAATCAAACATCTGTATAAATTTAGTAATGGTTGACAGGAAAGAGGTCCGAAAGCGTGGCAAAAGAAAAAAAACTTCATTCAAAGTGGAACGAAAGGTGTAAAGAAAGAAAAGAAAGAGAAAATGTAATCATGAAAGCGCAGCTGTGTTCAAATGTTCTTCAAAATTGTTGAAAGCGGCTACTTTTGAAGATGAAACTATGTTGATTCCTTCATTTTCTCACTTTCTTCCCTCTCTGTTCTGTTTGCAGTGCCTGCGATGGGGAATTTCACAGACGAACAGGAGCTGAGAAATAATGTGGCTGGCATTGGGCCGGATACACGGGAATATCCTTTGCAGAGCAACGACTATCAGCACAATCATAACAAAAACAAAATGAATGGCGGCATGGCTGGAGGCGCCACTGGTGGTGGTGCCAGCAACGGTGGCGCCACCGCTGCCAACAACAATAACAACAACTTTAACAATGGACCACAGTGTAAGTAGAGAGTTAAATTCAATTAGCAGGTATCTACTAATTATTTAGTTGAACAATATTTACTTTTAATTTCAATTCCAATTTCTTTCTTTGAACCCCTTTATTTTTATGTGCATTTCAATTTAAATGGGCTTTTTTTGTGCTTTTCTCTCTTTGCAGTAATTGCACCACGGCCCATTGATCAGGAACCGAATGAGGCGAATTTCATTGGCGTTGTCATTGTTGTTCTAACAACGATAATTATTTTACTCGTCGCCATCATTCTGTTTATCGTGTCACGCACGAAGCGAGCACGCGGCAGCAATGTACTCGATGCATTCCAATACAGCTTCAATCCCAACACGCTCGGCGGCAATGTCGACAAGCATCGTCCCAATGGCAATAGCATTAAGGTGAGACCAAATACCACAAATACATACACAAATACACACACACCCACAAGGAGCACAAATTCCTGCCTCGAATTTCACATAATTGTTCAATGTAGCGTGGAGCTGCCACGTTCCCTTAACGTGTGTGCTTTCAGCCATGCCACACACACACTTGACCAGCAGCAGCAGACGACGACCATGCGGCATTTATTTTATTTAATAGGAACTTTTCAACGGCTTCCTTCTCCGTTATATTGTACGACGATGTCCGGCAAAGCTGCCCCCTTTAATTTGTGGGTGCTAAGCTTAAGTGCCGCATGGTGTGTGTAACACTTTAAAGTTGAGAGGCAATTGCTTAAAAGAAATATTTAATTTAAGAAAAGTGCTTAAGTTCAAGGTAAAGCAAGAAAATATGGTTTGAATTGAATCAATCTTAAGTACAATTAAATATGCATTAGGCTTCACACTTTAAGAGTTATAAATAATCATTTACCTAACTTGACACTGTACGACTATATATTACCCAACACTGAACCTTTGCCATCCTCTCTCTCCCCTTTGTATCAATTCCAGGCCAGCGTCGACGACAACGATTCCATTGGCAAGAACAGCCTTTACCACGAGCCCTTCAATGTGAATATGTACACGAGCGGTGTGAATGGTTACGCAGCGGTTAATGATTTACAATGTAATATGACGCCAGACTATACAGGTGTGTATATGCCCATTACCCAATACACAAACACACACACATACTATATATCCAATACCCAAACCACAACGCCACAATTCCCTTTTGGCTCGCCCATTTCCGCTGCGAGCCATAAAATATGGCGCCGCCAGCAAACTAATGCAAATAAATTTTTGCGGCACACACACACACACACACCTTTTGCCCTGACTAAGCGATATCCTTCTGCTTCTTGCCCCTCACCAACACAGATGTGCCCGAAGGCGGTTATGCGGTGCCCCATATGCAGGACTACATGCCGGCTACGAAAATGGCGAACGCCGTTGGCGGTTATGTGAATGTGCGTCGAACGCCGCCGCCACCGCTGAGCAGCATATTCCCCAGGCCGCCCACAGTGCCGCCGCCGCCCATGGAGAAATACTATGCGACCACGGCCATATTTAAGCCCATCAAGGGAGCCGGCAGCTCGGCGAGCGGTGGCAGCAACACCAACACGGTGAGCAGCGGCGGTGGCAAGAGCAGCCACAGCAATCAGGATCAGTTGAATGGCATCTACGATGATAACATGGGCACCATGAACTCCCAGTCCACGGCGCCCATGATCAATCCGTATAGCAGTGGCAACAACGGTGCTGCGGCTGCGGCAGCTGCCGCTGAATTCCAGCGCGCCAGAACTTATAATTTCCGCAGCTATCCTGATAATCTCTAGTTCGAAGCCTCGCTCAAGTTGGCAACAGCAGCAGCAGCGGGGGAGGCGGTGGGCGGTGGCACACGCAGCAACAACAGCAACAGCAACAGCAACAACAGCAATGCTGCAAGTGCCTCCACAACAATGCCGAAGAAGCCGCAACATCTGAGCATTGCTGGTGCCACAAAGCCCAAATACAGTTTGACGCTGCACAACAACAAGTATGCCACAAACGGTGGCAAGCAGCAGCAACGTGACAATCATCATCAGCAACTGCAACAGAGGCAGCATCTGAAGGCGTTGCGGCTAACACGCGACATGTCCAGCACAGATACAGTAGTCGCTGACTATAAGCGACCAGTGCTTACAGGTCTCTCGCCTGTGGACGATGTAGGCGTACATTTAAGCAGCAGTCGAAAATCTGCTGCAGCTGCTGCAGCTGCCAACAGTGAAGCTTCGACAAATGGAACAGCAACAACTAAACTAACTGGTAATACGGCGAATGGAAATAGTGTTATGCGAACACAAAACAATAGGCTGTGGTATCATTGATGAAAACCCCATATTAAATGGATTTGAGGTGAGTTTCTCTTCAACAATTTAACAATTTATAAAGCTAACATTTTTTAAGCCCTTATAAATGTTATATATTTAACGTTCGTTTTCCCAATTTATTTTTTCTGCTCATTCCACAGCTCTTAAACTCTACACGGACATGCAACTAGAATAAAGTAAAACAGAATAAAAATAAAGATACATACACGCAATCGTACATAATCGTAAAATTGTATTAGAACCCGCCCCTTCCTTAGATGGAGAGCACAACGCGTCGAACAATTAAGCCCACTGAGCAAATGGAAGAAATTTAAAGTTTTAGCAAAGTCGAATATCTAAGCAAAGAAAAAAATAATATTGTAGCGTCGAATATATGCCAACGAAACATATAGAATACAATCTGTAAATACTAAAATACAAAAAATATATATTAAATAAATACCTAGTATATCACCGTGCAAAAGGTAGTGAAAAATGCATATGATAGAAAAGCGAGCTGAATTTTTAAAAAAATATAAAACAACAAACAAACAAAATGCGTATATAAAAAATGGCACTAGTTTTTCATAGATCAAATGCAATCGAACCGAATCGAACATTCAGAAAATATAATAATAATGAAAGAAAAAAAAAAACAAAAAACGAATTTAAGGTTTAGCATTTAGCGACACTTATTGTTTATAAAACGAAACGAAACGACAAGAAAGAATATGATGATAAAGCAAACTAGCATATAATAGAGTTCAACTGATTTTTAGTACCTTTCCGAAATGAAGAAAACAAAAACAAACTTGCTGTAAATGCCTGTACAACCCTAGCCCTACTTACTAAACTACGTAAACTATATGAACCCACTATTTGAGCCCCACTGTACATTTCTGTGTATACATTTGGAGAACGAAAGAGAGAGAGGTAGAGAGGAATTGTTTGAAAGAGATGACGTTGATGATGATGAAGATGAGAAGAAAAAAAAATTGTAACGAAATTTAACGGACCAAGAGAGCGTGCAGAGCGTCGTCGCCTAAAACCAATTAAAATGAAGTTTTCATCAATGATTTGTGATTAAACATATTATATATATATATTATATACATAGTACTATATATTCAACTACATACTTACACTTAAACTATAACGAAAACGAATATTCAGTTCTTAATGCTAATTATAATTTATGCAAACGTTTTTACCCCAAACAAAAACAAATGACTCTGACTATAAAGAAAAGTACTATGAAACAAAACAAATACAAATATATATATATATATATATATATATATATATGAATCAACCTAATATACGAGTATAATTAGTGTATAATTATTAATCAATAATCATGTATATGTTCCTTTTTAGTTTAATGCGCATACGAATTATTACAAAACAAACAGAAAAGTACTAAAAGTTAGAACAACGTAGTAGCTTCGTAGTAGTTAAAAATTAAAGCAGCAAGTAAACACCGCATTTAATACAAAAAAATATCAACTAAATAAGCGCGTTAAAAACCATATTTAAAGAGGGAAAAATAAAATACTTAAACACACACAACACACACGAACGTGCAGCAAAATGTAGTAAAAATAGTAGTAAAAAATAAAAATAAAAAAAGTAACAACACACAGACATACACAAAACAAAAAGGTATTTAAAATGTTTGTGCAACACTTTCGAGACGATTTTTAATTATATAGCAACAACAGCATTAAGTGAAACGAGCTAAACATTAAGCTAGACATTTTTAAAAAACAAACAAAAACATATTTAAAACGTAAATTACAATTATAAGCTGTACTTAACAGTACATATACATAGATTTCTTAACTTTCTGCACAGTTCTTAACTTTCCAAGTTTCCAATTGCACAAAACGTTTTCCAATACTGACCACAACAACACAACACAACACAAACAAAAACGTATACACACTCACTACTGCAACACTTTTCCGCATGCAAATGCAGCTCTGCAACATTGAAGACACTATCGAAACGAAACGAGATGAAATGAAAATCACGAACCTACCTACAAGACTTGTATAAATTATAATAAATCTAATGAATAATAAACGCAAAATTTAATAACTAGACATTAAGTTTAAATTACATTTTGTAAAAATTAATAAAAACAAAAAACAAAAGAATACCAGGCATAGGTGTACACTGTAAAAAATTCTATTAAATATATATATATATATACTACTTGTAATGTTTTTTTGTAAATTATTGCAAAGTTACACAGACGAATTTCTAATTTGCTGTTGCTTCGCATTTCGTTTCTAGACTAGTTTAATTTCTAAATTAATTTAAAAACAAAAACGCATTTATTACAAGTATGTGTAAATTTCAAGGCAACAAAATATAGTATTAAATTATTTAAACAACAACACATTTGCATTTATTTATTTCATTCTCCTAATTAATATTATAGGCATTAAAATTTAATGCGATTGCAAACAATGGAATTCGTTGGTTTCTTGTTTTAAAATAAAAATAAATAAAAACTTATTGAATAGGAACTATTGAAAATTTGATAATAATTGAAAGCAACACAATAGAAAACAGAAAAAAAATTTTGACGATTTAATGTTGGTAAGTTTTTAAGTTCTCTCTACGTATTTGATACTAGGCAATTTCATGAAGCCCACATTTCTCCCAACTTTAATATTGCAGTCTTGATTTTAAGGCGTTGCATAAACACAAATTTAGCAAAGATAAACAAAATGTCGCTCACAGAATAACATCAGCAACAATATTAACAAGAGGAAGGCCTTGTAAATAGCTCGCGGGTTTTGATCTACCCGGGCATAACATAAAGCAGGCATCACATCTCTGGAGACCTGCAACGAGCTGAAAGTTAAGCATAAGTCAGTGTTTACTTTTGCACCCAGAAGGCATTAATCAGAGCACTTTACGGTGCTGCTGCTTCTGGGGGGGATCAATGACCGCCATGGGCTACTGACATCTGTTTTAATTCACGCACAATTCGCACATACATTTCAATTGATTCCGAAAGTATAAAATCGACAGCAGCAACCACAAATCGCAGCGAGAGGTGGAAAGGGGGGTGTGATAAGGGAAAGTCCGCACATGTCGCGTTTCGAGTCGAAAACGTTTAAATCAAATATAATAAAATAATAACGTCGACTGGCAGGCGGCACTTGGCTGTCTTTTAATTGACACTTTCAATTGTTGCACTGAATAAATCAGACTGTAGTAGCTGAATTCAGCCCGTCCATCAATCCCAATGATTGGGGGGCATTGTTGCTGTTCAAACCCTTCACCTGCCTGTCATGGTTGGCATGCGTTAAAAATTAGTTGAAAGGCATTTATCAGAATCGAACACATATTTGTTTTGCTTGTTTTTTCGTCGTGCTTTTTGCCTATTTATTGCGTGTAAAGTTCTTTCAATACGTCGAATTGTCATTTGTGTGTTTAACGATTTTATTCTATTTATTTTTGCCATTGCACATTTCGGTTTTTGCGTTGTTCATTTTACAACACTTCAATTTGTAACGCGTCGTCCTTTGTCCTTTTAGTATATTTATTTTGGTTTTATTGAATGACTTTATTTATCGCATTATGTGCGTGGGCCATTGAAAAACATTGCCAAAAAAGGGTTGCACACCGCCCTCCCCCCAGCGTTGACAACTTGATGCGACACGCACTTCATCTATTTGTGGCACAGTAGCACAGTGTGGCGTGAAATAATCATAATTATGGGCAATATGGGCAAAAATGCTGGCCAAACTCAAGGGTTACTTTTGTGCTAAAAAAAAGGATTGAAGAAATGTGTGACAAATCGAGTTTAGCTGATTTCATGGACAGTAATCGAGCTGGAAAACTGTTAATTGATTTATAACATTTCCAAAAAAATAAAAATATAAAACAGAATAGTTTTTAATATTCAATTGTTTGTTTGCACAATAGGAAATTCCGTTCATTCATTAAATCTTCTAATTTTTTTTGTGCTGTGAAACTACTTCATTTATATTTTTAACCAACAAGCAAACAATTTCCTAAAAAACCTCTTAAAGTAATGGTATTACATAGTTTACTCAGGATAAATCCCGCTAATACTTCGCATGTAGTCTATCACAGCCGTTGTTATACATTTTTCCATTGAAATCATATCTCGTTTTATGGCAAGGACATCAGCTCAGCTGCCATCCATTCAAGCTCTCTGGTAAGAGAGAGCATCAGCTGCTTATTCGAGTACTGTATCATGATGGCCATCGTAGTATTAACTAGATATACAATGGAGCTGCCTACTAAGCCGTCTGGACAAATACTTTAATGCGGCAGCACAAAGTCTACGACGTAAAAATGCAGAAATATGTTTTTTATATGGCTCACAAGGCTCACCAGGCTCACACTCGAACAACTGTGCAAATAAGTAAAAAGTAATCCTAATTACAATTGCTAGTTATAAATAAACATGGGCATGGAGGAGACAACAAAGCAGAAGGACTCGGAGCAGACTCTGAGTATGATGACGACGTTATTGTAATAATGAAAATCCCCAAACAAGCCATAAAAGGGATAAACGAAACGTAACGAAACGAAACGTAATGGAATGAATGAATGAAATTTTTTCGGCCAAAGCTGCGAATGTGACAGAGTAACAGCCAGTGAGAAAAAGGAAGAAAGGGAGACTGAATAATAGACAGAGGGACATTGACATGAATACGACCTGTGCACATTTTTTTTTCTAGTGGTGGTTTCTGATTTTCGCAAAAATGTTTGTTTGTTTTTCCGCTTACGGATTTCAATAAAGCGAATCGCTTAAATAGCTCAGACAGCGCACACAACTCATAATTACAAATGTCAGTTGGATGCCAAACGTGAACGTGAATGGAAATGTTTTAAATCGCTTAAATCGCAAAAACCCAAAAAGGGAACAAAATGCAACCCTCTAAACAAGTGACGAACCCTTTTGTGACTTTGTGCATTGGATATTGAACTGGGTTGAACAATAGCCAGTGTTGTCAACTGCTTTCCTACTTGCCAGAGTTGCCCTGGAGTTGCTTATCAAGCGTTAAATTGCTGCAATTTGACAGTTTATCGTTGAGTCATCGTCGCATACTCAAAGACAATGCCACAAGGCTTCCTCTCTTCCTGTTTGCATAGCTGGCCCCAAAAGTACACCAAGTACTACGAGTAAAATGTCAAATTGTCGCCGTTGCAACTAATGCAATTCATGTGTTGACTCTTCTCCCATCTCTTGCCTTGTTTGCATTTGTTTGTGTTTGTCATGACGATGTCCTCGCTCGCTTCCTCTTTTGGCCTGTCAATTTGCATGTTACCTTGCATCTCTGTATTGGCATTCCTGCCTCACACACAACTATTAGTTTGTGTGTCCTTATCAACTACTGCTTTTGCTTCCTGCCACACGTCCTTGCCTCCGCTTCCTTTGTGTCTGTCTGTGTTTGCATTTTGTGTATTTGTTTATCTAACTATCAAAGTGCTGCGTGCTGCTTGCCTAACTCGAGATTCGAGTGTGTTAATTGCTGCTCTCCCTCCCTACCTACCTACCTCCCTCCCACTTCCCACTGCCTAGCTGATCCAATGTCCTGCATCCTTTGTGCAGTGTTCACATTTTGCATTGCAGTTTTAGTCTACTAATCTGTTATTTAACCCCATACACATCTCTGATAGATGTGCAAAAATCTTGTTCAGTTTTAGTTACTCCAGTTGACTCTGGACTAATTTGCAAGTATTTTAAGTTACTCAAGAGATTAGGAGTTGATTATGTGAGAGGTTCAAATTGAAACAACTTACAGAGTTTAATGAACGTCTCGTCTTAGTTAGTTTGCATTGAGAAACATTTACAAGTGACATGGAAGTTAACAATTTTAACATATTTCCTTTTTTTATTTGTAATAAATATTTATTTAATTTCACTCCACATCAGAAAAAACTTTCCCTTTAAATTTCGACAACTTTGGTAAAATTGATGCAGCTTATTAAAGGCGTAAAGGCTACTTTTGTGTGTGTTTTGTGTGTGTGTGTGTGGTCTAAATAAACCGAAACAATTGGCCAAGTCATGTGGTTAGCTCAAGTGGTTTAGGAAGTTTAAGATCCTTTCCATTTCCCCAATGTTGTTTATGTTTTGGCTGAAGCTGCCGAAAATTTATTAAAGTGAAGTTTTGGCATGTGATATTGATTGGAGCCTAGCTAAAACGGAGAGAGTGGGGCAGGGGGGAGGAGGTGGGTACACTTAACGCCAACTAATTGAAACTGTGCCTAATGCCTCTTTATGGCACAAACAAACTAAGACGCTAAGAGAGGAGGAGAGAGGAGGGTGAATATTGCATATATATGTATATGTATGCCTGATGTGCCAGATTATAAACTGCAACCTAAGACTTGGCAATAATTTGATAATTTAATTACACTTAACCTCGTTGAACCGACCCAAGCATAATTTATGCAACTGCTAATGTGTGTGTGTACATGTGTGTGTTGTGTGTGTGTGTGTGTGTGTGTGTGTTAGTGTTGGTGTTGCTGGCGACATTTTGCTTGTAGAGAAACGCATGCATAAATAAGTTTTGCAACATAGAGAGGCGCCATCCTTCAGCCCCTCCCCCTACCGCCCTCTTCGATATGTGTGGCATCCACATAATTGTCGGCCATGTATCTTACGAATGCAAATTAGATGCAAATGTTAATAATCTGCGTGGATGAATTTTAATGAGCAGCCAAAGTGTTTTTGGCGACTTGTCGCCGACGTCGCAGTCGCAGTCGCCGTCGGCGCTGCCGCTTGCCACTTGCCACTTGAGAAAGTGTCAGACATGCATCAAGGATTGGCCCTGACCAGCCAAGCAAGCTGCTGTTGTTGTTGTCATTTAACAATTCTATCTTTTTCCAGCGAATGGCAGCTGAAAACGTGCCTCATAAATGTTGCAAAGGTATATCTTTGGATTAACCCTTTGCTGCTTGTTACACAGCTAATTTGGTGCTGGAAATTTTATTGCGTAAATGGCCCTGAATGCCCCCTTTACACTGCAAACAAAATACATGCTTCTTTTTCTCAAGACATGCATAACCAAATTCCTTGTAGAGAAACGGCTTTTATAATCATAAGAGCGAAATTAAAATAATTAAATTTTTTTTTGAATTTTAAGGATGTTTTAGCTATTAAAAAAAAAAATAATTTTATTGTTTTTATTCCTATGTTAGCTTTGTCATTTATTAGTTTAGTTATTTTTTTCGTTTTCCTCACCATTTAAAGACACTTTATAGAGTAAATTAAATTCGTATTATTGAAGTCTCTTTCATTTCATTAATTATTAGCTTGTAATCATATTTTTTTAACAGTGTAGTGGCAGCTGCTGTTGCATGGCCAGACATCAAGTGGCTGCGGCTAATTAACGCCGCTGTAAAGACGCCAAATGTTGGCTTCGTGCTGCCTCACGTGCTCCTATCCTTTATATACGAGTATCAAAAATTATGGTTTCTGACACTTTCTTTTCGTGTCCAAATTTAGAAGGGAGTCTGCTGTCAGAGGGCAAAGAACACGTCGTCTGCATCGTTTCCTTTTCATTGCCTTTTGCTGCTGCTGCTGCTGCTGGGGCACGAGGAAGTCCAACAAAATGAAAACAGATGTTGAAAATCAGTTGCACATTAAATGCTGTTCATGTGGAAACTTAATTGTTGCCACAGTCGTCAGATCCCTCGATCTGTCATTTTGCAGCTCGGTTTGATTTGCGGCAAGTGCCGCACAGTTCCCTGCACACTCGACGCTTAGGGGTTGTCGCCATTTAGGTGTGTTTTATACTTTATTTACCAATAATTTTATTTTATTTTTTCGTTGGGCTTTCTTTCGTTTGTTTTTGGCAAACACACAAAACACCAAGGAGCGACACATAATACTGTTTGAAATTTGTATGTATATCAATATAATATGGGTTTGTTTGTCCACACTCAAGGCAACATATGTTGAAAACTCCACGCAGTGCAGCCAGAGGTCATTTATCAAGAATCGAGAATCTTATGATAGTTATGATAGAAACCTGAAATTGGAGAACAAATATAAAAAATCTCCAAAAATAAAATTTCCTAGATAAATCTTTAGAAACTATTATAGCCCTACTTAGCTAATGAGAAACTTCACACATATGGTCACACTGGCTGCCTGACTACCTCTATCAGTTATCGCGTAATCGAACACTCAATTAAATTGCATTACTGTAATTTTAATGAAACAATAATAATAATAATAATAATTATAGCGAATGAAATTTCGACATACGTCGCACACATGATGCACTTCTCAGATGGATCGATCGATTCCAGGGTTGGATATGTGTATGTGTGCAATAACTGCGCAATATATCAAACAAATACACCTGGGACTATACCCAGAAAGACTGCATTCAGGGATGTTTGCCTCGTGAACAACAGAAAGAATGAACAGAAAGGGAAAACAATGGGAAACTCCAAATGGAAATGGAAAATTTTATTTATATGCGATTTGATGGAAGCTGCAAAAGGGGGGTGGAGTTGTAACTAAAAGGGGCGACACAATAAATGAAAAACAAAAAATGATAATGGATTGAATCTCAATTTTTTTTGGGTAAAGAGTCAGGCTGAAACTGTAAACCAAATAAACAAACAGACGCTGAAAAGCCTTGTAGACTCTTTATAGAGTATAGAGTATGCCGTTGCAGCCAAAAAACAAATGACAACAAATGAAGAGCAAACAGTGCGGGAGGAACTAGCCCCCAACGAAAAAAAACGACCTTGTAAAAAGTGAATGTCACTTTAGTTCAGCGATGCGTTGTTGTTCTACTTGGGCCTTAACCACTTCCGTTTCGTTGTTGTTGTTGTTGTTGTTGTTGCTAACGCCATGCTAATCCTGTAACTGAGCCCTCGAGGGTGCACCCTGTGTGGCATGCCTCAGTGACTTTCACTGTGACTGTGTCGCCCTTGCCTGGGATTAATTCCACACATTAGCCGGAAATTGTTCTCTTCTGGCCAGTTATTTCACGAATATGCTTCTTTTTTTTTAGTATTAGTTTTTTCAGTGTGAGTAAGCCGGGAAATCTTCTTGGGCTAAGCCGACATGACCAATGGCAGCCACTTGTTAATTTCTCATACTAATTTTTATGTTTCGCTCTCTCAAGCATTTTTTTGCCCCTTTCATTAATCACACTGATCGCTTTTTGAGCACGCACTATTCGCCATTCATTTTTTAGGATTTGGCGCGCATATAGAATTTCCACACGTCGCTTTTTCCCCAGGGGGAAAACAAGCAGGAAAATGCGACGTCGCAGTTTCTCTCGCTATTTGTGTCGAGTAATTGAAATTTGTGTGAGTGTGATAAATTCAGTATTGTGGTGGGCCATGTTAAGCGCATGATTAGCGCATTTTCCACCAACGAGCCACAACCGAACTTTTGGCCAGCCTGCTGTGCCGCTGTTATGTTGTTTGGCTGTTCGTGCCTTGCCTGCCAACAATGGCTTTTAATTATTTATTGCCTAATGACCTAATGACTTTTCTTTTGTCAGCCTGAGAAAGAGCCAAAAAATACTCACAGTGATTGGCATATTGCTGGATGAAGAAAGCAAGGAGACAAACTGAAAGTAAACCAAAGTCACGAAACGTTTAAGTAACTAAGTCAAATAAGTCAGGGGCAAAGGCGAGGTTAATCGATTTAAATAAATATTTTCCAATCGAGTTTCAAATTGTAAATGAAACTTTATATATTAGGACAGGTTAGTTTTATAGCATTTACCATTTTTCTGCACTACAAACTAATTGCCTAAAAATTTCAAAGACAGTAATTCAGCAGGGTTGCCACCCAGTTTATCCAATCCTCAATATACTACTCAACTCAATTTGCAAATTGTGGTGTGGCATGTGCCACACTTGAAAGTATTTTAAAACCATTTATTCCAAATGACCCACACGATGAAGAGGACTTGACTTGAGTTGAGTTTGAGTTTGAGTTTTTTAAAACTCCAAACACGTAAAAAGCAACGATTGCAACCTGGCCTGGCCTGGCCTGGCTCATAAAAAATTCATTCGACTTAAAAACTTTCAGAGACAAAAAACGAAAAAAAAAACTGAGCAACACTCGAAATTGATATTAAGTCAGGTGGCGCGTGTCCATTACACGCATTGCGGCTAGAAAGCGAAAGCCGCATAGACTACAGGTAGAATAGGGCCAAAAGAGCAAGAGATATACTATAGATAGCGAGAGAGAGAGAGAGAGAGAACGAGCCTAAACTGACAGTTTTGAAGCACGCACATCTCGTGCATGGCATCAACAAAAGCCAAGTACTCTGGAGATGGACAAAATTTGCTTAGACAGCGCGCGGAAATTGTGGCCAGTGGCTCTATTGTCTTATTGAACTCGTCGGAAACGGAAACGCGAGCCCATCGAGCACCTACTACCCGCCTTCCCCTCTTGCCAACGGTCAGCGGTCGGCATTTTGTCAAAAGGCGCACGTGAACTATTAAAATCACTTAAGTGCAATTCATGTCACGTTTCTCTCGACCGAAGCAGAGCCCAAAAACTTACAAGCGATTGATATATGCTATGTGTCTATGTATTAGTTTACTATCTATGTGTGTGTGTGTGTGTGTGTGAGATAAATGAACTGACAGAATTGAACGTTCAAAGCAATTTGCATAAATCCATTTTATCGTGTTTCCTTTTCTTAACTTTTTATGATTGTTGGTCAAGGTCGTTGAAAATAGCCACAAAGTTCTTAATACGTTGGTTTTCTGCGAGTTTCAGCAAGGTTTTTTTATTTAATAACTGACCACCAAAACCTGGGTTTAACTCGTTTACTATTTCAATATTTAAATACATTTTGACGCTTGGCAAGTTTTTCACATACACATTTCAAATGCAAAAATGTTCACGGATGCGTGTTCAGGAAATGCAACAACAAATACAAAAAGTAATGTGTTTTATTGGTCGAAACTAGATTTGATGTAAGCTGATTATTTGCATACGCATAGGCGGTAAAGCATTTGACCCAATTCTGTCAAATGATTGCAAACAAAGTTGGCTGTTTTTCAACACTGCTGCATATTTTGATTAACTTTACAGCTCTGTATTTGTGCTCATAGCAAAAGATAACAATTAATGCGCTACCACCAAAGTTGACACATCGTGTTCAAAGAGGATCTGTTTGTCAATTAAATGCTCCAAAATTTAACGCCACAAGCCGCAGGTCTCGAGTTGGGGCACACAAATGTTGTCAGCCCCATTTACAAGGGGCGCAGTTTCAAAAATAAGATTGCACTTCTTTTGTTTTCGCTCTCTTTTCCCTACTTTTTATATACATATATATGGGCATTTCAGCTGCGCTGATTAATTACAGGCAAATAAATATCCACTTTTCTTCCTCATCCACAAACTTTTTTGTGTCATGTGTGGAAAATATCAAAATGCTTGAGCTAGAATATGGTTTTTTAAATACCCTGTCCTTTTAAATGCTAAGATTTTTATAAGGTGGCAGTGATAAATAAATAGGTTAGGAAGTAGAGAAAAATTAAGTTTGTTAGGAAATTGCTATAATTTACTATATCTACTTATTTTATTTATAACTTAAGATTTAAAAATAATCCATTTTAAGACATGTATTTATTTACTTTTTATATATTTTTTTTAAACTCAGATTTCAAAATGAAGATATCTTCCAGTCAATTATTCTCCACTATATCATTCTTTATTTTGGTTTTTTTCTCTTTAGGCTGCATTTTAAAATTTATTTCTGCTTCTTTGGGTGTTTGGATTATTAATTACGCTGACACTTTGCGTCCTCGCTAATGAGCACCAAAATAGATATATTTTTTTGTTGGTTTTTCCATAATTTGCCTTCTGTCTATAAGAAGTTCCTGCATTCGTAATTGTGTTTGGTGGCCAAGCGACACCACTGCACCACCCCCCTGCCCCCCTCTCTCTTTATCTCTCTGTTTGATCCCCTCCAGCAAGCAGCTGCACAATTTATGCAAATGATGCCGGGGGCTGAGCAAACATAACCTCATTTTGCATGGCTCAGCTCCAATAGAGTACGCTAGATGTCGCTGTTGTTTTGCTGATGCTGATGTGGCTGTGGATGTGGATGCTGTTGGCCATTCGGCTGCTAGTTACCTTCTCGCTGCATGTACACGTTCATGAAAAATGATTATAAGTGGGTCACAGGATATGCAAATGTTTCTTTTTCACGCTCAGCTTACGACAATGGCTGTGGAAGCGCAGCTGTTGCACCGCCACCACCACCCGCCAGAGGGCGTTTTGCTTCAGGCAGCAGGTGTTGGGGCAACACTTGAGTTATGTACGTACGTATACTTATATACTTTGAACATACTTGGCAGGACATTTTGCAAAATGCAACTGAAAGTTGGCCAAGAAAATGGTGAAAGTTTTGCCTGGCTTTTGTGTTTTATATATGCCAGTTGCAGGTTGCCAGCTGGCAGTTGCAACTTTAATTTTCATATAGCTGCCCAGCGGGCTCTGACACGCAACACGACACGCCAAACGGCCAAGGACAACAACAACAACAACAACAACAACTTCAAGCATATTAAAAGTTAAGTTTGATTTCATTTTCCTTTATTTTTTTTGCTTACCAACTTCTAGTCGAACGCATAACGCATGAAAAAACTAATCAAAATGGCGCTCGTCCTTTGGGAGAGAGAGAGAGAGAGAGTAAAAAGGACTTGACCACGTGTTTTAGCCAGATTGCTGTTGGCCAAGTTTATTTAGCTTTTTTTCCACAACGAAGAATTTTCCACAGCAATTTCTTTGCAAAATTCAAAAACTTGAATATGTGTCAACAGTTTTTGTCATTTGTACATTTGTTTTCTTTTTGTTGCCTTTTTAAGCTGAAATTGCATAAATAAATATGATTCTGTAAGTGAACTTTGGTAGCTCAGAATGAGTTTTCATGTGCTCTGGCTCTGTGCTTTGGACATTGAAATGAAAATGTCATCTGTTAAATGAAATGGCATAAAAATCTATTCTTTGCTACAGTTGACAAGCCAACTTAATTTCTGTATAGATAAATTGCCTTGAATGGTCAATTTTTGATGGAAATAAAAACGAATTTTATGCTTAAATATTTTTCTAAAATTTTTTTGGAATTAGTTTTCTTTCTTAGACTTAAAGTTCAAAAGGAATTATTTAACTTTTGTGTGTGAAAAACTAAATCAACATTGAAAATTCAAGCTTTAAAGCAAAACCCTCACTGCACTGATGACCGTAAAAATAAACAAAGCCTTTCTCTCCGCTTCCTCACTTCGTTACCCACTGCTTTAAGGACAGATTTTGGTTGTGTGTTGCGCTTCTTTAAGCTCCCGAACATTTTGCTTAGTTTGGCAAAAACACGCAGCGACCATTTTTCATATTTTCATTTATAAATTTATTATAAAGCCAACAACGGCAGCAGCAGCAGCAGCAGTGAGAGCAACAGCTACTTTTGCCCGGTGGATGGGCTTAATAGCTACCATATTACCCCCCCTTCCACAACCCCACCAGAGTCACAACTGTATCCAGTCTGGCAAAGCTCTGGGCTGCGGTTTGGAGCAACGGCTACTTTGGCATTTATTTTAAATTATAGTTTGCAGTAATAACTAATGCTCAGAGAGCAGTTGTTACTGTTGTTGTTGTTGTTGTTGGTTGTTGTTTGTTGTTGGTTGCTGCCATGTACTGAAATTATAGACATTTTGGTCGGTGGCTCTCTCTATGTGTGTGTGTGTGTGTGTATGTAGTTTTTAGCCGTTTAATGACAGTATTTGCGAGCGATGCCAAAGTTCTACGACAGCCTGACATGAGATTCAGTTGGCAAGGGGCAAAGAAGGGGGAGGGGCGGTGGATAGGTTTCAATTAAATTTTAGTGCGAAATGAATGTGGATTAAACCATTTGACAAGTCATCTGCATAATTATGAAAATTCTCTAGCAAACCAGTTTTGGACATTTTTCTGCAGCCACTAATTGAAAATTCCTCAAGTCAAGTTAAAGCTGTCAAAGCAGCTGGCAAGTTTCTCGCCAACATTTAGCACAACAATGCCAATCGATGTGGTGTTTGTGTGTGTGTGTGTGTGTGTGTGAACGCCCCCCCTTCAAGGAGTCCTCTAATGGCTAAACACGCCCCCAAACATACACACACACAGAAGTATTCAAGTAAATATAAATGAGTTCCCAGTTAATGAATTATTGAAATATGAATAGACAAACTCGCACACTCCAAAACAATCATGTGTCCATCAAGCACAAAACTTTGCGCCAAGCCTCTCAAAACCAACAGAAAGCAAGCAGTAAGTAAAAAAGGCTAAGACTTTGAAATACCCTGTACAACAGTTAGCTGAAGCTTTAAGAAGAAAGCCCCTTAACGGAAAAAAGAAGAAAAGTGTAACCCGAAACAAACAAAAATTACAACGCTTAATTATGAAAAGTGTTTTATTTTTCCCCTTTCGGCGCGTTCGAGGAAAATGAGTGAAAATGTAGAAAACACACGAAACGAGTTAATGAGCGAAATTATAATGAAGTTTTGTTCGACGAGTACAGAAAGCAACCCTAACTTGTGTTAAGGATGTGGGTCAGAGCTGGGCGCTACTTTAATGGGGCTAATCAAATATTTGACATTTATATATATATTTTTTTTTGGGGCGTCGGCGCGATGACTCTAAAGAGTTCTTGTCTAATGTAAAACTCATTAGAATGCGCTCAATGTTGAGATGAGAGCCTTTTTTTTGTAGGGAAAGCAGGCAGTCAGCTGTGCAGTAAGCGAAATATTTCATTAAATTGCTTAACATTGCAACTGCAACGGAATAAGCAGCCAACAAGCAACAACCAACATCAACAGACCCATTAACAACGACGGCAACAACGGCAAACAAAGAACACGCAAAAAAAACAAGAAAGGAAAAAAAAAAAATATAAAAAAGAACAAAATGAATGTTATAAGTACAATAAGTAGGTTTGGGCCAGCAGGAAAATTAAATGGCCTACAAAGTGTAATAAAAATCGGCACAAAATCACCACACAAAAGTGGGAGAAGTTGGTAGTAACTTAATTGGTTAGAACTTTGTGGCTGAAGAGGAACTTGAAGAAAATAAATTTATTTAAAATAGAAAATATTTGTATATGCAAAAACTATTTGAATTAATATTTAAATATACATATATCATGTAAAGAAAGAAGACCTTCAAAATCCAGCAATACAACCTTTATTAATGTTCCTCATAGTCCAAATTGTAGATATCATTTGGGAATTAAAGTGTAAATGCTTGCTCACCAAAGAACGCACAGCAAAAAAAAAAGACAAAAAGCGGAAACGGAAATGTTTAATGCGGGTTTCGGTAACACGGACGACAATGCGTCGCGACCAACCGACCGACCGACCGGCTGGCTGGCTGGCTGGCTGGATGCCTGGCTGACCAAAGTAAAACGGATGCCGAGGACGAGGACGAGACTGAATCCGAGGCCGAGGTTGGGACCCTGCCCATGTGAGTTACGCGCTAACGAAAGCCGATAAATATTTATTTGCATGTGCGTGTGTGTTTCACCCTGTGTGTGTGTGTGTGTGTTAATTAAGAATTTGCAGCAGGCTGGCAGACGATTAAATGTGTACGAAAATGTGCCGCCCCACGCCACTTCCCCTCCACTCCGCCATGCCCGCTTCTCCTGCTGGACACGCAGAGAGAAGGACCATTAGTTCCGCTGGCCAAGGACCAAGGGCCAAGGGGATTGCGGGTTGCGGGTGGGCAAGGGTTGGCAGCGATAATCGAATGAATTAATGGAACACGCAAATGAAATAAAAATTGCCAATGCCAGCGATTCATTTGGATAAATCTCTTTGCACCGGGGCAACGAATACAAATCGCTTTATTCACATTGTTACCGAATCTTCAAATTGCCAGCAATGCCCAAGGATGAACCAAAGATCACGCCCAATTTTCATAAATGCATAAGGTATATCATTAGAGCTAACAAGTAGCTTTATTTCCTTTACTTTCTTAATCGTTTTTTACTTTCTTTCCAATGCCAGCCAGTTTTTTGTATAGAAAAGCAAATAGAAACCTAAACTTGAAGTAAACTATTATCAAGATAATCAAATATACCACATAAACATCTAAATTATTTGCTGTTATGAAGTTCATGTGCACCAAAGGACTCTGCAAATGTGGAGCTCCATGATGTCTCAGAACATACTCGGTCCAATAGAGCACAGTTTGTCTCGCAGTCAATGGACGATCCCGGAAAAGCAATGAGAATGATTTTACCTTCTGGGTATATTTTGGGTTTTCGAGAACTTCAATAATCTTGTCATGGAAAGGTTTCTCCTCCAGTGTCAGAAGACTCAAACTCATTCCAAATCCATCTCGCACCATTTTATCCGCATTGCTGGGTTGATCACCAAAAACGGGAAGGGAGAGCATTGGTTTTCCATGGAACGTTGCTTCTGTTATTCCACCTCTTCCAGCATGATTAATGAAGAGCTTAATATTCGGATGAGCTAGAATATCATCCTGTGGCAACCATTTGGAATACAGAATATTATCCGATTTACCAGGTGTCTTATCCAGATCCTCCCATTTCCAAACTACTCTTTGCTTCAGTTTCGATAGTACATTGAACATTTTTCTGACTGTCTCAGGTTTTAGGTGAGTTCCTTTAACATTCGAACCCAAGCTTAACAATATAGCGCCATCTTTAGCATTCCCAATAAAGGTATCTAATTCTTTGGGCAAGGGATCGGGGGTTTCCTTAATTTGAATGCCTCCGACCTCTATGGCTCCTGGCAAATTAGGTCTGATAGGTCCCTCGCTGATCGAATGAGAATTGAATAGGATAAGTGAAACATTCTTGTTAAGATCTTCATACTCCGGCATGCTGGAATCGTTGCCATACAGTTCTCTGCAAGAAAATAAACATTCAAGTATTACACACAAAACAATTTTCTGCCCTTCTTACTTATACGCCCCTGCATTATCTCTTTCAATGGCATGCGTAAACATCCGAAGGGCCATGCTCAACAAATTATCACCCAATCTGTCTGAGAATGTTGCCGATTGTTTTGCTGGAACATTTGTTATCACTTTGCCCAACATGCTCTCGAATATCTCCCACTGGAACATTGAGGTTGCAATTATCACAGGCACCTTCAATTTCTGGGCTATTCCGAGCTGAAAGTCGTTCATAAAGTAGCCAAGCATAACCAGATCAAATTTGTTCTCCTTGTTCTCGCAGAGATCCACAATGCGCGGATCTTTCATCACTTTGCGGTTCTTCTTAAACACAAACGATATTTGATCCCTCAAGCGAAATAATGCTGTCGCCAAATTGGAATTATCTGTCGAAACCATGCTGGCTATGCTGGCATCCTGTGATTGCTCCTCCATCCTGGTCAGTGGCACAGTTATAACGTGAAGATTTTCGTGATGAATACGCGGTTTCAGAGTCGTAATCACAGTCACATTGTGACCATTCTCGGCCAACACCTTGGCCATTGACATTTCCACTATTAGATGCGAGGGAAAGGCGCAGGTAAAAACGGCCAGAATGTTTGCTCCCAGAGAGCCAGCGATAAAAACAAATCCAAACAATAAACCGAGTAGAATTTTGGGTAACATGTTGACGGCTTGAAAGAGAAGCGAAGACTAAAGAGGAACATCAGTGGTCCCTACTACTTATACTTCAAGCTGAGTTTTCGATAGCACATGTTTGAAAATTCGGGTTTTCTCGAAAACTTTCCATTCCACATTCAGAACAAGTAAGAAGGCTCTTGTCAAGATTTCCCGACTAGGGGATACCCTAAACCCTGTACTTAACGCGTACACTCATTGTCATTGACAATTGTAAAACACTGCTCTACTCCTTGATTCTCAAAAAATTCAAGTAAGCTCGGCTGATTTTGGTGAAATTTAGTGACGTGTTTACATAATGCGCAAGTGTGAGTGTAAGTATAAGTAAATGTTTGACAATGTTATTGTTGTTATTAAACATTAATTATTTATTATACACACACTCACACATATTGTTGTGTCTACTTAAATCACTCAATACAAAAACTCTCATGTGAATGACAAATAAAGAATTATCCACACATTCTATTTGTTATACTTTAATGGACATGGGGTAAGTGGAAAAATTATTATTATTTTGAACATAAAAATATCTCTTGTAAAAAGGCACTTCATTTAAATACACCAATTTCTTGGACTTTTATGAACTTTTAATATAAACAAACATTTTGAAAGTCTGAACAGGGTCTTTTGTTAGTTGCGGCTGGATCATTTGTCAAAATTGGCCACTATATCGAACAATTATATCATATAGCTGCTATACAAATACAAGACATTTGATATGATCTAGGTGTGAAAATGGAGGCTTTTCAAGTGTATATAATTTTCTTAAACTTAAATTTACTTCGTTTCGTGGTGAAAGCCCGTCTAGTAAAATAAACTATTTTTTTGGTTTTGTGCAAATGTGTGCAACAGGCAGAAGGAAGCCTCTCCGACCGAATAAAGAATATATATTATTGATCAGCATCAACAGTCGAGTCGATATAGCCATGTCTGTCTGTCTGTCCGTCTGTTTGAACGCGTCGATCTCAGAGACTACAAGAGCTAGACACTTCAGATTTTGAAGATAAGCTCATCTAACTCCTAGCAATTTGCTTTTGTGATAAATTCGTTTGTCTTCAGTTAATGGGTATAAGATTTACCGTATTTTGTGAGTTTGAAATTAAGTTGGGAAAGCCTTATTATGTTTCTCTAACGATCCAGTCAAATTTATTTTATATTTATACAATTGCATTTACTTTGTTTTGATTTTTTTGGCCTTCTTAACCGGTTTCGTTTTCTTAGGACTTCCCGTAAGTTTTTTAAGCAAACACAATAAAAATAGTTTACTTAAATATAGTATAACAATCAAGACAGCTAAAAACAATGCATAAACGTCTATATTATTTGCTGCTATGAAGTTCATGTGCACCAAAGGACTCTGCAAATGTGGAGCTCCATGATGTCTCAGAACATACTCGGTCCAATAGAGCACAGTTTGCCTAGCAGTCAATGGACGATCCCGGAAAAGCAATGAGAATGATTTTACCTTCTGGGTATATTTTGGGTTTTCGAGAACTTCAATAATCTTGTCATGGAAAGGTTTCTCCTCCAGTGTCAGAAGACTCAAACTCAGTCCAAATCCATCTCGAACCATTTTATCCGCATTGCTGGGTTGATCAGCAAACACGGGAAGGGAGAGCATTGGTTTTCCATGGAACGTTGCCTCCGTTATTCCTCCTCTTCCAGCATGATTAATAAAAAGTTTGATGTTGGGATGAGCTAAAATATCATCTTGTGGCAACCATTTGGAGTAGAGTATATTATCCGATTTACCAGGTGTCTTATCCAGATCCTCCCATTTCCAAACTACTCTTTGTTTCAGTTTCGAAAGTACATTGAACATATTTTGAACAGTGTCAGGCTTTAAATGCGATCCCTGTACATTCGAACCCAAGCTCAGGAGAATAGCTCCATGTGGTGCATTGCCAATGAAATCATTAATTTCCTTGGGCAGGGGATCGGGAGTATCTTTAATTTGTATGCCTCCCACTTCAATCGCTCCAGGGAAACTGGGTCTAATGGGACCTTCGCTAAGTGCATGAGAATTGAAGAAAACTAGAGAAACATTTTTGTTGAGTTCCTCATATTCGGGCATGTCGGAATCATTGCCATAGAGCTCGCTGTTAGAAATATTAGCATTATACATATGTTTACTAACATTTGATAAGGTTTACTTACTTGTACATCTTTTCATTGTCGCTCTCCATAAGATGCATGAACAGTCTAAAGGATAAAAGTGATATGTAGTTGATCAATCGCTGTGAGAATGTCATGATTTGACCCTTCTCAAGAGTCACAGCCATGTTTGGCACATAGGCTTGTGTCTGAATAGCACCCAACATGCTATCATATATTTCCGATTGGAACATTGAGGTGGCTATTATCACAGGCAATTTGAGTTTTTTGGCAATGCCAATCTGGAAGCTGTTCATGAAGTAGCCGACCATGACCAGATCGAACTTGTTATCCTTGTTCTCGTAGAGATCAATGATGCGTGGATCCTTCATCACAGCAAGGTTCTTATTGAAAGCAAATGCTAGTTGATCCCTCATGCGAAACAATGATGTAATTATATTCGAATTATCCTGTGAAACCATTTCAGATACACTTTTGTCTTGGAATTCCTTCTCCTCCTGGGTCAGTGACACAGTTATAATGTGTAGATTTTTATGTGAAACATGCGGTTTCAAAGATGTGATAACCGTCACATTGTGTCCATTCTCAGCCAACACTTTGGCCATAGATATTTCCACTATTAAATGCGATGGTGCGGGGCAGTTAAACATGGCGAGAATGTTTGCGCCCTGAGAGCCACCGATAAGTAAAATTCCGGAGAGCAGCGATAAGAGAAGAACTTGAGCGGACATGTTAACGGTTTGAGTATTCGGCAAAGACTATTCTAAAATCACATTTGGGCATGCTTTAAATTGTGAGGGCTGGTCATAGAAAACCCCCCACAAATAAATACTAACAATGACTTTGTGTCTGGTTTTAAATATTGTTGAGTTAACGATGACCGAGCAAAATTCAAACCAGTTTAAGATAAGAAAAGCAACTGTTTGACAACACGTAAATGCTTTACACGCACAGCGCTGATAAAATACTTAGTATGTATTCGTATTTTTTGTGGTAGATTCCAAAGTCTTTCTGACCCATGCAAGAGTCGGTATTTTCTCAGTATTTTATTTGTAAAGGAAAGTCTTACTTTGTTTCTGATATAATTATTTAATGCGTTACAAACTAACCGACAAAATTCAACTACCCTTTTAAACAGAATTCAAACCATGACCTTGCTCAATACATTAATTGTTATAGCTAATGATTTCACCATATGTTCAATGCTGTTGCGTTTGATCGTCGTATTATCAGCACTTGCGATAAGCCTTATCGATAGTATATAAAGCGTTGCGAATTCTTGTTGCCAAACAGTGTTTGCTAAGTATTTCAACATGGCTGGTGCCACTAATCGAATTCTGCTGCTAGCTTTAGCTGCTGCTCTTTTAGTCAGCGGCACCCAAAGCGCCAATATACTTGGAGTATTTACGAGTCTGAGTCCATCGCATCTGATAATACACATGTCGATGGCAAAGGTGCTGGCCGAGAATGGACACAATGTAACGGTGGTGACAGTGTTGAAGCCACCAATTTCCCACAAGGCTATAAACATCGTGCAAGTTCCAATATCGGAGGAAGATCATCAGACGATGAGCAAGACAATTGGAGAAATGGTTGGCAGGGATAATAGCAATATGGTCATGTCCATGTTTCGAGTGATGGGACAAATGCAGTTCATGTTCGACAAGATGAAGGAAGTGATGATGGATCAGCGTGTGAAGGATTTGTACGAGAACAAGGATAACAAGTTTGATCTGGCCATGATCGGCTTCTTCCTGAACAACTATCAGATTGGCATTGCCCAAAAGCTAAAGGTGCCTGTGGTGATGGCTGCCTCGATGCCACCGAATGAACTATTCAACAGCATGTTGGGCAATCCCACACTGAGCTCTCATGTGCCCGCCATGGATATGTCGAATGCCAAAGGTCAGCCCATGAGCTTTACACAGCGAGTGAAAAACTATCTGACAACCTATGCATTCCAAGTTTTTGCTTATCTCATGGAGTGCAATAATGCCAAGACATACAAGGAACTCTATGGCGATGATCCCAATATGCCCGCCTATGAAGATCTGCACAAGAATCTTTCACTCGCTTTCTTCAGTTCGCATGCTCTCAGCGAGGGTCCCATTCGAGCCAATGTGCCAGCTGTCATTGAGGTGGGTGGCATACAGGTCAAGGACACACCCGATCCCCTGCCCAAGGAAATGGAGAGTTTCATAAGCAATGCCACAGATGGCGCTATTCTCCTGAGCTTGGGTTCAAATGTACAGGGAACTCACTTAAAACCTGAGACAGTTCAAAAGATGTTTAATGTTCTTTCGAAGTTGAAACAAAGAGTTGTTTGGAAATGGGAGAATCTGGATAAGACACCTGGTAAATCGGATAATATTCTCTACTCCAAGTGGTTGCCACAGGATGATATTCTGGCTCATCCCAACATTGTTCTGTTTATTACACACGCCGGCAAAGGTGGCATCACAGAGGCCCAGTATCATGGAAAACCAATGTTGGCACTTCCTGTCTTCGGTGATCAGCCAACTAATGCTGAGAAGATGGTCCGAGATGGATTCGGACTCAGTTTAAGCTTGCTCACACTAGAAGAGCAGCCTTTCCAAGACAGCATAGCTGAGATTCTGAACAATCCTAAGTTCGCTCAGAAGGTTAAAACCTTTTCCACTTTGTACCGGGATCGTCCAATGTCAGCTCATAAAAGTGTTCTCTATTGGACCGAATATGTTTTGCGATATCATGGAGCTCCGCATTTGCAGAGTCCTCTGCTGCACATGAATTTTGTGGCAGCCAATAATTTGGATGTTTACTTTCTGCTGTTAAGTATCTTATTGGTATTCCTCTACATAAGTAAAGTTGTATTGAATTGGATATACAGAAAGTTAGTGGGCAAGAAAGCGCAGAAAGCAAAGAAAGCCAAAAAGTCTTAGGTAATATTTTCATTATCACTTGTTACTTTGCACTGATAATACTTTCTAAAAATAGTCTAAGCAATATTTATGTCTGGCTGTTAGTCTTTTAAGGTTTTTTGATTGAATAAAGTAAGCTGATAATATTATATTTTATTGCGAAATTGTATAAAAGTTGCCTACTTTTGCATTGTATATTTTGGATTTTCTTTCGACTTCTTTCACACACACAAAAAGAGTGAAAACCACTGTACTCATATATAAACTTATTGCTAATAGCTCTTGAATAGTTTTCCTAGCCAACTAGTGAAAACCAAAGTTCTCGGTTCCGTTCCCTCTAAACTCATGGTTTTCTGCTGAAAATACTTGGCAACTTTATTACATAAATTCACAAAATACTTTTGCACGTCGCAATGTTGTTATCTAGGTTTATATTTCGCATACACTTGAACGTTACAAAACTCCTCGAAAAAAAACAAAAACAAAAACAAAACACACAAAGAAATAAACCGAAAATTCTTCAAACTATCCAACCAGTGCGCACTGAGAACAAAATAACATTTTGCAATAAGCAAATTTCAATTGAAATAGCAAACGGAAAAGGCATGCTGAAAACGCCCAAATCCCAAACACCCTTTCTCACCCCCACACATCAAACCCATGCACAACAACAGTGTAGTCGATGGAACGTAGACGGTTTCGAATACCATTTTTTTTTTTACTTTGCTACCAAAAAACGAAAGAAAAAGAAGATGGCAAAAAACAAAGCAAGTACAACATAACATTGAAAAGTATCTGAGAAATCTCAGTGCAAATGTTTTATGTTGTAGTTTCCACATGTAAATGCCAATTGAACTGCTGCTGGACTCCCAAAGAGATATATAGAGTATTCGTAGATGACAGACTCTGACCCTGGTGTAACATTTGCAGACAACATTGTGTGTGGCGCGTAAAATATTTTGTAATTAATGCTGAAATTGAATACAAAATTCTGCCATGTGCATTTCATCATTGTTTCAATTCCCACATGTACAATAATTTTTTATTAACTGCCAGGTGAGCAGGCAAAAAAGTAACCTTTTTTTTTGCAAACAAATTTTTGAAAGTAATAAAAACAAAACTCATATGTTTAAAAATGTGATGTATGAAAAAATACCACAAGCTCTTGATTTTTCACATTTAGCAATGAAATGCCATTTGAATATTTATAAATGGAAATACGATTTACACTTAGTTTGGGTATATTTATGGCTAGCAACCTGAGCTGGCAAAAAATAATTGAATGTAGCTAAAAACCTGCAAAACAATTTTGATTTTGAAGAAATTTTATACGCAATGAAAATATAAACGAAAAAAATATATGTTTAATGTTCTTACGATCAATCACTTTGCTATTCCAAATTTAATTAATTTCTGGCCATTTGTAGTCAAAATATTTATTTATTCTTTAGTAAATTTAATTGCTTAATGTGCCTCTTAGGGATCACCTCAACCATATGAATTCAATTCAATTTATTTGATTTGCAATCCCGTTTCTAACTCACCCTGAAAGAAGTTAAACTAGTTTTCAAACTGTTCCCATTAATATGTCGCTGTTGGCAGTTTGTTTAATTAAATGTGGAACAACACAAAGGAAAGAAAAATGCTACCGATCCCTAGATCCTTTAATAAACATTCAACAACAACAAAAATACAACGCATTTCCATAGAATACCTTTTCAAGTACTTTACGTATCCCTAAAAAAAAAACAGGAATCTTTGTTGAGTGAAACTTGCCGCGTCACGAGCATTGTCAAATGAAAAAATTTTACGCAGTAGTCGTCGCATAATTCATAAAGCCGCAGGGGATATGGACGAACCGATCCCTGGTACCGCATATAGTTCCCATCCCCTTCCCTCTATACGTGGCAGCAAGCTGTTCATGGTGCGTGTGATATGCGTTACCTACCCTACAACCTCAACCTCAACCTCAAGTGGCAATGGTGGCATCATCTCTGATATGTCTCAATCGGCACAAGCACTAGAGTATACTCCTCCCTCCCTTCCTTGCAATTTGCACCCCGCACGTGTCCCATGCAATTGCAATTACTTTTGGGTTGAGCATTTTAACGATGGGAAACTGCATTAAATGTTCTTGTTGCCTGCTTCGGTTTTTACCGTAAAAACTTTTTTCGCGCACTTTGCCCAAATTCAATTTCGATTGCGTGGGAAAATCGTTTGCTGCGGTTTGTCTGTCAAAAAATTTCATTACGACTTTTTCTCTCCCTCTCTCGTGGTCAAAGATCATTTTGTGGGCGTGGCAATTTTAAATTACTTTCTGTTTGGTGAATTATTGCCACAGAGAGATGTGGACACGTGCCCCAGCTGCAACTCTGGATTTGCATTGTTGCGCAGTCACTCTCTCTCCATCTCTTTCTCCCCTTTTAACTTTTCCAGAGTTGCATTTCATTTGTTTTGCTTTGGGGATGCGGTTGTTGTGGGAGGTAATTCAAATTTGTTGCTGCGTAAATTGAATTGCCGCTAAAGCGCATAAACATTGCCATCAATTTGTTTGCCGAACGAATTATGTATTGCCAAAATTTCACAAATCCCGGGTGTTTTTATTGGTTGTGGGCTTTTGTCATACTTATCATCCTATAACTATTTATTAGAAAAATATTTTAAATGGTATATCAATTTTTTTCTGATATGGTAACATTTCCTTGAAGGGTTCTTAGCATTTTAAATCTTGAATATTTATACTGAAAAAGGATTTTTAATAATTTACTTTTCTTTTAAATCAATTAATAATTAAATCCCACTAGCAAAGTACTTTATTAGATTATATACGGTACGACATACATTTTTTTTATCATCGAAAGTCCATCCAAAAATAAAAATACACAAAAATTGCAGCTGTTTGATATTGATTTTGAGTGATTTATGTAAAAACTTCACTTTGCTAAGCTCTGTTTGGACAAGGGTCGAATAATTAAACATTACTGGAGTATTTGTTATTATTTTGCCAACACTTTGCGTGAGTAGGTTTCCAATAACACCATTTCCCACCAATTTGAAAAGCGGTTTAAAAACACCTTTCATACAATAATATGTAGTTGGCCATTATACAAAAAAAAACACACAAAATACTGTACAAATCAGCGAGGCAAAAAGCGTTGTTGGCCAAATAAAATCAATAATCCTTAAAAATACAATACTTTACGCATAAATAGCTTCCGTTTTTTAATATGCTGCCCGTCGAAACATTCAGCAACAAAAACAGATAGCAGCAAAGAAAGAAACGGAATGAAAAACGCGCAGGATTTGCGTTGCGTTTTTTTTTTTCGTTGTTGTTGCCGTGCGAATTGTCGTTGTCGGTTGGACGCGACAACCAATTTGTAATCAAAGTAATTTTAATGCAAATTTTATATGTTGCTGCACGTAACTGCAGCTGTAGCCAGAAAAGTGGGCGTGCCCGGGCATGGACAACAGCAGTCCGTAGTACAAAAGCCGTAAATAAATACAAAAGTGACCCGAACGCGCAAAAAAAGGGTCGCAAAAAAAAACGCGTGGTGCTTAACTGGCCCCAAACTCTGCGTTGTGGCACGGTTTGTTTATTTAAATGATTTTATGACTTTTCCAAAAACCAAATGGTGACAACTTGTGGCGCTAAAAGTTGAAAGTTTTGTGGCCAAACAAAGTGAACATAAAAAACCGGGCCATTAAATGGTAGAAAAAATGTATGTAAAAATGAAGTTAAAGTCGAAAACAGAAATACACTAACCAAGGAGTTATGTAAAGTTACAAATAGATTCTTAATATATTTGACAGATATTCTCTTTTCTTATTCCCAGGCCCTTTACCCATGCATGTCCAACTTAATGTCATACTAAATATACCCTGTGCCGTCGTCATAAAAAGTTGCGCTCTTTAAAGTCTTAGGCCAGAACAAAATACAACAAAAAACAGCACCTGTGGTCTTGTGGTCACATCTAACATTAGAAGCAGCTACAAAGAAGCCGTGGAAACTATAAAAAAAAACCCCAACCTGGTCCATAATTTGAGACAAAAAAAATTTGTTCGATGCCATGGGTCGCATAAATTTTCCCATTGAGCAAACCCAAACCTCGAAAAGGTCACATTAGGCATCATTAGCCAAGAGAGAAACGAGAGAGAATTGCGGTTAAGGTGCGGCTAACGATGCGGTAGTCAAGAGGTAGTCGAGAGTAGCTCCGATAGGGGCCCACACACATGGCACACATGTTTGATTGGAAATGGGAAACGGGAACCGGTCAGAAGACAAGGAAAAAAGGGACAAGGACTAGACTTCTTCTTCAGGTAGGAGAGTTTTTCTTGAGAAATTGCTTTGAAGTAATTATGAAATTGACTTTCGGTTTGATGCCCGGAGGGAGGCGCCAACGTCACTGGCAAAGGGAAGAGGGAAACGTAGGGATTGGCATTCTACGGCTGTCATTTTTAAAAGCCATTGTCCTTTCCCAAACTTATTTATTTCAGTCAATTGTCAGCTTCCGTTTTCATTTCTTATTTGTGGCTGTTTTTTATATACGTATTTATTGCTCTCTTTTTTTTTTTTTTTTTTCATTTCTTGTTCCTTTGTGTGTGTTCGTGGCATATGTCGCAAATTATGACATTTTGGCGGCATTTTGATAGACAGTCGCCGCTGAGCAGCAGCAGCCTAGCTAAGTTCCTGACTTCCCTCTTGTCAAGTGTCAGCCATCATAAATTTTGATGATATGGGGCCGCATTAGTAATTATTTAATGGTTCATTGCTTTGGTCTTATAACAGCAGATGCTTTCATTGTGACTGCTGAGAAAAAGGGCTAGGGAATTTCACATCATTTGTCGTCAGCTAGGTGTCAAGGTTGAGGATTTTTTTTCTTATATTAAGTAATAACAAGTGAAAAAATAAAAAAGGTTGTCTTATAAAAGTTAAGTGTAAATTACACTATTTCTGCGGCATCTCAAATTAAACACATGTTGTAGAAACTAGTTTATAGCAAAATTTAATGTCTACTAAGTTTCTTAAACAGAGCTAAGTTTTTTCTAGCTAAAAAAAAAATGATAGAAAAAAATTTGTAATAATATAAAATATAAACTGTTAAAGAATGTTTTTATAAATATGCTTCAGCTTTAAATTGTCAATCAAATTCAAAATTACTTTTGTATAACAACACATGTATGTTCTTTTCCCTTCAAGGTAAAACTCTATTTCCATTATTTCTTCAACTTCCCAAGGCAAAGACTTTAACATTTACAATTTGTTTGTAAGTCGATACTTTTTGGCCTGACAGCAGCAGCAGTGGAAGAACAGAATGAAATCGATTTAAAACACATTTCGGCTGCATTTGCTGTGGCATTTAAATTTAAATCAAAAGCGACAAATGTCAAAAAGGCTAACGACAACAAAAAGAAGGTTTGTGCTGCAAGTTGTTGTTGTTGTTGTTGTTTGGTTGTTGCCTGCTGCTCGAACTGTTATTTAATTATGCGCTAAGCTGTCAAGTGACATGGGTAAAACTGCACCACCTTCACTCCCCTTCCTCCCACACCCAGCTCAACAACTCTTGTTACATTCAAATGACAACTCTTGCTTCCACCACCACCACCACCACCACCACCACCCCCTCTGACGAACTGTCGATTTACCCCGAAAATCCGCTTGACATTGATGGCAACCAAATTGACATAGAAATTTGTATTTTGTTGCATTCCAGGGACTAAACACTTTAGACGACTTTATTTTTTTTTGTGTTCTGTGTCTTGGTTTCTTCTACGCATTGACAGCTTCTAATTGCTTGCCAAGCGATTTCCGCTAGCTGTCAAAATACTCAGCACTAAGTTGATGACCTGTTGTAGGTGCAGAGAGGGGGTGGGGCGGGAATGAAGACTGCACTTTCCAGTGAGCTAATTTGCAATTAGGGCAGCCGAAAATGAAATCAATGCATTGCATGGCCTCAAGCGTTGTGGCTTAATTGAAAACGGCACAGGAGCAACTTTTAATGAAGCAAGCCAGCCAAAGAACAAGAGGGAAATAAATAGGAAAAATACTTAAAAGCTTTATAATGACATAAATATACTCTATAAACATAACAAAATGCATGTTAAACACGCAAACAAATTATTCAAAAATATTAAACGTTATTATGAATAAAAAGCAGTTGCAAGCTTTAAGAGTTAGTTGTTGGATCCACACGGAGAATGCTTAGAGTATTGGCCTCAAAAGAAGACGCGAAAATGCAAAATATACTTCATTTGTTTGGCAACTTGCAGAAGTCGAAAGTTTCTAGTTTTGTACTTAAATTTTTTTGTGCATTGTTTAAGAACTCGAAGCTCGAAGCTCTTGCTGGCAAAATTTGGGTTAAGTGAAAGTGCAATTTCAGCAAAATAGTAAAGAAGAAGAAGAACTTGGCAGGAAGTTTTACTTGTGTTGGTGTTGGGGTCAGTTGAGAGAAGTTTGCTGAGCTGAGGCATTGAGGTAGCCATTAAAATGCCAAGTTGTTAACATGCCCACAACTAAAATGCCTAATGAGCCAATAAATTTGTCTGAAGAGCCCAGCAGAATTTGCCTGGCCCATTGGGCCATAAAAACAGTTCCAAGTAGCAGCAACTCTTTGGATTCCCCTTTTTTTTCTTTTTCGTTCTCTCGCATTTTAATGGCGTTGGCACTAACAAATTCTGTTTTGGTTTTTTAATTAAGGCGCAGCAGCAGACAGAAAATATTTTGGGATCAGTCCAACACAAAGTCAGTCAGTTGCATTGATCTTTTATTTGTGCGGCGAGTTTTTTACGATGGCGCATCTGCTTAGATTTGTTGGCACAACTAGATGTACGTGGCAAGGTTTCGGTTTGGTTAACAATTAAAGAAAAACGCTGCCCCTCAGGCATTTGACATTCAATCATGTCAACAAAGCAAGCAAACTTAAGTTTTGAATCAATTCATTTTTTTTACTTACATTGTATTTATATTCAAATTGCGTTCAACAAAAATTTGTAGTGAAGACAAATCAAAAACAAAACTAAAAATGCATTTGTTCTTTTTCGCGAATTTTCTAGGTTTGGTAATGAGTTTCTTTGGACTAGATTATCGAAAGAACGACTCTGGCAATTGCACTTATGCCGATAACTTGAAACTAACCTTGATCTGCAAGGGCAAGATTAGCCAAAACATTCATTGGCGTTACGGGGACAGAAGGACACGTAAGGAGGATGATTACGCTCTTTGGGACAACATGGATGAAAACAACACTGTAATCATGGCCTCCTTTCTGCGAACAGCTTTATTCGATTACGACACTATACGGATTATAGCATCGAACTTTACGATCGTTGGCGAAAAAGATGGTAAAGATGAAACTGTTAGTTTTAAAAAAGGCAAATCGCGCATGCACTGCTTCAAATTCAAGCAACAATATGTAGACGATCTGAAAAGTGAATGCCTTGGGCAAGCCTACAATTCCAATGCAGAACCACCCAATGCGATTCTGCACTATAATGATCGCAAGTAGTCAATCTTAAACGAGAATCAAATTCGTCAAAAACATTGACATTGTACAAATTCTTGCTTTTTTGATCCTCACAGTAATAAAACAGCTCAGGTTATAAACTAAAACGAGTATTCAATTATAGTTCACTTTTGAAAAGCTCCGAGCTTAGGCATCATTTTTTTGTTTTGTTTAAAGTTAAACACATCGAGTTTGATTTAAATTTAAGTTCAACAAATTTTAAGAAAAATACAGCAAGAAAAATGCACGTTTTCAATATTGTTTGGCTTGCATTAACATTAGATCAGATTTACACAAGTACTAGAACTATTTTAAAAGACACTGGCAATTGTACTTATGCTGATAACTTGAAACTAACCTTTATCTGCAAGCACAAGATACCCGAAAAAATGATTATGCGTTACAAAGACTATAGGTTGGAGAAGAACGATGATTACGCTCTGTGGGGCAACCAGGAGGGAAACAACTCTGTGATCATGGCCTCTTTTGGGCGATCAGCTCTCTTTAAATACGATACTATACGGATAAAGGCATCGGACTATACGATCGTTGGCGAAATGGACGGTAAAAATGAAACTGTTGACTTTGAAAAAGGAGTGTCTCACATGCACTGCTTCAAATTCAAGCAACAGTATTTAAACGATCTGAAAAGTGAATGCTTTGGATGGGCTTACAATACGAGTCAGGATCGGCCCAATGCTATCTTTCATTATGCATTACCATTCAAATGAAAATATCAACTCAAAGGTGTCATCGATTAATATGTAATATAAATATAGTTTATTTTTGAAATGAGCAGTTTTGTCACAGTGTTGAATAACAACTAAAGGAGAAGCAAAGTGAACAGTGAAAAGTCAGGCATAACGAGTCTAGTGAATGCATGAACAAGAACTGGTGAGAAAGATGCCTGTAGGGGTAAAATGTACACCTGCCCCTCGCCCTGAATGAAATTGGCAGGAAACCTCGAAGAAAAGCTGTCAGTAAGCCGCTCCTCCTTCCAACTCATCCTACTCTCGCTGTGTCAGTGGCGTAATTGATTTTGGCGATAATTGATTTGAGAGGAGAGAAAAACGCTGATATTTCAGTGTGTGTGTGCGTCCGCTCTCATAAACGTGCCACATCAGCATCGGCATCATTTTATGGCCGAGAGTTATTGCAGCGAGTGAAAATGAAAAGTCAGAAAGCAAATTGGGTCAGCGCCATGAAACTTGACACACAAAAGGGGGGAAGAAGAAAGGGTCCTTAGTTTCAGACTTTTACAGCTTGCCAATTTTTGCCATGTTGCCGAAGTTGCAACTTGCAGCAAGTCGCATCAATGACAGCAAATGCAGAATCTTTCTCTCTCTCTCCATCTCTCTCTCTCTTTGTGTTTTCTCTGCTTTTGTTCGCTGCTCTGTAATTGTTTTAAATTAATTTCTCAAATGCGAAACTTTTAATTGTTATCGAAACGAGAGAATTCAATGCGCATTGCTGCAGATACTAGCACACAAAAGGGTAAGAGGGGAGTCGAGGAAATTGGCCCGCTAGCTAATTGAAAACTTGAACTTTCCAAATGAATGAAATGATTGTAGTAGTAAAAAGTCATAATTAGAAATCATTGCATAAACTTTTCAACCTAATTGTAATTGGAAAGAATTGCATATGTGATTTGAGATTTCTAAACGTATTCAATTTGTGCTTTAAGCTTTAATTTCCACTTGAGTGACTTTTTCAATTGCACAACACTGTTGCACATTTTCGTGCCACAATTCTATGCAAACTTCAAAACTTCTGTCATGACCATAAGATTCGTTTCGATTACAAATCGCCAGACGTGACTGGCATTTTGCCGACTCAAAAGCAGCCAAGGACAGACGCACTTCATCTGCTGCCCAAGGGCAGTGGAGAATTTCGAGATTTGCATTTCAATTTCGCGCACGCGGCGACATTTTTAAATCGTGTTGCTTCAGATAGATTTTTCAGATATTCAGGCTGCTTTCACGTTCAGCAAATTATTTTCAATTGAGTGCAAAATAATAGTTTTCTTTTTCTTTGACTAGTTGTTTTGTGTACTTAATCAAAATCTTTAAGATTATCGCTACATTTAAATCCCAGCTCACATTTTTCTTTTACGTTTTTGCCTTTGCAAACACCTTTTAATTGCCAACAATTGTTCTAAACTGTCCACTTTTCGTCCCCTCTATTTGGCTTCATCGTTAAGTCCACTTTTCAGCTTATTAACTTCCACAGCGCTTCCCGTTTGCACTCAATTAAAATTGGCATAGAAATTGTGAGCTTTACATTTCGTGAGCTTCTTCTTCTTCGTCTTCATCTTCTCCGCTTGAAATCTTGACAGTTGTGCAGCGAGACTGTTTCCATCTCTTTCTTCTTTTCTTGTACTTATTTCAATTCCCTTCTTCTCCCATCCCTTTTCAACTGCTCATCTGTTATACAATTTGGGCTCATTCATTGCTAGCGGCTTGAGCCTAAAAATGGCTTCCTCTTTTCGGAGAGAAGAACTTTTAGCTAATTTTATAGAATTGTTTGGCCAGCACAGGGATGGAGTGCGGTGGGTTGGTATGGGGTAGGGGGGTAGGGGGGACTAGGCACAACACAAAAAGCGGGACAGGCAGCAGCTGCAACTGCAACTTTTAAACATTCTATGCAATTTGGCGTAGCTCACATTACATCCTCATCCTCATCCTCTGCAAGCAGCACCACAATCCACTAAAAACCCACCCACCGAACCCCCTCCCCCCTCTGCCTACCATTCGCTTTGCATTCATATTTAAAGCACTGACAAAAAGAGAGAGAGAGAGAAAAGTGGAATGAGAAACGGTTTCGTATTCAGCGTCGCTTTTGAAAACGTAAAATTTCTAATTTTATTTGCCCAGGCTCTCTGTACAAAAGCATCCTGGCGTGCGCTTATTATCCTGTGCGTGCGCTATGCTCTATCCCCTCCACCCCTCTCTCCCCTCCACCCCTTTGGTGCCCTCGGCAACTGCCCAGCTGGGCCATTGTTCGGGACTCGGACACAGTGGGCTCTGCTGCTGGGCATTGCTTTTAATGCCTATTAAGCCTAGCAATTAGTGAAGTATTGGTTTTTGAATGGCTGTACTATATTCGGGGGTGGGGTGGGGGTGGTGTTGTATAGTTTGATTTATAGTCGAGAATTATTGGGAACTAAACAAAACGAAAAGCAAAATGATATACGTGAAAAAGGCACTTTAAAATGCGGAACATAATTGCTGCATAACAATTTTGCAGCTTAAGACTGAAAACAATACTTATGAAGTAACAAGTAAAAAGTTGTAATAGAAAAAAATACTGAAAATGTATAAAAATATTATATCATTTTATAACACATATTAAACATTTGAATTGCATTTTATTTAACCCTCTTTTTAGATCGAGTAAACAATTAAGTGCAAGTTAATGGCTAACTGAAAAAGAAATGCACAAAAACCATAAAGGAAAGAAAAAATGACATCAAAATCAAGTCAAAACTTGAGTTCATAAACATGAGAATAAAACTCTTAAAAAATGTTATTTTCCCCAAGGTAAGGCAAGAAATTCATATGAGAACCTTTAGACTCGAGGACGTACAAGAGGCAAGTACTAAAGTTCAAGCCAACAAAAGGGGGCAAGTTGTTGTTGTTGTTGTTACTGAATTTTTGGCATATCGCATGCAACACAGGACCAACCAAAACCACGCAGGAGATTGCTGCGGGTGCAGTCGAGCCCTGGTTTTTTCTTTTGTCCGGGGCATGGGGCATGTGGCACTGCATCAAAGCGCTCAGAGTGGGGCAGCAACGAAGAGGCAGCAACAGAGAGTCACGCACGCTGCTTATTAAGTTTGTTTATTTTTTGATTAAGCGAATTTACGGTGAAGCCAGCGTCCGGAATCAGCAGCCGTAGTCGAAACCGTCGAGCCACGTGCAGACAAAAACTGTAAAGTATTTTTTGAAAAAAAAAAAAAAAACACAACTGAAAACCTCGAGCTGCGCACGCTTGAAAAATGATTTTTGGCAATTAGCACGAGCAGGCGGCCAAGCGACTGAATAAAAAAAAAAAAAAGTATTTTTCCTGCTTTCCTGCATTTTCCTTTTTGGGACACGCGCGTGGTTTATTATCCTGTCGCCGCTGCTGCTGCTGGGCTGCAACCTGAGGGATTCGTGTATATATATTTGGACATTGCATATACATATTTCTTGCGCCGCGTGCTGGTGCGTGCGTCTACGCCCACCACGCCCACTTTACCAACCGAGCTGCATAATAATGTTATTAAATTAAATATTTGCTTTAGGGTATAAAATTTCATAATTTAATTAATTTTTTTCTGCTGCTCGCGACGTCTTAAAAAAAATATTGAATTTTACGCTTGTTGTTTGATAAATGATTACCATGACTGCGATTTTAGGGTTGGGCGTGGATTGAGGGGGAGGGAGGGTGTGGAAGGTGAGCACCAGTTGTTGGTTGTAGCAAGTGCTTGCCGCAGGGGTTGGAGTCCCAGCTAAATGGTGGTGGAAAAGGAGAAGCGCAGCTGGGATTGACTTACTGACGGAGAGGAGGGCGGGGCAACAGTTGCCAAGAGGTTGTGTATTTAATAAAAACTCTGTTTCTTGACACCTGAGATCTTCCTGCTTTATTCTTTGCCCTGATTAACTTGTTAGCTTCCTATGTAAGAGGGAATCTGGTAACCTTTTTTCTCTCAATGTGTCACTGATCCCGAACCCTGTCAAATTCTGACATTATCTTGTCAAACCAATAACAATGCTTGCATTTGTAATCCCTTAAAGATCTCACTCACAAAATGATCCGCTTTAACTTAATCTGCTCTGGGATACAGTTTCACGTTTTCGGCAACTACCAAAAGAAAAAAAAAACCCCGAAGTGTAGCTGATTTAACAGCTAAATGCAAATCACATGCAATTAGCACCCATCCTGCATTCAAGCCAATTAGTACAGCCAGGCAGGAGGTCTGCTGCAAAAATGAGAAAAAAAGAGGCAGTCGTAGGACCTTTTAGCTGCTGCTGCAGTAAACCATTGCAAATCCTATAAAGAAAGCAACGCCGACTGCGACTGCAGCCAATTTCCGTTTGACGTTGCAAAATGTGTCAACTTTGGCAGGATTACAAAACGCACACACACACATACACCCTGAAATACACTCACACGTGGAACCTGCCCCTTTATTAGTTATCCTTGCATCTGCCTACGGCTGCTCCCTCTGCGAGCCGGAAATTTTTCAACGCATATGCCAATTTTGCTGTCAAGTTTTGTGTCGATTCTTTGACTCGCTACTTTGATTGCCACGCCCACCATACCGCCCCCAGAGTGGGCAACGTTGACCCCCCTTCAAAGGGTTAATTGCAATTTGATTGTGGGAAATGTCTGCCTGTTGGTGTTTTAATTTCCAACATTTGGACGAAAGGTGTTTCTACTTATGAAGAGGGGGAGGGAATAGAAATCGGTGCTGGATTCAATTATAGTTATTAGCAGTAGCAGTAGACAGTTAATGGAACCACTTCTTGCGGTTAGCAACTGCAAGTCACAATAATTGTTGCACTTATAAAGCAATTAATGTGTCAGCTAATAAGTAGTCAATAAAAGTATGATAAGATTGTGGAAGGTAATAATAAAAATCAATTTAGTGTAAGTGCAATTCAATATTCAAACTAAAAAATTACATGTTGTATAAATCAATGGATTAAAAAAAAATGTTGCTTAAATATTAGTTTAACAATATATTTACATGTTTCTTGAAAATGGAAAAATATTTGGGAAGAGCCTTGTATCAAACATATAAATATATTTTTATCAAATAGATAAATTTACCTTACAAAAGAATCAAAAAGCAATAGAAAAACCATTAAAACTGTTCCGAACATTATAATTAATCAAGAGATCGGATTGTTTACTAGCTCTTAACTCTGAAATTCTTGAGATTTAAGTCGAAGCTAATGAACTGCCGTTTTATTTTCTTATCCATTGGCTATTTTATCAACACTTCAATCAACAGACTTTAACAATTCAACACACAAATTAAGACACTAAAAAGCGCTTTATAAACAATAACAACAACAAGTCAATGTTTGTGTCTATGCCCCACTCCCCCTGAAGCTTGTTTTAATAATTTATTGGTGGTCTGGGGTGCAGGCAAAGTGTTAAGTTCATAAATCAATTCAAATAGTCTGATTATGCTTGGGAAGAATAAAATACTAGCTAAAAACTATTTATGAATGCATCCAGTTAAATATATATTTATGTAGCATTAAGAAAACGGAACTCAAAGCCAAATAAATCAATGTAATTTCTTGTTTTAATTGTGCGACAGGTTAAATATGGGAATGGAATTGGGATTGGGATTGGGAAAGGGGTGAAGGGGTCAAGGCATAGAGCTGCTAACACAGAAAATGCATTAAGTAATACCGCTGTCCATGTCCAATGTCGATTTCGTTGTCGATTTGAATGTCGATGTTGATGTTGTGGATGTTGATGTCATTTCCATTTTAGCTGTAATGCATATTTTAGTTTATGCCCGACAATTTTATAGTGCTTTATTTTATTTGGCAGTTAACAAAGCAAACTAAAATTCAGGTAAATGAAATGTGAATACAAAATGCTCATAATACCATTGCGGTTACATCGTAACTAAAAAATAGGGACAAGAGTGTTGAGTATTGAGAGTGAAAAACTAATAAATACACTTCAACGTTCATGGTTAGTTTTGGATCAAATGATTCTATGTTGAAAATCAAAGACAGTTTTGACAGAGAGAGTGAAATATTCAAAATAAATCAATATTTTTTTTTTTTTTAAAAAAAGGTTAATAAGAAAATTTAAAAATATCTTAACCTTTCTTCAAACTATTGCCTATTTTTTAATAATGATGATCATCTTTAAATCAATATATTATTATTAAATTCTTAACTTTCCCCTTTAAAATTTCTTTCCTTAGTTAGTTAGAGCATTTTCAAGTCCATAATTTTCTAGTTTCTAACATTCTTTCATTTTCATTTTCAGTGGCAGTTAGATTCAGTTATTTTGCCATCGCTTTTTTTTCCTCGATGTTCCATGCTCAAAATTTATGACACACGCTAGCAATTTGTGTATGTGTGTGTGTGTGTGTGTGTGTGTGTGTGTTGCAGCAGCAACAACAAGAGTTACAGCAACAAATTTGTTACTATCGCGTGGCAGCAGCAGCAACTACAACAACAACAACAACAACTGCAACGCTTCCTCCCTGACGATATATGTATCTGAGGATAGTGCGGGGTGACGACTAGACACCGAGCATTATTAAAAGGTAAATATTGCCCAAGCAAACAATAAAAAACCAAATCCAAATCACAAAACAAAAAAAAAAAAAAAATGTTCGACAACAGAACAAAATTTTTATGCGTTTTTTTTCGATCGTTTTTTTTTTGGCATACGACGATTTTTTAGATTTTTGTGAGATTTACGAGACAGTTGAGGGGCAGCACATAAATTCCAGTGAACCATAACACACACACACACTCACATATATGATTGTTGTTGCTGTTGTTGTGGCATTCTCAAGTGCATTTAATTAGAGCGTCGTCTTTCCTAGCAAAGCATTTTTCTTTTTGTTGTTTGGCATATTTTCCATGTCTCCAATTAAAATGAATGCGTTCATTGATCCGCCTTCGGGGTCGGCTATGGAGAGGGGGGTTAAGGAGACATCCACTCCAAAGTTTGGGGCTGTTGTTGCTGCTTCTGTTGCTTATCGGGCGCTATAAATCTTGATACGCTGTCATGTTCTGTCTAATAAGCAATATGTCAATAAACTTAATTTAATTTTTTCTCTCTTCTTGCCTTCTCTTTCTGTCTGTTTGTGTGTGTGTGTGGCATGCAACTTTCTAGAGGGAGTGGCAAGTAGAAATACTTTAAATTTTACTCGTTTTGTTGTTGTTGTTGCGGTTGCATTTATTGAATTGTTCCATTCACTCTGGCATTCACGTGGAATTTAATCTGGTATGTTTTTTTTATTCATCTTATTTGTGTGCACTTTGGACACATTTTTTCGGTCTAGCTGTTTGTTTTCGACTTTTTATTTGTTTTTTATTTGAGGCCAGTTTTGATTTGGTTATTTGTGCTGGAATATGGGAATTGTGTTGGGAGGATATGGTGAATTTTATGTACAAGAGTTTGGGGTTAGAAATAATGCAACTATTTTAATGGAATTTATAAGCTCGTTTGACAAATTGTTCTTGAAAAGACTTTAACAGGAAAATAAAGGTGTGGCAATCATTGTTTTTATCTCACATAATAATTTTCTACACCATAAATTTCTGAGAGAAAAATTTCCTAACTGTAATGTTATTTGATTATCAAAGAGCAGTGATCAAGTTGCATAAAATTTCAAATGAAACTAAGTACACACAAAAATTACATACTACACCAAAAACAACAACTCACACACACACACACATTATCCTCTTAACCGCCCTAAAACTCTAATGTGTGTGGCTGAAATGAAAATCCGAAAAACCCCTGAATGCCATCAAAATGCATCATCAAATTGCGGCAGTTTGCACCTTTTATATAATTTCCTTTAATCAATTATGTGTAACAGCAGCAACAACAACAACAACAAGAGCAACAACAACATTGAATTCAACAACAACTGCCTGCAATAATAATGGCAAATTCGACAAATTTACGGCTCGAAATGCGCGTCGCCTGTCAACATGTTGAAAATAAATTACAAAACATTATTAGCATAGCCAGCAGGGATGATCGATGGGCGGTGTCTGTGCCGAGAAGGGGGCGATAGGGGGGTAGGCGTGGTCCAAACCATGTCCAAATCAAATAAATTATCGAAAAACAAGTTGGAATGCCAATCATGTGGAACGTTGCCAAACTATCAGATACCCTAGAAAACTAACGAATGAATATCGATTTTATAACTTGAATAAATGAAGAGTAAATAATATATAAATAATAACCCTAACTACTTGCTGCTTAGTAATATTATACATTTTTTATAAGTTTGTATCTTATAAATTACTTTTATTATATTTTCTAATTTTCTCTTTTTTGGTCGGGTAATATTTTAATTGGATAAAAAAATCAAATCAGTTGTGAAGAAATGAAAAGAATAACGTAAAAGTATTTTCTTATGGAAGCAGATTTTTCTTACTATTAATTTTAAATATGAAATATTAACAAATTAATCTCTAAATTATTATTTAAATTTCACTCGAAGTAAAATGTTTAACATTAAAGAAATCTGTAAGTAAAAAACTAAAATACCCCGAATTCAAATATTTGACAGGGTATAAAATTGACCACACAAATTGTAAAATAGAGAAACGGAGCAGGACAAGATAGCGAAAGAGGGAGATAGACTAAGTGTCGAACATAGAGCGAGATAGAGTGAAGAGCGAGTGAGAACATATGTCATGTAATGAAATATATTGTTTAGTTTGGGGATATTTTTGGCGATTTTTGCATTTGGAAGCGAGATAGATCAATGTTTGACCTGGAGACGGCTTCCGTTAACAAACAAGCACACACAAACACACACGCATATTTATATTTAATTAAAGTCGATGTGTACGCATTAAAAGTGCCATGTTTAATCATTGTTTGATAATTTGTCAAGCCTCAGAGAATCGGTGGAGCGTAAATGAAAATGAAAATTAATTGATAAACGCTGATAAATACGTTTAATTTGCAACCAAAAATCACATTAATTGCATTACACACACACACACACACACAAATCACGTAGATCAAAAGGCAAAAAACTCCGCAGCTAATGGTCAACCATGAGCCACAGTCAGAGAGGGGTGGGTAGTGGATGGGGGGAGGGAGTAGGAGTACCGGCAGAAGTACCAGCAAAAACCATCAGACAGACAACAGTGACAGCAACCACCAGTCAACAGCAGGCAGGCAGGCGGGGCGGGGCGGGGCGGAAAAAGAGGTGGGGCAGGTAGGTATCCTTCATATTGTGCACAATTAGTGACACAGCAAGGGACCCAAGTGGACAACACACACACACACACGCCTCAGGTTGTTCTCTATCTCTACCATTTTCTAGCTGTTGTCAACAATATGCGAAATTAAAGCCTGACAAACTCTCAATGCTCAATCCACATTGTGTGTGTGTGTGTGTTGTGTGTTGTGTGTGTAGTTTGACGGGTTTCCATTGTCGATTGGCACACATCTGCGCAAATCGAATTAATGTTCACGCATGATTTGCAACTGTCTTTCAATGTAAGTGGGTGGATTTTGCTGCTGCTTAGTAACGCCAGCAGACAGAAGTGTACAAAAATTAATTAAACAGCTTGTTATGAGATGAAAAACAAGGCTTAAGTAGCTAAAATTACAAACTGATGGATAAGTCCAATGCGGGGTGACATATTGTTTAGAAATGCATCAGAAGAACCAAAGTAATTAATAGTTAATAGCTTAGAATATTAAATATTTAGTATATATTATTTCAAGTTTTATGCATTTACTTAAAAGATATTTCTAGTAGATATAATCAGTAAAATGTATTTTATCAATGGCTTAATAATGAAGTATTCATTAAATAATTGCTAGAATTTAGTTTATTTATTTTAGTAAATATTTGTTATTTGATGGTTTTTTCTATTGAGCCAAAATTTCCGCTCTGCAATAATAATATTTGATAGTTTCCTATAATATTAATCACATTCTTGTTGCTTTCAATAAGTCAAACAAAGCGACAACTGTTTAAATATTTAAATGCAAACAGGCTGTAAACTAAGCAATGTCAATATTAAACTATTGTTGCGAATATCTTCGTTAATCGTTCATATAATATTTGGCAAAAAACAATTCGCAAACAGCTGCGCAAATTTTTGCCAAATCTTCAAATAAGTTGGCCTGCTATAAAAACCCATTAGATAGATCAAAGTTCTATCATTCGATTATTGAAACTTTCGAAGATGAGAACCAAGATTCTTATTCTTAGTTGTGCCTTTTTGGCCATAATTGTTGCTAACCTGCCCAAGAGTGAGGCAGTTACCTGTGAAGTGGAGCCCGATAATATCGATTGTGTCGATTGTACGGATCCCTTAAACGTCGATGATCCCGAATGCGTGGAGACAACAACAACAACAACCACACAGGCGCCTGTGGTAGAAACAACCACACCAAGGAGAAGGCCTGGCTGGAGGCCTGGAGGTAGACCCGGACGTAGACCGTGGCGCAGACCCAATCGCCGACCAAGAACACTCTTGGGAGCCATCATTGAAAAGAAAATAAACATCTTAAATGGAATGAGGCAGGGCTAAGCAAATGAGCCGTTAAACAAAATAAATTAAATAAATATATATTTTTAAAATATTACTTGTTGAGTTTAAGTAGTAAAGCTGTGGGAATTTGAAAGATAAAAAGTTTGGGTCATGAAAAGATTGACAACTGTGAACTCAAACCAGTTCTTTTTAAGGGAACAGAAAAAGAAGGAAGCAAATTTTTTGAACCTCTAAAATATCATAACAAAATGTACAGCATTTTAGGATACTATATCATCAATTTAAAGTAAAAGTTTTCAGCTTGAAATATATTTTTTAAGTGTTATTTTGCTGATCTGTAATTTCACAATCTAAAATATCAGTATAATTATCACAGATTCACACCTTCTTAAAGTATCATTTTACTTATCCAAAATCTTCGTTTTTGACACAATTCTGATATTATCTATTAGATTGATTAAACTGTCAGCAATTAGTGTTAATGTTACACTCCCTTAAATATCGTATTGAATACCCTACAAAGTGTTCCTTTCAATTGCAGCTGCCTTTGGCTGGCAACCCTTTTTCTCTTCGCCTACTGTTTGTCCTCCTCCCCTGCACACACACACACACTCATACACTCGCACACACTCGCACACACTCTTTCACATCTGCGTTTAATGCACTTTTGTCTAGCCGTGTTGGGAGTGTTTTCTAGCCAAAATATGCCAAACAAAAGCCGCAGAAAGAGAGAACGTTGTTGTTGCTGTTGTTGGCTCCTAGATTGAGTCAGTTATCAAATGGCGCCAACTGCTGCTGCCTAACTCAGATCCTAACTGGCAAGCTCACTAATTTTAAGCACCAACCCAAACTCTCCCACAATGCCAATGCCATTGCCAAAGCGTTTCGCCAATTTTCCATTGCGTGTCGCGTCTGCCAAAGTCAGTTGCTGTTGGCTTTGGCTTTTCAGAGTCATTGCCAATATGTCGAGTTGGCTTTTTGCTGCTGCTGCTGCTGCTGATAATTAATATTTTATGCACACGTCTGCGTTGATTTCTATCTTTATTGTTGTTTGTCTGCCACCGTCTCTCTCTCTCTCTCTCTCTCGCTCTCTCTGTCTTTTTGCCTCCTTTTACAGCTGCGGCTGCCGTTTCAGCTTTATCCTGGCTTTAGCTTTCCATTTTCCTTTTTTCCATTTTTTTTGTCGTGTTGCCTTCCTGCTATTGTTTGCCCAGTGGCAACGCCTTTCAATGGCTTTTCATTTGGAAAATGTCTGCACGATGTGCGCTGCTGCGGTTCATTACACTTTCTGTTTAGCCACCAGCCGTCACTTCACCTCCCCCCCGCTATCACAGTGTGGGTTATTAAAAGTCTATTAAAAATTCACGTTCAATGGGTTCCCATTTTTTTTTTTCTACACTTTATAGTCTATCGACACTGGCCCCATATTTGCCATAAATTAAGTGGAAACATTATGAATTGTGCATTGTGTGTGTTTACGGTTTACAGATTTCGCATTATTATTATTATTTTTTTTTATCACACTCGGCAAATTTGTTTGCCTCTCTCGTTTGGGGCATGCCTTATCTGCACTTTCGGGTATTTCTATTCAAGCAGGAAGTACTTCGTTCCCTTTTTGTTCGTAGTAGTTTCGATTTTGGATTTTCAGGTGGTTTGTTCATTTCCTTGTCGTGAGTCGAGAGTATCTTGTACTCCAATGCACTTTTCATTTTCATTTTGACTTTTGCTTGATTGACACAAATAGGTAACAGTTCAATTATACCTTATAAAAGGTAAAGTAATGTTGATTGAGAAAGAAATCCATGGTTGTTTCAACTAATTTTTAAGCAAAGGACACCAATTAGGTAAAAACAAACCATCTCCTTCAAAGACTTTACCTAAATATTTACATTGTTTCTCTTAAAGACAAAGTCAAAACATATATTTTTCAAAGATTCTTTTAGTCCACATCTGCTGCATTAGGTTGTCATGCATCATTTTGTTGCTGTTGCTGCTGTCTTGTCGTTATTCCCTTTAGGGAAATCAAACATTTTTCCTTCTCCTCTCCTTCAGTAAATGTCGTTTAATTGCGGAGAGGAAGAACGACAGCATTGCATGTGTGGCGACAATTTTCGTTGGAAAAACCCAGAAGTCAGCAATGTTTAAATAGTTGAATACTTAAATACATTTCATGTCTCTCTTTCGTCTAGTTACTTATTGATAGCCCCAAGTTTCAAATGGCTTGCATTAAATTTTAATTATATATATGTTGTTATTTGGGTTTCTGTTACATTTGGGGAGCTGACAAAACAAAGTTTCATATTTCTCTCTCGATTTCATTTGTCCACAAAGCGTTTTAAATTGTTTTACTGTATTTCACATTAGCTGACAAATTGAACAATGAAAAAAAAGGGTAAACGCTGCGTGTGAAAATTAATGTTAATTGACATTTTATTGATTCTTTGATCAATTTTCTATTGCAGGGAACATTGCCATATGTTCCACAAAACTGAACTCAAGTTGCTTTTGGGTTCTCGGAAAGAAAACCCACTTGAAGGCGACACAGGCTACTGTCGGCAGTGATGTGAAATATGGCACCCAAACTAACAAAAGGCGCACAAAACACTTCAGATCATGAATTTTTAATGCCCAAAAACAGACCCGAGAGGTCCTGTCGAGTCCTGGCACAGCGATAATAATGACAATGATTAGTGTTAAATGCGCCGCGTGCGCCATTTTCTCTCTGTTTGTGAAAGAAAGAAAAATATGTTTTCTTAATAGTTTTCAAGGCCCCCATGACTGGCGCCTAATATGTCCTTTTGCTTTGTTTTTGTCAACGCTGCATAATTAGAGGACTCCCTCTCCCTTTTTTTGGGTTATTTATTTTGGGCCACGCACGGACAAACTGAAGCAACTGAACGATGTCGTGTGTCCCGCTGATAGTAATGATAATGGTAATGGCTAATGGTAATGGGTTCTGGGCACCGCTTATCAGCTGTGTGTTTGTTTTAGCAACATGTGCGTTCAACTTGAGATTAAATATGACACTAATGTTTGTCAGAGGCTCCGTTAAACAGTCAAAGTATATGTAGATCGCGAGATAAGGAAAATTATTCCCTGTTGGGTTTTTGGTTTGTGAATGGTTGGAGAATAATTATTTAGATTCGTTTTTTTCCTTACTTTCCCTTTTCTTGAACCCCGTTATTGTTATCTTCAGTGTACTTCTGCATTTGACTTTGCTATCTTCACTCAGCAATCGCAATTGGCAGGCAAAACCTTTTGGCGTTTAAGCTCCTTTTGTTATGGCCAACTCTGAGATGATATGTACACTTCATTAACTTGGCCACAACAGTGGTCCACTTGAAACCCCTTTCACAACGTCGACCGGCCACTTTCCTGCTGACCGGCTTTCACTTTATTTCGTTGACGTTGTGTTGCCCGCACCTTGACAACAAAAGCTTGCTTTGAAGATGAACGATGGGCGAAGGAACAACAACAACAAGCACAAACCAATCAGCGGAACCCTTGACAAAAACACACAATGAATTTGTAGAGGGTGTGCAAGTGGGTGTGGGGAGAGTTAGCGGCAGGGGTAGGTCCATCAGCGGCAATGTTTTTCGGACAGTTAAGAAAACCGTTTTCATAACAATTGAAACGCGCTCTTTTCCTCTATTTTCTTCTTATTTTTTTTTTGGGGCCACTCGATTTTTCCTACAACTCGTCAGCAGCAGTCCTCATCTGTGTCTGTTTTGTGTCCCATTTTCCCCTTTTCCATTTTCCCTTTATTTTTCCTTCCTCACTTTCTCGATCGAGCCTGCAGTGCAATTTTCAATCATGCAATTTTTTTTTATCGTCCCTTGCAATTGCAGCTGAGGCTTCTGCGTCTTCTTCTTCCTCTTCATTGTGCTTGTGTCATACACACATGTGTGTGTGCGTGTGTGTGTCTGTCGCTGTCATTCATTCCATGCGGCCGTCTGAAGGCTTTTCATTAAAAATCGTTTAATCCACGCTATCATTTTCCCTCCTTTTTTTTCATCGTTCCCTTCACCCTCGTGTCTCTCGTCCTTATATGTATTCCAGAGCCAGCATTCGTCTGTTTGCCAATTGCTCATTGATGCAAACGTCATTTGATTGTCGTCATTGTTGCATTGACAACGACGATGCATGCAACGTCATCAGCAGCAGCAGCAGCAGCAGCAGCAATGAGAGAAGTTGCAGCAGCAGCAGCAGCTCAGTCTGCCACTCAACCGGATGTTGGCTCTTCAATTTGTTTTTCATGTTTCATATCCTGTTCCTTCAACCCCCCCCTCCATCGCTCTCCGGCGGCGTCAACATGTGTTCTGCGGTTGTGTGCATGGCGCACTTGAAAGTTTTTTAACGCTCGGTAATTATTGGATTTGCCACGGTCCGCCTAATTATGGTGCAGCACGTGGGTGCCACAAATGGTGAGTGAAAAGTGAAGCATGGAGAGGTAGCGGGGTGGCACTAGAGAAACTGTGCCAACGTTGTCCTTGCATTAGCGCATCGTTGAACTGTGAAAATAATGGCCTCGACCCGACTACGCATTGCAGTTGAGCTTAAAATTGTACGAAAAAAAAATTAAAGCAAACGACACGCGACCACTTGAGAAAGTTTTGTTACAGAGGAGTGTGTGAAGGGGGTGGGAGAGAGAGGAAGATAAATGGGAAATTGGGTGAGAACTCAAGATGTGTCAATAGGGCTACTTTGTGGTTTGTGTCCTGGCTAAAAAAGTGAATCAAATGGTTGATTTTAAGAGTTCTAAGAAATTCTATATGGGTTAAGGATCTTTACACAAATATAAGCAATAACTATGACACTTAAATTAAACAGATTTTATTTAAAAGTAGAAATAATTCTTGGAACTTGTTTATTAATTAAAATATAATTTGTTTAAAATGAGTGTAATGTAAAAATAATTTTAAATATTTATAATAATTTATTCTTTTGACAAGAAAAAGAGAAAGTCTTAGAAATAATATAGAAACGTTTTTCGAGTATTCTCGCAAACCAGCAGAAACTTGGATTTATTTATACATTTTATTTAATTTGCAATACCAAAGGGAAAATGGTCTGCAATAAGTTAAATATAACTTTGTAAATAAGTATTCTACCTTATAGTTTTAACTTTTCTAACTACCAATTAGTGTCATATAAATGTTTAAACACATTTCCAAAGCAATCTCATGTTTTTAGCTTATTTATTTAATTTTGCTTTTGAGTACCTTTCTCTCTTAATTCTCTCTTCGCATCTTTAGCTGGTATCATTAAAAATAAACCCAACAACAGCTAAACAAAAATGGTGCTTCATCATAGATGATATTAACTTCTCTCTCTCTCTCTCACATTCTCCCCCATTCTTTCTCGCTCTCTCTCGAATAACAGACCCACCAATTAAAGTCATTACCCGGCTATCATGTTGATAGTTCAGCCTCGCAGCCGCCGTCGATGTCAAGCGAAACTCTAAGCTTCAACACAATCTCATGTGTCCGTTCTGACTATGTATGTGTGTGTGTGTGTGTGTGTCTGTTTGTGTTGGCCCAACTCTAAGCTGCCACAAAAACTTCTGAAAAGCCCCCTAGCCGTGTGCCACCCACAAGCCCCGTCCCCTTCTCTCGAACGTTTAGCATACAATTAGCCCGAAAAGGCAACGCAATGGAAGCCAGGCAAAAACTTTAGTGAAAATTATTAAAATTTTCTCATGCTCGGGTCGTTGCTCCAAAAAGGGTTGACCATATGGAAATTAGCATATGATACCCATTTTGTGGGCCTGATCCTGCCTCCTGACTCCACCTGCCACACTCGCACACACACACAGTTTAAGCTTTAAGTCGCTGCAAATTCATGTCTAGTCATGTGGCACGAACTTTAGTGTGTCTATGAAAATGGCAAGCAAAAAAATAAGTCGACGAGTTATGATTTTCCACATTTTCCACACTGAGTGTTCATTTCGCCTTCTACATTCATTTTTTTTTTTTTGTCTATTTTTCCGGCTGCTGTTCTTACATTTTTCTCAGCGTAAATTTTCCACCTTTTACACATTTTACTTCCATTTGATTAGATCGGCTTTTTAGGGCGACACGTGCGTCGCATGCGGGAGGCAACAACAACAACAGCAGGGGCAGCAACAGCGGCAAGCAACGCCTCGCATCCTGTTTTGTTTTCCCCGATTCCGCCTCTTGAATAATGCTATACACTCTTTATACTGGGGACTTAATGATTTTTAAAAGTTTTTGTGGTGCATGAATTTAATTTGCTATTAGAAATTATATGCTTTTTCTATTTTAAATATTTATTTAGAAAATTTAGTAATTTTGAATTTATTTAATAAAGAAAACTCTATTTATTGATGTACAAAATCTAATATTAATATAAAAAAAATAAGTAACATTTTTTCTGTGATGTTTTATTTTGAACTTTTCTTTTTAAAATAAAAAATATTTTTGCCGGAAAGTGTATTAAAACGTTTGACTTAATGCGGCAAGTTTTGTACTTTTATTTTCTCTCTAAATTTGATGTTTTATAGAAATTTGCACGCTCATCGTTTGAGAGTTGAGAGTTTTTGAGGCTTATCAGGCAGGCAGCAACGTTTTTTGTCATAATCAACATCAAACAGAGCCTGCCTCAGTTTGATTCTCAGCTTCTTCTCAGCCACTTGGGTGTGTGTGTGTGAGTGTGTGTTGGTTGGCATCATGAGCAGCAGCTATTATTATCCGGTGTCCGCACCGTTAGCCTGCCCTCTCTACCCTCCCCCCTCTATTCTAATCAATGTGCTTAAAATCGACGTGATGTTTGGCTCGTCTGTATAAAAAGGATGTCATCAGCAGGCTTGTTGTGAGTGTGTGTGTGTGTGTGTTGATTAAAATTTGTTTGTCATTACGATAAGGTACGACTTTTTAGTGCCAAATCCGATGGCTGAAGCAGTTCAATAACCCAGCCCCCCCTCCAAACGCTGTGCTCTATCAGTTTCTCAACATTTCAGCATCTCAAAATGAGGGGCTGAAAAGTGCTCATCGTTTCGTGCTGTTTTCCTTTTTTATGTCATGTTTGACTGCTTTTTGTAATTCTCTTCTCTGATGCTTGTTTTTTTGCGAAATCACTTGTACTAAACCACAGTGCTTTAATTTGGCATTTGCTGTGTGTTTTTTTATGCCTTTTTGTTTTTTGACACCTTTCATGGGCTGTGCACAACAAAGCAGCTAAAAATGTAGAATGGAAAATAAATAAAAAAGAGGGCGAAACACATCATTAGACAAACACTTTGCGGGTGATTTTCTAGACTTGAGGGTGAATACAAATTTTTGGGTTGGGTTGGGGGTGCATTTAATTTGCAGATTGTATTGCTCTGAAAATGTATTTTCTTTTTTAATGGTCTCAAATATTTCGTGAGCTTTTGCTTCTATTTTAATGAAGTTCCAAATAGAAATAAAGTTTATAAAATTTGTTCGATTGACATTTTCACTAAGATACTTTAGTATCTTTTAACCTGCAAAGCATTTCCGTTATTGGATTCATCTTCACCCAAGAATTCACTACAATTTGTTCTTTCATAACTTTTAACGTGTCGTGATTTTTTCTTTATATTTCGACTTTATATTAATACAAATATTTATATTCATTTTTATTTTTTATTTTTTTAAGCTCATCATTTCGTCTTTTTTTCTTGCATATTTTAGAGTCTCGTCAAACGTTTAGCATATTCTCTTTGTTCTGCTTTTGTTGCTGCTGCTTCTGATTTTTCTTTAGCTTCTGCTGCGCATTTAATGGCGTGCCGTGTTCCCTCGTCTTTTTGGTGGTTGTTGCTACCATTGTTGTTGTTGTTGTTGTGCTCATTTTAACTACAAACAGCACAGACAATCACAGTCACAGGATAATACCAACAACAGCAGCAGCTTTGCTCCATTAACAAAAACAACAACAGCCAAGGCAGAAGCTTCGCATAATTCCATGTAGACTTTCGGGCTAAAAATGGTCGGAGGCATGACGCCTGAATAGCGGTAAAGGGAGTGGTGTGGGTGAGGGAAGGGGAAGGGGGGCAACTCAGTCTGGTTTATAATGCGCGCCGCTTCACTACGCTTATTATTTGTAGCATACTTATTGGGTGGGTGGCTTTTTAAATATGCATAAAGAAAAGCATAGCACACATCTCGGCGCTGTCTCGCCTTCCTGGGAGCTGGGAACTGGCACACATATTTGTCTGGGGCTTTGCATTATGCGCTGCGATGTCGTTTTCCCCCTACTCCTCCTTCTCCTAGTTGCTCTCTTTTTTATTCGAGCTTGCTGTTTTCTTTGGTTCGCTTTCACCTGGCGGCGTCTCCTGTTTCTCTTGCTTCGCTTTATTTAGCTTATTAAAATTTCACTTCATTTCTTTCGAGGCTTTTTTTTCGGTTTTTTTTTTCGTGAAATTTATATGGCATGCAAGAGCGCCATATTCTTGTAATTATGTCAATAATTTTTTTTCGTTTGCTTAGACTTTGAACTGTGACTGATTTTTGACAACTGATTTGGCCATTTTAGGAAAATTGTGCGTTGATTGTAATTGAAGCAGACTTAATGAGTTTCAAAACAATTTATTTAAACAAAATATTACTGAAAAGTGCGATCAAATTGTTTACCAGCGGTTTCCGTCCCTGCCACCAAATCTGCCGCCCCACCTGCGACCACGTCCGAATCTTCCGCCGCGACGTCCATGATGGTGTCTTGGGCCATGTCCGTGCCAATGTCCATGATGATGATGACAGCCACAGGATCCAGCTGCTAAAGTAGTCGTTTCTGCTGCCGCTGCCGTTGTAGTCTCTGTGGTTGCTGCTTCAGTGGTTGTGGTTTCTGCCACAGTGGTGGTGCACTCATCATTAGCTGCATTGGCTGCCAGTGTACAATCAACACAGGCGGGATCGGTAGGATCCGCCTCGCAGGTAACTGCTCCACCCGATGGAAGATAGGCAACAAGGATGGCCAAAAGAGCACAGCTCAAAAATACGGTCTGTGTTCTCATCTTGACAGCTCGGGAATGATGAACTTTAGCCAACTTTCTGCATTTTTATAGCATTTCAAACGTTTTTGGTAGGTCTACACAGCTGTTAGCGGCTTTTGTTTATATTTCTTTATATTTGTTGGCGTCATAGAAATTATTATTATTTATTTTGTTTAAGAAAGTCTGCCAAGAATAAAATTTAGGTACATTAAATATTGATAATGTAATTGTTACTTAAACAATAAAATTTAAAAAAAAAAACATCAATGAAGACTCCTTCGATTTAGAAAAAAATAATATATAAGTCAGACTTTTCATTAAGAGCTTAGTTCAATAAAAAGTTAAGTTACTAAACTTATTATGTACTAAAAATATTGTTTATATTTACATAACCTATTAACTAAGCTTAAAAATCAACGTATTCAGCGTTAAATATTTATTTTATATTGTCACTATAATTATTTTTAACTTAAGTTGTGCGAATAAAATTAATTTCTTTCAAAAATTAATTTTCTTGTTCAACTTCTGTTTAAGACTCAAAAAATGTACTATAATTTTTTATATTCAATTATTATTTTTCTGATCTTTCTTTCCTTCGTTCTTGTTAGAAAAACTCTGCTTTTGACACATGGCAATTAATTAAATAATCAATTTCAGAAATACATTGTATTCCGTTTAGTTACAAGATTAAGTTGACTATCTAAAGGTTTCAGACAAAAGTGCATTAAAACAGGTTTCAAACTATGTTTTGAAATCATACATGAAATCATTACATACTGTCAAGCATCCCATTGATTTTGCTATAAAAGCTTGTTTGAAGGCATGAGCATATAATGTTGCTTTATACAATTTTCTTAGCACTCTTTGTAGATGTTTTATAAACAGAAATCTTACTAATACAAATAGAAACTACAAAAAGTTTTTAATGAATTCCTTTTATTTATTTATTAAATCTATTTAGAATGTCGCATCATAGTTATTTAGAAGCGACCTCCACGACCGCCACGACCTCTACGACCTCCACGGCCGCCACGTCTGCCACCGGGACCACCACCGAAACCACCGAAGCCACCGAAGCGTCCTCCGCGTCCTCCACGTCTACCACGTCCACCACGTCCGCCACGTCCACCACGACCACCGCAGCCCCTTTCTGTTGTGGTGGTAGCTGCCGTTGTGGTTGTTACTTCAGTGGTTGTGGTTACTGCCACAGTGGTGGTGCACTCAACATTAGCTACATTTGCTGCCAGTGTACAATCAACGCAGGCGGGATCGGTAGGATCCGCCTCGCAGGTAACTGCTCCACCCGATGGAAGATAGGCAACCAGGATGGCGAGAAGAGCACAGCTCAGAAAAACGGTTTGGGTTCTCATATTGGATGATGTGTTGTTGGTTGGAGGATCGGTTACTCGGAAATGATATTAGTTTGAGCATTTTAATGCACTTTTATATGGTATCTTAAACTTAGGTAAGTCTACACAGCTGTTTATTTGTCAAATATTGTAGTTGTTAGCGATTTTGGTAGACGTCATAGAATTTAGTTTTTGACTAGCCGAAAGCTGTGACGTTTTTAAATTTGGTTGTTTAAACAGTTGTTAACAAGATATTTAATTATAATAATTTGTTCATAAAATTTCAAGCAAGCTTAGAAAAGTATATATTTGACTTTAAGTATAAGTGGAAACTTTATTTTTAGCCACAGTAAATATTTATAGAGCTGTTCTTTAACCTACGCATGAATCAGTTTAAAACAAATAAAAAGCACCAAAAATACCCTACATTAAAAAAAGTATTAAAAATCAATTGTTTTAGAGCTCGTTTAATTGCGACCAGACAAATAAAAGCTCATAATTTCTTGGCCAAAACCTTTTTTGATCAACTCCTCGACAATTTGAAGCGCCATCAAAGCCATAACATAAAATCGAACAGCGAATGTTCAAAATACGAAAGACATTGACTAATAACTTATTTATGAACCGAGTTTATTGTTATGACTATGATCCCAGGCAGCAGCAGCAACAATAAATACACACGCTAAACTTTTCAATGTTGATAAACTTTTTGCTCCTGCACTTTTGCACACTCGCAAAAAAAAAGATGGAGAAAAAATGGGCAGCCGCTTCCGTTGGCCGCCATAACACCGGAAATAGCTGCATGCAGACATACACAGAGACAAATGCCATTTACAATTTTTGTACATAAAGCCGCTTAAGCGTCTCCCTCTGCTCCCCTCCGCCCATCCTCTGACATGTAATTTGTTTTTATGTCTGCCCATATACGTGAGATAACGCGACGAGTTGAGTTCTTTTTTTTTTTCGTTTTGTCTTCCCTTTTGTGCACACAACTTCGATTAACATTGGCAACACTCAGAGAGCAGGGGCGTGGCTGGGGGTCACAGAGGTTAGGGGGCATGTCCAACCCAAAACAACAAGTGGCAGACGCCGGAGACGACGCGAGACGGCGAATAGTGAAATGGCAAAATGGCCCTGGCCGTGAATTCCATATATAATTTTTGTCGATGTTGGAGCCTCCTCAGCTGTCGACGGGGCAAAGTGAAAAATATCCTTGCCGCGTTGTGTTGCATTTGAAATTGTTGGCTAAAAAGTTTTTCACAGCATTGGAAGTCGCTCAGTTTTCTGGTTTTGGAATGGGTTGACGAGTAAAAAGGCAGCGAACGTTGGCGCATTTTGACATTAATGGAAGTGTTTTTCTTATTTTTTATTCTTTGCTGCTGCAGCTGTAGAAATACAATATATATTAATATTGGCAGACGTGTTTAGTTTTAAACGGCAGACATTGTAGATTTTTCGAAAAGGGGATTTGTGCGTCTGGCTTGCTTATTGCGAAGGGATTTCACAGAGTTGAGTGTATTTAAAAAAATAAATGGTTGCTTTGGCAATAAGAAAGTGTCGAATTGTTTGCAAAGCATGTGCAAATAACTTACTTTTTTTTAATAATGAGTGTTTATTTGGTTTTTATTTGTACGTACTTGCGAACTTTGTAGAAAAGTAACTAGTACTTTTTCATATTTAAATAATTTTTTTCGCCAAGCTTTTTAAACATGTGAGTAATTAAATTTATACACTCATTCACAGGTAGTTAAATTAAATATAATTAGTTGTCAGTTTGGTGAAGAAGTATGTATAAATAAAAATAAATAATATAAAAAAATAAAAATATAACAAATGTAAGTAAGTAAAAAAAATTGTGCAAAAAATAATATTTAATAATATTTACTTTATGATAACACTGCAATGTTTTATTATGATATTTCATCCACCATTGATTACAACAAAAAACCATGAAATATTTTAAATTTTAAGGTCAGAAAGGTAACCAATAACATTATTATAAAATTCATTTAAAAACAAGAAGGAATTGGGTCACAGGCTTAATTAAGGCATTGAAGCTTCATTATATATTCATTATGAAGGAATACTCAAATTTTCCGTTAACTGGAATCAATGGAACTTTTAAGTACAGAGCCCCCCCTCCCCCGTAATAATGTTCATTAATCAGAGGGGGTTGGCTGCTGGCTCAAAAGAAAAACTTTTCGTAGCTAACCGTGGAAAAAAAACTTGAAACCACTTTGGTGAAAAATAAAAAAAGGAAAAGAGGAAAAAAAGGAAACTTGAGTTTCGTTTCGTTTCGCTTTTACTTTCACTGCTCAACGGGAAATTGTTTTATTTGATTTGATGGTCACATTGCGTGACAGTAATTACAAAATAAATGCAAACATCTGCAGCGGATCTCATGAAAGATACATGCCACACACACACACACACCAACGAAAGGGATGTGCCACCGATTTTTGTTGTGGGGTTGAAGAAAATTCGGTTTGGGTTGTGCGTGATGCATGTGTGTGTGTGTGTGTGGGTGTTTATCTTTGTAGTTGTTTGTAATTCGAGTAGCATGCAGCTCTCTTGATGGATTGGCTTAGGAGTTGCAACCAGTAAGAGGGGGGCGGGAGGGTGGAGTTGTTGTTTTTGCCACTAGTGTATTCTATTACATGTGTAAGTTGCGCTTAAGTTTATCCAAGTGCCTTGTGACAAATTTGACAACAGCTGAGACCAATTGCTCAAACTTACACACACACACACACACACACACACGCACACGCACACCTTTGTAAAGTGGCATGCATCGTTTCTTCATCTATCAATCAAGCGATGGAAAGGCAATCATAAAACTGCCATTAAGCCAGAGCATACAGCCAAAACTCTATCATAAATCTTGGCCGTAATCTTTAAAAAAACAGTTATCCCCCTCCCCACCCCGACTTTTTCCCATTTCTTGACATTTTAATGGTTTTTAAAGTTTGTACGATTTGAAAAATTTTGATGGCAAAATGTTAAGAAAAGATCGTCCCTTAAGGCTACATAGTCAGATTATTAAATTTCACGCCTATCGATATGTACCAGGGCTGTCAAAGCTGATGTGTTAATCGAAAGCAATTGATTTGCACACCCTGCTTAAGTTTTTATTAGTTTTGCCAATTTGTGTGTGCCAAAAACATAATATTCTAGCCTTTTACAAAAAAAAGTGATGATGGCAATCGATGAGTGGGGCTTTTATCTTGCGTTTGGTATATATTTTTAGTTGGTAGCTGCTGTGGTGTCCGCGTTTTGTGTGGATAAAGAACATGTCCAAAAACTGTACTTTTTGTTACGAAAAGTTGACTTTAGATAGAGTTTTCTTTTTTTGTCTAAGTTAGTCTAGCAAGTGGTTATATACGTCTTTTAGAGTGTTCAATTACGAACAATTTGACACCAACCTCAAGGTGCGATTTTTGCGATTCTCTTAGAAATTTGCATTTTAAGAACATAACCTCTAAATGAAAAATACAAAAATTCACAAAATGTGCGAAAAACACAATTTGTCATTTGATGCCAAATATGCGGTTTCGACAAAATTATGTCCAAAAATTGTAATTTTGTTAGAAGCTGGTAGGTTTTGACCAAAAATGTTGGTTATTTGAAGCGATATGTATAAAAAAAAAGACTTTTTGCCCATTGTTTCTATAGGAGCTATATGATATAGTGGTCGGATGTTGGATTATTTCGTCCACTTTGTATGGAGCGTAATATAATTCATATTTAGTGAGTTTGGTCCAAATATATTCACATACAATAAGTTTTGTACACTAAAGCTCGATTTTCGATCGATTGTACATATGGGAGCTATATGATATAGTATGCCGATTTTGATGATATTTTGCACAAAGGCTAAGAGCATTAAAACACGCTTATATACCGAGTTTGGTCAGGATATCTTGAAAAACAAAAAATTTGCATACGCTATTATAAAGAAGGAGGGGCGGTGCCACGCCCATTTTGTCAAAAACATTACTAAACGATATATATGTACCTAAGCAACTTACTTTTTAAAAATTGGCCGCGTAGTCTTTGAGTTATTAATTAAGTGTCAAAAAATGGGAAAAAGGGCCATAGTGCACCCCCAAACAGCAACTACCCCCTGCTTGCAACGTCTGCTGCGTCTGCTGCATGTTTATGCTATTAACATATTGTTTACTTTACCCAAAAATCCAAACACATTTTCCATTATCTGCATGTGCAGCAACACCAGACACAGCAGCTGCAACCATCCCCCCACCCTCCTCTTCCCACTCTCCCCTCAACATTTCATTGGTTTTGCAATTTATCAAATGTTTTTTTCGCCAGCGGAAACGGAAGCTGCCGGAAGCTGCATAAAGCTACGTGTCATAATGGAGCTCTCTCTCTATCTCTCTATCTCGCTCCCTCCCTTTCTCTCTCTCTTTCTTGTGGATGCTTCAACTAATGGCGCTAATAACGCACCATCAAATATTAATAATAATGGGCGAGTAAAGATGAGGAGAAAGAAAAAGAAGAACTTTGTTGGGCAGCACTTCCGCTTGACCAAATGTCCAGCAGGCTTCTTCTTCTACCTCCTCCACTTCCCCAAAATGAAGTGGCTTTGACACACACACACACACACACACACACAAAGAACTGAACTCATTGATGACTGCCTCTTAACCTCCCCCCTCCTTAACCTCTTTGCCCCATGTCTTTCAGATGCCAGTTGGAGGCAAAGTTTGCACTTGAAACGCATTGAACTTGAGTGTCTAATAAGTATGTGTGTGTGTGTGTGTGAAGTGTGTGCGCTGGACATTTTGATTAGCTTTATGCCTGGACATATGCCGGAAATGGCAATACAGCAGCTGAATAAAAACAAATATGTGAGATAAACACCAAATACTTGACTTTTAGATATCCTTTTGCATCTATTTTTATCAGCTCAATTTTATTTCCAGTTTTTTTTTAAGAAATATGAATGTAAAAAGCATATTCAATATTTTAGAGTTTTAATTAATAACATTTGAGCTTTTGAAAAGGGTTCTCTTAAGTTGCAATTATTTTAAAATTCCATTGCTTTACCCTTTCCTTAATTTGAAACACTTACTTTATTTCTCTCAGTTTCTTTGGTTTTTTAAGTAGGGTATTTAAGGAAGAGTATTGGGAGTGTTATGTAAAAATTTCAAAACACACTGTTCGTCTTATGAAAGGCACTCGATACACTTTATGCAAGCTGATGCAGGTCCTGCAAGTCCTTTAAAACGGGCGACAGGTGCCACACTCCCTTCCCCCCTCTCTTCTCCCCCATCTACACACAATTTGGCAAAAAACAACAATAAATATCGCACACACACACATACACACGCACGAACAAACTGTTATGCACACACACACACAAACATACACACAGTGCACAAATTGCTTAGCATACTTTACGGCTTCAATTGGCAATTGGCAGCCTTTGAATTTCGTTCGTTTCCCAGCACCTTTTTTGCTCGACCTGCCATTGAGGCGAGGCGCTTGACATGGCGGGTAGGCGCTGGGGCAAGGTGGGCGTGGCATCGGGGGTGGGTGTGGGATGAAGTAGTTACCAGAACCATCAGACCTAAGCCTGGCTGGCTGGCGCCTCCTGGCAGCCTACCTGGCAGCTGACAACTTGGCAAGCGTTTCTGCTTGTTGTTGTTGTTGTCGGTGGGTTTTCCAAGTTCTTTTCTATTTTCTTTTCGTATTTTTTTATTTTTTTATTTGGGTAGAGCTGGCATGTTGCGGCTGTTTGGATTTAAAGGCGAACAAATGCTCAGCGAGATGGGAATTAAAAGTATTCCATTACTCAGAAAATAATGTCGAAGTTATAAACAAACAGAAAAAAATTATTTAATAATAATAAATGAATAAATAAAATAGATTAGGCGTTAATTTACTATAAATATATCACATTAGTAGAACTCTTAAAAAAAAAAATAAAATACAATCGATTAAAACTAATACTAAAATATAAAATATAAATCTAATAATTGCTTAATCGATTAAGCTATAAATAATATGAAATTTAAATTTAGGAATGTTAATAGATTTTTATAAAATATTTAAAATCAAGGATTGGGTGGCTTATTATTTTTTTGAGTTTTTTGTTATAATGATTTTATTTATTAATAGGGGGTTGGCTGCTGGCTCAAAAGAAAAACATTTAGGAATGAGTAAAAATAAACGCAAAATACAATTTAAAGCTTTTAAGGTCAATTTGTATAACTTTCAATACAACTACTCGATTAACCCTCTGCTGACTGTCTTCAGGCTGTGTGGCAGCTGCCGTTTAACTTCCGTCTACAAAACCTCTTTTTCCACACACACACACACACACACTCAGACACAAATTCCACACACGCTGCAGTCAGTTTTGATTGAAATATTGACGGCAATTTTAGCATAGTTTGTCGATAAGTTTAGCAAGCAGTTCAAACTGACTGCAACGCCACCATGCAACACCACCGAAGCCTAAACAAACTAAGCTCAAAATGTGGCTCATGTGCAATGTGGTGAAAACTTGAAGCAAGAGGAAGAAGAAGAAGAAGAAGTGGGTGCCCCACTCAATCGAGAATGAAAAAACAGCTTATGACAGCTTGCCTTATTATAACTGTCAGGGTTGTCAGGTTATTAGAAAACCTTTTATGCTCCCACACACACCCCCGACCGACCCTCTCCCTACCCCTGCCCCACGAGCTAGTGTCTAATAACTTCATTAGGCCAAAGCCTTGAAACGTTCGCCTGCCTTTTACCTTTAAGCGCTTTTCTATTTGTTATTTTCTATGGTTTTTTTTCCATCTTTTTTTCTCGTTCTTCACTTTGTATTTTTACAGGCCTCTGACAGGGCGACAGCTCAGGTGTAAAATAGTTTGCCACGTCACTTGTTTCCTACTATTTTTTCTATTTTTTTTTCCCATTTTTTTTTTTGTAGTTCCAGGTATGCTTTTGTTGTTATTGATTTTCCAACACTTTTCGCTTTAGCGCATTTCTTCATAAATGTCAGAAGAAGTATAAAAAAACACTTTGATGTCTTGACTTTAAGACTTGCCAACCAAATACAAACACAACAAAATACACACACACACACACACACACATATGCAGATCGTTGAACAGATATGAATTCTTTTTCTTTCTTTTTTTTGCTGGTCACATGTGGCACTTTGATGTGGTTCTGTGTCTGCGGCAGATTTTCTGTCAAGTCATGGCTCTTAAACCTTCGGGGTTTTTCATTTTTTTTTTTTTTGTGTTGTAGGTGTTGCTGAGCGTATCTTGGGATTTGGGCAGTTTAACAAATCATTTCGACTAATTGTTTTGGGAGAAAGAAAAACACAAAACTGCGTCCAGACAGATTTAAAAAAAAAAAATACAAAAAATATCCTTGAACTGAGGGTCAGCCAGAGTTTGTGGCAAGGTCGTTTGCCCCCGTGGAACTTTAGCGATTGCTTTTCTATTTATACCTTAGCTTCTTGTATTGGCAACTCATCAGACAGTTCATAGACAGAAAGTTAATTTCAAATTATCAGCTAAATCACTGTGCAAAGAAACTTATTTCAAATTCAAAACTCGTGTGCAAGACTTAAAAGAAGAATGAGAAATGGTTTCTTTAAGATTTAAGTCACTTTTACATACTTTTTTAATAATCGCTTCTCTTACAAATATAATAATCTCTTCAGCAATGTTTCAATTGCCATCAACAAAAATAATAACTTGATATATGATAATAAAATGTTATCGTTTTGAGATCATTTGCAAAACTCAGCCAAAACTTTACCAATTGAACAATTGAATAAACAAAAACGAAGCAAAGATAGAAAAGAAAGAAAAAGTTCAAGCTGTCAGTACTCGCATGCCCCCCATCCCCCCGCCATTCATTTTTCATTGATAATATTTCTTTCGTTCTTATTGAGTCAACAATATTGATATGCACTTTTTGTTTTTGTTATTTTCTGTGCTCGTGTGTGTGTGTGTTTGTGTTTGCATTGAAAACAATTTGAAAATATATTTTTTTATGTTGTTGTGTTATGTTTGTCTTGGCATTTTTGAGTTGCTAAGCTTTTGGCGCTGCAACTTTTGACAGCTTTTGATTGAATGTTTGGCAACGTCGACAAAGTTCTCGCCATGCGCTATCCAAGGGGATTAACGGAATGTACGAGTGTGTTCACAGTTATCTCTTGTACCAGTGCAGGCCAGACAGAGACAGACTCACAGAGTTGCCCCTAATTGCTTGCACAGGTCTTCGACACAGGCAGACAGAAAAGGAGAAAAAATGAAAGAGTTACATTGGAGAAGGCATTAAGTGTAACACAAAAATCAATCAGTTGCATTGCATACAAGAAATTAAGTTAGATGAATTTCTAAACATTTTTAAAAATTTAAAAAAGCGAATATCATTTTTAATAAAAATATTTATTGTGTGCTTAAACAAAAAAAAAATAAAATAAAAAATAATTAATAAAATCTACTTTAGAAGTCTTAGTAAGAAACATTCAAATTATTTGTATTTTCGATATTTAAATTTAATTTGTAAAAATTATGATAATTTGAATATAAATTTTTTACCCAACAAATTAGTTTTCTAATAATTATTATTTTTTTTTTTTATTTAATTTTCATTTTTCACACTCCTTTCAACCATCTAAGGATAACTGTGTAAAAACCGTTAAATGCTCATCAACAGGCAGCTTGTCCATATGTTTTTATCTCAAACTCTCTTTCTCAAACGCTCTCTTAATATTTACGTTTTGTACGACGCATACCATTTGCCACAACGTTCCGTCTTATACGCTACAGTTTGGCAATGGAACACAGCAGCCTACACAAGAGCGAAGAGAGCGAACATTGCAAAGAGCATGAACTTTGCTGCTCTTGCGACTGGTTTTTACTCAATTTGAAGTTAATACAATGTAACGTTAAGTTGTTTGTTTTTGTATGGGGGCGCCAAATGTAATCAATAATATTAAATATTTAATGTGGCAGGTACAAAAACGGACAACGAGAAAGAGAAAACAGCGTTATATGTGATGGCTTATTCAATTAATAGATTGAATTATTATAAAATATTTTCATATTAAAAAAGTATATTTTGTTATGCATTTTATAAATATAAACAAAAAAGTTAAAGATTACCTGTGCACCTGCACACGAGCACACACTTGGCATCCACATATTAATGCGAATGCGTTCCACATGCAACAACTTTATTGCTCTTCGGCTTTTCTCTCTCTCACTCTCCCGCTCTCTCTCTCTCTCTCTCTCTCTCCCTCTCTCTGTGTAAAGGTTTCGTTGAGTTGCGCGCCAAACGGTAAAAAAGAAGAGTCGCATACAGGTGCACGAAAGTGACTCCCTCGCTCGGTTCGGCTCCACACACACACACACACAGACACACATATGCACACACTTATGTTACATGGCAATGCTATGCTTTCGTTCTCTCTCTCTCTCTCTCTCTTTTTGAAGCTGAGCAGGAAACGTCGCAAGGAAATGGCAAAAATGTTCTACGTCCATTCGTTTTTCGCATGTGTGCGAGCAACTGTAACTGTATGTTTTTATCTCTGTATGTGTGTGTGTGTGTGTGTCTCTGTGGATGACATTGCCTCGCTCGTTGGGGCAGCGCCAGTTGCTGTCGGCTAACGGTAGTCGTTGCGAAACTTTTGCTGGAGTAACGTGTCGCGCAATTGAAATTGGCGGCGTTTTCATCGTCCAGCTGTTGTTGTTGTTGTTGCTGCTGCTGCTGCTGCTGCCCACCAACAACGTCTTCTACAATCTACTACTAAATATTTACGTACTCGCGAGTTTTACGTCGCTTCATTCGTTCGTGTGTGTGTGTGTGTGTGTGTGAGTGGGGCTGCCAATTAGTGTGTTACATTTGTGCAACAGTCGACTTGTGTGTGTGTGTGTGTGTGTGTGCGCGTCTGCTTCGTCCGTGTGTGTGTGTGTGTGCCCCATGTTGCATGTATGTGTGTGTGCGTGGGGCGCCGCCAACGCCGACAGAGCAACATAAATCTATTAAAATTATTTGGTAAAAATTCTTAAAAAACTTAAGAAATTATCTATAAACATTTATAGCCCAAAAAAAAAAACAAACGAATTTAATTGAAGCAACCTTTTTGCTAGGTAAGTTCAACTTTTAATTCACTTTTAACTTACTTTTGAGGGGTTTATTTCGACTCCCTTTTGTTAAAAGTTTATCTAAATTCAATTTTGAAATTTTTTGGCCCAACCCAAGGAACCAAACGCACGTTTATGGTCATTAAACTGAATTAGATAAGTTAAATGATGTCTAAATGTCAATTTAATTGTGTGATGATGATGAGAACCTTAAGGGAGGCGTTAAAGTATTCCCTATTGCTTATCTTTTTTATGTAATTTTAAACTTAATTCCTGGGAATTGTTGGAAATTGTTGAGAAACCTTTAAAAGTTAATGCTACTTTGTAGTAAATAGGTTTATTTATTATTATCACTATACCATATTTAAAATTGAATATTATTTTAAAGTTGTCATAATTTAAAAAATAAATGCATACATTCAAAATAAACATTTGCATAAAAATTCATTTTTAAAAATATTTTAATTAATTTAAATAGCTAAATAATTTATTTAGAGTCTTTCAATCGATGACAGCAGATTAGTATTTCTTAATAATTTATTGAGTCTGACTAATCTGAACGCCTCTTGGCAACATTTTTGTACTAATTAAATGAGCCGCATTCAGCGTTATTAACTTGGTTCAACCTTCGCAGCATGCTAATAGCTGGCTTTAAAAAACGTTTTTGACAAATTTGAGATATCTTAAAAAGAGGCAGCTGTTGACCCAAGCGAATTGAGCGTGAAAAAAGAGTTGCTTATGAATATTAAACTAAGTAAAACTTGGCGGTTAAATACGAGAAATAGTTGAGCGAGTGGCGTGGGAATAAAAAGTGTGGCAAGGTCAATGGGACACGCCCAAAACTCACGTAAAGTGCAAATGCATTTGGCTTTTTAATTAAAAAAAAGAAGAAGAAAAGAAAGAAAGTGACTTTCGAAATGGTCAAAAGATAAAACTGCAATAACTATAAAGAGCAGTTTAAAACGGAATTGACGATCAAACAAAGGGAGATTTGACTTTTCCCACTCAAATTGGGGACGCACACGCGTCAATTTGTTAAGCGGGTCACGTACTAAACCTCCCCATCCACCACCCCCCCACAACGGCCTCTTCCGTTGCGTTTGTGTCATCAACACGAAAATAAAAATCGAAAATTAAACTCACTGAAAATGGCGACAACTTTTGTTGCTTCTGCTTCCTTGATTCTTGCTTCCTTTCTTGCCTGCCTTAAATCGATTTCAATAAAGTTGAAAATAAAAAAAACTCTGCCAAATGACGCAACAAATTAAATGTCAATAATTTAAAATAATTACCACCAAAAAGAGAATAAAAATAAAAACAAGAACGTTTAGCACAACAAATCCCAAGGTTAAATGAATTTAAAATAAATTTTTATTGCTTTTTAATCTAATTAAATTGCCATAAAACAGAGACTGCGCCTATGAGAATTAAGTAAATAAATAAAAAACAGAAACTTATTTATGCACTTTAAAGTCACAGCCATAAACAACATTCGATAAGACAGAGAAACAAAGTTGTCCACGGTCAAGAAGGGCAGGAAGGGGTTGCTTTTGTTATTCTTCAACTGGTTAATGAGTTTGTGTGCATTTGACATGAAAGGGTTGCACATACATTAGTCAAGGGTGGGGGAGGGGGTTAAACGGGATCGCTGCCACTAATGACCTGCATTTTGCATGTGAGCAGCGAACCGATTTAAATTGGAGTGATAATGAGAAAGGACCTAAAAGGGTGCAGAAAACAACACATATTTTTAGCAGTCCAAAAAAACCTTCTTTTATATGCTTTTTCATGTGGTGCTTGTGGCTAAAAAACCACCTTACCATCCGCATCCTAGAAAGCGTACACTTTTAGGATCCAGGGCTACCAGCGAGGTGCCCTGACGAATCAACGATAGACGATACTCTCTTCTCTTTTGATTCTCAAAGAAAGTATGCTGTTCCTCTGGGTAGGGTTGCCAGAGTCGGGTAGACAATCCTTCGCGTAGGAAGGATAAAACCTCCTCAAAATCCTCTTCTTTTAGTGGACTTATTATAGCTGACATGTTTTCGACTATACTGAAAAAGTTAACTAAAACTAAATGTGATAAGAGAGAAAAAATTACGAATAACGAATACTAAATACCCTTTAGTTTTATTAGATAAAAATGTTTCTACAATTTGATAGCCATAACTGTGGCCTCAGTGTGTGGTTCAGGTGGTTGAATCACAACATTTCCAGCCTCATCTTTATAATCGGAATACTTCTCCGATCGCACAGATTCCATGCCAAGAGTCGACATTACTTTCGCAGAGTAGAGACTGGTGCAGGTGGTCACCAGCAGGGGAAGACCCTTCTTACGGCCAAGTTCCATCAGCGCTGTGACCAGAAGACGTCCCAATCCTTGACGACGCACAGTTGCATCCACAGTTAGAATACTTAAATAGAGAGCTTCTGCTACGGCGTAATGTTCGAAGAATCGGGAACTGCGCTCCAGATCGGACAGAAAGTAATGGGTATGTTCAACTAGAAGCTTTGGTTTCTCTTCGTTGACCTCTGCCCAACTCTCCTCCAAGTCGCTGGGATGCATAACTCCAGCAAATGCCACGCCCACAAAGCGACTTCCATCGATGGCAACCAATGAAGTTCCCTGACGAATTAGTGATAAACGATACTCCCTTCTTTTCGCATCATCATAGATTATTGGATGATCTCCAGGCGTCTGCATCAGAGGTTCATGTCCATAGAAATGATCACGTAAAAAGTTTGTAGCCTCATCAATATCTTCCACTTTCAATTCCCGCACAATCGTCGTCATGTTGCCAACTAAACGGAACAACTCAAGAAAGTTGTTGAACGTTCAGGGAGCTTTTTGAGTGAGCTTATCGGGAAAAGCTCAAGAGCTTCAGATACGAATAACTTGATTGTTATTTCATGATTGATGCAATAATTGTACACTGTAAACAAATCAAGTTTAAGTTTGTGATAAGTTTTGGCTTTTTATTATAATATGAACTTCAAAAAAATGTCTTATATAGACGAAAAGTTCAAGAGCTTCTGATACGACTAACTTGATTATTATTTCATGCTTGTACACTGTAAACAAATCAAGTTTAAGTTTGTGATAAGTTTTGGCATTTTATTATAATTTGAACTTCAAAAAAATGTCTTATATAGACCCGGATTATAGGCAGGCATTCCTGGCAACTTGACGGCCATGACGGAAGCTTTAGTGTGCGGAGCTGGAGGTTGGATGATGACATTGCCATCCTCATCCTTGTAGTCGGCATAGGCTTCGGAGCGAACACACTCCATGCCCAGAGAAGCCATTAGACGCGTGGAGTAGAGACCTGTACAGGTTGCCACCAGCAGGGAGTAGCCCCGAGTGCGTCCCAGTTCCATTAGGGTAACCACAAGTCGGCGTGCCAGACCCTGACGACGCATGGAGGAATCCACGGCGAGAGTTTTTAGGTAGAGGGCATCGGAAACGTCATAATGTTCAAAGAACTGAGCATGCTTCTTAATGTGGCACAGAAAGTAGTGAATGTGATCGATGAGCAGCTTCGGTCTCTGCTCATTCACCTCCAGCCAGTTCTGCTCCAGGTCACTGGGACGCATCAGGCCAGCAAAAGCCACGCCCACAATGCGACCAGCATCGACGGCAACCAATGAAGTACCCTGTGAAATCAGCGATAGCCGGTATTCCCTGCGCTTGGGATCATCATGGGGTATCTGTTGGACGCCAGGTGTCTGCATCAGGGGCTCATGTCCGTAGAAATGCTGGCGTATAAACAGAGTCGCCTCATCGATATCATCCAATTTCATTTCCCGCACAATCGTCGTCATGTTGCAACAAGCTACGCCAACGAACTAACTTTATCTCGACTTATTTAGTGCCCTTTACCAAACTTATCTTTTGAAGTGAACTTGAGATTATATTGCAATAACAAACTTTGTCATACATATATTGTATTAGAGAAATACTACAAATTGTTTATGTGGAACCGCTCTACAACTTCATTACCATGACACTAGCTTCGGTGTGTGGTGCTGGTGGTTTGAACACCACCTTACCTTTATTATCCTTAAAATCCGCATATGCTTCCGAACGCACGCAGGTCATGCCTACAGATTCCATGAGTCGTGTGGAGTAGACACCTGAACAGGTGGCAACCAGTAGCGGAAACCCCTTGGAACGACCCACCTCCATTAGTTCGGTTACCAGAAGGCGACCCAAACCTTGACGACGCATCGAGGCATCCACTGCGAAGGATTGCAGATATAGAGCTTTCGATACTTCATAGTGCTGGAAGAGCTGAGCGTTTCTCTTAATGTTGCACAGAAAGTAATCGATATAGTCAACGGACTGTTGAGATTTCTCCTGCTCGCTAAGTTTTATCCACTTCTGCTCTAGGTCTAGGGCATTAAGTACTTCGGCAAGGGCCACGCCCACAATGCGATTGCTCGGATCGACGACGATCAACGAATAACCCTGCCGAATAATCGATTCGTGATACTCTCTTCTTTTTGGATCGGGCTTTGGCTGCCGTAGTTCAATGCCGGGTGAATTTGATATCGGTTCGTCTTTTAGAAAATGCTCGCGCAAAAACAATTTCACCTCATCGATATCCGTCGGCTTCATTTCGCGCACAAAAGTCGTCATGTTGAGAGCAGCTTTCACACTTGACTGAAGTCAGCTGGAGCGTGTTTTATATACAGTAAGCCAAGAAAATGTTTACACACTGTAAAAAATTGCATTTGTTCACTTTTGGGTCAGGAGGCCACACTAATTGTTGTTTTTAATATTTGTATATATTTCTTATGGCTTTATTTAAACTTTTATCTAAAGAAACTGTGAAACAAAATTATAAAAATAAATGCATTAACAAAGAAAAAATTTAATTTATAAAAAATTAATTTTTTTAGCTTTCTTAAATTGCCTTAACAGAAAATGCCATAAAATCATAAATTAATTATATAAATTACTCATGCTCAATATAAAAAAAAATTGAAAATTGTCTTTGAAACTATGAACGAAATATGGATCATATGTGAAATTTTGATAGAGATCGGTGAAGAAAAACCGGAGACAACGGTAAAAAATTTCAAATTGTATGCTAAAACAAGTAAGAAGGCTCTAATCGAGAAATATAAACAAATATTAAAAAATATTCTTACCCAAAAGTGAAAAAATTCAAATTTTTTACAGTGTGGCTTACGGTTTATACTTATGTAAGTATGTTTTCATATTGAGCTGGAGAGCGTTTAACGTTTTTGCGGTCTTTTGCATTAATCAGCAAACACAAACAAAGGGCAAGAGGGAGTGAGAAAGAGAGAGAGAGAGAGAGAGAGAGAGAGATATAAGCAATGACTGTTGATGTAGATAACGGACTGTAGCTGAGTTAACAACAGCAACAGTGGTCGACTTATATATACCCTTTAATTTCTTAACATTAATTTATTTTATTAAATTATTATTAAATACCAATTTAACTTAACTTCATTGCCACAACCGTTGCCTCTTTGTGCGGTTCAGGTGGTGCAATTAAAACATTTGCATCCTCATCCTTAAAGTCAGCATAGTACTCCGAGTAGACGCGCTCCATGCCCAAGGAGAGCATTAGTTGCGTGGAGTAGGCATTTGTGCCAGTGGCAACAAGCAATGGGAATCCCTTGGCCTTGCCCACATCGATCAGGGAGGTTATTAGACGACGTGCTATACCTTGGCGCCGGATTGAGGAATCCACGGCTAGATTTTGCAGGTAGAGAGCTTTAGATACGCCGTAATGCTCGAAGAACTTGGCGTTCCTTCGAATATTGCACAGAAAGTAGAGAATGTGTTCGGTTAGAAGTGTTCTCTTCTCCGCACTAGCCGCAATCCATTCCCGCTCCACATCCTCCGGATGCTTTACGCCAGCAAACACAATGCCCACAATGCGACCATTTGTAACTGCGACCAGAGAAGTTCCCTGTTTAATTAGGGACAGCCGATGTTGTCTCGTCTTTGGATTATCGTCGTTAGTGGGATGATCTCCGGGTGTCAGCATCAAGGGTTCATCCTTGTAGAAATGATCCCGCAAAAAGACGCTTGCCTCCTCAATATCCTCCAGTTTCATTTCACGTATCTCGATCGAAGAACTCATTATGTTATTGTTAATGTTAATTAATGGCAAACTAATTTCAAACTAATGGCCCTTCAGTAAGAACTTTCCATTTATATAGCGGAATTCTTGGTGCGTAAACTTATCGTGATTAAACTTTACGTGCGTGAGCTTATCAATACATGATTATATGATTTTCCAAAGGATGACTTTTAGTTTTCTGCGGTTCAAAAGTCACATTACAATTTGAATTACCCATCATAAATTGTCAATAAATATTATTTATTTACATTATTTTTTTTAAAACTAAGTCTAAGTCATTAAATATCTTAAGAGGTAAACTCTTTTTATTTAATAATAATTTTTTGATCAATATAAAAACTTGATTTGAATTGTTAATGAATCAACTAGAAATCTCATTGCATAGGGTATTTATAAGTTCAATGAAGAGACATTTATTTACTACAATTTAAATTTATTCAATATTGTCATTTTTGTTATTGTTAGCTTCTACGTGCGAAGAGATAATTTATATTTTGTTCTGTACTTATTTTGACCGCTTTACCCAACTTATCTCTTATCTGGCATAACACGTGTTTGGTTTATGATTATTAAACATTACTTAAGAACTAGCTATCAGAAAGTACTACAGCTTGATGGCCATTACGCGGAGGTGGGTGTGTGGTGCAGGTGGTTTGAACACCACCTGGCCACTGGCATCCTTGTAGTCCGCATAGGCCTGCTGATAGACACACTCCATGCCGAGGGCCTCCTTCTGGCGGGCGGAGTAGAAGCTGGTGCAGTAGGCAATCATCAGGGGGAATCCCTTGGTGCGACCCACTTCCATTAAAGCGGCAGCGAGGCGGGTGCCTAGGCCCTTGCCACGCATTGTGGCATCCACATTGGTGATGTGCGAGTAGAGCAGCTTGGAGATGCCATAGCGCTTGAACAGATTGATTTCGAGCTCCATTTTGGACAAGAAGACAGCAATGCGTCCCCAGGTATTCGCCTCCATGACTTCAGCCTCCTTGCGATGCTTCTCCAGATCGCTGGGGACTTGTACACCCGCTAGAACCAAGCCCACAATGCGTCCAGTCTGCTCCTCGGTGGCCAAGATGCAGGTGCCCTGCTCAATCATGGAGATGTGATACTCATCGTTCTCCTTCTCATGGCAGCGCTGCACATCCTCTCCGGAGGAGGCACACAGCGGCTCCCCGTTGTAGAAGTTGCCGCCAATGAAGCTCTTCACTCGCGGATAGTCCGACACCTGCATGATGCCAATGAGGATGCCATTCTTGGAGCACAGTTCCGTTGACATGTTGCTGCTGGTCTATGTTCTATTTAATAAATGTATTTGCTTCTCGGCATTACCAACTATTTATATACTCTTGCTTATCATCTGTTTGGTTTTGTTGTTTTCTTATCGTTTGAATTACTTTGTTTATGTTTTTTTTCCTTCTTTTTTTCTTATCTGTTGCCTCCAATTGAATTTACACTTGAAATGACGCGCAATCGTAATTTGATTCAAGTATTAATAACTTAAACAGCTGTTTCAATACATTTTTGATAACTTTCGCCTGGAAACAGATTCGCAAGTGTCGATTTGACATATTTTATTTTATTTATTTTTTATTTTATTTTGATATGACAAATTTTATTGATATTATTATTCAACCTACTTAAAGGCTATAAAATATTGGAATGGACATATTTTTAATATTATGTTATTCGCATTTAATTTTTGTGTGCTACAATTATTTCTTTAAGTGTACTCTAGTCTCTGTAGTGATAGCAGCTTTGAAGAGATATGTAAATAGTCGTTACACATTTTGCCAATAAGACAGATAAAGACAGAAATATATAGTACTAAAAAAAAAACAAATAAGAAGGCTTTAGTCAAGAAATCCCGACTAAAAGATACCCTGAACCCGTGTATTAAAATGACTTGAAGTAGTGCAGTTTTTCTTGACTTGACTTAAATATAAAATATCTCCGGTGTTTCTTAACTGATTTGGACGAAATTTTCAGAAAAGTTCTATCGTTACCCATTATTTCAACTCCCATTTTTATATTTTACAAGTTCGAGATTTTTTTGCAATCGATTCCATGTGTATATCGGAAACCAGAATTGTTATCGATAATTTTAAACAAACTTGTTCTTTTAATGGTATAGGAGAACTTATATTCAAAATCTGAAGTCTCTAGCTCTTGTAGTCTCTGAGATCGACGCGTTCATACAGACAGACAGACAGACGGACAGACGGACGAACAGACGGACAGACGGACGGACAGACGGACATGGCTATATCGACTCGGCTGTTGATGCTGATCAAGAATATATATACTTTATGGGGTCGGAGATGCTTCCTTCTGCCTTTTACATACTTTTAAACAAAACCTGAAAATCTTAATTTCATAATATTTATGTAGAAACAAATTTATTTTATTTTTTTATTTTTTTTTATAACTTAGAACCTTAACAACACATTGATTGGTATCTCATTTAGAGTCAAAGTCCGTAACACAGAATGAGGATTTTAATGTAGGAACAAATTAAATTCATTTATACTTTACTTAATAATTTTATTGGGTCAACTTTATTTTTTTAAATATTCCACAGATTTATTGCTAACTTTTATTGGCTTAAAATGTTGACGGCTTAAGCTATAGGCCTTGTTTATGTGTGCTTTATTAACAGCCGTGTGATTATTTTACGATCGTTACAAAGTCAAAAAAAAGAGATAAATATTTGTCTAGCAAACATCACATAAATGATATTTTTGTCTTGTGAAATAAATACAATGTTGCTTTTTGGGGCAGTTGCTTATCAAGCGTCAGATTTTACTTCCCATCATCTACAATGTTACATCCATAAACCTCTCGAAAACTCGACTCGTTCTGTGAAATTTATAACTGGCAAAAAGTACAGACAAAAACCTACAAATTAGAATCACTTTAAGCAGCTACAATAACACAGAGAAATGGAGAAAAACAGAGAGAGAGAGAGAGAGAGAGAGAGAGAAAGACACACAGAGGAACATTTAACCAAAAAGCACTATTGTGGAGGAAGGAGGGGGGAGGGCGGGTGTCTGCTTTTGCCGGAATGCTAGCTAAATTCCCAAACTGGTCAAAAACCAACATAATTTACATGTCTGCTGGATAAGTTCGACATTGCAGCAGAGAGTTAGTGGGAGAGTGGGGTGGAGGAGTGGAAGGGGGGTACAGTCTGGAACCGCCTGAACCGTCTGTTGGCCATGTTATGCCAGACTAGTTACAGTTGTTGTTGTTGTTGTTGCTGTTTCTGTTTGTTGTTGAACGCGTCAGGTGCTTTAAAGTCTCGAATCTCTCGCTTCAAGTTTATCAAAGTTAATCACATCAAATAGTTGGCGAGGAGAATCGCATGAAATTCGTTTGATTGAAATAAATTATGTTAAATTAATTTTTATTACAGAAGAGAGTTAAGGGGGGAAAGAAGAAGAACCACAGGCATTGAACAGGTGCTCTACGCCCACCCAACCACCCACCACCCACCCACCTGCACCGTCCTGTTGCATACTTTTAGGTGGCATGTGCGACACAAAAATTTTTGCACAAATATTTGCAGAAGTGAATTTTTGATTTATGCCCCCCGCCATGCTGCTGCTGCTGCTGCTGTTGCAACGTGACCCAAATTTTTCATGGTTGCCAACTAATTAAAAGTGAAAAGTTGACAACATTCTCCAGTTGAAAATTTCTATAAACATTTTTTTGCTCGCTGTTGTTTGTTTTCATAGTCGCATGATTTATTGCGAATGTTTGCCGTAAAAGTTGCGACCGCAGCAGAAATTAATGAAAATTCAATCAAAGTTCGCGCCAGTGAGGTAATACAGGGGGCGGGGTGGCAGCGGAAACCTCAACTTGCAACACATGCCCAGCTGTGTGGCACAAAGCGAAGCATCGACTCTATAACTTTTGTGCTATTGTTTGATTATTGTCTTGCTGACCTTAATGAAGATTAATTTATAACGAGTGCTGCTCGGTGCTATGCTCTGTCTATAAGTTGATTCTATTTAAAGAAAGAATAACTCTTCGCTTCAGACTTTTTGGTGATATTAATGGAAAGAAAACAATTTAATTAAATGATTATCATAGACTTGGAATGTCAAATAAAAATATTTGATAATTCTTAATAAAATATGATAAAGAAAAACTTAATATCTACTTACTCTTTTGAGTTTGTTTTTAATGCTAGTCAAAAATGGAATCAATTTGAACTGAACCCCATGAAAACCTGCTCTCAACTTTGAACTTTGTGCAGTGGAACTAAATAATATAATTTATACAAATTCTTGCAACAGCAACTGCTGCCACTTGTGCCACTTGATTTCGATAATATCGTAGATAATTAATTTATTAAAACCTCGCTGGACACGGTCTCCGCGGGGGGGGAGGTGCGCGGTTCTAATTTTGAAATCTTTCTTCTTTGTTGGCCTCCTTTGTTTACCATTTGTAATATAGTCCGTAGGCGGGGGGTCCCGCTAAATGAAGCTTCGTTAATTAGTAGAAAAGAAAACTCCAAATAAAAATGCTATTGAAAATTCTCTAGGCAGCGTTGTTGTTGTTATTGTTGTTGTTGCTGGCTCTGCCTACACAATGTGTAACGCATTATTATAATTTGAGTCTGGCTGCTGACTAACTAAATTCAATTCAATTCGTTTATCTGATTTTCTTTCAAGTGGTCAAGTCGGCATCGCTTTTTTCAATTTATTCTCGTATTCGTTTCGTTTCGTATGAATATTTATATGAAGAAAAAGATCTTGTGAGTCTGTGTGGGGTATTTTTTTTTTTTTTTTTTTTGGTTGTTGATTTTCTCTTTTGTTTGTTTATTTACTTAGCATTTTGGAAAGATTATTTTGAAAAGCATCAAAGTGGCAAAGAGTGCGTTCTAAATGTAATAAATATATCGAAAATGGAACGTTTACTATCTTAATTAGATATTTTTCTCACATTAGCAAAAGTATCTTTAAGTTGTTCACCTAAAATAAATGCTCATAAAATTCGGTTGGTTTTTTTTTTATTCATTCATAAATCGATACTCAAAACAACACACGTAAAAAATGTTGTATATCTAAAGCAGCATTTTTATGCGCTACAAGAACAACGATAATAAAATCTCTGCGAAGCGAGTAGTATATAAAAAGCGCCTGCCTCAAACTCCAGTTGCATATAAATTTGTAAATCGATTTTGAAAACTAACAAAAACAAACTTGCCAAAAAACGAGACGGGAAATAAAAGAGGACAGGCGAAAGGCAAAAACCCAAAAACGTTATTAATAAACAAAAATGATTTATGTGTCTGTGCGGCTGCAGTGGACAACAGTTTGGAGGCTGAGAACTGGCAACAACAAAAACTCCGGGCTGCAAACGTCTGCTCCATGTGGTCGTGGTCAGTACAGTAACAAAACTGTAGCAGTTGTTTGTTGCCCTAGCTCCGTTCTTATCTCGAGCCGTTAATCTCATCAATTGAGCTCGGCTCAAGTAAAACAACACAAACAATACCCTCATAAACAGTGCTGAGCGGCGCCTGCGCAACAGGTAGAGAGAGGAGACAGAGAAGAAAGAGACTTGAAGGTTGGGTTCTGTGGATCAAGGTGTATTTAACAAGGTGGTCTCAAATTTGACAGCTCGCTCAAATTTCGGTACCAGCTCAACAAAACAGAAATCTATCTTCCTCGCACTCATAGCTAAAAGGCAAGAGAGCAGAAAATGTCGCTTTCCCTATCGCATTCAACTGGTACCGAGCTGTCACAAATGAGACCACCTTGTTAAATACACCTTGCTGTGGATCAGTGATGACCACGCTGTGTGTCTGTGTGAAACGTTCAATGGTTAGTGCCCGTGGCTGGACATGCCTGCTGTGGATTGTGCAAAATCTTAAGAGGCAAAGGCAGTGCTGCCAACTCTTCGGGTCATACAAAAGCTGAACTAGCCTTTGAAAAAAGCTAGAAATAGCCAGAAAATTGTTGTGGGTAGCTAAAAAAAAAGTATGTGCAAAATAACTTAAGAAGACTTATGCATGGCTGACATGGAATTTGCCATATTTGCATTAGCATTTAACATCACTTACACCTTTACTCTTACACTTATTAATTGTAAAATACCTCGTTAGTGATGGTATAAACCTCGTATCAATTGATTTCATAGTTGAAAACGATCAAATTTAATGCTCTTTTGGCTTATCGATGTTTTTTGCCATTCAAATGGAAAAAATACTACAAACTATTTAAGAGTTGCAACGTAAAACATAAAAATACATGAAGTTGGAAAATAGCTATAATTCCCGCTAGCCGCTATTTAACAATTTATCCCGCATTTGCAAATTGCAACCCGCTAGATCTAGCGGGGAAATAGCTAAATTGGCAGCACTGGGCAAAGGGCGTGTGCATGACAAATGTTCTTTGATTTATTGACAGTTTCAAGTGGTCACGTTTCCTTTGGGTCGGTACACAATCACGCCACCTGCTGTGCAAATGCTGCAAACAATTTAAAAATATCACATCAAAGCATAAAGTGCGCCAAACATTGTTTAATATTTCAAATTCTTTTTTTTTTTTTTTTTGCCTGCAATCGGAGCTGGCAACAAAGCGCGGGAACCACCCAACATACGTCAACCCAAAATACATTGCTTCCGCAGTTCCGAAGCGCTGATTTCATATAGTTTTTGTTATGCCCTAACTCTGGGTAACTTGAAATGTACAAAGAACTTAACTAGATACTACAAAGTATATGCAATCTTGATCTTTATACAATATTAACACCTATCCCCCGATTTACACGATACTCGTTTAACAAGATTTCGCTTTTACTCGGTTCATAAACTAATGAAATTCGGAAAATTTCTAAAAATCAAGAAAAAAAGCTGATAGTTCCTCAAAGTGATACCTGAATTTTTTAAGTTTCAACAGGTACTTTTTGAACAAATTTTCGTTTCTATTTTTGTTTTAATTTTTAGAATAAGTTCACTACGACATCACCTAGCTTAAAGTTTCTGGATATCTTTTACCCTTGTTCCATTTGAATAAATGACTTAATTACGCAGTTTTTTTTTCGTTTTACACGGTTTTATCTGGAACCTATATTCAGTGTAATTCGGAGGATAGGTGTAGTTATTTTTCTGCTAGTTTTGTTTAAGTATATTTAAGAGTTTAGCCTTTTTTAATTCCCTTTCAGTAGAGTAGTCGCTGTTCGGTGTGCTTTAAATATCTGTGCTTTCCTGTTTCTTGATTTTGTTGCTCTCACGAATTTTGTTGGTTGCAGGTGTCGCCTGTGTTGCACACACTTGACATAATGTTGTTGCCAGTTGGCGGCACATTTCATTTCCATTTTGGAATTTATTGTGCGCCCTCGGTGATTATTTCTATATAATTTTATTGCCGTTTTGTGTGGGCTTTAAAGTTTCTTTATAGTCGTATTTTGATCTAGTTTCTCGGTTAGTTTCTTAATTTATGGTAATGCTATTGCGAAATAAAAAAGAGTTGAACTGTTGCACATAAGATAAATGCTTCACAAAGAAACAAGTAATGTGAAAAAGATTTATTTTGAAGCTTTATTTTACTGCCTTAACCTACTTTGACTTCATAGAAATAAAATTGAATATTCGAATTTGCTCATTAAAAGTGCAATTGGCAAAGCAACATCCAAGAAGAAATAGAATCAATCAACAATCTTTGCTGCAAATAAAGCGAAAGCACTAAACAAAGTCAACATAACCTCAATTTGCTTATAGTGGCATCAACTTGGCAGGCTAAATACAATATAACAAGGCTAGAGTTAGAAGGAGACAGAGAAAGAGAAAGAAACTAATCAAGCTGAACTACAATAAGGACGTAAAACAGCAAAAGCAACGGCAACAAACATGAACATAATAAATAGAAAAAAAAAATAGAAAATTATGATGGAAAATTATGACTTAAGTTGGCGACTTTCTAACGTGAACAAAAGTCATTTGTAAGGAAAAGAGCGAGAGAGAAAAAAGAACAACAGCAACAACAGCTATGGTCAGTTGTGGTCATTATTTCTGGAAAACTTTGTGTTCCCATATAAATAATAAATATACATAAATATTTACATACAAATTTAACATTTTTCTAGCACGCAGCCATTGAAAATGTGCGAAAATTTAACTGGCACGCAAACTGTTCATTTTTCACCCACCAACAAAGATACAACACGAAGAAAGATACAAAAAGTTAGCGTAAATATTTACTGAAAGAGCTTAAGGCTTAAAGCAAAGGAAATTTTACTCTTAACTATTATTTAACTTCGAAATTCTAAGCTATATACACAAAAGCTCAGAGCGAATAATTTGAATATTTTTCTAACAGGTAAATCCCGTACTCCAAAAAAACTTTTTGTAAACTCTAAACTTCGACTGATCTCAGCCAGAATGACAAAAAAAGGACGAGAAAAAAAATATGCATATCCTGAACAAGAAAATGTGTGTGCCCCAAACTCGTATTCGAAAACCTCTTTCAACTCGTACAAATGGGATTTTCAAACATATCGCATATACAAAATGCAAACATGTCTGGCAAACACAAATCCCATAAATGTTTTGCGTGGTGCGGTAAAGAGGGGGAGATTGAGAGGGAGAGGCAGAGGGAGTTGGAAGTAGTGATAAAAACTTGCAAAAAATATTTTCATATGTGAAAATGTGTAAAGTGTAAAAGTTTTCTACCGCTGTTTGCCTTTTTTTTATGCTTCTTGTTATATCCCATTTTTTTCCCACATTGTTTTTTTTTTTTTTTTGTTGTTTGTGTGTAGTATTTCTGTTTGTTTGTCTGTCTGTCTGTCTGTCTGTCTAACTGTCGCTGTGTGAGCATCAGGTGCTGTGGCAAAAGAAATTACAACAAATCCATTTGTGAAATTGCAAACCGAGACAAACCACGACCACGAGATGATGATGACGCCCCCATTCTCCTTTGATGCTCCTCCATTCTCCATTCTCCATTCTCAGCTCTTCTAGCTGCTCTTTTGCACTGCCACTGACAGCCAAGCACTTGGAGCCAAGCACTTTAAGAGACCGTAGACAACATCGGTGCTAACCAATTACATGGCCCGACCAGTGTCTCTCTCTCTCTCTCTTTCACTCTCCCTGAGGGCTGCTCCTGTCATTATGCACTCAAAAATCAAGATGGAAGGCGGCACTCTCCACGCTGCCTGTCATTTGCCTGGCCAAACATTCATCTTACTAAAGTTGGCCAGTACCAAAAAAAAAAAAAAATGAAGAAGAAAACTAGCCACCCATACCACCCACTTTAGCTGTTGCAGCGCTCCTTTCCAGCTAGTCCGAGACATTCATCAATTTGTTAAGCGAAGCCAACAAAAAAAAAATGGACAAGAAAAGGAGGCGAAATTGAAACGAACATTTTTCGTGCTGCTGCAGCTTGCATATAAATTTGCAAAAATAAGTGCAGCTCCGGTGCTATAGCTCCTGTTTTGTAGCTACTACTCCTAGCCAACTCTTAGGTAGCAGCTCCTGGTAACAGCTCCTTGCTTCCAGCTACCAGGACAGCAAACTACACACGTCAAATTTCAAACAAGTTCGGCCGCCGCAGGACATGCAACAAACGGAGGCAGCCAGGCAGGCAGGTAACGTACAACGACCGTGTCCGTCGATTTCGTGTGCACAGGCTGCATAAAAACTCAGCCAGAGGAGTTTTCTGTCACAAGTGATGCCAATTTAGCTATTTTAACCGCTACATTAAGAATATTACCATTTGCGAAAAAAATCTCATAGAAAATTCTATTATTGGAACAATTGTTAGAAACTTTCTAAGACATGTTTCTAATGAAGAATTCTGAAACTATTATGCTTCTCCCGCTTAAGCAATATTTTTCATACAATACTTTTAATCAAGTTCTTCAATATTTAAAAAACATTTAAAACAAAAAACTATGTATTTATTTGTTTTTATATATGAAGCTTCAGCAAAAATGTTAATTTTTAATTATCAATATATAAGTAAATTTTTATAGTTAAAAAATATTTTTTTATATGTTTTCATGTATAAACTTAAAGCCAAAAATTTTAAATCTATTTATTTTTAATGTGAAAAGTAAAATTTATTCATACTACAAAGAAAATAATATTTTATTTATATGAATTTTTCCTCATCTCACCTTTGATCAAGTTGGTCATTGTTTAAATAAAGACTCATATTTAAGAATCATTACTCAAGTATCTTTTCCTGCTAAATCTAGCTATTTTCCATTGTTCACCAAATTAGCCAACACTGTTCTAGACACCTAGACTTCATGGTTTGTGGGCCAAGGGGCAAAGCAGGTGAGCTGCTAGTGTTTTTTTCTGCTCCACTTTGTTATTGTAAGCGCATTCTGTTCGTCTCTCACTGCATGAAAGCGGAAAGAAAGGCAGAGATGAAAGCAAAGCAGGGCAAAGCAACAATGAAATAGGCAACTACTGAGCTAAAGGAATGTGAGCCTTGCATACTTTTGGAGCTACTACTGCATCCACTACTTTTACCCGCACCCCTTACCCCTCACCCCACACACATGGGTCTGGTCTGGGCTATAAAGTTGATGCCGTCTGAAAAATATGGCTCAGCTTTAACGCTCTTTGGCAAAGTCTGCAAAGTTTTGTAAATGCGCAAAAATATGTTGTGTGTGGGATAAAATTAAGAGATCAAAATACTATTTTTAGTTTTTCGCAAGTTTTTGAAGCATAATTTTTGTTGGTAACATAATATTATAATGCCAATTAGTTGCATTTACTATAAATACAATTTGCACTTTTGGCAGCAGAAACGAAATTGATTTCTGAGTATTTTCTACGGGTAAATATTAATGATTTTTTCCAGTTATAAAGCTTCGTTTTTAGCTGGAAAAAATGAAACAAAAAATGCAGCTACAGCTTAAAAATTGAAAACTTTTTTTGTCCAGGCTCCAAATGTACAAATTTACAAATGTACAAATGTACTCTCCCATTCATTGGCTACCTGCTGCAAGGAGAGAGAGAGGAAGAGAGAGTAAACGAGAAGCACACGTTAGTTTGGGGAATTGCAAATAAATATTTCAACTGCAGTTGCAGATTATTTTACTGTGAATTCACCAAAAAAAAAATGTTCCAACAAAAATGCAACCCAAAATGAGGAGAACAAAAAGGAAGAGGAGAGAAAAGCCAAAACTGCTGAGACAAGGAGAAACTGAGAAACAGAGAAACAACTCAGCTTAGATTTCTCTAGGGAGCTATGATAAAGTGTGCTCCAAAGCAAAAGGAATAATGAAGACAAATAGAGAAGAGAGTTTTTGGTTTTTGGTGTTTTTTTTTTGTGGCTTAACTTGGCTTTTGCCTTGTATAATTTCAATTTATTTGCCAATTCGATTCGTTTCCATTCCACTCAAACATTCTCATGTTCACTTTCGATTCTGATTGTAGTTCCTCAAGTAGATGCCAGCGACAGCCTCCTGAAAGCGTCTGCGTCTCTTGTCCTGCAACAGGAATGAGAGCAAATGTTTGCTGCTCAATCCCCGAGTTGCCTGACGCTCCAACAAGGCCAGCTCATCCTCAGCCGCCTCCTCATCCCGCTCCTCAACGCCATATGGAGAGTATGGTGCTGGAACTGGTGCTGGTTCCGGTTCATTCTCTGGCGCATTGATCACCTCCGTGTCGTCATCGTTGAGCAGGCTGCCCTGCAGCAGATCCGCAATGGGTATCGAACCTCGACGCAGTGCAGCATTACGTGCACCTGCAGCAGCGGCAGCGGGAGCAGCAGGAGCCAAGCTCAGATTCTGTGCATTATTCGGATTGATGATGATTATTGAGGGTCCGCTTCCGTTCAGATAGTCATTGAGTCCGGGAAACTGGAAGGGAGGACGCTGTGGTGGTGGAGGAGGTGCTGGATAGGGATAGGGATAGTAGTCGTAGTAGGGACGACGATGATGATGATGATGTCTATCGGATTCATCATTGTTGTTCGAGGGCTGCACAATCACAATCGGTTGCTGCTTCTGTTCAGGGCGTCGATTCCAGTGCAGAAGACGCGGTTGAATAGCAGCAAGAACTGTGGAGTTAAGAAGGAATTATGGAGAATCCTTTACAACTACTCCTGCAACTTACTTGATCCTGGATTGTTTTGAGCCGCTGCAGCGCTTAGGGCCACAAAAGCAGTTAGGAGCAGAGCGAGAGGAATAAAATGCTTAAACATCTTGGTAGCTTCAGTGGATGATGACTATGCTTGGAGTGAAGAACAACCAGGTCTTATATACTAAGTAGTTACTAGAAGAATTCTGTCGGCTTTCTAGAGTGTAATTTCGCCTAGATGATCTATTGAGGCGAAATGGTTGTTAATAAGATATCGCCTCGTAAATCAATTTCAGCGTCTCTGTTTATTGCAAGATCGTAAAATGAGTGAGTTAATGTTTATGTCTTTGGGCCGCTTTCATGATCGATTTGGCATTAAGTAGATGAGGCAAATAGCGGGCGCTAATTTGTTTAGTTTACGACTCGCAGATCCAGATATACATATGTATTTATGGCCATTGAACTTTTCTGAACTTGAGAGATGTTTGTGCACACGTGTGTTCCAATTTCAGTTTTTAGCTCACAATGTTTCCACATCAATTTCCTTGTACGTTTTTTTCCAATAATAAATCCATTTCCTTTCTTACGGCTGAGTAAAAGTCTTGGCAAACTAAAAAGTAAATGCCAAACAGCAAATAATATCAAACAATATCCGACTACCAAAAAAAAAAAAAGTGAAAGTTGTTATATCCTGTGCAATCACAACAAATCCTACACACACACACACACACACACTCGCATATGTGGTAAATATTATTTGAAAAACCAAAACACGTAGGCAGCATCAGAAGCACAAAGTACAAATCGCACTCAATCAAAATCACCTCGAGAGAAAAACACACCACTAGCGAAAGCTTAAAAGATGAAATCCACAGGAAGTATTAGAAAGAAAGAAAGTACACCCAGAAAAAAACGTAGTACAGATAACCATATTCATGGTAAATTTAACTATTTTAGGGTATAATTTCATCTTAAACATGAATATGGTAGACTTGACTAGTGAAAATATTAAATCAAGAATTACTATGAAATAGTAAAACTAATTTTTAAGGTGTTGATATGTAAATATTGAGCACCAAAATATAAGATTTTAATATTTAATACATGAAAACCAAGTATGACACTCTTGATTTTAATACACTCGCATGCGTCTTCTAGAATTGTTAGATATATAATTTAAATGATTAAAAATGCTTTTAAAAGTAAATACGTTTCATGTTCATTTTGCTGTTTAACTATGTTTTTAGTTGAATCAACATTGTTTATAGTGATTTTTACTACGTTTAGTAAAATTTACTATTTTCGTAGTAGATTCTTGTGGTGTTTTTTTTTTCTGGGTGTAGATGAGATAGCTTCCACCCCTCCCCCCACCCACCTTTTAGGCCAGTTTGTAGCCAAAATAAATAAAGAGAGTAGAATTGAAGTAAAAGGACAAATTCAACATCTCTCGAAAACTGTCATGTACGAGGATTTAACAGATTTAAATTCTATTTGGGCAAACGCAACAAGGATTCTTCTAGGGTGGCCCCATTTCTTCTTTTTTTCTTTTTTTTTTGTGGGTGGCCCGCACAAATGCTGTCACTTAATATTGACCAAAGGCTCTCCCTCTCTCTCTTTCTCTCCCTCTTTCCTAAAACGCTTGCCTCCTTGTCATGTGTGGCAAAGTTGTAGCTTTGTTGCACTTGCCTCATAGTGGGTCCAGCCACTTAGCCCACATTACGAGGCGCCTCTCCTCCTCTGTGGCATGCAGCATGTAGCCATGTGCAAATATTTATCGATTGGCATGACAATCCAATTCGTTATGCTTAAAACTACGGGCGGTCTCTCTCTCTCTCTCTCTCTCTCCCCCTTTCTCTTTCGCTCTTTGAAGGTGCCAAGTGATAAAAGGAGTAAGAGAAATAGAGGAAGTAACAGTTTCTCCCATTTTTGCCAGATATTAAATGAAAAATCAGCACATGCAGAAAACACACCTGACTCTTTTCCTCTCCACCCCATGTGTGTGTGTGTGTGTGTGCCAGCATTTTTACGCAAATTGGCAGTTAAGACAGACTGGCCAAGAGACTGGACTGGAAGTGGGTGTTCTCTTGAGAGCCTCGGCTCAATGGGGCTAACAAGTGTTTTTGTGGTAGGCTCAGTCAGGTAAAACAGTGCTGGAGTCTTAATTAAAGTTGTTGTTGCACCGAACGTGTTAATCTGCTGAAAAGTGTAGGCGTTTCATGCACACAGTCTATCTCGTTGAGGTGACATAAAATGTATAAAGAATGCATTCAAAGGAAGTAGGTTAACCACTGGGGTAACGAGAATATTCGTGAAATCAAAGCATTAAAGCTTTGTTGTTGCAATTGCTCCGAAGCATAGATAACCAATTTCGCAGCTCACCTTTAGCACTATGCGAAAGACAAAGACAGCAGATACAAAGTTTTCGCATGCACAGCTATGTTTTTTCAATGTTCGATCATTCTCCGACCGAACTTAGTAGAATTTGTTGTTGGTTTTTGCATTAAGTAAGCACTGAACAAAAGCTTTGTGTATTTAATTTGCCGCTATGTTGTGCGACAATTCGGGAGGTGTTTTGTTTTATGAAAATTCATCCTGCTTGAATGCATTTGCGTATTTCTTTATTTGTTTCGCCGTTTGCTTTAGAGTTGAACAGTGAGCTGTTAAATAGCAGCTGTTAATAAAATAAAACCAAACCCATAAGAAGACAATAAGAATCAGCTGACAATAACATTGATTAGTAGAGCCCAACTGTTTCTGAAATCCTTTCCCATTAGCAGCTATAGTTACACTTGCTTGTTCCTTGCCCCAGCTTGAGTGACATTTGCTGCTGCTGCCTTCTAGAAAAGGCATTTTCCGTCATTTCCGGCGCGTTACGTATGTGCGTCGGAGTTTTGTGTCGCGTTGCCATTAAGCATCCGCCGCTGGACAACAGCAACAACAGTGGGACGCCACTGGCCAAAGAGCCTCCAAGTGGCAACAACAACAACAACAGTAGCTTTCAGCTGCCACTCAGCACAAATTTTGGGGCAACATGCTTTTCCGGTTTGGCCGCTGCGATTCTTGATCCCAACTCGCCGTTCTGCTTCCTGCGCCTCCCCTCCCCCCCACTACCAGGCACACTCTAGTTCAATAAGGATTTCCGTTTCAATTCGTGCTCTGCGCCATTGTTGCTCTTAACATCGCAGTCGCTGTTGGCGTCGCCGTTGACGTCGCCGTCGACGTTGTCCATTTTCGTTTATCGAATTTTTCACTTTGACGAGACCTTTGGGCAGGGGCAACTTTTTACACTTTTAGCAACAGTTTCCTTCACTTTCGGCCCTTTTTATTATTACTTATTTATTTATTTATTTTTGTGCTGATTTCATGCGTTTGCCTTTTGCGACTTTTCGGCTGTGCGCTTTTTGTGCTTGATTTGCTTTCCAATTTTCAATGTGTCACTTTATGAGCGGGACCATTAATCAAAAAACAAAAACAACATAGAGAGAAAATGGGAGAGAAAGGGGGAGAGAGAGAGAGAGCAGTGTTAAGGCAAAAGGCAAACCTGGCGAAGAGCGTTAAGAAAATTATTGCTTAAATAAGCGTGTTTTACTTTTTCTTTTCTTTTTCCTGTTTTCTTTCTTTCATTTTGGCAACGCTTGTGAAATGAAGCGACCACAAAAATTGCTCTGAGTTGGCAATTCTGTGAAAAGTTTTTCAACGCGCTTTTACTTATTGATTTTGTTTTTCATGCGTCATTTGCATGCCACGCCTCACTTAATTCACATGGGGGCGTCAAGTCCTTCTGTAACAATCTTGAGTGCATAATTTATGGAGAGTCACATTTTAAATACAAACAAATCAATTACCACTTGGCTAAAAAAAAAAAAAACATGGAGGAAATTAGTAAAGTGAAAAAAATTAAAAACTTATCCTTTTAATAATATTCCTACACTTTTAAAATTATAAATATTTAAAATAAGTTTAAATATTTTTTTATTTTTTTCGTTCCGTCTCCTTCTCTCACTCCATTTTTCTCTATCACTTTCTCTTTCTCTTCTCTCTCTCTCTCTCTCTCTCTCTCTTTTCCTCTCACCCTCACCCTCGCTCTCATTACCTTACTCCTGCTTCCGTTAATCACATTATTATCGTTTTCTTTAAAAATCGCCCTCCTCTGCGATTCTCAGGAATTCATATTGATAGTAGGCAAGGTGAAATGGCTCTTTGCACCAAGACAGAAATAAGCCTCTACTGCAAGCTGGCTATTTTGACTGATTGCTATCAACGCACAGTCCAAATTGTAAGTTAAAGCGATATAATTTATTTCGCTAAATTATAGCATATAAATTGTAGCTTTAAACTAAGATCAAGTCAAATCGTTATTATTCTTAGGGTCATATCTCTTACTAATTATTTTTAACTCATCTCAAAAGCGATCATAACCCAGCCCATACCAATAATATATCTTAGTATAGTATCTTATAGCATTTCTTAGAAGCTTTCTTCTTCATCTTTTTTATAGAGCGGCACTTGACTCCATTTTAGCAGCTACTTTTCATAGTCGCAATCTTCAAAGACACATTTACAATAGCATCTGGCAAGTAAAAAGAAAAGAAACAAAACCAAGACAATTTTTTAAACACAACTCTCGTACAACATGTCGTATACGAAATAGGGGGGGAAAGACCAAGACCCAAACCCAAAAAAGTTGAAGACAACGAAGACAAAGACATCGTCGTCGTCGTCGTCGTCGTTATTGTTGTTGTTGTCGCATTTCTTTTGCAAAGTGTCAAGTGTCAACGCCAAAATGATTAGGTAGGCGTTGCCAACAACAACAACAACAAAGGCAACAACAACAACAACAACAGTAAAAGCAACTAGTACTCTTGGCTCTGGCTTTGTGGGCGTGTTTTCGGCTTGTGTTTCTTGTGCGTCGTTTCTCTGCCCCGAAAAGCTATTAAACAGCCTCGCAAAAGCGACAGGCTGGCAAGGGGGTGGGGCAGGAATAGTAAATCCCTTCCTTCCCCCCCTCAACTCCCCTCTCGTTTGCACTGTCAACGCCAGCTGCGGCTCCAACATCAAATTCCAAATTTTTGCTCAGTTCCCAGGTCGCAACTTCAAGCTACAGCTGCACGTTGCACGTTGCACGTTGCACGTTGCAACGTACCATTTAGCATTTTAGTTTATAGTGCAGTTTTTGATTTCGAAATATTATGACGACTGTTAAAGTTATAACCTCGCATTCAACTTGAAATTGAAAATCATTTTTAGCCTCAACTCTTTCTCACTTTTCTTTTTTTTTTCTGTCTGTCTGCCTTTGGCTCTTTATGCATTTTATGTCTTCATCCTTCATGTTTATGCGTTTTTATTTTAATTTCACCTAGCTAGCTCCTCCACCCACTCCATAAGGTGCCATACGGAGTGTATCTTGCCCCCCTTCCATGTGCGTTTCGGGGGCGTGTTATATTGCCTCTTTTTGGCCCCGAGTCATTTTGACAGCTCTTCTTTGTCTGTCTTTCTGTCTGTCTGTCTGTCTGTCTGTCGTCCAGCGAATCGTTCACATTTATGAGTGTTAGGGCCAAAGGTTTCTTACGCTGAAATTGTTGTGCAAAAGGCAAAACGAGAATTGTAATGCCTTCCGCACCAGTGAGGTTGTTAAATGTAAGATGGGATCGATCGAAAGTAACTGAAACTCTCAACTGGAAACGCATTTGTACGTTTTGAATATTTAAGTAATTGTTATGATGCAAAAAGACGCTTAAAAGTAGACCTGTTTCCCATAGAATTTTCTCTATTTGTTTTACCCTAAGCCCATGATTAAATATTTTTCACATGCAAATAATTGACTATTTTAATACACGTCCCTAACGTGTTTAAAAATTCTTAAAAATCTAAATAGTTGTGGCAGGTCAATAAATTAGAAGAGCCGCACATATACATACACACACATAAAACATCAATAATTACAAAACAAAAAACATTGCACTTACCGACAGCAGCAACAACAACACATCAGCAGTTATATACAAATTCTCTCTTTTGTGGCTCCTTCTTGCATTTAGCAATTTCACAAAAACAAAAAAGGGTAACACTCTCACACACAAGCAAAAAAAAACTCAATGAGATTCAGCTCAACTCTCTCATCTCCATTTACATTGTTTTTAGCGCATCGCACTAAAATATATTATTTTATTTTCATTACACTTCACTCACACACAAAACAAAAATCAGAAAGAATTACAGGTGCATCATTTTGTATATTATTGAATCTAACTAAAACTCTCCGCTCATTTGGGTGTGTCGCAGCCCGCCTAAAGCAACAACACATACATATGTACATATGCAAAGACGCGGTTATCCTCTCTCTCTTATTTTTTCACAAGCAGAAAAAGCAACAACAAATTGGCGCGTATTTTGCAGCCTGCATTTACACAAAAAACACTTTTAAAAACAATCACACGGCGATTTTATCGAGTTGAAAACAATTCACGTATGTTAAGTCCGATTAATAAACAAAATTTAACTATTATTTTTAAAAGGCAGACGATTAGCCTCCAACGATGTAAAGACGCGCAAGATTCTCAGCTCACTGATTTTGTGGAAGGAGTGGAAGAGTAAGTAAGTGAGCTGAGAATCTTGCGCGTCTTTACATCGTTGGTCGTTGGATTCTGATCGTCCGTCTTTTTATACAATTGAAATTACGCGTAACAATAATAGTTAAGTTTTGTTTATTTAATAGTTAAATTTTGTTTATTAATCGGACTTAACATACGTGAAGTGTTTTCAACTCGATAAAATCGCCGTGTGATTGTTTTGTATAGTGTTTTTGTTGTTTGCATTTTCTGCTTGTGAAAAAATAAGAGAGAGAGAGGATAACCGCGTCTTTGCATATGTAGTGCTATTGTTGTTGTTGCTTTAGGCGGGCTGCGACACACCCAAATGAGCGGAGAGTTTTAGTTAGATTAAATAATATACAAAATTATGCACCTGTAATTCTTTTTGATTTTTGTTTTGTGTGTGAGTGAAGTGTAATGAAAATAAAATAATATATTTTGGTGCGATGCGCTAAAAACAATGTAAATGAAGATGAGAGAGTTGAGCTGAATCTCATTGAGTTTTTTTGTGTTGTTATTTTTGGCTTTTGTGAAATTGCTAAATGCAAGAAGGAGCCACAAAAGAGAGAATTTGTATATAACTGCTGATGTGTTGTTGTTGCTGCTTTCGGTAAGACCAATGTTTTCATACCCTACAAATTTGTTAAAATTTTATTTAAATTGGTTGAGAAATCGAAGTTTAATGATATTTAGACAATGACTGAGCGCTTTAAGTATATGGTTCTGGGTATCTCCTAGTCGGGAAATTTTGACTAGAGCTAATAAATTTTCACCTATAATGTTTAGTTCAGCCAACTTTTATTCTCTAAACTAATATCTGCACATCTTTGAGATTAATCTGCTCACATTTCCCTTGGCCAATCAACTAAACACACAACCAACTAAACACTCTAACCAAACACACACATTTTGGCCACATTCTACTGGTTTTTTTTTTGCCGCATATTTCACGCCTAATCATCAACTGCAATTGCTAAAAAAAAAAAACCTCCACAAAACCTACGCAGAAAAAAGCACTTTACACTCCCGGGCACAGGGCGATTATTATAGCCAGGCCCATTGCCATTTACATGGCCATAAAACATATAAGCCAGGCAGGGGCAGTGTAAGAGGGGGCGAAAAACTTTCGCTGGCTAGGCAAAAAAAAAACTCCCAGAGCCATAATATTTCAGTGAAAAACGTCTCTGACGCCGCATAATTGCAGCGTAATTTTTGCGCATTTAATATCAACGTCTGGTCCTCACCCCCCCCCTGCGTCTCTGGGGCAGCTCTCTAAACCTTAACCTTAGCCAAGAAGTGAGCCCTAACAAAAGAAGGTTGGGGGAGTGTGAAATGTGTCCGGCAGACAGAAGTCGGAAAGCACTTTTTGTTTGCCATATTCGCATGTGACGATTTTTTTTTTGCCTTTTTCTTTGCTTTGCTTTTTGCACTTTTTCGGTTTCGTTGTTGTTGTTTTCTTTGCCTCCCAAAAACGACCTCGACGACTTTTGTATGCAATTAACAAAAAACACAATGCACAAATTTTGTGGGTACAACATTTTGCACTTTTCCAACGTCTTCTTCTTCTTCTTCTGCCTTTCTTCGCCTTGCCCCGTCTGCTGGTTTTGACCATGAGAATGCTCTATTCATAAACATTTTTGGAGGTTGATCTTACTAGCTTAAAAGTGTTGAATTTAAGAATTTCTAGCAAAACTACTTTAATTGAAAAGTTAAACTTTACTTTACTAGAATCAAAAGATTATCTAAAAGAAAAAATAAGGACAAATGAATATAAAAAGTATTTAAAAAAACAGTAAATAAATTAATGTAGTGCTTGTCAAAATGCTTTGATTTTAGCAAAATATTTGAAATATAACTAAAATAAAATTGTATAATTTAAAAAAAATTAATAAAGAAAAGTTTGAATGATATAAAACATTAAAATATTTTAATATATTTATTATTAATCTATGAAGTTCTTAAAACAGAAATTAATGAAAGACAATATTAAATTTGTTAGAAATATATATGAACTTAAACTACTTTATTTGTGTTAATTTAAATACAATAAAAATTGTAAACTCCCTAAAAAAGTATATACTTTCTTTTTAGAGAGCCTTCAAAATTCGTTACTCTTTTGATAGCTTTTAGAGCTTCTAGTTGCTGCCTTATAATTTTCATGTGGCAAAAAACTGCGTCCATTATACAACAAATATTTTTGCCCTTACTCTTCCCCCTCCTCCCCCTCCTCTTCCTCCTGCTGCTCGCTATCGTTGGCGTCGTCGTCACTTTGCAGCATTTCAATGATAAAGTGTTTTTTGTGTCGCTGCCACCGTCGCCTGGCACGGAAAATATATTAAAGAAAATGTTAAAAATGGCTAAAATGGGTTTTCTATTGTTCTGCGGCCGCTGCCTGCATTTTTTTGTCAGTTTTTTTTTATTTTCAGACTGCAGTAAAAAATGCTTGGCAAAAAATTGTTTATTACATTTTTAGCTCTGCGCCGCACACAGAAAGAGAGAGAAAGAGAGGCGAACGGTAGAAAATTTATGCCCGACATTGAATGCTATGCAAGCCAAGGCCCCTAAGGGGTTGAGGGGGGGTTGCCTGGCCAAGGGCAGTTGGTGGCCCTGACGCTGCGCTTTGGCTAAATTATGGCATATTTCTTATAGTATATGTATTTTTCGGTGGCAGGGAGATGGCATTGAACTTAACTGGCTGGCGATGTCATTTGTGCTTCTGCTGCGGCTTACGAAACTGAATAGGATGCGTGTCGTGAACCCATCGAGGATTGCAACTTGCAACCAAGATACTTGTTGAAGTGGCAGACGATGAAGATTTGTGCGAAAAATAAGTGGGATTTAAGGTACTTGGCCGATGTAGAGAATAAAATGATGTAAGGATTTCAAAGAGTTTAAAAATAGGTTTAAAATTAAGTTGGTGTAAATTTAAAATAATTTTTCTTTTTATCAGAGGTCAGTTTTAAATCTTGTCTCTAATTATTTTACAATTTCTGCAGACAATTTATGATCTTAATCTTGTTCGCAACTTCCAAACACTCTCACTCTTTCTTTCTCGCTCACACATTTTCTACTTAGTCTCGCCAGAGTTCCCACATAAAATATCCATAACATTAACCACAATTACTATGAAATTGTATACCCAACAAAAAAATGCCAACAAGCAATGAAAAAATTGCTTTTGTTGTTGTTGTCGCCCACAAAGTCCGAAATTAAAAAAAAATGGTTAAAAAATATTTTTCTATTAATTTTGCAAGCTGTTCCTTTTTTCTTTTTTTGTTGTTGTTGCTCCGAAGCTGGAGATGCTGGATAGCTGGATAGCGTTGGCGTCGTCAACATGTGTTGCATGTGGCAATTAAATGCCAGGCCAACAACTGCAAAAAGAAAGCAACAACAACAACAACTTAGATTGCATCGCGGGGCTGTTGGGAAGCGTAATAATTTTTCGGCGCACAGTTTTCGCGTCTTGGAGAAGTGCAAATAAAATGCCGCTTTTTAGTGACTCAGTTGGCAACACTCCCCACAGTCAACCCAGCCAGTGTGAAGAGTGCGAAAATAATATGACCAGGGCCCCGCAGGCAACGGTACTTCCACGAGGATGGGGAGGGAGGGAGGCAGGGAGCTAGACGGTTGAAAGAGGCCAGGCAAGAATATGGGGAGGGAGGGAGAGGCATAGAAAACTAAATGAATGACATGCCAGGGCGTCTGCAATGTCTGTCTGCAACTGAGGAGGGTGGGTGGTAGGGGAGGGTAGGGGAACTTGCGGTCCGACGCCTGCCAGAAACGTCCCGTCTGCGGCGCTGGCTTCAATTAATTTTCGACTTGGTTATTGTTTGCGGGTGTTAATGGTGCGCGTTTTCAAAGCAAGGGGTGTTGGGGGGGGAGGTGGATAGGAGTTGGAAACAGGAGCTGCAGTTGCTTTAGGCTGTGGGCTATATGTATGCGGTGGCTACTGTTGACAGCATTCAAGCCAAACTGTCCAACACAACTGCAGGACTTGGTTATTGTAAGCTGTTTGGAGAATTATTAACGATTGCAGTTGAAAGCTTTTCTATAAAGCTTTTAGTTCTGAATCAGCGGTTTACAGTACTAATTTGTTGTTGCAATTGCTCCGAAACATAGATTAGCAATTTCGTATATGTATGCAGCAGCTCACCTTTAGCCCTATGCGAAAGACAAGAACAGCAGATACAAAGTTTTCGCATGCACAGCTATGTTTTTTCGATGTTCAATCATTCTCCGACTTTCGCTGTACAATTTGTTGTTGCGATAGCCGAACTTAGTAAAATTTGTTGTTGGTTTTTGCATTGAGTAAGCACTGAACAAAAGCTTTGTGTATTTAATTTGCCGCTAAGATGTGCGACAATTTATTTCTCATTTCTTGTTATTGTCTTATTTCTGCTATTACAAATATTCCAATAAACTTGTTTTGATCATGCTAAGATTATTTTGATACTTCTCACTGATTTCTTGGCATTATGCTTAAGTTGTCCGCAATCACTTAAGTCTGTTTGTGTCCATATCTCAACACAATCTTCCCCTCTCCATATATGCCACAATTCTTAAGTGGCGCCCCCCTTCTTTTACCCCCACCCCAACAAACACTATCTCTCCTTTCTCACATGAGCTACCAAGATACGCTTGCAACTCGACCTCTCTCTGATCTCTGTCTGTTTGCCTGACCCAATGTCCGCCTCCTCTTACCCCCCTCTACCCATCGTTTTTTTTATTTCACGCATCTGTTTTTTGCTGCTTTCGTCACATAAAAAAAAAAACAAAACACATTTGCATTTGACGGCAGCTACCGAAAGCAAACGGTGCCAGTGGCAGTCGTCTCCCAACCCTTCCCCACCCGCACCCCCTCTCCCTCACGAGGCAACCAGCTGCTGGTTGCAATTGCAACTACAACAACAACTACTTGGAAAACATGGAGCACATTAAAAGGCCGAACCATGGCCATAAAAACTATGCGACTCTCTGTTCAAGAGCTGCTATTATTTTTATTCCTTTTATTTTGGGTACCGAGCCGCCAACAACAACAACAGCAACAACAACAACAACAACGAGGCACATTTGCAACTTTGCTGCCACTTCCACTGTCAAGTTGGCGTAAAATTTTTCATTTCGCATATAAAAGGAAGTGTGGGCGCCAGTTTGGGCCTACCCCTCCCTCAATCGCCCCCCTCGCTCACCTCTCTCTCTCTCTGTCTAACAGCCACAAAACGGCCTCAACGTTTGTCGTTTAGTTTTCTTTTCCTTCTTTTCTTGTTTGATATTCCTCTTTTCGTACTTTGGTTTTCTTTTTGCAGTTTTATTAATTGCTTGAGTGAATTCGCGTCGGCTTTTGCCGCCTCTAAAGTTTTTCTTTGTGTTTTCTCGCTTTTGATCTTTTTTCGAGACACTTTAGCCATATGTACATACATATATAATCTTTGAAAATGGCGAAAAACTGGAAACTATCATGATAGAAATTAAATAATGCTTCATTTACACAAATTGAACTAATGTGACTTTGAGAGTTTAAACATTTTTTATATAACAGCGATCAATGTTTAATTGAACAGATATCTTTTTTTTTATTAAAGAGAAGGCTAACAATAAATTCTTAATCTACTACTTAATTTAAATATCGCTAGCTACAAGGCTTTCGGCTCGCTTTTTCATGAAATGTGTGTGCTATATTTTGATGGTTAGTCCCAAGTGTTTTTTTTTAAAACAGATATTAAATATGCTTTTATATAGCAGTTATTTAAGAGTAAGAATTCTTTAAAAATAAATATGTTTTATAAGCAATGAAAATATTTCGTCCCACAACATTCATCTTCGAATTTAAAAGGTAACTTTATCCAATTTTTATATTTTTCGAGAAGTAATTAAACAATAATAAAACTAAATACAGAATAAAGAAGAAAATTGATGATTTTTGTTTAAAATATTATCAGAGAAACAAAATCATAGCTTTAAAAAATACTACAAAATACAAAATTTTGTTTTTAAGATGAATCTCCTTTGTGAATAACTTTAAATTGATCTTTGATTTTTGCTAACTTTCACAAGCTGTCAGCTATAAAACAATTGCGTGTAGTTTATTTTCCTAGCAACTTAAATTTTGCTTGTTTAAATCTCCGCCACGACAATCTCTCATAGTTGTTGTTGTTGTTGTTGTTGTCATTGCTGTCGCATTTCCGGCTGCCTAAAGGGCAAACATCAGACTGAAGCCGCCTCCTTAACTCCCTCCCTCCCTCCCTCCCTTTTTCTCAGCTTCGGACTAGCATTTTCGTACAGTTTTTCGCGCTGTTTATATTTTTGTATTTTGACACGTTTTGGCATGTTGCATGAGGGACGGGGAGGGGGGTAAGGGTAAGGCGGTTGTCGTAGTATGTCTGACATTTTACATAAATTTGTGCTTGTGCTCAGAGAGTCTGAGAGCTAAGCCAAAATCGTGCCGAGGCAACAACAGCAACAACAGCAACAACAACAACTGCCACATGACTTGCTTGTCATGTGACACAAACGCGACATGTTGCAAGGTCACGTCACATTAATTTGCTGACAATGATGTATTTAGAGGGCACAAAGGAAGAAGAGAATTTCTGCCTGTCAGACATTCTTAAAGCCACGCCAATTAAGTTGAGAACATTTTAAAAATCTCTCTAGATAATTATGCATAATTTTTCATTTCATTTCATTTTTTTCCCTCCACTTTTTGTATCTTTGCAGCGTAAAATGCGTAAACTCTGGATACAATTGTGAATTGGAAACGTAACAGAAACGAAAAGAAGTCAAAATGCCTGCGATAAAATTACACAAAATGAGAAGCAGGCCAAGGCGAGAAGCACAAAATTTGTCTATTGATTGTCCTCGCAGCTGGCATTGTGCAGCAACAAATTATTTAAAAAGTTATTGCCACATTCAGCAGCGACTGTGTGTTAATAACACTAAAACTTTATGCTGGCTGACATTGACTTTGATTTTATTGAGCAGTCCAAGTGGCAGCCACAGCGTTGTTGTATCCACAGCAGTTGGCAGTCCGGCGAGCAGCTCACCCGCAACAGGCGTGGCAGCATTGGAAATTGGTAAGTAAATTATGTGGCAGAAGTTGCAGTAATACAAATTACATTCAGTCAGTGTGTCCAATGTTGTTGCAACTTCAAGTTATGATATTTCTTTGGAAAGGTTTTAGGATTTTGTTTATAACTTTGTGTATTTAAATTAGCTAAAACTTGGAATAATTATATTTATTAAGTATACAAATTATTATATTTTTTTATCCACATTATAATAAGTTTTAAAGTCAGTAAATATTTAATCATTAAATAAAAAATTGGCACAATAGTATTTAAAAATGTGTAAATAATATTTAAAAAAAATTTAATTTCAATTTAAAGCAACTAAAATGGAACACAGGAAAAACAGTCTGATAAAATAGATTTCGAATTTTTATTATGTTTTCCTTTACATGGGGACAGAAAGATTTTAACTTTATTTTTTTTGGACTCATTTCGTATTTTGTACATTTTGGGAAATCTAAAACGATTTATTTCACATTTGTTTATTAAATATTCATCACATGTGCGCAGTTCTTTTTATCAACCCACATGCAACACACAGCATGCAACTTCCACATTGATACACATTTTAAACGTTTTGACCAATTTCGATACGCCCCTACCCCTGCCCCTCGCCCTTTTCATTGTAGTTGGTAACTTCTGAACAAAAATACCGTCTGTTCAGTTCCCATGACATAAAATTTATGCATTTTTATTTCGATAACACACAAAAACTTGCTCGCAATCTAAAAAGGTACACACACGAACAGAAAAAAAGTAAGAAAGAAAAAGGTACAAGGCAATAGTATTATGTAAAAAATGCTTTTGTGAATATTGGAACCGAATTTGTTGCTCAAAATATGTATTATACTAGGTTGTAAATAAGGTAATGCTTGAATGCATTTTAGGGAGAAGTTCGAGACCCTCAAAGCCAACCCTATTGATAATGCAACAAGCTTTGGACAGCACTAAATACTCAATATTCAATACTCAAATTTGCATTTGCATTCAGCAATCAACATGGAAATCAATCAACCGCAAACAAGGTGAAGAGTGGGAGGAAACTAAATATCCTGACGCTCAGGAGTGTGTGTGTGTGTGTGTGTGTGTGTGTTTCCTCCAATAAACACAAAACCCGTAACTAATAACTGTTAAGCTGGGAATGGGGAGTAGGAGCCGCTTTTCTAACCGGCACACGCACTCAACCACAACCAATTACAGAAATTTACGCAAAGCGCCAGGAACGTAAACGACGACGTCATTAATAAACATGAGACTCTAGACTCTAGACCAGGCCTAGGCCAGTGCAAAAATGATGGGTGTATGTAAAGGTGCTGAGATCTGGCCAGAGCAACAAAATCGAAGACACCACAGCGGTGCTTTTGATAGATGACTTGGTCTTCAACTTCAACTTGGGACGCTGCCTTTGCTCATTACCATTGCTGATTGGCTCCATCGTGGCGGTGGCTTCCCAAATGCTCACGTGTGTGTGGTCGCGTCCATCACAGCAGGCCACACTGTATCTTTAGCTTCAGCTTCAGCTTCGGTTTTGTTTCTTGTTGCCATTCGTCGTCTGCTGAGCATAACAAATTATCTTGTTGTGGGCCTCTGGCTCGTTAGCGGACAACTTGTTTGCTATAGCCACAGATACTAAACAATTAAGGATCATCGAACTAAATATACACTCAAATATATTGAGTATAGTAGCTGAGATTGCATTTTTGGCACTTAAAAATATTTTTAAATTTTTTTTTTTATAACTTTAGTACCTTAAATTGATATTCTTAAATAGATTAAAAAAACTATTCATTGATTTTTATATGTTTAAAAGCATTTTTCCCTTTTCTAAATATTTTTTAATATTTTTCTTGGCAGCACATATTTTATTATTTATTAAACATTTTTATTTAAGCTGCTCTAGCTATATTAATTTTCTTTCAATTTTAAATTTATTTTTAGCTTTGTAATTTTTATATTTTCAACAGTAAACTAATGCATTTTTGCAATAAACACATAACTATAAAAATTATTTATACAATTTACTATATTTATTTTTAGAATATTTTCACTCATTCTTTTATTTAAAGCTTTATATTTTTATAATTATTTCTTTATGTTTATATGTATATTTTTTTATAACTCCAACTTGAATCATTAAACTCAAGTAACCCAGTTTGTAGGGTAATAACCAGGCCAGGTCAGTAGCAGCAGGAAATGAATGAAGCTGAATGAAAATCATGTTGTCGGTTGAGTTGGTTTCTGTTTTGCTCGATTACAAATGGACCTGCGAGTGTATTTATTTAAATGCGTAAATATATATACATATATATATCTGACATATTTCATTTGGCCGTAGGCGCGTTGAAATGTTGCTCGAATTTTGCTTCGTGGCTGGCAAGCAAATAAAAAACTGACAACAGCACCTACATAGTAAAATATAGTATATGCATATGGTATTTAAATTGATAATGCTTTTAAACCGTTGCCGTTGCCTTTTTAAATGCTTGTTTAAATTGGCATTGAAATCGATTGCCTTGCTGCAAAATTGCATATGTATTAAGATGTTGTTGTCTGCAATAAATATCGATTGCAATTAATAATTAATGATTGACGGCAATTGAGGGTTGAGAATAAAGGATATTTGGTAAAGATTGAACAAAATCTGGGTATAAAATAAATAAATACTTTTACTAATTAAGTAAACACATCTGAACTAAATTTCACTAAGCAATCAACTTAAACGTATTATTATAATTATTTTATCAACTTCCATTACAGTTACTGAAGTCATTTCGAACAAGTTAATAATGTTTGAAAATGTTTTTACTGTCGTGTCATTTCACTGTCGCACCTCAATCATAACCCACACACACACACACACATGTATTTAGGCCACATACTAAAATAATTCACACATATTGTGAAAAACGCAAGCTCTCGAAAGCAATTTTGGAATTAATTGCTTGGCCAGCCCCAAAAACCATTTACACAATATGCAAGCACTTTTACTTTCTAGCCTCCGATGGGTTGACTTACACTTAATAGCCACAACAAACACACACACACACACACACTAAATCCCACACACGCTGCAATCTGCGTTAAAAAAAAAAACCACTTTCAAGAGAGCGGAGAAAAAAACCTGATATGAATTGGTCTTAGATGTTGTCAGGTTGTCGGTTGTCGGTTGTCGGTTGTCGCTTGGCATCTCTGTGTGTTGCAGCGATTACGACGCTTCGATGTTGGCCTAAAACAGTGGCCAAATGCGATAAACCAAAGCGGCTAAAATGCATGTAATTTGGCCCACTGGCCGCTAGCTGCCAGGCAATGCACACAAATATTTATGCACATGTTAAGTGTTGCTGCCACCGAATAGCCACCAACAACTTGCAACTTGCCACACGAAGCAAGTCGCGCGACGGTGGCAATCAAAACTAAATGCAACACTAAGCACATGGCGTTGGAGGAGAAGGAGGAGGAGGGGGAATGACTGCAGGCAACTTGTGGGGCAAAAGATAGAGAGAGAGAGACAGAAAAATTGGAAAATGCATTCAAATGTGAACTTTAAGTTGTTTTGTGTTATTAGGCGGGAATTTTTAAATTAATAAATGTGATTAAATAGTAACTAAATATAGTTGCCCTAAGGAAGAATTGCACTAATTTACAGCTTACATTTCACTAAAATATTTGAGTAAGCTTTAACAAGTTTTTTTGAAGTTAAATTATTTTTATTTTATTTTATTATTTGTATTCATGCTTTAGTTAGACTTTTTACTATAGTTTTAGCTGTTTTTAGTTAACGTTTTTTGCTACCGTTTGCTGTTCAAGACATTTGACATTTAAGGCTAGAAAAAAAGCCTTAACATGACAGCCTTTTTGAGATACATTTTATTTAGCGTATAGATAAAGCGTTAAAGATATTTTGACAGGTTTTGGGCGATAGTTAATGTTGCTTCCAGGTTGCATGAACTGCAGCTGCACACCTCTACAAAAAAAAAAGCGATCTCTAAGCAGCGATAGGAAAACTGACAGACTGTGAAGACAAAAAAAAATTAAATAACAATTAATAGCCCAGGCACCCACAACAACAACAACAACAACATCTAGGAACAGATTTTGCATGGTCAGTTCGCAGTTGGCGGTTGGGACGATAAATTAAAAGGCCGCTGATAACTTGGCGACGATTAGGAGACAAGCACAACAACAAAAACAACATGAAACATGTTTTGGTTTTTTTTCTCTCTTCTGTGAGTTTTGTTTTTGGGTTGCTTTGGCGATTTATGTGCGCTGCGATAGAGCGTAAAAGTGAATGTTCGAAATGTGGTGACATGCATTTAAGATACTTTGCTTATAAATTATGTTAATTTATAGCCATATCTCTCTCTCTCTCTCTCTCTCTGGCTTGCTTTACATTCAAATACTATGTATCTGTATCTAACGCTGTTGTTTAATGTTGCGTGTTAGATGTTTGTCACGTCCATTTCCACTTCCACAGCTCGTTGTTTTTGGCTACTTACAATTAATCAGGCTCTTTGTGTTTCCGTTGCATCCGTCAGATACGTTTTTTTATTGAAATCCAATTAAAACGCGTGCGTAAATTGCTTTACACGAATCTTTCGCTCACTTTCAGCCCTAACGAAGCATGGCCAAGAATGGGAATGGGGTTGGGGTTGGTGGGTGGAGGGGGGGTAGGGTCATAATGCACGCCTTGTTGCTTTTGTTGTTTATGAGCTGAGCAGATACGCATCATTGAGCGCGTTTCTCGCGCGGTTTCCACGCTGTTTCCAGTTCTCACAAACTTTCTGGGCGCCTTTGAGCAGACTCACAGCTCAAAAGCACAAAGAGTTCTGCGAGTAGACATGTTTTAAGTCGACTACTTAATGCTCTATCTTATCAACTGAGAAACTATCAAATTTCGCAAGTTCTTTTCTAATAAACTCTTAATCCTTAGCATATTTATATAAACTTTTCACACTCAATCACTCTCTCGAGGGTATTTAAAATGTTTGCTTATAATTTTGCCATGGATTATGCCAGCAGAAAAGCGATTTTCCCTGCCCCTACCCCTGCCCCTGCCCCTTGCCACCGCATTAACCACTTGCGCCTTTTATGCTTTGGTTTTGCATTGAACTGTGAAATTTGTGCAATTTTCCAATTTCATAAAGTTGCGCGGTGTTTTTTGTTTGTGTTTTGTTTTACGCCCGGGCCACCGAAACGCATGAGAGAGAGAGAGAGAGAGAGAAAGAGAGAGCGAACTTTGAATTATGATTATCGCAAAACACAACACACACACACACACACACAGTGGGAGCTTGGACCCCGGCCACGCACTCAAGTGCAGTTAATTAAATTTTGTGCAATTTATTTTGCGCAAAAACTTTACCAGCAGCAACAGCAGCAACAACAACAACAACAACAACAACTGTTGTTTGCACCGTGCGTTGTTTACTTTTCACTTTGTAGTTTTGCATTTTGCCGTCAGAGTTTTGCCAGTCTAGGGGGGAGGTATGGGGGAGAGAGTAGGATATGGTATAAAGTGCATTGTTTATGTGGTAAATAAAACGCTTTTAAAATTTTGCCAGCCAATTGCCATTGATTTGGCATAGCTTTCACATCATTGTAATCATTACTTTTGTGTGGAAAGATCCTCATCAAGTATCATAATTGATTACACACACAATTAGATTGAGAGAAAAATGGGAACATCGATCACACAGTTCTTGGCACAAATAGTAAGTAGTTTTTCCTCAACTTGAACTTAATAATTAAAAATAATTTATGAGCAGCAATATGTCAGACGGGACGTTATGTAAATATTACAAGCTTTAAGGCGGAGTTCTCTCTCGAGTGAATGATTGCAACAATTTATGGGCAAAAGTCTGGAGCTGTCTGTAGATAATTAAGCAATTGCGTTTTGGCTAAATGAGTTTTCAGTTAGTGCACTAGAAAGATGATGAGTTGAAAGGGTTCAAGCTGGACAGAATATGTTCAAGAACAAGTGCCTTATAAAGTTTAAATTTTATATTTTTTATCGAATCCCAAGGGAACAAGAAAAAACTTCGATATATATAGAAATAATTGAAAACTTGTGTTTTTCAGTAGTTTTCTTTATACAATTTGTACAACTCTTCTAAACACAGTTAAATCAAATTCTTCAAAACAAAAAAAACTACTTAAAAACACAAGTTTTGAAAGTTTTCTATATACCCTCGCCTGAGGTTCACTTTTGAGCTCAGGGAAATTAATTCGTTATATAAAAGACTTCGTTATATTGAAGTTCGACTGTTGTATGTATAACATTTGAATCAAATATTTTTGTGTATAAATCAAATTGGATAAGATTTTCACATTTAAATACAATTTTAAAATAGCACACTTTGAAATAAAAATAAAAAAAACACTGTAAGTCGAAAATCAACTGCATTTATGTGTTATTTATACGACTTACAATGTTTTTTCGCTGTGTGTAAGTAAGGAAAATTCTCTTAAAATCCACTTGAAAAAAGCCCAAAACCTTCACCAGAAATACAAAAAAAAAGACAGCGAATAAAAAGTCTGAGAGCGTTGCAAGTAAAATGAAACTACAACAAGATGTATACTAAAAGTATCTTAAAGTGCAGATGGCGCAGGTTAGATACACTAAGTAGTAGTCGTAGGGTTGTCAAGTGCTCACTAAAAAGCTTTGACTCAAGAAAAAGAAGATGAGGAGGAGGAGCAGAAAGAAGATGTTGACCTTTGTCTAGTTTCCTGCTTTTGGCTCAGCAGCTGGCTTTGACTTATGGTGCTTAAGCGTTGACTGATTGCATCTAATTATTCACTGAATGATAATATTGTTGATATTTTCTCTCAGTCTCAGTCTCCGTCTGAGTAAAGAAAAGAACAACAACAATGATGATGACGGCGTTGTCTCAACGACCTATTCATGACCCTTTCGTTCTTCTTTCTCTTTCTCTCTCGCTCTCTTGACCGCTTGAGTGGAATTTCATTTGAAGCGTCAGCTGTGCAGGAGGAGTTGGTGAAAGAGAAGGGAGGAAATGATAATTGCGCTTTTCATGCATTCTCACAGATTGATGGCAAATGGAAATTGAGTCTGCCGATTGTATCTTCTTTCTTTTTCATTCTTTTTTTTTTTTGGGCTCTAATTTGATTTTGCTTTGTTTTCGGGTTTAATTAATTTATGCACTCGCCCTGACAGGTGAGATATATACTTAAATCATCTCTTTTTTGATGTATTTTCTGATTTGTGAATTAAGCTTTTTCGTGATAAACAAATATGCTTATTTTTCGTATAATATTTCCACACATATATCATTTTAATTGAGCGCCATTTTTCAAGTGTCAGTTTGCCTCAATTTTTAGAGGTGGAAATTTTAGCCTTGCTCGTTATGCAACATGCTGCAGGCCCACAACAACAACAACAACAACACTAACGCATCACATTATTAATTAACATAAGTAATTAGAGAATTAAATTAATGCACATTGCTTAACCACATCCAACTGATATCAAACTAAAATATATATAATTTATTTCACATTATTTTCAGGCACCTGCAAACAGGCTTTGGGCATGGAATCGGGCGCTATAGCCGACTTTCAGATAACGGCCAGTTCAGCACACGATATGGGCAATGTGGGACCACAACATGCCAGGTAAGTTCCATTCAAAATCATTAATATTTGATAAACATATGAAATTTTATTTGAGTTTAAGTTTAAGTTCTAAAAGCTGGTATATAATGGGAAAATGTGTTAAAGAAATAATTTCAGCTTATATAAAATTATATATATAAAAAAAAGCTTTAGACAGCATAAGCTATAATTGATTTCAATATTTCAATTTTAATTCGCTTACAAAACGCCAAAAAGGATTTTAATTACAACAGACAACAGAAACAACAACAACATGGCTTTGTATTTTACTTATTTCGGCCCTAAGGCAGAATAATATTTAAGTTGGAAACAAACACAAGCAAAAACAGCAACAAAAACAGCAACAAAAACAACAACAACCAACATGTTATTTATGTAAACTCGAAATGATAAACAAGAAACATGCATTAAAATCTGTCACATAAAAACGGTTACATTGACGAGCTAAGGGGGGGAGGGAGGGAGGGAGGCGGGAAATGGCAAGTGAGGAATATTTTCTCTGTATCCTGTGTACATGAAAATTATTATGAATTATTTTATGGCGTGTTTAAATGCCTTTATGTCATTTCTGTCCAACAAAACAAGGCAAACACACAAATGACATAAATTTAAATACACACACACACACACACACACCCACATACTTATGTAAATTCGAGGGAAAATAATGATTCAACTTATGAGCGTTTTATATTTTGTGCTGACATTTATTTGCCTGCTGTAAAGTTGGCCAAAAGCATTAACTGATTTATCTTCGCGCTTGAAAGATATTCTCGGTTAATTATTTAGAAATTTCCAGAAAGCTGACCGCCACAAACTCTGAGATCATGAATACATAATGCATAATGTTCGGGTGACCGTAATAAACCCCAACCCCCCCTCCTTAAACACACACAAACACACACACAATTTTATGACGCACTAAAATCATTTGCACAATGTGCGCCACCAAAACAAACAACTTTCAGATGGACAACACCACAAAATAATAAAAATAAAAATACACCAAAAACAAGCCCACAAAATGTCAACCAAAATAACTTTGGCAAACTTTTCGCAGAGCCGGAAAGAAAACAAGCTATAAAAATTCAACTTTTTAATAATATCCACAGATAACTATAATCTTCAATAGCAAGTTTGAGGTCTTAATGCTAGAAAGGATGGCATTTAAAAGGAAGTGATAATGGTAATTGGCAGAAAAATAAATATATAAATCGCAATAAGATAAACATACAGCAATAAATATTATATCAAAACGAAACACGTTAAAGAAAAAAACAAGAAATAGAATAGAATAGAAAAAATACAAATAAATTAAGCAAAACATATTCCTAAAAGAAATGTATCTGGAAACTTTAAATTAAAAAATTATAAAAAGGTACATAAGCCGTTGTTGTTAAAGTTGTTTGTGCCTTAAAAAATAATATTTGAAAATTACATATAATATAACAAATTCACTATATTTATTATAATGCTTAAATATTTACTTCTTAGGTTTACATAACTTTATATGTAAAAGTTAAAGATTCTTTTATACAAACCAGCTCCGGGCATTAAGCAGTATATTATAAATCAATCTGGCAACGTTGCAGGCCCTACAAAGAAACGAACCCAAAGGTCAGTTAGCAATAGCAAAGATCCATTGGGACAAACTGACTTTTAGAGACAAACAGAGGGAAATGTAAGCAAAGCTACAAAACGGAAAAGGCAACAACAAAGCATACATACATATATGTATGTATGAGAGTAAAGTAACAAAAATATTGATTATAATGTCAATGTCGTCTAAAGGGTGGAGAGAGTGAGGAGGAGTGAGGGGGGAGGGGAGAGACTGTAAAAGTGGAACAGCAGGCAAAGCGAGCAAAAGCAAAGCGCATAAAAATAAAAGAAAAGCAATAAAATTATGCAAAGTCAACAGAAAAAGCGACCAACAAGAATGTGCAAAAAAGGATGAGGAAGAGAATGGAATATAACGGTACGCCCTGGTACGTGTTGACTGCGATTCACCAGAGAGAGAGAGAGAGAGAGAGAGAGGGAGAGAGCGAGACAGGTATAGACAGAGACAAATGTTTGGTAGTAAAAATGTCACACATGGCGTTTTGCATGTGGCGCCCTCCTCATCCCCTCCTTCTCCTCCTCCTCCTCACCCTGCCCCTGGCTTTGAGAATGTGCGTGCCCAGGCCTAATGATGCCCAGGTTGTTGAAGAGAGAGAGAGAGAGAGAGAGAGAGGGAGGGTGAGGGGCAGTTTTTACGTTAAACATGCGCCAAAGTCATATGAATTTTTATTACAAATGAAAAGGTTGCCAAGGCAAAGCCAGCAACAGCGAGAAGGGCGAAGAGGGGCGAAGAGTGAGAGAAACACGCTCAACATATGATAAATGAAAGCAAGTTGAGCTTATTGAAGGGTTAAAGCAACAATTTCTTCAACTTTTTGTTTTGTTTGTTAGCCAAGTGGCAAGATTTACGGCCTGCATTTGGCCCACTTAGCCAAGAACAAGAACAAGAACTAAAACTTCTTATTAGCGTAGCCTAGTTTTCAACACCGAAAAATAAAAAGAAAATACACTGCAAATGATGCCATTGAAGCATTCTTTATGTGCCTTACGTGACCAGAAACTCTTTGCCACCAAATTCTTTAAAGTTGTGTTTCAGGTGCTACGAAAGCCAATAAAGCTTTCCTGCTGCATAGTTTTTCACTTTACGCGAAACGACTGCCAATTGACTTTGGCTTGGAAAACTCACACGCGCTTTTCCTGACAATGTGTGCGTCGTCGTTTGCCGCGTGTCAGCAAACATGAAAAGTCCATATTCATGCGTGAATTTTGATGGATGTCGCCTAATGAAAATATGCGTAGCTTCCTTTTCTCTCTCTCTCTCCCTCTCCTTCCTCCCTCTCTTTCCTATATGAATGTGCACTTTCTGTCTGTTTCACGCTCTGTGGAGCTTTGGGTCGTATGTGTTTGGCATAAATTTTTGACAGTTGAGTTATTTTCGACAGTTCGCTGTGGGACTCAATCTCGCTCTCTCTCTCCCTCTCTCCCTCTCTCTCCCTCTTTCGGTTTCTGTTTCTGGTTTTTAGTGTGCGCTTGGGCTGCCTAAATGTAGGCTACACATAAATTTGTTTCGTTGCTTTTGATGTTTTTTCGCCTTGATAATTGAAGCAATTTAAGAAATGGTCTACAAGCGCTGAAATATGAATGGCATAGAAAAAAAGTGTGTCAAAAATGTTGAATTCTTTAGCTTATCGTGAGAAGTGCAAACTAACATTCGAGCCTTAATAACTGGGCTAGAATTAACATATTTGAGGTTAAAGAAACAATCTTTTTATTAAATTCAATGCACTTTCTGTCCGCATAATCGTTTCTGGACTCTGATTATTCGAGCGGCACTGATTAATAAAGTTAAATGACTTATAAGTCCATTAAGCAAACTTCTTCATTCTTGCGTAAAGTAAAAATGCCAAAGAAATTAGCGAACCAAGCCCGAAAAAAAAATAAGAAAAAGAAGAAGAAACGAAACTTTTCACGTCTGCAGCTGATGGAAATACTTACACATAACATAACAAACGATAGAAACTCGAGAACGGGAAACAATTGCAAACATTTTTCCAATACAACTAAACCTATCCAGCTGGCAAAAGCAGAAAAGAAAGAGAAAAGAAAGAGAAAGAGAGAGAGAGAGAGAGAGAGGGAAAGAAGCAAGCCTAAAGTGAACTACGTTAAATCTTATGGCAGCTTAGCATGCAATAAGCAGAAATCAATTGACCCATTTGGTTTATGTACTGGAAACAAAGAAACGGGGGGAACAACCCCTCAACCACCCCTCTGACACTCTGAAATGCCATCACATGGCGAAAAAAAAAGGGGGCTGGTATTGTTTTCACATTATATTGACAGCATCGAATCAAAATCAGAATCAAAATCAACGCAGTTTCAATTCTGTGGCACTGAGAACTGAAAGCTGCATTTCATGTGCCACAACGCACAAAACACAACCACAAGGAACAAGGAACAACTTTTCTGGCACGGAAAACTTACAACGTTTTGCAATCAATGGGAACTTCGATTGTGGTTTATAGACGAGGGGTGGGGAGGGGATAGGGGTAGGGAGGCGAAGGGTCATGTCATGGGGTAATGTCAAAGTCAATGTGAATGCGACCAAATGTCAATGTCGGCTCAAGATAATGTCTGCAACAGGACTTGCTCTTTCTCTCTCATACTCTTTGAATCTATCTAGCTCTTTTTACCACGCTGCGTATGAGCAACGTTTTTTTTTTTTGTCTGTTCCAAATGTCTAGTTGATAAAGTGCCAAACTGCAAAGTGTGTTTAAGGTCTGGAAAAAATGTAGGATTATTTCACTTTTTCAATAACTTTAAAAACAAAAAAAAATATATAATTGCTGCATACCCAAAAGGCTTAAATCGTTAATTCTTTATGTAAGGATTTATTTTTATAAATATATAATTTAACTTATTTTTTAATATTTCTTAGCTCCATTTACCCTTTTAATATCTGTTGAATATTTTGTGTACCTGATTATTTCTAACTAAAATTCTTACCCCAACATGCCAGTAATTAAAAAGTGATATTCAAAACCGAGAGCAGTACTACATACAATACATACAACCTCGTATAATTATGTGAAAATGAGAAATTCTGAATTTAATGGTATGCTAATAATTTTGTGTACAATGAAACTATTTCTCATTTGCTGCATTATTCCGTAACTGACAGCGTTTACCACTGATTTCATGCTCTCTCCAACCCCTCACCCTCGCCACCTCCCCCCCCCAGCCAGTCTGCTGTCAGTCATTTGTAAATTGCGAATAGCATACTTTTGGGATTCTACAGTTACGAACATTTGCGGTTCGAGCTTGTTGTTAATTACGAATAGCGTTATGAATACCCCCAAGCATATATTCATTTTCACATTCTCTATATGTATGTATATTCTGTAGTTAGAGCCAAGTTAGTTGAAACGTTGTGGCTGCTGTTGCCTGTAATCTGGATATGTTGGCCACAAATTGGAAACAGCTTACAGCTCGCATTTCAGGCCTTCCCCTTCGCACTGCTTCATCCCTTAATTGCCGTATTAGACTCTGCTGCATTTGCTAAGTCAGACTCGGCTATATATACCTTTTTTGCCCTTAGTCAGACAGCATTTTTATAATGTACCTCAATCTACCCTGTTTCCTTTAGGTACAGGGTATGCAAACAACTGACAACCTGTGCTGTCTTTTTTTTTCTTCTTTTAGCTCCAATTCAGCTCCCATTGTTGCTCACACTTCTTTTGGGGGGATTTTTTGTCTGCGGCTGTCGCTCACTTAATCGCTGCCCATTTCTCCTTCTCCTTCTCCTTCTCTCGCTGTCTGTGGCATTGATTTTCGCTTTTAGCATAGTCTACTTTTAGGCGAACGGCGAACATCACGTGGCACAACTCGAGCACTGATTACGGGCAGCCAGCTGCCAGTTTTTGGCCACTGAAGCAATTGTTGTTAACGCGTTTTCCATTTTATTGCATTAATGTTTGATTTGGTTTTGCTTTAACCATCTCCCCTTGCCCCTTGCCCTTGCCCTTGCCCCTTGCCTTGATTGCCGTATCTTTTGTAACTGTATCTTTGTGTGGTTGTTGTTGTTGCTCTTCTCTTTCTTTTTTGGCACTTGTGCGCACTGAAATTCGATTTCATTGCCAGTTTCGTTTCGCTTCAGCTGTCAGCAATATCAAACTGGGGCCATGCCCCCTTACCCCCAACGCCCCTCCCCCCTCCCCCTCACTCCACGGCACGTACTTCACATGCTGCGTAATGTGTTAATGTGCTTTTTATGTTACAAATGAGTCAATTTTTATGATTTAATGTTTCGTCCAATACCAATTTTTGATAACGGTTTGGCATTTTTCTTCCTTCGTTCTCACATTGATTATGGCCCGAACTGCGGAGTGAAGAGGAAGACGAAGAAGAAGCATAAATTTGCCTTGCTTATTGAATTATTTATAACATTTTATTGAATTCTCCTCATTGCCACACATTATTTTTCCTGGCAAGCTCTCTGGCATTGATTTGGGTTTCCACACTCAGTCCGGCCTTTAACAATTTATAGGCTTGAAACCATTTTCATCTTCTTGCCCCACTTAATTGAAGTAAAATTGCTGCTAGAAAAAGTGAAAAGAATGTTGTTCACTTTGTGTTGGAGATAAAGTTAAGGCGTTTTCCTTGGCAACCGACAGTGCAAGTGGAAAATTCCCAGGCAAAAACATGTTTTATTAATTTCATTTATTAAAAATACACACCGTAGGTTATCTTCATTAGATTTTGTCAAGCTGCGTTCTCCTTCGTCGTCGTCTTTTGGTCGGTATGCCGCCTTTCATACACTTGGGCAAACAAATACTTGCAGCTTGGGCGTGTACCGGAAAATTCCAAGAAAATTACAACGTCTGCGTAAGAGCGGCAAAAAGGTGTGAGCTGCAAAGGAGCGGTTATATCTTCTACTTAGCTAGATAGATAGAAGGCAGCAGCTGCTCAGTTTAAGCAACACTTAAAGTAAAGGAAAAGTTCGTAATATCTATAAAGGTTTTTTTGTATTAAGCTTTCTTTACGTTGGTCTAAGAAAATCCATTTTTAATCAATTTATAATGAAACTTCTTGCGTGAAATAATAATAATATAAATAATGAATTCAGCTCTAACGACTCTTTATCATAATTTTGTAAAATCTTTAAAAATGTATTTTTGTATTAAACTTTCTTTTAAGAAAATAAATTTTTAAAGGGAAGACAAAGAGCCAATTTTTAATCAATTTTCTTAGAAAACTTCTTGCTTGAATTATAGTAATAATATTAATAATGAATTCAGCTCTTACGACTCTTTATTATTATTTTGTAAAATTCAACTTTCTTCTAAGAAAATTAATTTTAAAAGGAAAGACAAAAGAGTTTTCATCATAATAATTTTTATTATTATTACTATTATTATTGTTAGTGCATTTTTACTGAGTTGAACTACTGTATCTTGCTTTTTCTGCTCTTTCACATTACTCCATCAAAAAGTTTGCACAACAAATAGCAAAGTGAGGCAACTAAACAACACTGTCCTACAACGAACAGAGCCTAACCCTACAATTGTCAACACAATTGAGACGCTTTCAGGCAGCAAATTGTGCGTTGCGCATGCGTAACCAGAAGCATAAAAAGCTAGTGCCAGTTAAATTTAAATACGCCGAACACAAATACCGTGGAAATGTTTGCGACGGTAATTGAAAGGCAAACACAAACAGAGGCAAGTAGACAAGTGGCAAGCGGCAGGCAGAAGAGGCAAGACCAGAGAAGACTGCGCATGTGTAGCCGACAACAATGAACCCAAAGTGCAGACAACTCAATCGAGTGAGAGAAAAAAAGCTACTATTTGCCTACATTGTGAGTTGTGAGCTATTTGCTTAAAACGTTTTCACTGCAACCGAAGAAGAAGAAGAAGAAGTAGAGGGAAACAGTTACAGCTTCTTGTCTATTTATGTTTGATCAAGAGTGACGAGGTAAGCTACATCCCAGCATAGTATTTGGGCAGCTGTTCAGTGTGGAGAGAATGCAAGAGTAGAAAACTCAAGCGAGAAGGCAACAGAAACTCTTTTAGTAAAGTGCTGGGTTGGAATCTTGGGTGTGGTTTGGGTAAAAGCTAAACCGAAGGTTTATCAAGGTTAAGTCAAGACTTTGAAGAAGGTGAAATGCAGAAAGAAATTGAAAGACATATTTGTAGAGTTAAGCCAAACTTCCTTTTCATTATTTGGATTAAGTTCTTAGCACGCTTTTTATATCAATAATGAGAAGGCCAACGATGAAAGATAAAGAGCCAAATAAACACATTTTATATCATCATTCTAGATGAAAAATGAAAAGTAACCTTAGATTATAGCTGATACTTTGAATTGCATTTGTTTAGTCAACATTATGCGGCAGCTTAACATAAAGTTTGCCTAAAATGCTATTCTCACTTAGGCTGACAGCATTTTGGAGAAGTATGAAGAAACCATTAAGACAAAAGACAGGCACAAAGGGGTGGGGGTATGGACGGAACTGCGGAGGGCACGTCCCATAAAAGATGACTTTGTCACAGTTATTGCGCCCTGGCAATAATGACTCAAGAAAGCTGCAACTCCAATAACAACAAACATGACAGCAGTGCAGCAAAAAAATAAAAATAAAAATAAAAATAAAGGAAAAATGCTAAAGCCGACTTGCAACTAGGGGGAAAGAAAAAGAAAACAGAAAAAACCAGCTGCCAAAAGAAAAGTAAATGGAAAATGGAAAATGACATGCGGAGGACGACAAGTTTTGCCAACAGGCCGCAAAAATATAAAAAGCATACAATCCACAAATGCCGGCAACACTTTACACAGAAGCCAAAGAAGCAGACAACAAGACAGCAATACAAGGGAAGTGAGGGGTGGGAGTGGGAGTGGGAGAAAGGGAAAGAAAAAGGAAAACTGCAAAAGAGTTTTGCATTTTGTGTGCCATTGTGTCAAGTGGAAATTGCACGGAGACGATGGCGAAAACCTAGAAAAATGGCAAACACGCCGGAGCGATGACAACGGGAAAAGATGACAATAAAAATGGCGACTAAGGCTTAGGCGTAACGCAAAGCAAAGCAACAAGAACAACAGCAGCAACAACGGCAACGGCAACGTCAACGGCTTAAAGTTCAATGGAAAAATATGAAAAGCAAAATGGCGACAGGCAGCTTCAGCTTCAGAGACGTGAGAGCTGGCGGCCATTAGCGTTTTATGGCACACAGCCCACCCCCCACCCCCCAACCCTACCAAGAAATCGATAAAAAAGACGGAGCACATGTGTGTGTGTGTGTTTGTTGTTGTTGTTGTTGTTGTTCCTGTTGTCCATTCTTCGCTTCGTGTGCAATTTGCGCTGTTCAAGGGTTAACGCCAGTTCTTTTTTTTACTGTACTGTAATCATAAAAGCATAACACAAAAGCCATTATGCAATGTGCCTAGAACAGGCCAAAGGATATGACTAAAGCAGCCTCTAATGTGGCTTACACGTGAGCCTCAACCAGAGACACAAAGTGAGCAGAGAGACAGGGTGGAGGGTAAGAAGTGTTACCTTGAGCATATGCAGTTTTTAAAGCTCTGCTTAGTGAACCTTGAAACAGACAATGCAAATTGAGTTTATATATAGTGGCTAAAAGCTACAAATGTGGGGCTTACTTTGAAGAAGATATATGAGCGAGAGTGCACATTTTTAAATGTTTAAAAAATATACTTCAAGACTACAAAACACAATTGACTAATAAAACGTTAAGTTTACACCACATTACAACTTCTAAATTAATTGTAGGTTTTATTAAATTAAGCTACTTCTTCCTTATATATTTTCTTATGTCTCACAGCTTTCCTTCAATGTCTTCCATGACTTTCATTTAAGCCTCAATGTCAATCACCTTAAAAGTACGTGGCAACAGCCAATTAAAGACATCTGACGCCCATTTTGAGGCTAAAAATGAATTTGTTAAGGGATTTCTTGCCCTGGCTTAAAAACTCTTTTGCCCAACACCACCGCAGCAGCGAGCAGCAGCAAAGCGTCAAACTCTTCAAGCTTAGCAAAATATTTTGGCAAAGAGTGCCAAAAGAAAAAAAAAATAACAACGAGAAAAAAATAAATTTAATTAAAAACTCGGCGGCTGCTGCCGCTGCCAAGCGGTAGGTGGCGCTAGGAGACGCCAGAAACAAAAGCAGCCGTCATTGTTGTTGGCCAAAGGGTGTATGGAGCGGTGAAGGGGGCGGGGCGACGGCGACGGCGACGTCTTTATGACAATCGTAAAAAATAATTTTTAGTAGCTTACAAGCAGGCAGAATGGAGAATGTGAAGAGGGCTCGTTGCCTTGGCATTTTAATTGCATCAAGTGCCATTAAAAACGTTGAAAGAAAAATTGGGAATTAAATGAAAAATAAATATATGAAGGAGGCAAAGATAAGGAAAAGGATACACACACATTCACCCCCCGTCTCCGTCTTCGTCTCTTGCACGTGAAATTGAAAACGCAAATATTTGGCCGTCACCTGTGTTTTTCTTATATTTCTTCCCTTCTGCTGTGCTTCTTAAAATACATATTGTTGTTGTTGTTGGGTAGGGTAGATAACTCAAACATATGTGTTTGCATGTATGTATGTATGTGTGTTCTTTCGAGTTGTAAGCGGCTTAAGTTTTGTCTCTTGGACTTCCCACAAGGCAAAAGTTAAGTTGGCCAAAACCAAAAACGAAACTTCATTCACTGCAAATCAGCTTAATTTTTTTTTGCGCCATAAACTGTAGCATACTTTCAAGCCTTAAGGACTACCCCCCCTACCACCGAAGAAATCTAGACAACCTCATTAAAAATAGGAAAACAGCCGGCAAACAAGATGCAAAGCGAAACTTTATAAAGCCTCTCATAATAGACCCACAAAAAAAGGGATACGCAAATTCAAAGAATGAACGCAAGAAATATACTACACACATATCAGCCTAAGGGCCAAATTCTAGACAGACTACAAAAAAAAAAAAAAAGGGTTGCCCTAGTCAGTTAAGGCTTGCATTGTGCTTAGCACAACAAACCAATTGGGCACCTAGGCTACAAAAGGATACTTCCTCTGTTTGGCTAAGATATATATGCAAATTCGATTTTGCACTAAGGACTAAAAAAATGTATTGTATGGAAAGCATTTAAATAAGTAATGGACCCAAATGTTTAGTGCATTGTTATAAACTCAATGAACAAATTAGCAAGCTATACTTCTTGCCTCATTTAAAAACCCTTTTGACACTTTAGAATAGAAATGTTTTGAAAAGTCGTTTTTTGAAGAGTATAAAATATATAAAAAGTAATCTGAATGAAAATTTATAATTTTTAATACAATTTGTTCAGTTTGCAAAACTAAACTTACAACTTAATCGCCCCTTAAATCTTTCATCTAACTTTTGCCACTTAAATTAAAAAATATTTTCCAAAATTTACCTAACTCTGAAATATTATGCTATAATAACTTAACTTGAATGGAAAAGTTTTGGCCAAACTCTTTTGCAAATATTATCAACAAATTCCAACAAATTTAAAACCAGCTGTTATTTGCAGTTTCATGCACCACACACCCACCCACCACAAATGCACCACTGTTGTTGTTGTTGTTGTTGTTAGTAGTAAAACATACGTGCCAGATGACGCCACCATCGAGCCACAAATTCGTGCACACACATACATACATACATGCATATATATTTTCATAATTATCTAAATAAATGTGTGTAAGGCCACAAAACACAAAACACAAGTGAAAGCGACATGAATTTATATTAAAAACAGAGCAGCAAACTTTACCACACAGAAACCGGGACCCAGTACCCCATAAATGTATCTGTGAGATACTTATGTGTGCCAGCATGTATGTGTATGTGTGTTAGTGTTCTTGTATCTGTTTGGTTGACTCTAATTTCAGCCACGTTTTGCAGCCATTTCGTGCTGGGGCGCATAAAGTAACACAAGACCTAGTTACACACTTGGTATGTGTGTGTGTGTGTGTGTGTGTGTGTGTGCAACATTATGGCCACTTAGTTGTGTTGGTTTCGTGGTTGCTTGTGTGTGTGTGTGTGTTGTGGCTGCAGTTATGCGATAGCTGCAGCCTTTTTATGGCATATTTTAGTAGCTTTGCCTAAATAAAAGTGGCGCTAGGTGCCATTTCCTGCTGCTGACCATAACGTCAGCACACACACACACACACACATACAACCACACTGCAAGGAATGCAACAATTTGCTATAAAAACGAAACCTCAGCTCCAGAAGAGCTCAAAAGGAGACCGAGAACAGAGTGCAACTATTTGCAGCAACATCAAAATTTTTGTACACGGATTTTTTTCGAGACTCGTTTTGCATAGCATACTTTTTGCGGCAAAGTGTAAGGAGATGGAATAAGTGGGATAAAAGTTTTTCGTTTGGGGTATTGTATAATGCCTGGCAGAGCCATTATAAGTATCGCAAGTATCTGGCTCGTTAGTCGCAAATGAGAGAAATCGTGTCGCTTAAAACGAAGCTAATGAAGGCTCTAGGCTAGGCTACGATGCAATGCAATGCGATCCAAAATGATGATGCTCTCTACTCAAAAAAATCTAGCTGCATAACAAGCACAACTTTGGCAATGAGAGGGGTAGAGGGTGAGGTTGGGGAGTGTCTGCATTATGTAAGTGGAGCAGAGCACACTTTTAGGCATTCACACTTGCCTATGCCCATTATTTGCCCAATTTGAATGCGCATTGAGAAAACATTTGCTGGCAGCCGCATCCTTCTTGTCATGCAAATGATGCTAAAGTGCCATCCCAGGTGACCCATATGTTAACGGTAATAAACAGCGCCAGACATAAGAGAGAAAAGGATAAAGCGCAAAAAAAAAAAAATAAAGTACAATGTGCTGACAAACAATGAATACTCTTTTCATGGGGTTGGTAAAAATATAAAAATATTTTTGTGTATTAAATATTGTCCAGGAAAGTCAAAATTTTTTGTGATTTTTGTGTTAATATTCAAGTCCAACATAGGGCGTGATGAATTTTTCTAGATTAAAAATATTCTTGAACAAGAATAAAAGAAAAACTAAATAAAGATTATAAAACATCTTACTACCACTTAATCTTTTGATATAAAAAAACTCCTAAATATTATTTTTTATTATTGAATTCAACAGCACAAAAAATGATCTCATAAATATTTGCTTTAGAGCTTTTTAAAAATGACTTAAAATGTCACATTAATGGCAATAAAATGAAAATCACGCATAAAACCCATTACAGTAGTCAAGTTGCATGACAATTTCAACGTATGCTTTCCGGCGGATTTTGGCTGGCATACGTAAAAGTAAAAGTCAACGGCAAATGTCAGCCTTCCCCCCCTCGAACGAAAAAAAAAAACAGCCGCAGAGCGTAGACCACATCTCATTGGATTTATGACAACAAAATTGATATTAATGTAGAAAACTCGTTGCACACTTGCAAATAGGCCAACAGCCGAGTTGGAAGGCCTCCAACAGAGGGTAGGGAAAAGGGAGGGGAAGTGGAAAACAATATGAAAGCTTGGCTGGCAGTCAACTTGGTGGCTTCCTCTGCCTATTTTGCATATGAGTTTGGTTCCCTTTTGGCCCACAGCTCGCTGTCCCGGCGTGTTGTAAACCGCGATTAACGTAAATAGCGGAAAAAAATGGCGTACAGCTACAGCAAAAAAATACGGCACAGATAGACAGGCACACACTCTCACACGCACAAACACACACATGAGTATTAAAAAAAAATACTGGTAAAAATTCAGAATGCGCCACAGAAGCAACATCAGATCCAAAGCCAGACCATAATGTAGGTCATGGCGTGGATATGTGCGAGCTTACTCCACTGGAGATATAACCTTCCCCCTCTCGGCCTCTCCCCGCTCTCTCTTTGTTTCTTTCGCTGTGCAAATCCCTCAGCAGCAGCAGCAGTCCTGGCAACGCTATGCGTCAGGATAAAGTGTTCATATGTTTGTATGGCACCAGCCATGCGGAAAATTTGTAGCAATTTCCACGGGAACGCAGAAAAGCAACTGCTGTTGATGTTGATGTTGCTGCTGCTGCAACTGCAACTGCTGCTGCTGCAGTTAATTAGCAGTTTAAAGGGTTCTTTTTATTAGGTTGGTGATTAGTTGAGCTATTGACGTGGCTGCTACGAGAAAAGAAGCTCAAAGATAATGCAAGTTGATGATAACCAACATTCTTGCTAATGCCTTACTTCAATGGGTTTTTAAACAACTTATAAGCCACAACTAGCTTATGGTAAAAGTTTATACATAATGGCATGCATACTGTACTTTATAAAGGTATTTATAAATATATTAAACGGTAGATAATTAAGGAGTAAATATATTTAAAATGTAATAATCTTTAATAGAAAAAGTTAAATGAAAAACTATTTCAAAGGAAATTCATTGCCTCTACAAATAAATTCCACTTTGAGATCTCTTTTATATTTAAATCTAGGGCAACAAATAAAGCAAAGTCAGCCAGCAACAACATGTTGCACAAACAAATAAGCACTGAAACAAACTCATAAACCTTAAATCCTCCTCCCCTATTCTCTATTCTATTTATGACTCTATTTCTGTGTAGTCTATAGAAAACTGGGAAAATTGTTTAAATGACTTTGCATGAGTCAATAACTTGCATGATTTACTGCACTTTGCACTCAGTCTTCCCTTCCTCCTTCCCCCCCTCGCAACGCAAAGTACGCTATTCTAATAAAAAGCCAACTACAAACTAGATAAAATATGAATATGAACATATAACGTATGCCAAACACACACAGTCTGTTTGTTTTGTGTGTGTGTGTGTGTAAAGAAATTGTCGCAATGCAGTTGCAGTTTTTGAGTTTGGCGAGAAAAGTTGGTGTTTGAGTTTCGAGTCGAGTCGAGTTGAGTTGAGTTGAGCTGCGTTTTCCATTTTTTCCCAGGGCTTAAAGTTTGTACAGCAGCGCAGCATGTGGTTAACTTTTTTGTTGTTGTTGCTGTTTTTTATAGTCAGCTGGTTTACGCCAGTTGGAAAATTGAAAGTGAAAACTGCCGAACTGACGCAGCTGTTGTGGAAATAATTCATAAATTGAGCGCGAATATTGCGGCAAAATAAAATACAGAAAAGTTGAAAAGTCATTTCAATATCCAAACGATGATTAAGTATGCAAATTGGCGCCTTGACAACTAAAAAAAAAAAAAAAACAAACCAAAAACTTTTATTGATTAAATATTGACAGATTCTTTTAATTACAATTACATACAATTAAATGAACTGTATAAGTTTTTAAAGCGATATTTTAGTAAATATATTGAGTTTGTAAAGAATAAATTCTGATTAATAAAAGACTTAAATTTAAGTTTCCTTACACCTTCAAAATTTGTATTTTTATATTTTTGCTCATTTTATAGTTTATTTTTATTATTTTAAATATATTTATTAGTAACTTTATCTTAACAATTCAAACTCTGAACAGCCTCAACTATTGGTAATTAATATATTTAATTATGGCCACAGATAATTGTTCAACTCCCTTTTTAAGCCGCACTTTCAAGTGGCTGCAACACAAAAGCTTTGCACACACACACACACACACTAACACACACGTATACAATTGGCAATCAGTGTGTGTTTTTTCACAAAAGGATCATACTTATTGGGTGTCCACGCACAGTTAACGACATTTAATTACAAGCAGCACATGCACTCGACATGCAGCTCAATTACATGCACACCAACAACAAAAACAACAAAAAAACAGATGCAATTTTAAATTTAATTAAATAATTAACGCCATGGCAAATGACTGTAAAAAACATGACCATGATGCATGTGTAAAAATAAAATGCAGCAAACAAGGTAAAAGAAACGCCCGACAATAAACATGTATTGGGCGTTTTATGCCAAAAGTGGGCGTGGTCTGAGTCAATCATTGCAATTTCAAATTAATTATTGATCAATATTGGTAATAATCAACGGCAAAAAAATAAACATTAAACGCAGTCCAAAAGTGAGGACACTTGTACAAATTAGAATTAATATTTAGTCAATAAAATTAACAAGTGGCAAAAATACAAAATAAATAAAAGCATAAAAAATGGAACTGGCAAACAAGACAAAAGTTTTTGCAGTATATTTATTTGTCTGCAAAAAAAGGGATTAAAATACTCTGAAATTTTTATTTAAGTGCAACGTTAATAGGGAATTTTTTTAATGGTGTAAAAATGTTAAAAGTTTTTACAAATGGACATACCTAGCTCAAAAAGTTAATTAAAAAAGTCACTTAGAAATTTTTTACTAATAAAATAGAGCTAACTATTGAATAAAAGTAAAGGAAAAATGTTTCTATTGCGTGTTTGGATTCAAAGTATTTTTTTTTTAACGTATAAAAAATGCATTTTAATATTAAATATGACTTTTACTTTGGGCTAGTTGGTTTTAAAATATTCTTAATATATAATAAAGTATGTTATAAAATATATAAAATTTGCAATACAAACAAAAAATATATTTCTATATAAATATTTTCTTTTAAGCTAACTTTATAATATTTTTAAGTAAGAATATCAGTTAGACAAATATGTTCCTTAAAGATTTCAGCAAATTTAAAAACCTCTTCTTTATTTTTAACTCATTTGCAGACTCAAGGTGGACAACAATGGTGGTGCCTGGTGTCCCAAGCATATGGTTTCGCGTGGCTTGAAGGAATATCTGCAAATTGATCTGCTGCAGGTGCATTTGGTGAGCGCCATACGCACCCAGGGTCGCTTTGGCAAAGGTCAGGGCCAGGAATATACCGAAGCCTATGTGCTGGAATACTGGAGACCGGGCTTTGACAAATGGCTGCGCTGGAAGACCATACAGGGCAAAGAGGTGAGTAAACCCCACACAACCTCTTTCTCTCCTACGCTCTCCTACGCTCTCTCACGCTCTCTGCACATTCACACATTAATCATGAGAGGAGCGATAAGCATCGCAATTGCCGCAAGCCACGAAACAGATACAAAATGTATCTACATCTTTAGGCTGCACAATTTACGTGCGAATTATCGCGAGGCAAGCAAGAAAGAGACAGAGAGAGGGGGAGAGAGAATTGCGTAGGTGTCGCCTGTGTGCCTCCAGCTGCATGCAGCACGTAGCCGTTCCATCGATTTATTGTGTGCCGGGCTAAGAAAATCAATTTGGACGCTTTTGTTTTTTCTCCATCTCTCTTTACGGAGCTCAAATTCCCCCACCTACACTCACTCACTATTCCAGCTGGAGCATTAATAACGTTTCTTTTTTTTACTCTTTGTATCTCGCAGATACTTCCTGGCAATATAAACACCTACAGCGAGGTGGAGAACGTGCTGCAGCCCAGTATCTTTGCTTCGAAGGTGCGCATCTATCCCTACAGTCAATACGATCGCACCGTTTGCCTGCGCGCCGAGATCGTTGGCTGTGCCTGGGAAGGTAAGAAGTGGTCCATAACCATTGCCATGAATTATAGAAAACATTGCAAGTCCCCCTCCCCCAGCCCCCTCACTTACTTGCCCCAACGTTGTCGGAGTCGCACTTGTTCGTGCCCCACGGCTGGCAAACAGCCAAAGTGTATTTTTTGCTTAGCTGCAGCAGCCTGGGCGAGTGTGTTAAAATATTCTTAAGACAAATCGAAGCTGTCATACTCTAGCATATTATTTACACTTATCGATTTTTAATAGAGTATCTGGTTAATAGGTGATAAATATGGAATAGCAGGTTACCTTAATAATATATTAATGTTCAAGCAAAAAATAAATAAATAATAAATTAAAATATATATGACACTTTAAAATATTTTTCTATAATTTCTGCATGACTTTTTAAATAAATTAAAAATAATTTAATATAATTTTGGGAACTCTTATCAATATATTTTTTTAAATCTTACAAAACAGGTTTTTTTACTTAAGTAAGTTTAAAATGTCTAAAGCAGTTTTTATTGCACAAAATTTCTAAACATGTTTTAACAAAGTACACAAGAAACCAATTGGATCCCACTTGCAGTTAGTGTATTAAAAAGTATCTGCAAGCATGCAATCAAGCGTGCGACCGGTTTTGATGACTTTGTTTTGCATTTTGGGAAGTCCGTGTCCGAAGCGAAAAGTTTAGTTATTTTCTTTTATTGTATTATTAAAGGTCTTGTTGTGCCACAGTTGTTAGCCAGTTGCATGTTGCATAAATAATTACCAGTTTTTAGGCGAGGTTTATTACATTTTAAAAGAATTTTAATGTAACTCGAGCAGCGATACATAAATTATGAATAGTAAATAGGCACAAATCGCCTTTCACTAACTTCTTTAACAATTTCAACCTATTTTTTTTTTTTTTTTGTGCAGAGGGCATTGTCGCCTACAGCATTCCCAAGGGCGTTCAGCGAGGCATGGAAATCGATCTGTCCGACAAGACCTACGACGGCCATGAGGAAGGGGATCGCTTTGTGAATGGACTTGGCCAGCTGGTGGATGGACAGCGCGGCAAGGACAACTTTCGCATGGATCTCAATGGCTTTGGTAAAGGTAAAAATAAGTAGTTTACATGAAGTACTTTATGGCACATAAAGTCTTAAAATGTTGCACATAAAAGTCACATAAAGACTCATTTGAATTTATATGTAGTGGAGATTAGAGTAGTTTGGGCTGTTATAATTTTCAATTATTATTAACTTCTACTTACAGGTTTTGAATGGGTTGGCTGGCGTAATGATACTTTGTTTGGCCGACCCGTGGAAATCACATTTGAATTTGAAACTGTGCGCAATTTCAGTGCTGTCATTATACACACAAACAATATGTTCTCCAAGGATGTTCAGGTAAGTCACAATATAGAAAACTAAACTACACTAAACACTTAACCACTGAAAATAACCATTAATGTCAACGGCAAGCCGCAATTGCATTTCATCACAATTAATTTTTATTGAATACTTCAACATGAGACTGTCAATTGCGGACAGATAAATTGGCTCTTTAAAAATAACAACAGCAAGCAACAAGCAAATTATATAAACAAAATGTGGCTGCGCCTTTTGTTTGGAAATCATAAAAAATCAACAGCCGCCGCAAGGTCCGATACGCAAAGCCCCTACCATTCCCCTCCACCCCCTACCATCAATTCGACGCGGGGCAGACAAACTGGCGGCGGCAAACTGAGCAAATAAATGCTAAACAGTTCCGACAACAACAACCGCAGTAATAATAATAAAATATCGTCAGACAGAGTTGGTGTTGTTTCTCATACATATAAACAAAGCAAACACGAAATCGAACCTAAACAAACCAAGAATTGATACGAACTCAACGATCTGACTCAGGTGGCACTTGAAATCGGGTTGCTATATAGAGTCAATTTTCTTATACATACGTTGTGGTCTCTCTTTATCGAATGTAAACATTGAATGTTTTTTGTTTTGTTTAAAGGGGGCTGGCTGGCCATAAAACAGAACAGAGCCAAGTCCATTGACCCAAATTATGCTGGCAATGTGTTAAATGCTAGATTAAGTTAGATATGAGCTTGTTGACTGATAACAACAACCAAAAAATTGTTGTTTTTTTTTAGAAAAGGTAGCAGCACTAAACGTAATTAAAGTCTTGCCTCAATTTGATTGCATTTCTCTTGCAACAGCCAAAAAAAAAAAAAAAAACTTTCTTCATGTCATAAATATCTTGTTACATTTCCTTACCTGACAGCTTCAAGTATCGTACGACAGTTTAATAATTTTTTATATTGCGCCCGCTGTTTGATCTTATCAGAATATTTGTAGCTACAGCAATATAACTCCCCCCACCAATCCCAACTGCAGTTCCATATGCTTGTCAAATTTGTGTCACATTAATCTAGAATCTTTTTTTTTTTTTTTTTTGGGCGTGTTGGGCAGACACAGATAACTAAAGTATCAATAATTATGCATTTAATATGTACCTTTTTATTGGTGATAAGTTAAACATGCTTTTCATTTACTGAATACATCTAAGGGACAATGCCGATGGGTGATTAAAAGGTTTATAAAGGTGAAACATAACACAGAAAATAGTTATTGCTATTGTGATTTATTTGTAGATATAATCCAACCTTCTCATTGCCTTTAAATATGACTAACAAGCATCTTTAGGCTGTTTATACTTTAATAAACAATTTATTTTCTTATCTTTACTAACGAGTCTCTACATTTTTAAGCCATCATTAACATTTCCACATGCTTTTCAGCTCAAATCCATCGTTAGAGATTGTCACTCTAGATAGCGCTTAAAGATTTTCCATCTCCATCTCACATTCTGCTGACGTAATTAACCACAAAGTATGCAGCCAATTGGCAGCAGCTTCAAGCGGCACACATAAAATTTCAATTACCACAAATTTTCTTTTCGGGCTTTGATTTGTTGCCGCCATTTGTGAACGTGAAGCTTAGCTAAGGTGAATTTGGGGCTGCACTCGAACAGACTCTATGGGGTGGTGCTGACGGTGGTGGTGGTGCTGCTGCTGTTGACGGCAGTCTGGTCTACCTGGTTTTGTGGCGTCTGGGCTACATTGGACAGTGGTGCCAAAGCTTCCATTTGTGAATATATGCTTAAGATTTACTTTTTAATTTTCAATTAGTCGCTTGGCTAGAAAATAGTATCTCCCTTAATAAAGAGGGTTATGGATGCCGATTAAAAATACATATGAGTAGTACATATAGCTTATAATGTCTGATAACCTTTCTATTACATTTTCATACATATAGAACTTTCACACTACTTTTGGATACTTTTATTTATCTTATTTTATTTAAAACTAGATATTTTATTTAAATATGAGATACAAAACTTTCACACTTCTCTAAGATACTCCTATTTATCTTATTTAAATTTAAACCAGATATTTGAATTTAATATGAAATACAATTTTAGGTTCCACACTTATGCCTGAAAAATCTGTAATCGCAACCACAGTGCATTATTGACCATTCGCTTTATGGTTGCCATAATTTACACAGAATCAACGACTTCGCCGCCGCCATCGTCATCATCATCTTCGTCTTCGTCTCTTAGTTGCTATAATTCTTATTTTTATGATTTTTCATTACCATTTGCTTGGCCAGCGCCATTCGAAATGGCCCATAAGTCATAAAATTACTTAGAGCAGCTCTCTTTTTAGTCGGGTCTGAACCTGGTCGTGCAATAAATACTCAAAATGCCATTTGTGATGCATTTGATAAGCCCGAAAATTATGCTAATTGCGTTTTAATTATGACACGCGTGTGGCTGTTGCACCTTTCACCGCTTACCTCACCCCGCAACCCACTCCAAGTTGAAGTCATTACATGTCAGATTTTCGATAAGCCTCCCTTGAGCTGTTCGGTTAGCGTCTGCTTTGTTTGACTTTGACTTTAGCATTTCTAATGAGCCTGACTCTTCTTCTTCTTCTGTGTACTCTTTAAAATGCGTGCTCAGATTTATAGTCCCCGATTAAGACATTTGTCGATGTGAGGGGTCAACATATATATGTGTGGTCCTATTAATTAGTGTGTGTGCAGAGGCTTAGTCTCTACAGATTGTTTGTCTCGCTAAGTGCCTGACTTCCGTTAGGGAGTTGGGCTGGGAAAGTTTGTTGGAAAATAGTTGGACAGGTGGGTTTTGGAAAAGGACTTAGCGATTAGTTGGTTAAGTTACTTTGAGCTTACTAGTTTTAAGATATTTTTATATTACCTTAACTGTTATGAAACTTGTTTCGCATGTCAATTTCTCTATTTAACCCACAATAATCAGCTAACTAGCCCAAGTAATCTATTGATATTCACTACATTAAACAAGCAATACAAAGTCCAAGTGACACCTTCGACAACAACTCATTAGCCATGCTCAGTCAGCCCGAATGACAATGGCAAAGACAACACTTACACATCCGGCTGCTGCCATAAAAAGTGCCACAACAAACCAAGCCAAAAGTCTTCTGTTTTTTGTTTTTTTTTTTATCACTTCCGTGGAACGTTCGTAACTGAACTCTGTCCAGCTAACAAATATGAGAAAACAAACAAAAAAAATAATAAATGTGTTAACTTTAATTATTATTCCACTCACACACACACACACACACGCGAACACACACACAACAAAGTAGTCGCTGTCCAATTTCGTTACTCATCTCGCCTGCCCTTGTCTGTTGCAGGTGTTTGTGCACGCCAAAGTTTTCTTCAGCATTGGCGGACGCCAGTTCAACGGAGAGCCCGTACAGTTCTCGTATATGCCGGACCAAGTGCTGGATCATGCACGCGACGTGACAATCAAATTACATCATCGCCTGGGGCGTTATCTGCAGTTGCATTTGTATTTCGCCGCCCGCTGGATGATGCTCAGCGAGATTACATTTATATCAGGTAAGAGATGCCACCCGCTGGGCCAACAACAAAAGACGACAACAACAAATAATTCAGAGGGAAGTGAAAACTGAAAACTGTTGCCGTACAAATTATTTTATTAAAAATATATGTATGTATGTTGTATGTAACATGAGCACGCAAAACGTGCAAAGAAAAAACAAGTGTTGCCAGATAAAAAGGGTTAACTGGGTTGTTGCCACCTTTCATTCTTGCCCTGTTTGCTTGCTTGCTTGCCACATGGTGCGCCACTTGCAATAAATGCGAATGCATTCGTTGTCAACGTCACTGACGAAAGAGACGGTGAGCGGGGAGGGGTATATGATGTGTGACTCTGTTTGTTTGTAGCTTAAATTAATTTTTTATGCTCGTTCCCGTTGACTTGTTACTGGATTTAAGACCATTGATAGAGCCACAGATTGCATGAACAGCAATATTAATTTGGTTAGTTATGGTACAAGGAGTGTAAGAGATATAAAGGGTAATGAAATCAAAAGAAAATTGGCGTGTTTGCAAGATTTAAGTTAAAAGCTTGCCATTTGACTGTATTGATGTATTTTTATAGCAAATATACTACATACATATGTATTTTTTAAAAGTATTTAATTGGAAAAAACCTTAAAAATATTCAACAAATAGGGGAAAATACTTAAAATATATGTTAAATATTTTAATTAAGCCTTCTACTTAACTAAACTTATAATTGTAAGAATCATTACAAAAAAATTTAAAAGAAAAAAGAAATTAAATATTTTTTTTTACCTTTTCAAATACATCTGTCATTATACAGTACTATACACATATCTATGAGCTATATTTATTTATCTTATTTTATTGCTCTTAATTTAAATCACAGTATGAAAAATGCTAGATTTTTTACATAGTCTAAAAATCAACACAAGAAATTTCATTTTAGGCAAACCTTTAATTTTCCTTTTTAAAATTATGCCTAAACCAATAGTGCTGCTCTGGCAGTATTTCATTTTAGCCCTGCCACGCCTCTGCACTTTTATGGGCTAAACAGCAAGCCGTAAAGCTTTTATTTACCTGAACCAACTGTTCAAATTGCATAAGCTCTGTGAATGGGGGAGGTGAGGATTGGAGTAAAAACTCTCTCTCTGTTAAATACTCACACACGGCTTGTTTAGAGCAAGTGGCTATAACAAAGTACAACAAACGTTGAACATAATTTACCCGGGCTACAACTACAAAACTCGGCTCTTCAAACATAAACTGCAACAGCCACTGCAATGCCAACAACAACAAGAACTTAAAGCAATTGAAAATTCCACTGACACTAAAAATTCGTTGCGCATTTCATTAAAAACCTCTGGCAAACGACTCGAACTGGAACAAACTCCAACTTCAACTGCAACTCGAACTCTAACTCGACTCTTCTGGATGGTGCAAAATATATTACCAGCTATGAACCAATTTTTACTTAACTCACATCCAGCTGTGAGCTTTGTATGTGTGTGCTTGTGTGTTGTGTGTGTGTGTGTGTGTGTGTGTTGTGTGTGCAATTGTGCATAGAGTGATACAAAGCAGGCTGACTGAGAGTGGACAGGGAAAGAGAGAACGAGAGCGAAGCGAGTCAGCCATTGTAACAAGGAATAGGAAACGGAAGCACACACACACAGAACGAAAGACAGAGCAACAGATAGAGCGAGATAGAGCAGAGAGAGAGAGAGAGGAACGCAGGCATATGCTGCTTGAACACTACAACTAGAAAGAAGCAAAGCACAAGGATATTGTGAAAATTAAATGAGTTGCATTACTTTTGTGCATTTGAAATTTGCAACTCAATGAGCATGCACACAGAGTGCAGATAGAGTCCGGGGGGAGAGTGTAAGAGAAAGAGAGAGAGCGCGTCTCGATAGCATTGGTAACGGCAACATCGTGCTTTCCTGTCTCAAGCTTCCTCTTTTTACACGTTGCATAATAAAGCAAGTTGCACAGCTTTTTAATGCTCTATATGCTGGAAAAGATATGAGAACTTTAAAGTAAAGTTGGTCAAACATAAAGATTAGGCTGCTGAAAGATGCATGAATGAACAATGAATCGTTAGTGAAGTATGTAGTTGCTTTCTCAGTAGGTTTTTTCTTAATAAATCGTAATTGAAATTATCTACAAAGAATTAAAATTTTTAATGAATTTAAAAAACATTTACATAATGAATTTCATGTTTAATAATTTTTTTTTGTAGTAAGTAAACAGCATTTTAAATACGTCTACTTAAGCCATATGCCCGCGTATTGGAAAGGGAATTTAATCATCGACTTGCCTCATTTGCGATTCTCTTTTGTTTGCCTTTGCCATTGGCGCTTGGCTGTGTCTTAGTTCGTCTTTGCTTACAGATTTCCTTTTTTTTTTTGTTCTCCCTTTTGTAGCGTTTCTTTTTGAAATTTTTTGTTTGGCTTTATTTCTCTTCTTTTTTTTTTAGCTGGAGCGTATTTAAGCTGTGCAAGTGCTTTGCTTTATAAATCAATAACATTGCAATATATTTTTGCATACTACCCCACACTTCACCCCACCATTTTCCTAGATTTGTTTTTACCCGACTCGACTTTGTTTGTGTGCTTGGATTTTGATGCATTCTGTTCCGGCAGCCATTCATTCAGTCAGTCAGTCATTTAGACAGTTAGTCAGTGAGTCAGTCAAGCATTCGTTCGTTGCATACAAATTCATTTCAATAACTTCGCTGCTGCTGCTACTACTGCGCTTTAAATCCTTCTGCAATTTCCCTCGCTTAATCCTTTCTAATTGAAAATCGTTTTGTATTCGAGATCTAAGAGTGCCTTTAGATTTTGTGTGTGTGTGTGTGTGTGTGTGTTGGTGGGTGTATATTTAGTATGGTAATGCGGATAAATTTGTGTATAGTTGAAAGCATATGATGATGCAGTTGATTTGCTGCATTGTAGAATACTACTTGGCTTCTTCTTCTCATCTCATCTGGCCTTGAGCATTCGAGAGTAAATTGCAACAGTGTGCGTCATTTTGCATTTTGGAATTCCGCTCGTAATTTGCTTAATGGTTGAGTTGAAGTGCCATTGCCAAAGTGCATTGATATTGAAAGCATTAAATTGCCGAAGTGCATAATGCAATCAATGCACAAGCAGCAGCAGCAGCAGCAGAAAAGGAAGGAAACTGCAACTGTGGCAAACAATGAGATGTTAATGGAGGTCACGTGCATTGCAAATGATTAAGATGTTCCTACAAGTACAGACAAACATATAGTTTTGTTCAGTTCATATGCATATGTATATGTGAAAAGTTCAGCTGACAGGAAATTAAACATAAATCTATAACTAATTTTGGTATATGTTTGTAAATCAAATTATTATTTTTTAATAACAGAAATGGTACAAAAATAAAGCTGCATTATGTATAAGCTCACCCATTAAAATAATTAGTATTGGCAACAAAACTACAGTTTAATTAAAAACGAATAAAATATTCATGACACTCAAAATAATGTTTTTACAATATATTACGTATGCATTCTTATCATAATACGTTTATTCAATCAAAAAGAAAACTTTTTATATTAATTAGGTCGACAAAAAATTCTATAATTCTACATAAAAAAAGTTATAGCTAAAAATGCAAAAGTTAAGTATCTTAAGCACCTTTTAAGTTATTTTTTAATGCCAAAAACTCAACTATCTCGACATTTTAACTTTCTAAAAGTAAACCCTCTACACTGCCGTGCTCTTATCCATCCATGTGTTTTATCATAATCTCTATCGCTGCCCTGCACCACTCGAAATTTGAAGTGGTACACTATTAACATTTTGTCTCTGGCAGCGTCAAACAAATTAACATATTTTAGGTTCGCATTGGTTCAGCGAACATATGACAGCGACATTTTTGGAGTACCGACTAGCCAATTCCCAGCGGTTCTCTCTCTCTCTCCTAGCTAAACTTTGAACGCTTGAAGCATTGCCCAAACCCACAGCAGAATGGCAAAATTTTGTTGCCTCTGCTATTTGCATGGCAAATTCAAACACACGAAAGTAAACAAAAAACTTTTGTGCCAACAGAACAACAAAAAAAAGTTGACGCCAAAGAAAATAGACGACACGCGGCGACAACAATAACAAATAGAAACAAAAGCAACAACAGCAACAACAAATAAGCAAACAAGTTCAAAATCAATGCCAAGAGCTGTTAAAATTTGCATTTCCCTCAACGGTTTTTGTCGAAAATTTCAGTTCGTCTCTTTCGTTCGCCGTTTTTGTGTTTTTAAATATCGCAAGCGGAGTTCAACAAACGCTTGAGGCGGAAATGCATTTGGAAATTGTGCTCCCAACCAGGATAACCATTTCGGGCTAACAAAACAAAAGTTCGCACAGTCCACTCAGTCCGCTGGGTAAACATGGAGGGACTCGGAGCTGTTGTTATTGACGACTGTCTGGTCTAGGTCTGGATCTGGGTCTGGGTTTGGGAGTTGGATTTTTGTCGCTTCTGTTTATTGTCTGCTGTCTGCGAAAGGTCAACAGCAAACACAATGCACACGCTTCAACGCCTGCTCTAGTATTTATGGCGGCGATGGCAGCACCTAAAAGTATGCAACACTAATTGGCACTCAACGCAGCGCGTTCTTCTTCTTCTACTTCTGCTTCTGCTTCTGCTCGTTGACATTCCACTGAAGAGCAGCAGCAGCTCATTTATCATAATAATCGCGCTCTTCTCTCTCTCTCTCTCTCTGTCGGTCTCACTCCCTCTAATTGCTTAGTAAGACCCATTAGCTTAGTTGGTTTATCAAGACGGGCAGCTGTCTGTCTCTCCCTTCCCTCCTCCAACAGCGTTAGCTGCAATCTTTATGCAGCCTATTTAGCTTGCAAATGAGCGAAATTCTCAATGCATTCTAGCCTACATTCTCACTCAATGTCTTTCTCACTCACACACTGTCTCTTTCTCTCTCTATCTATGTTTGCAGCACCCGTTGTGGGCAATTTCACAGATGAGGAGCTGCTCAATGTGCCGCCTTCAAATGGCGCCGCTGTGCCAAACACATCGGAATATCCGCTGCAACGCGACGAGGTGGGCCGTTCCCTTAGCAGCGGCGGGGAGAGGAGTCAACATACCACCCAAGGTAAGTGCATTGGCGACAGATTATCGTAAAATGTGCCGGAAATTGCAAGCTTACGAGTTATGTTCCTAACCATATACATATACACTATCGAGGTAGTTCATCCACTAAGACCTTTAAAACTGAGTGCAATTATTGCGAGTTGATTTTACAAATATTAAATTTGAACTTGTCTTAAAAGTGAATGACATTTAAGTTGAATAGTATCCTTTTGAAACATTTGCTTTTATTAAAGTTAAATAATCAACTTTTAGAGTATTTTTAAATCACTGCCATTAAATTTATAAAAACTCTCCCTTATTCAGCATGATTTAAGCTCCATAATAACTAAGACTCATCATTTAAACAATGAGAGCTAGCCAATAAACAAAAGCACATAAATATTATTTTCCGTTTGCCGCAACAACTGTGAAAAAGTTTTTCATTAAATACTTGCTGCTGCACATTTTTTCTCATCTTGCCACAGAGTTCTCTTGCTTTTTTATTGTTGCACATCGTGGAATTATCTTTTACCCTCGTTCTCGTTTGCAGTTATCTCGCCGAAACCCATTGACCATCAGGAGCCGGAAACAAGTTTCGTTGGCGTCATAATCACAGTGCTGGCAACAATTATACTCTTCCTGGTCGCTATTATACTTTTGATAATAGCTCGCAATAAGCGCGGACGCGGACGTGGCAATGTTTTGGATGCATTCCAGCATAATTTCAATCCGGACACGCTCGGTGGCGTTGATAAGCGACTCAATGGCAATGGCGTCTTAAAGGTACACACACACACACACACATACTAATACAATCAACTGACGTCTAGTTTGGCCACTAACCGGATGACATGAAAAGTGCATAAACTGCTGTCGCTCTGTGGGCTGTGAACTGCCACCCAAAATGCATGTCAAATGTCAACCAAAAAAAAAAAAAAATTCAAAAATTGCTGCTAACGCACAAAGGTTTTTTGGGGAGAGAGAATCCTGGCTCCATATGCTGGAATCATGATTAAAAACTGTACTGTAGCTGGTGCCAACAAAAAAGAAACTAGGCGTCAATTTTTTTCTACTCTTCTGTGTTTTTTTTTTGCTGCCACATATGTGATGAATTTTTTGTTTTCTTTCACCTTTCTGCCCTTAGGTGGTCACAACAATGGATGACAATGAGTCGTCCATTGACAAGAACAGTCTGTACCATGAGCCCTTCAATGTGAACATGTACACGAGCGCCGCCAGTGCCTGCTCCATGAATGACCTGCAGCGTCAGCATGTAACTCCAGACTATACAGGTGAGTTAACGCAAAAACTGAGCTGGAGGTTGAAGAGCTTGTTGCCTGGCCATGGGTCATAAACAGCGGCTAAAGCTTTTTACTGCTACTGCTGCTGCTGCTGCTGCTGCTGGTGTCGCTGGTGATGAGTTTGATGTTTTGCGTCCTGCCTGTGACAGGACATGCAAATGTTTCTGCAACGTTGCAGGCAAAAACCCCAAAAACAAAACAACACCAAAAAAAAAAAAAAACAAAGAGACAAAGTTGCAAGAGATGCGAAGCAATGCTTAATTTAGCGCACAACATGAGAGTCTACTGTGATGGACTTTGCCAACGGCACTGAAGTAGCAACAACAACAGCAGCAACTCCAGCAAACAAAAAATAACGGTGTGCGCGTTGTTCACGCCGCAGGACATCATATTGAATTGCTTAGTCGCCAGACGCAGGACAAACTAACAGAAAAGGGTATGACAAAAGGCTTGTGAATTTGGTGACTGTTTTTGGCAACAAAAATCTGTACTTAAAATCACATAGTTTTTATAAAGTCAGATAAAACTTGTGTTAAAAAAAAAAATAACACACTTTAAGACTTTTCAATTCTAAAACAATAATTCCATGAAAATGCTTTTATGATATAGTTGTTAAAAAAAATATTTACATAAAAAAGTTAAATGTTTGTTGAAACTTACATTAAAAATAATTATTGTATTTCTTAAAAAGTTAACTCAAAGTTAACTCAAAAACAAAACACTCAAAATCTAAACAATATCTAAGACAGTCTCATACATAAATGAAATGCTAGCTAACTTTACTTAATCCGCTTAGAAGTTTCTGCCAATAGCCAATAATAAGTCAAAATCCCTTCGAATAGTAACCAACATACCTTAAGCTGCCCAGTTAAGATTTAAAAGAAGATAATAACTAAGCTCCAGAAGAGTAACTAACTGTCAGTACACAAAACCTTTGGTTGTAACTTTTTCGTGTTACATGTGAGTTGTTTAATTGCCAAATGAAAATGTAGCGTTGCTGGCTCTTTTTTTGGGTTACGACTTTGGCAACATAATTTGTAATGAATTCTAATGTCTTGTGTGCGCCGCCTAAAGGCGTGCTAGACATTTCTTCTTTTTTTTTTTGCAACTCTGGCGTTTATATCGAAGGGACAGACTGAGAAATTGTGAGCCAAGCGAAGCATGGCACATAAAATCGACAACATGCAGGACATTGTTTGCACACATTCCTCGGTCGTCATCATCATCATCATTATGATCATTATGATTATCATGGTCATTGTCATCGTCATCATCAACGTTTATGGCACGCCTTTCATGCGCTCGAGTCATTTGCCAAAAAGTTTTCTGATGTTGCCTTTGGGTGCATTTTATAACTGGGCAGCAAATATTTGTCATCCAACCCACCAGCCCCTCCCCCTTCCACTCTTTGTCTGTTCGTTGCCATAATAATTTAATTTAGCTCAAATAAATTATAACTTTAGCCATGGAACTCTTCTCGACTCTCTCTCGTTCCCATTGCCAGCACTCGTCACAGTCTCGCGCGTACCGCACGCTTCAAATTGAGTGCTTCAAACTTCGTTGCAGGAAAACTTGTGCCTTTGCCACACACACACACACACACTCGGCACTCAACTCCTCCACACACACACACACACTCACACTTGAATTAAAGTCCATTTTTGAAATCAACTGCCAATTTGCACGGCTCCACAACCTCCTTCTTCCCGTAGAGTTGGTAGAAAAAAACTCCACATAATAACATTGCATGCAAATAAACATGGCAATAAGCGTGAGCCCAAGCACGAAACTCGTTTAAAAGCAGGTCGCAATTTGCACAGCTACACATGAGGCAAACGAATACTTCATTTACAGTCTTTGAGTGAATAGTTTATGAATGTATTTTGAACTTAAAGAGACGCAATTCAATTCACAAATTAATCATACATAAGTTGATTTTATTTGTTTGTAAAATTTAACGTTGTTTAATATGAACAGCGGCATTGAAACTTTAAAAACACCTTTATTTATTTATGGAAATTTAAATAAACGCAAAAAGTAATTCAAAGTTGAATAATAAAATGAATTTCAATAAAATATATTGCATACTCTTAGGATCACAAAATAATTAGTTTTTATTATTATTATTATTTTTTTTTTATTTTTTTTTTAAATAACCTTTTTATTATTAATGTCGCAGGAAGCGTGTAAAGGGAAGGGTAATATGGGTACAGAGGGAACCTTAACTTATATATTTACAAAATGTACAAGTTAGAAAATCGGTGGGATGAACTTTCTTCAGACGTCGGAGGGGTAAAGGGTCGGCAAGATTGTACGCCAACGGGTTTGGGTGCACCGCGAGCTTGTCGGCGTATCGGCTGCTGTGGTGGTTGATTTAGTCCCCGACCAGTACTAGTCTCAGGTCCCTTTGGATAACACTGTTGGTAACATACCAGGGAAACCCGGATGCATGCCGAGCTGCACGCGTTTGGACGACCCTTAGCCTGTCGAGCTGGATAGCATAAGTCCAAGTAGGCGTTAGGATGGCTTTTATCAACAGAGTCTTGGTTGACAATTGGAGCTTGCTAGATCGCAGGAGCCAGTCAAGCTTTTGTAGTTTTTGCAGGCACTTAGCTTTGACTGCTGTAATATGGGCTCTCCATATCAATTTTCTGTCCTGGTGGACACCCAAGTAGCAGTGCGAGCTGACAGAGTTAATGTTCCACCTATTTTGTGATCGCACCATCCTTCATGGCTATTTCCTGAAGAAGTTGGGGGTACTTTAGCAATAATGTTTGGCATGGCTTCCGTTTGCTGATGGTGGTGCATTACACTGCCACTCAAGAAGGGTCCAAGTAAAGTTGTATACAGGGGACAAGATCTTTCACTTATTAAGGTTGGAGTCTAATGTTCCATGTGGTAAGACCATCGCTCCAGTTTCGCATGCAGATTACTGGCTGCTCGTGGAATTAAAGGCTGGATTTTCACCTGACCAGTCTTTAAGAGTACGGACTCGCACAGAGGCGCGAATTTCTGCGGGAGTTGCACCAGCAATCTCCTTCATCGATTCAAAGTCGATGGACTTCGGCTGTGAAGCATCGTTGTCCATAGTTGACAAATTAGATAAAAAGTTTGTTCCTAGCGATGTTGATTGCAATCGAGTTATTCGCCTGTCATCCATGTTTCGATATATTTCTGTCGATAGCTGTGGTGGTTGGCTAGTATCTGACAGTTGCCACTTTTGTGCTGACGAGGCCGAAAAAATAAATTTTTTGTGAACAGAGTCCAAAGTTTGTGCAGTTACTGCACACGAAAATACACTGTTTTTGCCGAAAAATTTAGATTTTACGTAGAGCGTTAACCACACGTATGTACACTTCAACTGCTTGATACCGACTGTCTGATGCAATTTTAAAGTTGTGCAGATTTGTTTTGTACTTTGCTCGTGTCAACTTTTCAAAACTATTTCAAAACTGTAAATGACAAAATGTTAAATGGACTTTCAATGCCAAAAAGGAGCTGAAACTCTGTATGACGAAGACTGAAGGATGCAGACATTTGTCTCTTTAGCATATCCGTTTACACTTCTGCCTCATGCACAATAAATCAGCGCCTAGTTGCAGAATTCTTCACCATTCTCTTCTCTTCTCTTCTCCTCTCTGTCCTCTGCACTTTTCAACTTTCTATGCGTTCTTCTTCTTATTTTTTTTGAAATTTAATTCGCAATGTGTCTTTTGCTGCAGGTGCAAATAGTTTAGTATGCACTCCATTTGGGGTGTTTCTCTGTCTGTTGGGGGCGTGCCACCACTGAGGTGTTAGTCAAACGGTGGGCGTGACAGTCGGCCTGTGCCACTGATGCGTTATGCGTCAACACACGGTGTATGCGCAATATCAAGTTTTTTTTTTTTTGCTGAGTCGCTTCAGCGGCAATAAAGCGCAACAGGGAAATCTATAGCATTATGTAAATGTTTGCCCCCAAGAAAGGGGAATATGCCGCCTTATGGCAAACTTGTCACACTCTCACACACTACTGCCTAAACGAGGGAAATGGCTATCGGTTGTTGTATTTGGGCTGGGTTCCAAAACCTGTACGGTCAGCAATTAAAAAGTATAGATGAGTGACTGTTATGAAAAAACAGTTTTTGATTTTGGTTAAATAATTTTAAAAAAAAATTAAGTCTTTATTTATATATTTTTGCCTTAAAACTATATTTTATTTATTTATTGTCAAAAAATAATGATGAGTAAAGTCAGCAAACGTAAAAATATTTTATTACATATTTCATACGCACCGTTGACACACAATCACTAGGCAAACGTCAATAAAGACTTCTTAACAACTCGATAATTGATGGCTTAAAGAAAAGTGCCATGGCTCACCTGATTTCTGCCATTGTCGAGTGTAAAGCCTTTGGCAAAATCTGGTTGGAAATGCGCATTTAAGAGTCGATAAATTCTTGCCAATTAAACTAATTGCCAGACAACATTCTTTGCTAAATAAACTTAGATATAGAACATAAATTTATCTAGAACTAATAAATAATATTTGTGGATTAAAGCTCTAGTCATTTTCCTTGTGTATTCGTCAAGGCTTCAACTTAAGTAGCGCATTTGTAGATTTTTGCAATCTCAAGTTGAGAGCGTAAGGCCACAAAACTTCAGTGCAACTTCAAAACTAAGGCACTGATTGCTCAAATACATAGATAGACATAAGGACTCTCTAACACACACACACACACACACATGCACATTCAAGACAACTTGCATACGAATTTTGCACAGTCGTCGAAAAGTTTTGTCATTAACGTTCGTTGTCTGACTGTCTGTCTGTCTGTCTCATTGGCCATCTCTTTCGCACTGTCTGTTATTTTATGTTTTTCCACTAGTTTTTAGTACGAATGCAAAAATGACAGGCAACACACTGAGACAACAGACAGACAATGAGCCGCACACAAACTAAATAATGTTATTACAACAACAATAAAATTAAAACTTGTCTGTAGGACAGTGTTAAGAGTGCGAGCGAGATAGCACAACGCCAAGTTGCAATTAATTTCATTTAGTTTTTTGCCACACGCCATTTTCTCTCGTGCCCCGGGGTACGTTTTCCTTTGCTATGTGCAATGAGAGTTGACTAAATGGGAAAAGTTTGAAGTTGAAGGCACAAAAGTCCTGGACAAGACAAATGAAAACGAGAGACAAAAGCGCCCATCAGTGAGAAAGAGATGGCAGACAGACAAACGCAGAGTTGCATTCTGTGTTTTTGCCTCATACTAGCTTCAATTTATGAGTGGATCCAGTGGTCCAAGCTCACCTACACATCCAACGGCAAAACTGCTAAATAAATTTTGTGCTAGCAACAACACTCAACTTTCCGGCATATGTTTTGAAAATTAGTTTTACCTTAAATTGCGCAAGTTTTAATGTTGGCACAAATATTTTAAATATGTATGCAGAAAGTTGTAAAATTTACCTGTAAAGGAATGCGAAGAAAAACTTCGGAAAGGAAAATAAATAGTTAGGCATTTATTAATACTTGGTTTATATATAAAACTATTTTGAAGTAATAAAAATTGTTCAGAAAAATTTAGAAAAAAAACTGAACAATTTTTTAGGTTCTTTAAAAACAAAGTATTTTCTAACACCAAGCAATTATAGTTTATTGCGCAGCTAAATTTTTTAGCTAATTGAATTTAAGAGCTAAACTTGCAACTTACAACTTGCAACTGGCACAATTCATTTACGACTTGTGTAGTCGAGTGTGAACTTTACTTGAATTTACCTCGCAGCATTTTGTGGCATCTTTTGTATAATTCGTTAGCCATCCGACAAAAGTTTTGCCTGCCTGGCACGTAAAATGGCGCTTAAAAGTTTATTGTTTTCGGTGAGGTGCGCGTTTTCTGTTTTATGGCCAAAAATTAACACTCTCTGTGAACTCTCTCTCTCTCTCTCTCTCTCTCTGTTTTCGCAGATGTGCCGGACATTGTGTGCCAGGACTATGCGGTGCCTCACATGCAGCAGCTGTTGCCCAATGCTGCTGCTGCCGCTGGCACTGCCACCGCCCGCAGTTCTCTCAATGCATCCATCGTTGGAGCGCCAGTTGTTACAGGGGGAGTGGGAGTGGGAGTGGGTGTGGGTGTGGCGCCACCCGTACCACCGCCACCAGAGAAATATTACGCAGCAACACCAATTTGCAGCAAAACCGGAGGAGGTTTAGTAGGAGCACCTCCCGGCTCACAGAGCAGCGGCTCGTTGAGTTTGAGCTCCTCGAATACGGCTGCAACAACGCCGACGCCAACGGGCGGCAAACCACATCATTACAATTTGGATATGAGCGCTAATTTCGCCGACATCAACGAGGAGCAGGCCAATTGCCAAGTGCAGGAGTTTCCGCGCCAGTCGCTGGTCATCGTCGAGAAGCTTGGCTCTGGCGTGTTTGGTGAACTGCATTTGTGCGAAACAAATGTGCTGAAGTAAGTAGCCTAAAACCCTAAAACTCTCTCCCACCTCAACACCCATCCAATACACTTAACCGAGTTGTGTTGCTGTGTTGTGTTTTGTGTCTGCTGCTGCTGCAAGAGAGGCCCAAAAAACATTCGGAAAATGCAACTAAAATACGCAACAACCGAAAATGAGCTGCATTAGGCTCACGGAGGGGAGAATATTTGCTGGAAGCGAGTACTTGAATGCATTTTTGGTTTAACAACCCGATGGAAGTTGGCTTATTTACAGCAGAATTTTAAGTACTAGTAACTATTCGGACAAAGATTAGAGAAAGATTCTTACCTGATTTACATTTAAACCAGTATTCTGAGTATAAAAGTGCAATAACTCAAAGCTTTCTAGATTTCATGCAGAGCTTAAAAGTATGCTATGAAAAATAGTTTTTATTGGGTTTTTCTTGTAAATACATTTAACTTATTCTCTCAAATAAACCAATTACAACGAACTGCAACGACAACAAATCAATTGTTATTTAAGAAATCCATTCAAACGATTTCCATCAAATGCAACATCTATTTTGACATATTACTTACCGCAAAAAAGGGAGACAGGCAAAAAAATGGAAAATAGATTACCCAATTCATACAAAAGAATACATACAATATATACAGTAAATATGTCGCTGTCGTTTGGACTGCTAGAAAGCAAAAATCAAAAATTCGTATAACAACAGTTGACAATGAGAGAAACCGCAATACTTTAATGCCTGTCACACACACACACACACACACATAAATACATACAAACGTAGATAGAGTACATCAAACGGTTAGATGGAAAAGCAAAACGAAACCGATATGAGACTCGTCTCGGGATGCTGCAGGTAGCTCGTTGCAGGTAGCTCGTTGCTGGTTTTTGCAGGATATAATGCCACGTCTGCGGTAACAGCAACAACAACAACAACAACAACAAGAGCAGCAGCAACAATAATAACAACAGAAGCACATGCTGGCCACAAAAAAGCTTATCAGAAATTCCATTATGAAAACTTTAACCAACCAAAAAGGCAGCAACAGCAGCAGCAGCAGCAATGTCAACAGCCAAAACCAGAAGCAGTAATACAGAACCAACTGCAGCAAACCAGACGCATTGGCGAGACAAGTTGAGTTGAAAATAGCCATTGTATTCGCAGGATAACTGAGGGATGGAGATGTGTGTGTGGGGGTGAATGTAACGACTGCTACCTTTGATTTCATTTTTGCCGTTTAATTGAAGCTTTTTATTGCACATTATACATACTATATGAGCATGGGCGTTGGCTACAATTTGTTACATACTGCTGCAGCCAGAATGTTTTCATTTTCACATACAGCAAGGCTTACACTGCGAGAAAAATCGAATAAATAAATGGTTAAATGTTCAGTAGAAGAGTTTCGTTGATTTTTAAGGTTTACTTAAACTTTAAACGAATATCGTCACTAAAAATATATATTTGTAATATTGCTATTTTTTTTTTGTGTTGTTTTTTTTCGTAATTTTTTAATACAGAAATATTTATATATATTAGTTTTGGATTATTATAAATTATTCTTATTTTGTATTTAGTCTGAAATCAAATAGATTTATTTAAAGTCGATTTGTTATAAGGTTTTAACACTTTGAATACATATAAAATGCTTATTAATTTTTTCTGAGTGCATTGTGCGTTGTGTATGTATGAGTGTGTGTGCGTGTTTGATTTTCCACTTGCATGTCTATTATAATTTTCATCTGTGGTCTAGCACAATAAAGTCCATCTGTTGTCTGATAACTGTCTATCCAGCTGTCTATTAATATTTTATCAGACGGCCACGCCCCAGATGGCACAAGGGGGCAGGCAGACTGAAAAACGACCTCATTCGATGCTGGCCACTTGAAGTCTTAGTCTCTGGTCAGACCCTCTGTGTTGTGCGTGTGTACATGTGTGTGTGTGTGTGTGTGTTAATTATTTTGCATACAGCTGAACAGAAAGTGCAGACCAGGGGTCATTCTTGCTTTTTCTGGCACTGCAGTGCCAATATTACGTATACGTAATACGTTTTGTGGCTTTCTAACCGCAAAACTATTAAAGCAAGCAGGCAAATCGAATTGTAACGGTACGGTATCAAAATTGCCAGGGCCAACCACCATTGAAAGCACTCGAAGCTCGACACAGGACACTGTTGAGCTGCTCTAATTGATTTTTGCGCTAGAGAGCAATTGTCATACATATATATACATAGATTGGAAACAGAGTTGAACAACGGTGAAGTTGTGGTTGAAAGTATGTAGAGTAATCTGCGGTTTGCACATAAGTACAGGAGGAAATAGTTATCAATAGTCAAAGGAAACGTTATTCTTGTTCTTCTTACAGTGCCACCCTAGTAGCTGTAGCCACTCTACGTCCTGGGGCCAGTGATCATCTAAGAAAGGAGTTCCGCAGCAAGGCCAAGCAGCTGGCGCGTCTCAGCGATCCGAATGTGGCACGTTTGGTGGGCGCCTGCTTGCGTGATGAGCCCATCTGTATTGTGCAGGACTATTCGAATTGCTTGGGCGACTTGAATCAGTTTCTGCAGGAGCATGTGGCTGAAACAAGCGGACTGATGGCCAACAAGAGTCTGAGGTAGGAAGTGTTTTCTCCCCCTTCTTTTTTAAGTTAACACCACTCTAATGTATTTTATTTTTTTTGTCTCTCTTTTGCTGCGTTTTTGCGTGCGTTTTTATCATGTTTCCTGTACCGACGCCATTTGCCGACGCTACACTTCCGGTCTCGTGTTCAATGATTACGCCGATCCACCACCGAACAACCAACCACCAACAACATGCGCAAACGGATGTAAAAACTTCGTTAACTTTACTGCTGCTGCTGCTTCTGGTGCTATCGTCGCCGTTTTCGTTCTTGTGGCACACGCGAAAACTTTTGGAAAATTCTCATTTGACGTTCGCATCCTCCCTGTGACATCCGTTGTGTGACCCAACCCCCAGCTATGGCTGCTTAGTCTACATTGCCACACAAATTGCATCGGGCATGAAGCATTTGGAGCAAATGAATTTCGTACATCGGGATCTGGCAACAAGGTAAGTACTTGAGATAAGAACATACCTAACTTGCCCCTTCCCCCCTTTGGTTCTCAAATATTCTGTCGCATCATTGCAGCAAATTGAACTTTAAGTTAACATGTTGAAAAGTTTTTCTGCTTCCTTCCATTTTTTGTTGTTTTTTTTTTGGTATGTTTCGTGCTTAAAAAGTTTTTCAACTTGCGGTTAAGGGGCAATCCAAATAACGGGAAGGTGTTTTGAAAATTACTTGCGCTTTAAAATCACCTTTTTGTTTGGGGGAAAAGTGAAAAATAGAGTTAAACATTGTTTGATATCTTTAAAAATATGTGAACGTTCCTGATATTAAGGGGAGGGTATGGTTTCAAAGGCGAAAGAAATCATATTTTTTGTCATTTTTTTGCGGCGACATGAATAATATTATTTTATTAACTTTAATTACATATTATTGTACAACTTTTGAAGTATGTCAGAAAAAATTTTCATTGGAAAATATTGAAAAACAAGCCGGTGACGGTGAATCTCCAGAGGCGCCTTGAAAAAAAACGTTGTTTTGTGGTGAACACTATAACTCGTTAGTGGATCATCAGAAACCAAAAAATGGATATGCATTTTAAAAGTGATGAATTTTTTGAGGTAATCACGAAGAGTTTTGTTTTTTTATTTAATTTTTACTATTTTTTTACAGCATTTTGAAGTCAAAAACGCGATTTTAGCTCAAAAATCTAGGTTTATTTGTTATCAAAAAATAGGAAAAAATAAAAAATAAAAAAAAGCTCTTCGTGATTACCTGTTGATTTATGTGAAGAAGTTTTGTGCAAATTTTCAAAAGGATCGGTTCAGTAGATTTTGAGTTATGATGTTCACGAACTTCAAAAATACGTTTTCGGGAAAATTGATCTTATGCGACGCTCTGGACGCTTCTATACTATCATTTCCATGTTTGAAACGCTGTAACTCCATTAGTTTTAGTCGGATTGACTTAAAATTCACATTCAGGAAAAAGTATATTAAAAAAATTTTTAAAACCATTTAAAAATAAAACAATATAAATATTCAAGCACATCTGATCAGTTTCTTAAGACAAAGAAATCATACTTTATACTTCTATTATCTAAATATATTTTAAAACATTATTACGGACAATAAGCACCTGCGGGAAACTGAGCATAAATTGATTGAGGGAACACACTTTGCATTGCCAATTTGAGCAGCGCTCTCAAGTTACTTTAATGAAATTGTGTCCCCCCCCCTCTCCCACCCCCCCTCACATACACACACACTCAAATGAAATCAACTAATAATATCACATTATTATTAAGCAAATTTGATGGTGCAAGTGCGAGTAGTAGAGAAAACTGAACGAAGAAGAAGACGATGGCAAGTTATAAATAAAATGGTAATTCAATATATCGAAGAGTGTATGGAACGACGACGACGACGACGACGCTGCTGTCTGCACATTTGCGCATAAAATGTAATCAATTAAAATTAATTTGCTAATGAAAATGTCAACAAGGAGAAAGAGATAGAGAGAGGGAGAGAGGGCAACACCAGCACGACCAACAAACATGACAGCAACAATAAACACGAGCTTCTTTCCTACAACAATGGCCATAGCAACACTTGACGACGTTCCTCACCCCCTCTACTCCCAACCCCCTACTTGATTTTTTGCTTTTAGCTTACATAAATGAATGATAGACATTGTTGTTGTTTTTGTTGTTGTTGTTATAGCAGCAAAGTCCTTTGCCGCGTCCGCGTCGTCATAACAAATCAATAGAGTGCTTGAGGAGTCTTCTTCTAATGTCGTGGCATGTCCTGGCATGTCCTGGCCTGGCCTGGCCATATATTTCTTTCGTCTTTGAAATCCAATAAGAACATTTTCTGCTATATTTTCGAGGCACGCAATTGTCAAACACAATCGTGTCCCCGGCCCAACAAATGACTTCCATTGCATAACAATGCAATCCAATAATAATAAAAAACAAAAAAAAACCTAAAGTCGATAGGTAAGCAACATATCATTTGACAGCAATTGGCCATGGCGTTCATGAGTTATCTATTTTCAATTTTTTTCGTTGTCGTTGTCGTTTGGCCATGTGCAAAATTTGGTAGCTCAATTGCAAGCTATAAATTTGTTGAACATGACAATGCGACGTATGCGCAACATGACTACAAATATTGCGTAAGCGTTGGAATATTTATGTTCAACTCTATTTTTTCTGTGCTGTTCTATTTTTGAGTTACTTATAGCTTCAATTATCAAGCTTAAGACCTTTCAATGAGAGCTTCTTTGTTCCTTGTAAGCTAGCTTAACATATGTTTGCCATAAAAATTAACTAAGATTTCAGCCTGAATTCACTTAAATAGGATTTCTGCTACATTTGCCCAGGCAAACAAGGCGCCATCAAACACAAATACACACACACACACTCGAGTTCTTGGCATTGTTTGATTTGCCATTTTACCTGGCGCACAGACAACGAACGAACCGAGGAAAGAGCAGCAAATATTAGCTGCAAAAAAACCGCAACGAATTAGCAGAAGGATAAAATGGTTGAAAAATGTTTGCATACAAGCTAGAGATAGGAAAATATTAGAGAAATTGTTTAACTTAGACACAATTCTATACTTTTTCTAACATATGTATTTATATTTATTCCTTATTTATTTAATTTACCAACATTTACTTACAACAAATATTCTTAAATATTGTTTGGCTCACAGTTAAATTTGTTGTTTAGTTACCCAAACCAACTTCACGTTAAGTCTAAAGTACTTTTGCAACTGCCACATCAAGTGCAACGTTTCTTGCCACACTGTGTCTGATATTAGTTAAAATTTCACAACAATTTCAAACCAACTGCCCTGTCCGCCCCCGACCGCCCGCCCTCCCGCCCGCACACGAAACTGTAAAGTAGTTCTGGCCACAAGCCAAATTTGCACAAATTTGCTAGCCACTTCCCCGCTATGCACCGCCCTTGCCCTCGCCTTCTTTGCTGAAAGTTGTCACAGAGCAGAGCTGCAAAGGCCGTAGAAAATTGTTTGGGTTTGGTGCGAGATGGCCACTATTAAAATTTTATACTTAACTAATGTGCTGTTTGGTTGGGATTTTACTTCTGGTCGGATTCCGACGGCAAACAGCTGACGTAAGCATAAACTACATACACACATCCATAGTAGAAAGAGAAAATTCTCAGAAGTACCACAAAAGAGGAAATTCAGTAAATAAGTGTACACAGTAGTTGTTGTCGTTGTTGCATGCCACACACACACAGGCTTACATGTGTTTAGTCAACAGGATGTGGAATTGTCTTTGGATTTGTGCTTTTACAGTTGAGTTTTTCTATATTTTTCATCCCACGTCGGAAATGAGTTTATTGCTCTTGTAAATATTGCAGAAACACACAGAAAACCAAACAAAACAATATCTAACTAAAATCCTTTCAGCTTCTGCGGTTTTTAGTTTCCAGTCGACTAGGCAGAGTTGCCAAAAAGTAGCCATGTATCATTGATTCCACAGTTTTTGTTTAAGCTTATTTTATAATTTAAGTGCTTGTTCTTAACCACAACTTTCAGTTTGTTGTCCATCAAAACTGTCTACAGTCAGATTTAACATTTGATTTGAAAAGTTCACTCTCTTTATACTTAAATACTTAACTTAAATAAGCTATTCTGTGCATTATATTTTCTAAAACATCTCTTAAGATATTGCCTAATCCCAAGCAGTTTTTTTCTTACTTCACTTTTCCATCAATTCCAATCAATTACACAATTAATCTTTGAGTATCTGCAAAAGTAGCAGGCAGAAGAAAAAGAAGAAGAAGAGGCAGCGTTTCCATACACTCGTAAACTATAAATGATTTAAATGGAACGACGTTTGTCGTTATGGCAACACTTTTATCAACATTTCCTGCCAGCAAGGCGAGAACGCATGTGAAGGAAGTTGAGAACCACAGGATATGAAAATGAAACAAGCAGCTGCTGTTGTTGTTGTTGTTGTTCCTTCGGTTGCTGCTGCAACTGAATCCTTAGCCAAAAAGTGCAATGCATTTCAATTTTGGCCTTTAAATAGTTTTGCCTACTTTCCCAGCAACTGCAGCTGTTCCAGAAAAACAATGTGCCCTCTTTCCTTCTCTCTCTCTCTCTCTCTCTCCTTGCTGAAAGTTTACACTGTGCAAATATGCAGAGCACACACACACACTCATACACACACACTCATAGAGGCACCCATCCATTTCCTTTCCCCACTCGACTGGTGCATATTGTATAACGACGCATTTTTTTCCGCTTTTGCCGCTGCTACAAAACTCTTATCAGCGCCATTTCCCTTTTGGCCAAGAGTGGGTTGCGGGGGGGCGTTGCGTGCACCCAGAAATTGTTTAAAAATAGTTTGCAAGTGGCAAAGAAGATGATGAAAAAAATAGACCCTCTCACCCCACCACACACACACACACACACTCGAGTAAGAGCCCCAAGATATGAAATTTTGTGCCGAGTGTTGAGGAGGCGTGGGCGCACATTCAAAAGTGGGCGTGCCCTGGCTGTGTGTTGTCATTTATTGCCATTGCTGTGCGTAGTTTTCATGTAATTCTCAAGTATTTTTTCAACACCCAAAAAAAAAAAAAAATGAACCAACTGTGCAGTCTCTAAAACTACTGAACCCAAACTTCTATCTATACCCTATATATTAAATATGTGAGGTGGGTGTGTTGAACGTTTGCAAAGTGTTGAATATAAATCAGAAGTGTGTCTTAAATAAATTATATTTATGACATACGAATATTTAATATTTTCCTAGTGAAAGTTTTTTAAAAATATATTAATTTTTTTGGGATAAATATTTTACTTCTCTTGTTCCATTAAAACACTTCTCTAGACTTATTTCCGATACTAAGCAGTATTCTTAAGTCGTATAATTTTTCACATTTCCAAATCTAACTTATTTCTCATGCTTCTTGTTGGCAGCCGCAATGCAGCAAACTTTTGTCATTCACCCACACAGCTCCAAAGTTTGTGTGTGTGCGTGTGTATGTGCATGCATGTGTGTGTGTGTGTGCGCATAACCCATCGTTGTCGTTGTCGTTGTGTCAGTGGGGGGAAGGGAGGAGGGAGCCCCATAGCGCACATCAGCTAAGTAAATAACATTTTTCGCACTCTTAGTCACGTTCCTAATCATTTTTATTTGGTAACTGTTTGGAAAATGTTTGCACACCAGCAGCAGTAGCAGTCTACTGCTTGTACAACACACTCTCACACACACACACACACACACACACACACACACAGGAACTAGCTGGCACACACACACACACATCGAATATTTGTTGAAATGAGCTTTGGCACTAATATCGTTTATTAGCTTGGCACTTGAGTGTTTAAATGCTGAAAAATTGTTCGTGATAGTCCTTCGCAGGACAACGACGGACGTGCAACGGCTCTCGTAGAATGGGGGAGGGGTGAGGGGGGGCAACAGCATCACGCTGAACGTCCTCGCCATCGCCATCGTTGAGTTTAATTTGAAATTAGTTGAACAGTTGTCGGTTTTACGTTTTCTGCTAACCAAGCATTTCTTTTTTCGAAGATACTTTGCGAGGCGGTTGAAGATTGCAGGGAATGTTGTAATAGGTCTTGTGTCCAAATTGGGCTAAGGCTAGAGGCAACCGCAATGTTCTTGCGGCTGCCAAGTGCTAAAGATGTTGAACAAGGTCAGTTTCAAGCTTCGGTTGCATTAGAAAAGCACTACAGAAAATGGTTGGAAAAATTAAAAAGGAAATAAAATAAAAAACAGATTTTAAAATGATTAAAAAAACGTTTGCAAACATATTAAATTCGATTTAATATTTTGAAAATAGCTTAAAATAAATAAATCCCCTTTTGAACTCAACTAAACCTTCACTGATTTAAATTATATAATTAATTAAAAGCAAATGCATTGTTATTAAATTTAAGCCAACATGTTAGAAATGTTATCAACACATTTTTAGAGATTTTTATGCAATTTATAAATGCAGAAGCGCTTAAATGCAATTCAATTATAAACAAAACAATAATTATCTATATAAAAAAACACTCTGTGATAAAAAATAGTTGTGATTGTGCAACCACAAAAACCGCCAATTCCATTATGGAAATCGTGCACAGGAACTGCTTTTCACATATAAAGTTTAATCGATTGTTGAACTTGACAACAACTTTTGCATTAATGAAACCAACTAAAAGCTACACCTGCATTTGGTTAGTTTACAACATACACAAACGTATGTATATACATATATAATAGAGTCTATATATGTGGGCGTGGTTGTCTGTGGCAATGCGATTGCTGTCGCTGTAGCTGCTGCTGCTGCTGCTGTTTGCATATTGTTATTAATTTTCATTTTGAATGGCATGTTGACAGTCACTTTGACACTGACAGCTTTGCTAAAAAGTAGCAACCAAGTGGCAGAAAGAGAGAGAGAGAGAGAGAGAGAGAGATGGAATGAATATGTTGATCCTGCTGCAGAGATGAGAGTTAAAAGCTGCTACGACCAGTTGGCGTCAAAAGGTTTATAATTTCAAAACAGCCAACTGATGTGGCACGTCAACAATATGCAGCAGGTGTAAATCTAACAAGCACACACACACACACACCCTCTATGTGTGTGTGTGTAAGTTTACTAAGCCAAGTTTTACTTTTGGTTTAACATAGAGCTGCAATTGCCGCCTGCTGCTGCTGTTGTCGAGCTGATAAGGCAAAGTCTAGAGTAAAACGAGCCCAACCGCACAGCAGAGATTTCTGCACTCTGCACTCTGCACAGTCTTGGAAAACTGTCAGCTAATGATATTTTTTATTTAAAACTCTCGGCTGCTAATGCTGCTTGGGGTCTTTTCTCTTTTCTGTTTTCTGTTTGGCTAAGCTCAAGTGACGTTTCCTTGGCTCGTTGCACGCCCCTCGAGCTTTCGCTTTTTGCTTTCTTAATTACACCACTCGAAAAATTGCAGCGTGCAACAACAACAACAAGCAGACACGCAAATAGCCGCAACCAAACCCCCTCGAGCCAAGAAATAACGTGAGCCAAGGCAGATTAAACTTTACAGCAAGGCAATTTTATAAAGAAATTCTTCAAGTTCTTAGATAATTTTCTTACGTATATAATTATTGTAGAACTTTAACGGGTAAGGGTATTTTAATACACATGCTGCTTGTCAAAGTCAACAGACCCAAACGACAACAATTTATTTTTGAGTTGCACTCAGCCTTGGTTGTATTTCGAATGCAGCCCTTCTGGGGTAAAACCTTGGACAACTCTGCGTATGTGCAATATTTGGTTTGAACGTCGAGCATATTTATTTACTTCTTACTTTGGCGTGCAGCGTGTTCAAATAGTGGTTTACCTTCATCTTCTTCTTTTTCTGCGCATGTTCTCTCTAAAGTTAACCAAAAGGCAATTAAGATTCTTGAAGCATGAATTCTAGTAAGAAACTATATTCTGTTTAGCTTAAAACATTTACGCAATTGCGTTAACAGGCTCGACGTCATGAATCAAGGGGGTGATTCGAAGCAATTTGAAAATTGTGAATGAAGAGTTTAGGCTGGCCAGATTTCAAGTCTATCAAAAATCGGAAACAGACAAAACTTGGATGAGCTTATGTTCAAAATCTGAAGTCTCTAGCTCTTATAGTCTCTGAGATCGACACGTTTATACAGACGGACAGACAGACAGACGGGCATGGCTGTATCGATATATTTTATTGGGTCGGAAATGCTTCCTTCTGCCTGTTACAAACTTTTGCACAAAACTATTATACCCTTTTTATCACATTTAATTGGTTCAGGGTGAAAAATGTTTGTTTCTATTATTTTAATTTTTGTTAAACGAAGTGCTTATAAACAAGAGATATTTTTATATTCAAAATAATATTAATATTTCCACTTACCCCATTTCCATTTGAGTATAGCAAGGAAGTTGATTGGACTAATATTTATTTGTCATTCATACATGAGAATTTTTGTATTGAGTGATTTTAGTAGAAATACAATTATGTGTGTGTTTGTAAAATAAATAATTTTTGAGAATCGAGGAGAAGAGCAGTGTCTCATCTAAGTTTTGTTTGTTTCAAATTTTCAATAAACTTGATTTTTGGCCAGCCTAAACTCTTCATTCACAATTGTCAAATAACGCAATTTCATTAATTAGAAACGTCGCTAGAAACATATATTTATACATTTACTATAGAAAAAACTATATATACTATACATAACATTTAAAAAAAAAACCCTTTAGCTGGTCATTTACCTTTTTCACATAAAGAACCCGCATGTTCTGCATTTGCTGCAGAAACATATTCAACATATTGTTGAAAAAATATATATTTCGTTGTCGTTTTGGGGGCTCGGGATTCATGTTCCATGTCCGTTGTTGTTGCAGTTGTCGCTGTTGTTGTTGTTGTTGTTGTTGCTGGCCCCGCATTTCGACACCTTTTCGCACATAAATTTTAATAACACATTCCATGATCGCAGTGCATGTAAATTGCACCCACCCGATACGCCCTTCATAATATATGTACACAGATATGTTTGTATATATGTATATACATATATTTTTATACACAAAACAATTCCCAAATGTTGCGACACGTAGCGCTGAAAAACGCTGCTGCTGCTGTTGTTGTTGCTACAGCTGCAATCGGCAAACAAGTCAAGGTGGTAAATAGCAAATGGAACACACACACAAAGAGAGCGAAAAGTTGGTTAGATGAGGGGGGCGGAGGGGGGGGCGTGGTATACAACGGGGACGACCTACATGGCGCTCATTTTGTGTCAACTGTGCAACGTAAATTGCCAAAAGGGCAGTCAAGAACAACAACAAAAACAACTACAAGAACATCAAACAACAAAGTTGACAAGTTAAAAAGTTGGAAGGTGGGAAAGGGATCAAAAAACAACAACAACAACAACAAGAACAGCAGTCAATAAACTATAAAATATGCAATGTTTGAATATTTTTCTCTCCTTTTTTTGACTTGTGTTGAACAAAAAATATTTTATGCATGCAGGTGAATTGATTCAACGAACGAACGAAACGAGAAAGTCAAGCTGGCATTCAGTCATTCATTCATTCAGTCAGTCAGTCAGGCAAACCAACCAAATGGCAACCAACAACGTTGCACCCAAAGGAAATTAGCTTGACAGGAAATTCCACAACATTGCGACGAGGCCGCGAAAACCACCAAAACCACCCACACAGCGACACCCCCACCCCTCCCCCTCAAAACTCTGTGACTCTCTGTGCCCCACGTTGCACGTTGACATTTTCACTCATGCCGATTTTCATATTACATTTGGTTGAGCTTAAATGACAAATGTGGTTGGTAAGCCGATGTCTGGGGAACTGTTTCCCTGTTTCTGAGTTCTGTTCTCGGCTTTTGCTGCTGCTGCTGCTGCTTTTGGTTCTGTTCTCGGGTGCTTGGTTTGGGTCTGTGGAGGAGAGATCGCTTGCCAGCTTGCATTGAAGTTGAGGTATTTTCGGTTTGCGGTATTATTGCTGAATGACAGCCGCACGGACGGATTGACAGACGAACTGACTGAATGACTCTATAATTGTACGTATGTATGTGTGAGTGTGTGTGTGTGATTGAGTGTATGCGCCTTTCTGTCTGGTCGCGTTGGCTTTGTGATTGAGATGGATTGTGTTGGTAGTGGCAGCAATGCGGCGACAACGACTGCCACTGTTGTTGACTGCCTGTCACGATTTATACACTGACACCGATGAGAGAAGGCTATATCCGTTTCCAGGGAATTCCAATAATAGTTTTGACAGACAATGCAAACGACAATACAAAGTATTGTTCAAAGATTCTGACGTCACTAAAGTATCAGAGTATTAAACAGTCGTTTTCTTCCCTTTACAACTGCTGTCACTTGTTTACTGCACGATAGAAAACGAAGTTGCTATTAACAACATAACAGGCAAAAAGAAATAATGATTAAAATCTCTTAATAATTGATAAGAATAATATTAAAGAGCTGGCAAGAATTAAAATGTCGAACAGAGAAGCAATATTAAATGACAGAAAAAGTCAACCAACGGAATACTTTAAACATTTGGAGAATACCTTTTATGCAAGCGCTTATTACAAAATTTGGTTCACCACTACACTGAAAGAAATGACGATATACTCAGCAATTGAATATCCTCTTTATTCCACATGATGGCCAGGCAATAAATGAAAGGCAGCAATAATGTTCGATGTGAGTTTGTTTCGAGTTTGAGCTTTTGTTATTTATGTGCTGACCATTAACGAGCAAATTAATCGAAATGGCTTAGATAATTGGCAGCGAATGTTTCTATTTATATAAATAACGTTCAACGAAGGTCAAAATTTAGAGATTTAAGGAACATGCGTAAAGAAAATATTGATTGAAATATTTATACTGGATTTTTATTTTGCTTTATATAAAACTAATTCTATTTTTGAAGTAGACATACAATAAGGATTCATATACTCATATAGTAAAGATATTCATATCTAAAACTAAATTTGAATAAACAAACGATTGCTTAAGAGATAGAAATAGACACTGTGTACATAGCTCAACATTCATTCATATTAAACTACTTTTGGTAGCAATAAATGTGCCTTAATGGGTGAACTGTGTTATACAAAAGCTTTCTTTGAGCAGAAAGAACAACCCCTGTAATGCATTTGCACGGCACAACAACAAACTCGACTATAACAAACAATTACAACGACAAAGAACAACAATGAAAGATGCCTATCGAAAGCTATAAATAAATTTGCCATGGCCAAGTCAAAGGCAAAAGCAATACACAAAAGGCAACAAACGGCACAAAAATATTTGAAAATTAATGCAAAGACGTGCAAACACACACACACACACACTCACAGACACAAACTCATATATAAATATATGAAAGGCAGAGAAAACACGCATACGCAACGTATGAAGGCGGCCTATGGTAGATAAGGGAAGTGTGCAGGGGGGAAAAAGCAATAAAAACCGTCAAGTTGGCAACATTGACGACATCGAAATGGGAAGAGAGTGAGTGGAACGCTTTACGACTGTAGACGATGTCAACAAATAGAGCAAATACTGCCACAGAACCAAGGACTAAGGACTCAGCGCGAGCTGCACCTGCGGCCTAAAAGTATGCAATAAAAAGGGCAGCCGTTATCGTTGTCGTCGCCGTCGTCGTTGGCGTCGTCATTGCGTTGTCGCCGCTTTGCATTAGTCCTGCCAAAAGGATGGCGTTTCTTTTGATGCTCTCTGTAAAGGTTGAATGTGTAATGGGTATATTGAACTTGATAGACAGTGGAAATAAATAAACTATACCTTGTAACAACGTTTAACTCTAAACTCATAATAAAAACTAAAAAGTTTCACTTCTTACCATAAACAACATTATGCTCATAATCAATCTCCCAATACGATTTAATATTAAGCGGATTCTTAAACCTATATTGGTAAATATTTTTAGGGTATTTCCATAGCTTGTCTTTTTTTGCATTTCCAATGCTAACTTTATTTGCAATGCGCTTTTAATTTGACCGCGTCTGGCGACAACGATGACGACTTTGGCGTCCTTTCCTTGCCATTCCTTTGCCAATGCAGCGGGGCAGAAACTTAATTTTCCCCACTGCCGATGTTGTTGTTGTTGTTGACGTTGCGTTTTTGCATTGCAGTGCAAAGTTTGTTGGAGTCGCTAAAACTTTAGCCATTTGTTGCTGTTTTTTCCCTCTTCATTTTTTTGCAACAATTTGCAGAACGAGGCTATTTGTTGCTTCGCTGGGCCAGACGACGACGAAGACAACGACATCAACGAAAAATGTCGCCCAAAACCAATCATTTCCTTTATGCTTCCTCTCTCTCTCCCTCTACTTTACTATCATCTCTCAGCGGATGTCTTACTAGGTGGGGGCTCACAACATTTTAATATACTTGTGGATGGCATTGGCTCAGTGCCATTTACAGGGCCCCATCCTCTTTCTTTGCTTCTGGTCTTGTGTCACGCAATTTTCTTACCAAAATAAATTTTATTTCGCTGGGTTTTTTTGGTTTCTTGGCGCTGTCGTTTTTCATTTCATCGAGCTTGCCCCGTTTATGAACTGCTTGCCCTTAAATTGTCTTTATGCCATGGGCCAACTGCATGCCACTTAGACGTTGTCCTTTGACCCGGCCAGAAAACCTCGCTGTTTTACTTTTCTCCTGCTTTCTTTTTTTTTTGGCAAACATTTTTTTGCGTTTTGGCAAAATGACATCCTTTGGGTGAGCGCCGAAATTTTTGCTTAAATTTAGTTTTGTGTTTGGTTTTTGGTGCTCCTTTTGGTCTGACTGCATATTTAGCTGGGGTATCCTGAGGGAAATTAAAATGTGCTTAGCGAATAATTTGGGTACATTTGGCTACTGACTTTTGTTTTCCTGTTAAGAGAAAGAGGTGCACAACGTAAAGTTTGAGAGAAAGTGAACGACAAAAAGATACCCTGTTGAAAACTATTAAATATATTGAATGCTAGTAGTTTTTTTTACAAAAAAAATATATGTGTACAATTATAGGTTTATTATAAACATTTGTATATTTTAATATTTTTTTTGGCGAGAGATTGAAAACAAAATTATTTCCCATCACACCAAAACATCTACTTTCAAATTAAATTGTAATCGGTACAAAAATAATTTTTTTCACTATTTGTGATATTTTAAGTAATGCCAAAAAAATTAGAAATTTTCAAATTCTATGTTTCTTGTTCGTACTTTCGTACTTTAGTTGTACAATTCATACATTGTCCACCTTCAATTTTCTTAAACACAGGTAAAAATCCATCACTTTATGTTTCTATACTTTTTTAACACAGCTATCGTTGTCTCTATTTGTGCATGTCAAATATAATTTTATTGACATTTGCCATTTTTCAAGCAGTTTTTTTTTTCAAGTGCACACATTTAAGCAAGCTGGAAAGGGGAAAAAATATATCTAACGATTGCCATGATTTGTCAGACTTATCAATGCTAATGAAGAACTTGAACTGCATAGAAAGTGCTACAGAGTTCATTGAGTCTTTAAAAAAAAATTTATTTTCTTTACATGTGCAAGGTTTATTCAACTTTTCTGTGAAGTAACTTATTCATTCTTATCCTTGTTAATTGGCAAGTTGCCTTTATCTACCAGTTGCTTTTGTTGGATCTTCTTTGGCTCCTCGCCGCGTCCATACTTATACCAAATAACCGATGCAATGCCCATTGCCAGACCGATAAACACTCCAATTAAAGCAAGAGCAGCTAGAAATGCCAAATAGTGCACTTCATTCAGCAAATAAGCCAAGTAGTCTATAATGGGCTGAACCATATAGAAACAAACGATTTCAATAGGATTTAACATCATTTTCTTGCTGTTTGAATATAGATTTCAAAATGAAACATTGAAAAGTCAAAGTAACTAGATTGACTTGAAAAGCTAAGTTATTTCATTCCATTTGTAGTCAGTTGAAATATATATTTCTTTAGCAAAACATACAAATTATTGTAAAAAAAATTGTCCGCATTCTAATGGATTTCCAGGAGTATTTTCACAAGCAATTGATGATCTTTAATTATCATTTGCACTCCGACTATGGACTGTTGATCAAAACAGCAACTTGCATTGCTTTTGGTGCACTCTGTGGTTGGGTAATGGGTCTTCTGACTTGGCTGCTCTATAAGGTGGTTCAATGGCTGGAGGCTGTGCCTGTGACACACTACAGCTATCAGGATGATGATTTTGATTTGGATTCACAGCAAGATATGCAATCTGCTAGCCCTTTGTCCACTTTAATGCCAAGACAACATCATAGGCTGGATTAGAAACGCCAGTCATTGATCCTTTGAGTGCTTGTGATGAAGTTCAAGATGCGAAAAATATCAAATGCCTTTTCTGCGAAAATTCCTCTTAGACTGTCTCAAGTGGCAGGCGTTTTTTTACGAAGCCGATACTGTGGCAGTATCCCTTTTTTGTGTTCAAGCTGGCTGCCACAAAGTCATTAGCAGATTCAGTTTTTTGTTATTGAATGTTGCAACGCTTTAAATTCAATTACACTTACGCCACGTATTCCACACATGAAAACGCTCCTCCACACTTGGCATGTGTGTTTGCTTTGAACATTGCCGCCGGCTGGAAATATTTAATAAACCATATCTTTACTTTTTTGGCTCCACCTACTTCTCCTGCTCCGTTTTTTTGTGCTAAATTCTCGTTTTTGTCTGCGCTGTGTTTTGCTGCCTGCTGTTGATTTTTCACAAATAGCCAGCAGCTATTTTTCCACAAAATTCTATATAATATGTACATATAGTATATTGGCTGTCTTTTGCCATTTCTGCTGCTGCTCTGCTTGTGTGTGGATAATGAAGGTCATGACTTGATTTGAAATTAGCCTTGAAGCTCAGTTTTAGCTACATTTATGTGATTGGTTGTTTCGCCATTGCTGCTTAAAAGGTTACATATTATGAATTTTTTAGCGCTGATTTCTTTTAAAGAGAAGAAAAAGCTTTAACTAACAGAACAAGAATCTAAAAGTAAATAAAAAAAATTTTGAAGACATGCTTTTATACGCTTTCTTGCATACATTTGAAATTGATTTTTTTCCATCTTCCATGCAATACCCAAATATTATTTTCTGTACTGTTTTAAAAACTTAGTTTTAATAACGTAGAAACTATTAAACGTCTTCCAAAATGCTAATGCAAATGTTTCAAAATTAAACATGTTCAAAATATTATTTAATATGCATTTACACTGGCGCCGCTAGCAAGGCCGCTGTCATTTTGACTCACCCATACAAAATGTACCATTTGTTACGTTTGAACTTAACGGCCTGTGCTCGCGCCGCTAGAGCGAGGCTATTCTACGAGCGCGTGTAGCCCTGCTTTTTACAACCGATATATCGGTATTTTTGGTCAAATTGCGTATATCGATCGGTAGCTAAAATGAGTTGATATAAAACAAGGCAAATGTGCAAGTGTATATAAGTGACTAGACTAATAATGTAAATGATCGCTGATATATGTGAATTGTTTAAATTAAGGAATTTCGTCCATTTTGCAAATGCATGCAAGAATTTTACATCAAGTGAACGTTGGGCAAAAATTAAAACGGTGATCGGATGACCGAAAACAAGTAAAGCGGCAGCTTGTCACACAAGCAAAAGTAAACTAAAAAGCCGGTTATTGCACTAAGGTCTTCTTAGCGGCTTCAGTGTTAATGCAGCATTAGCCACACAAAATATATTTTTTACATTTGAACTTAACCGCCTTTGCTAATGCCGCTAAAGGGACGCCACTTTACCGGCGCAAGCAAACCTGTTTTTACCGATATATCGATAATTCTGGTCAAATTGGGCTTATCGGTAGCTAAAATGAGCTAATCGAAAATCAAAACAAATGTGCAAGTATATAAAAATTATTTTCATTACAAAATTTCGTAAATTATATTTTAATAAAACATTTTTTTCAAGTAGACGTTGAGCAAAACGGATAGCAGTGATCGGATGACTTAAAAACACATTTTAATTGAGTGGAGAACGAAAATAAGTGGAGCTGCAGCTTAACACAACAACTGATGCTAAAGGCCTCAACTTTTCGCGGCGTCATTGTTGAAGCAGTATAAAGTTTGACTGTTGACTGATTGTCACAGATAATATCCCTTTGACTTTAAAGTCTTGTTAAATGCTCTTATAAGTCATCATGAGCGAATCAAGAACAAAATCAGCTATTCTAGACATTACCAGCGAACATGTTGAAATTCTACTCAACAAATGGTCTCACATGTTCAACAGAAGCGATTGCCTGGAGCTTATGAGTAAATTGGAGGACCGGGTGCGGTGCGTCTACACAGATCTACTAACAGAATCGAACGAGAAGGAGCAGTCAATCAGAGATGGCATCAGTGCACTATTGGCCGAGACAGCCGACTTAAGGCGGCTGCTGCATAAAAATGTCGATATTGGTGACAGGCCTGAGGACATGCCGCTGAGCGTATGGGAGCAAAAGTTAAACGAAAGCATCGAGAATCTGAGAGAAGAGTTACGTGAAAGTCGCGCCGAAATCTGCGAGCTGCTTCTACAACAGGATGAGCTATGTGACGAACTGGGTGAGTTGCCGCTGCCATTGCTGGCCGATCCTCTGCCCGAGCCGGAACAACTTACTGCATTCTGTAAGCATCTCGATGATCTGCGGGCAGAGCGCACGCGTCGCATGGAAGAGATGTTTCAGCTACGCAGCCAGATCAAGCAGGACATAAAGGTGCTCGGAATACGGTTGAGCACGGCAGCGGATGAGCATTTGCTCAGCCAGGCAAACCAAAGCCTGACACTGGATGTAATGGAGAAGCTGCGTTTCATGCAAAAGGAGTTCGCCGATCAGAGGGAGGAGCTGCGCGAACGCATGGACGAAATGCGTGGAAAGATTAGTGTGCTCTGGGAGCGTCTGCAGGTATCTGATGCAGTGGTCATGCGAAAAGTGCGCGAGGCCACAGAGTACACGCAATGGAACTATGATGTGCTGCAGGAGGAGTTGCAGCGCTGCCAGGAGCTGCGCCGCAAGAACCTAAAAACTTGCATTGATCAATTGCGTTTGGAAATTCAGAAGTGGTGGGATTTGACACTGAAATCGCAGCAGGAGCGCAAGCGTTTTTCCAACTTTTACAACGACCTGTACAGCGAAGATTTGTTGGAGTTGCATGAGCTCGAGCTGGATGACCTGCAAAACTTTTACAACACCAACAAAGACATCTTTGAGCTGTTTTCGAGTCGCGCCGAGCTCTGGGCACGCATGCAGGCACTGGAGGGCAATGCCAACGATCCCAATCGGTATAACAATCGCGGCGGCCAGCTCCTGAAGGAAGAGCGCGAGCGCAAAGCTATCGGCAGCAAGCTGCCAAAGATTGAACAGCAGATCAGCGAGCTGGTGAAGGCCTATGAGTTGCGCACCAACAGCCCGTTTTTGGTTCATGGCGAGAATGTATTGGAATACATGGCCAACGAATGGGTGCGTCTGCGTGAGGCCAAGGAGCTGCAAAGTTCTGCCCGGAAGCAGGTGGGAAGGAGCCATGTACCCGGCTCGACGCCTCTACGCACACCTACGTCGCTCAGAAATATATCGGCAATGTTTTCATCAACGATGTCCTTGCGCAAAACTCCGTCCAAGTTCCAGCTGGCTGCAACGCCAAGCAAGCGGGTAACACCGAGTGTTTATAGTCACTGTAAGGACAGGACACAAAATACTAAGATGATGAACACTTTGAAAGTATCGCCGGCTCTACAGAAGACCAGTCAACGACTAGCAGTTTTCAAGCAGAAAGCCAAACAGTCGCCATTGAAGAAAGTGCATATAATGGAGAGCACCATGCGCCGCAGCTCTGGATTGGGAAGGCGCAGTCTGTCCGGCAAGAAGGTACGCAGCAAGTTGCCAACACCAAACCGAAAGCAGATGATTGCTGCTCGCAAGGAAAACCAGGATGAGATGTGGAACTACAAAAAGTTTAAGCCTAAGGTGCGATCATCCGAGTTGCCGAAAATTAAGATAAGGCAGCCCGTGCTTATTGATTCGAGCGATGAGAATGAATTGGATCCAAACTTCCTTATGCCGTAACGCAGCAGAATGTATGTCATAAAAAAAATGTTAATATTGAATATATTTGATTTCACATCTTACATTTAGCATACAAAATATTTCATGTTGGTTATAATACGCTTTTACTTTTATTTTTAAAATCAATTTAAATAAGTTATGTTAAATAAGGAATAAATAAAGCAAATTAAAAGCATCAATAAACTACATGCGCCAAGCATTATGATCAACTGTACGAAGTCTTGGATCATCGCACAAAACACGCTATGGGCACCGTATGTAGAGTGCTGATTTGAATGCAGCTGGAAGTAGCGATCGCAAATGTTATGCCAACAATGCCGTGTTCAACAGCCTGTTCCAGCAAGCTGACAACCCACAAATCAATATCATCAGGCGAACGATAAACACGCGACATATAATCATTATAGCGGCGGAGTCCTTGATCGCGACCACGTTGTATATTGATTGCAACCAAATCCAAGCCAAAAGGACTATCGCCACGAAACAGTAATCTACTGAGACCTTGTGTAATTGCTGCATTGGCTGTGTGAAAAGCGTTTGCAGCATATCATCAAAGAATTCACGTTTGCGCATCCGCGAAGGATTAAACATAACGTAACAATTTCCAATCACGGCTGGCAGATTCTCATTGTAGGTATATATGCTGCAGCTCTGCGATCACAATGCGTCGTGCCTCCTGATATAGGCCAAAACATCCGCAATACGATTGTGCTCACGTGCCCAAATAATTTGCAGTGAAATGAGTGAGATTATTTGATTTGTGCGGCCATCAACTGACGATAAAAAAAAAAAGTTAGAATGCCGAAGTTTGAATAAAAGCTCATATTTAAACTTACCCGACTTGAAACACGATTTGAAAGGTTCCTCGCTGCCGCAGGCGCCAAAATCATTGAACATGCGCAAACGGCCGACGTGGAAAGTGCGTAGATCGCGGGCCGCCTCCTCATTGGAACCGTAGACGGGCGAGGCATCAATGAAGTGGGTTACTTTGCTGCACTGCTTGCAATAGCTCAACTGACAGTCCGCACTGGGAACCACTTTCATCTAGACGCACTGGCACGCGGCAGCAGGCGCTCCATAGGTTGTCCAGCGGCACCCGAACGCTGTGCCATCGGATTATTGCAAGTGCCATCTAGACTGCGAATATTATCCAAGCCACGGCAAGTTGGCAAAAGTTTGCCAGCTATTATTCACTTAATTATTATTAAGATGAATGTTATCGATCTGTTCTTGTACCGATATCATAGACGAATAAATGTAAAAAGATATTCTTGTAACATATGTTAAAGCGCACAATGCAACTGTGTATATGAACAATATTGCATTGTGTCGATTGCTCATTGCTATGACATTTTTACTTTCAGCAGTTGTTATTCAAAAGACGCAAATGATCATTAATAAAGGAAGTGAGAAATTCAAAAAAATGTCTTAGTGTATTCTAGAAACTTTATGAACTTATTGTTCCTCCCTTAAAAAAGTGTACAGTGTGCATTTATAAGAGTTCGCATTTTATTCATTTCATTATTGCTGTACCCGCAGTTATTAGCGCCTACTTTTAACAATTTGGCAACGTCGTCTGTTCTATTGTTATTTAAAGACCATTGTCTATGCAAGCACTTGAGAAATGCTTACAACATTTCAGAAACAGACAGATAGTAGCAGTAGCACCATTACAGTGAAGCCTCTGTGAGTAACTGGGAAAGCTAAGAACTGCGACTACGACAACCCCAATTTTCGAAAGCGAGTTATAATTGCGAAAAAAAAAGTTACAATGAATTGGGAGGAGGGAGCTGAAAGCGATGGGGGCAGCCATATTGCGGTAAGAATGAAAGAGAATCTGAAACTGAATGAATGCCATGACAAACGGGGCGTGGGCGGAGTGGGGTGGCTCAAAAGCATTTAATCACCCAACACAACCCACACAAACCCGCGTAATTCATTTGACGTTGAATGTAGAGCTTATGTCTGAGATGGGTGTTTCTCTTCCCCCCTACCCCTTTTGCCAAGAGGGTTGCTTGCCATACAAAATGCGCTTAGGGTGTCATAACTGCAATCTCTCCGCTGTCGTCGTCGTCGTCGTTGTCGACGGGACACAAAACAGCTGTCAGCGAAGCAAATTTTCAAAATGCAACTCCCAAAAATAAGTTGCCATGCACTTAAGCAGCGCCTGGGCATGGGATAAATTAAAATGTGCTTTAATTGATACATAAATAATGCAAGAGGGTGAAAATATTATTTAGACTCGACCGTAAAACAATTTTGAAAAATTTAAATTTAAATATAATATTTAATATTAATTAATTATTTATTTTAAATACTTGTAACTTAAGTGCCAATGTTTTTTGGAATATTTATTAGCAAGAAAAAAATATTATTATTATTATATATTTACAAGAATCCATGGTTAAAAAAAAAAATGTCGGAAAAATTCAACAATTTTTTTTGTTGTCTTAAAATATATTTTTTTTTTAAAAATAATTGACTCATTAATTCAAAGCTACACATCTTTATACATATCTATATTAATAATTGAATTATTATTAGTTGTGTAACATATATTTTATTAAAATATTTTTTTTTTTTTTAAACATAGTAGTTGCATCAAAATTAACGTTTTGCCTTTATAAACAATAACGAAAAATCAAACACACCCTAATGTGAATTGCATAGCAGGGTATTCAAGTACGCAGTCCCCGTCCAGACACACACTCTAAGCCTTTTGCGGGATGAAGTGTGCCGGTTGTACGTACGTATGTACGTACGGAGATTCATTAAGGTTTTTCATTTCATTGAAACATGAGCGTTTTGAGAAGCATTTTTCATATTCACATACTTCATATATGAATGCGAAAAACGCCGTCATAGAAATAAGTACAACACATTCAAATACATATATTTCAAATATACATATATAGTATATATATTTTTACGATTTTTACCCGTACCGTGCGTAATGAGGCAGTCGGCTTTGACGGGATGGGATTGCAATGGTTCGAGTGGGTCTCTCTGTGTGTGTTTTTGTTGTTGTCTAGGCAACGGTTCAGCGCGCAGCTTTTTTATGCACCAACAAAAACAACAAGGAGAACGCGGCAAACGTTAGAGAGTTGCATTTTCCGGCACTCGCATTTCCATTGGGGAAATAGCACTGCCAAAGTATTTTACACACGGCTGCGATGCTCAAAAAGTCTGTCCTTCTGTCTGTTTTGTGCCTCTGCCTCTAATTTTGGTACATTGAACCGTCTCCCACTTATGTTTGTATCTGTCTGTGTGTGTGTGTGTGTGTGTGTATACGGTTCACTTCACCATGAGACTCTTCGTTTTTTTGTTGGAGTGGGTTGAACATATTTTTGAGTCCAACTGTGTGTGTAATTTGAGGCATTTTTTTTGCGAATAAGTAAAAGAGTTAAGAGATTAAATATTTAATATTCTTACAGCTTGAATTTTTCTCTGCCACTCAGTATCGATTTCTCTCATTGAACTCCACTGAGTAGTGATAAATATATGTCGGCCCTAGGTCATTTCGATTAATTCGCATGTTAATGGTCAGCACATAAATAACAAAAGCTCAAACTCGAATAGAACCACATTATTACTTTCTTTTATTCATTCCTTCGTCGTCATGTGGACTACAGAGGACATAAGACTGCTGCGTAGTGGACCTGCTCAGGTTTTGTTTCGTCGTTTCTTTCAGTGTAGTGCCTGGCTGCTGTACGGCATTGCGCGGGGCTGTCATTTCTTTAAGCTGCGTTATAATGCTCAACATATGCGATTGGAACAGATGCAATATCATCGCATAACCTCAAAGTTGATTGTGACCGTCAAGTTTCTAATATTCCTAAGTGATTCTGTGAATTATGTAGTACTCGGTTTTGTCGTTTGGATACATTTGTTTCGTGCCGAGGACAGCGGTGGACAGAACTTTCTAGTTGGCATCGTCATGCAGGGATTTTGTATCTATGTTGTGCGTCGCATTGTGATTTTTTTGCATTCGCAGGAGGATCGCCAGTTGATAATGCATTTGGTCAACGAGATCTTTTACGTCACTCGCACCATTGAGAGCAAGTTTGGCATGATCTATCATTGTGAAATGTGTCTTCTGTGTGTTTACTTCTTGAAGCTGTATTTGGTTTATATAATGATGGACTCGATGTGGCACAAGCCTTACTTTCTCTGGATGAACTTCTTCTACTGGGTGCTCTTGGAGTATTGTAGCTTGGCCTACTTTATCTATCAACTAATCCTGAGTAATTGGTATCGAAACTTGGCCTACTTCCTGCAACGCTTCATTGAATATCATCAGAGGCAAACTTATATATCTGGTCGTTATCATCGTCGTCTACTCTTGCTCTTTAAACTTCACTTGCGCATTAATAATCTTCATCGTTTTATGAACAAGAACATTTCCTGGCTACCCTCAGCCATCTACCTGGCCATATTCACCAGCATATTCAACATGACTATAATGCTTGAGTGCATTGTCTATGCCGTGGATGAGATCGATAATAAAGTGTATATTATGGCAGATGGTTGTCTGGGCCCGGCTCTTATACCCATACTCAATGTGTTTATTATTGGTCTATGTACGGATCGATTGCGCAGCGAGGAGTTGACCCTGCAACAACAAATTGTACTCATAAATGTTCTTTATACCCAAAAATCCTATCCACAAGATTATTCGCTCAAGGTGCTTAATAATGAGGTGGGTTAAGGGATTATGTTATTGCGAGTATTATTAAACTTTTTGCTTGTTTTCTAGCACACTTCGCTGATTGTGCATCAGAAACTGGAACCTTTGCAAAATATTATGATTTTGGATACAACCTGCGATCGTGAATTTGCCTTTGATTACTTTTTGACAGTTATTGTCACAGCTCTATCATTTGTTCAATACACAGTTTCAACGGGACGCATTCTTGATGAGTGTGTAACACACAAATAAGTTAAAGGTGTTCTAGAAATATATCTCAAATAAATAATACAAACATTTCTACCGTTCTCCCTTATTTCCTCTAAACATAACTCCATCCATCTTTCCATTTATCAACAACTAACCCAAAAAAAAAAAAATATTTTCATGAATTTTCACTCAATAAAAGCAACAGCTCTTAACATTCAACAGTCACGTACCAAATTCGACATGCACACTATGTTTTTTTTTTTTTTTGCCAGTTGAAAAAGACTATGCAAAATATATATTCAATTTTTGATACATTTAACTGGTACATTTAAATTTATTTTTACAACCCTCCAAACGCTGAACGTGTGTCGCTTACAATACCTACCAACGCCAGACGATAAAATAATAATCGATTTGACTTTGGTTTGAGTTTTTTTTTTATCCGTTTCTCTCTCTCTTCTGGTTAAAAAACCTACAACTCATCTGCGTCGCCCCAAAACACACAGTGGAAAAAAAATGGAGCAACTCTGGCACTTCCTGTTGGGAATCGATTTTTATACATTCTCCCCAAACCTGCGATGCTACCAAAATTTATGCGAATTTGAATTTGATATGGTTAAACTGTTTGCCTAGGCAACGTCAGCCATGCAAATGGTTTGATAAGACTACCAAGAGGGGGAAGGGTAGTTGGGGGGTGTGTGTGTGTTAGGCTGTCATTGTGCCTAGCTTTGTCGCTTTTTAGTGTAAAATTAATTTGCTATAATTCATCAATGGACCCAGGCAAAGGATTATTTTGCATAAAAAATTGTGGCACTTGTCGATTTTGCATAGTCGGCTTTTGGGGGCGCAGCAGCAGCTGTTAGATATGAAGTAGGTGTAGGTAGCAGGCTCAGAGGCGGGGGAGGGAGAGCTGAGGGTATGCTCTGCCATTCGGTGTGTGTAACTGACGCACTTTATGTAATTTATGGCTGCACATTTATTTTATTGAGTTTAATGTGGGCGCAGTTGTTGCCAGCGCCTTACAAAGGTGAAAGGTTTGGGGTTGGGGGTGCACAGGGGTGGGGGTGGGGGATAAGAGAGAGCCTGTTCGGGCAGGTTGAACGATGGTAACTGGTGGCCCATTGCCGCTTTGTTATGCCTCACTGAGCGCACTGTGGCAGATGTATTAGGTTTTGAACAGGGATGAATGGCATATACATACATATATACAGATATATATTCGAAGATGCCACAAACACGATTCATAACATGAATCAAGCGTTTTCAAGTACTTTGGCATATTAAATTCCAATAAATACTGTTGGGCAAGCTCTCAAGATCTCTATCTCAAATTAACTAAGAAATAGTTAATAAATGCTTATAGAAGATAAATTAAAATGTTATCCTGTAATATACAAAAACTCTCCATATATATCTTCTCCCTAACAATCTAATAATAGACCTAAAACAAAGCATCAAATTCAACATTGCCAATTAAATGTAAAATATGTTTTGTAAGCCGACTCCCACGACAAATGGGCAAACAAATTAAATCGTTAGCCTTCGAGAAACTTTACTGAAAACAAAAACAGAGCAAAACATAAACAGAAAATGCCGCCTGCCTGCTTTTGTGTGAGTCTGATGTTTCTCATAGAACTAATTAAGCATTCAAAAACGTTTTGGCATAAAGTTTAAATTGTCTGTGGACATGGAACTCCGACGACGACTGCGAAAATCCAATAATCAAGCCAAAGTCGACAGCGACGCGGGCGCTTGACGCTCATAAATTAAAGCAAATTATTAAGCAAGAGTCAAAAAAGTTTTGCACCGCACGCTCGCAACACAAAAGTTGCAAGTACATTGCGTATACGTAATGCTGTCCTTGTGCTGTGTGCGAATGATTTATTTTTATTATTATTGGCGGTGAATTTTAAATCAAAAAGTAGCGCACAAAATTCTACTGCCTCAATCCACACCCACCATCACACCCCAAAAAAGTATGCTACAGTTTTTGTGAGCTGGCTTCGGTGGCAGCTGCTTTTGTCATTATTAATAACTGTTAATTATTCACCATTATAACTATGCTTGAGAGCACGTTCCTTGTTTGCGTTGTCGTCTGGACAGCTGTCCCTCCTTCCTCTCTTTCTCTATGTACTTTTGCCGCTCAAGTAAATTCTCTTTTCATATTGTTTGGCATCATATTTTCTGTGCTTCTTAGTTAACGCCTGTCTCTATTTTTCTCTCTATCCCTCTTTCTCCTGCTTTGTGATTCTCTCTATTGGCCATATTTACATATTATTAAAAAGTTTTTCAAGCTCAGACAACGACAAGGACGAGAACGAGAACGACATCGACGAGGCAAAAAGATGGAAAAAAAAACTTTTCTATTTTGCCTTGGCTAAAGTTATTGAAAATTCATGAATAATTGACATTTATTGCAGTTGGCACAAGTGATAGTCGATAATGGACGACCATAACGCCCACTTCAAATGGGGGGCGTGCCATCTGAGATTTCCCTCTCTCCCTCCCTTCCCATCTCTGTGTGTCTCTCTTGCCTTGCCCATTTACAGACATAAATATTAAAGTAGCTTACGTACTTAATTGTAAATTATGTATTCAATTAGTAATGCCATTCTGCATGAAGCCACAATCGTTGTACAGAATGCATCGATAGAGATAGTTGGCAACTGAATATTCAATCAAACTAGTAAGATTATACTTACAGTAAACTTCAGATGCAAGTTGACAACTATTAAATATTTACTTATTTGTGAAATCTACAATAAATGTATTGTTTTTTTATTGACATAATTTTCAATTTTATATATTTTATGAAATTTAAAATAGGATTTTAATTATCTTTATATATTTTATGTTCTGTGTTTAACGACCTCATTTATGATTTATTTGGGTGTGATTATTTATTTAACCGATTTTCAGGTCTTCGCAGGTCACGACATTGAATCGCCCAAATAAATAACTGTTTGACAACTTATGTTGACCATTTATTGATGTGGCAATTAGCTAGCAAGTGTCAAAATATTTGATTTATATAAAATGAATTTGAATAAAGACCAGAAAAATTTAGAAAATTAAGTGCCTGTTAGATAATTATGTGAATATTTAGACTGATATGAAAATTCCATTAAAGCATTATTTTTAAAAAATATTTTAAATCAAATAAATATTCAAAATGAATCTTTAATGGCAGCCACATATTAAATTTATTTCTATTGGCAATTGAAATGCCTACATTAAACCGAAAATAATACATAAAAAATGTCCTTCAAGTGCTAGTTTAAATAAAATACAATACCAGTCAAGCTTAAAAGTATGCTTTAGTTTAAAGAACTGCTGCAGGGCTACACAGCTGTGCAATGTCGTTGATGGCATTGCCATTTTTGATTAAATGTGGCCCGCAGCGAATTTAGGTTATACATGTATACATACATATATGAACAGTACTTCTACTATATCTATACGCACTGAGTACGTATTATGAAAATGTGGCAATCTCCTCTATGCCGTGCCCTCTTTGCCGTGAGTTTGGCTGCTGCCTAAATATATTTTACCATAAAATAACACCAGAGGGCGCTGTCAGTAGCATAAGCTCAGCATTTCCGTTTTTGTTTTAGTTACAACTAACTGCATGCTATGCATATGCCAACACATTCACATACATATATATCAAAACATTTATGTTGGAGTATGTAAACCGCATTTGCTGATGGTTTTCAGAGAGGTAAAGAGAGAGAAAGAGAGAGCCGGCTATACGCATTGCCAGGCATTTGCATTCAAATGCATTTAATTAAATCAAGTAGAACCAACAGGAAAATGCAGCAACATCAGCTTCGTCAGCTCAACCCAACAACAAATGACCTTCCATCATTCCACTAACACACACGCACACACACATACTCTTACTGACATCCCGGAGCGCTCAATATGAGCCTCATAACATTTAAAACAAAATTTATTTTGTGCAAATTTTGCCAGGTTCGTTAGTTTTAATTGTGTTTAGTTTTCATTTTCAGTACGCAGTTAGCACAGTGGCACAATTATCGAAAATATACTGTAAAAAAAAATCTAAGCAGTTTGGGAAAAGTGTTAAGTGATTATAATTTTAAGAAATGTCAAAGAAATAAACCTACAACTCTTAAAAAAAATTCTGATGAATTTCTAAGCAAAAGTTTCTACGTTATACAAATTAATTTTTTACATTTATTTCTACCATTGTTTTTTTTTTTTACTTAAGACATTTACGAAATACATATATATATATATATTTTACTTTTAACATAGAACCCAACTTATTACATAAAAGCTGAACTCCTTCCAGGGTACTAAAAACAAATAAAAATATTTTTAAATCAGTTTCAGTTACCAGTGTATTTATTGGCATTTTGTTTGACTTGATAACAAATTTTTGCAGGGCTTACAATTAACTTCAACGAAAATGCTTTAAATTGTTTTTTTTTTTTGTTAGTCCACTGCTGTTGCTTTTTCTGCCAATTTGACAGTTTTGGGATTGCGGTTTTTAAAAACAAGCGAAGCCATTAAATAAAACACAAACAAAGCAAAAGCTCGATCATGAGAGAAAAAACAACAAAAAGCTGTCGACCTGTCTGACTTTCTGCCAGCCTGGCAGCCTGACTGACTTTTAGCCTGGCCGACTTGTGCTGGAGGCCATTCGCAGTGTCAATTAGCCATTGGCTGTAACAGCGTACCCGCATCAAGCTGTCAAAAAGTTAAATGTGAAAAACTCATTCGTATCATTTATATTATTATCGCTAATTGAAGACACGGCTGGAAGGTAATGTCCAATCTTCATCCCGCTATATTGCACTTTACAGAAATCCCATTCCCTTTTCAATCATAGCTGAAGTGAACCAATGATAACTTGGCCTAGAAAAAAAAGGGTAGAAAACGTAAAACGTTGTGTACAAGTTTATTAACACTCGAATGCATTTTCTTTCTTGCTTTTTCTTAGAAAAACTTGACAGCGGGCTCTAAGCTCAATGGGATAAAGTTTTGAATTCATTTCATTTTTTGTATTATATTGTGTGTTTTTCTTGTGTTTTCAAAAGAAAATTCTGCTCGAATACACTGATTCATTTAGGTCTATGACAGGCTAAAGGCATTTATTGAAATAAATGGAGATGGAATTTAAAGTGGTTGGTTTGAAAAGTTGTGTTTAGAAAAATCAAGAAATTTATACGATAATTATTACAAAGACATTTATTGAAATAAAACGTAAAAAATAATATATATACATATATCTAATAAAAAAAATTTAATAACTATTGAAACAAAATACATTTTTTTAATATAAATAATTTTATTTTTGCAACTTTGTTATTTTACAACCCCTAACAAATTTCCTTATAAATATAAAAGGCTTTAAATTCAAAGATTTTTTCAACAAACTCTTCAAGTAAACCTCGCAACATAATAATTATCATCATACGAGCTCCTACATTATAGAAGTAGAATATTTAATTAATTGAAATGCCGTCTTGGCAGACTCTTTCCCCACGGCCAAAAACTCTGCTTTGGAGTACTTTTATTCCCCTCTCCCCCCTCTCTCACACACACCACTCAAATATAGCATCCATTAGTGGGGCAGCGAGGCATAATTGTGCCAACATTTAGCATCATTATTTTAGCGCATTATCTTTGATCTTAATAGTTTGCTTTGACAATGTTTTGTGCAGAGCCCACAAAGCATTTAATGTGATTAATTAATTTAAAGTCCCCAAGGAGCAGGCAGGCAGATAAAATCTTTGACCACCCAAAGTTATTACAATGCTACAGCCAAACATGCTCTCTAATTGCCTTCAATCAAAACGAAGAACCTTTCGCAAGACGCGTTGACACTGACACTTGAAAAATGTGATGAGCAGAAAAAAAAATATACGTAAAACAAAAGAAGAAAAAAAACTAACGAAAATTTTGACGTTGCCTACCGCTTATGAAAAATGAATGCAAAATAAAGAGGAGAGTGAATGAAAGGAAGTTTGGGGGCAGCGGCGGCTTAACCCTTTGATAAGTGACACCAGGTGAGCAACGGACGCCATTTTTGATGGACAGTACAGTACGGTACAGTCCGGACAAAAGGCAAGAGGCAAGGCAAGGCAAGCCATTTATCAAGGCGTCGCGTCGCCATTTTAACTTAATAAACAATAATCAGGCTGTAATTATATGATGGTAATGGCATAATGAGAGCCCAGACAATACGTCAACGTCCTTGTTTGGCTTGATAATTGAAAATGTTTGTAATTTTCGCCGGGGCTTTCCTTTTTCTTTTTCCTTTTTTTTTTTTTTGTTGTCTCTCAAACTTTGCACTTTTATCTGTTGCAAAAGTTTTGTTGGCCTTTTTCCTCAGCTTATCCTCTTCCTTTTTTTCTTCCTTTGGTATGTGTGTGAGTGTGTTTTGTTGGTTGTTGCTCCCACAAAAGTTTTGCGACAGTTTAGGGATTAGCAGTCCCGAAGTAGGCAACGCCAAACAAAACATAGAACAAAGTTTCAGGTCATGTCCAAATTTAAGTGCTAAAAAATTTGCTGGTTTATGCGGCACTTGATGAAGCTGTTGCGCGGGGAATTAAATGCCAATATTTGGGCTAAGTCTCTGTTTGTTGCTCTTCTTAATAGATTTGTCTACAAAATATTGAAATACAGTCTAGGCTTAGCTCAAAGTAAAATCATACGTGAGGCAAACAGAAAACTTTTGATTATTACAGGCAGGCCATGCACATAAAACTTAGGATAAACACAGCTGATAGGAAGAGCAGGGAGTGATAGAGAGGCTCCGCGGCATATTAAGATAAATATTAGGCGCTTTTTACGCTAGCTTATTACTTTTAGCCCGGGCAAAGTTAAACTTTTAGCACGGAATGCGGCTGAAACTAACAAAAAGTAACAAATTGGGAGGGGAAAACTCAAAAGACTGATTATCCAGACAATCATATACACTATCTTTACATATGACAGCACTTAGGCTTTAACCATTACCACTCAGACAAATCTGGGCAATCTTAATAACCTTAATTCTCTGCTGCTGTCTTACTAATAACCACAAACTATAGAATTGATTCATAGCAATCAAAGCTGCATTTATCGGGATTATCATCCTAATGCCTAAGTTATAACACCCAAGGCAAGGGTATGACAGACAGTGTGTGCAGCAATTCGAATGGAAAATTAAGTCCCCACGCAGCTGACGTACTAATAATTTTCGGAACATGCCCAGACATAAGCCCGAAGCTGTTGCTTTGCCAACGACTTCGTAGTTAAGTTGGAGCAAGTCTGCGGGGCCAATAGGGATATTACGGGAAGTGCGAGGGGTAGAGGTAAACTTTTCACTAAGATGCTTGTTCTCGTATGCGCTTCGGCTGGCCGCTTGCGCAATTTAACTAAAAGCTCAATCAATCATCTCACATAGTGGTACAGAGTACAGAGTAGACAACGGCGCCTCCATGGTAATGCTTAATTTCAGCTTTTGCTCCTCCTGCCAACAGATGGCGCTGCTGTTGCTTCCTTTGTCAATGTTGTCATAGAGAGTTTTGGTTGGCCAGGAACAGAAGAGCAGAAGTTTTAAGCCGCTTTTCAAGACGCTTTTTGAAGTTTATCTGCTCCGTTGGCAAAGTTGTCTTTGCCCCGCTACCTGTGTGTGAGTGTTTGTGTGTATGTGTGTGTTGCATGCAGCATTTAGGCGGCCGCTGGGTAAACATATTTGCTTAGCTGCAAAAGGGTTGATTATTGGGCAGGACGGAAGACGTTGCGGCTAATGCGCCCAAAGGCGGCTTAGCGATTAAGTCTGCAACCTGACGAGGCCTTAAAGTAATTGCTTGGAAATGAGACCAGCTTTTGATCGGCAGGCTGTGCAATTAAAATGGAAAGTCTGAAAGTAGGCAACACAAAAGAAAGGTATAAGAGCGACTTAAGAGTTTTCTAATGAAAGTGGAACAATAAAAAAATTCTTTTAATGGGAAAAAGAAAAGATTTTATATTAATTTCTTATATTTTGAATTTTTAAAATCAGCTTCAGGTATAACAAAAAATCATATGTTTATAAAATCTGCAAAATCAGAATTAAATTCAATTTTAGTTTAACCCTTTTCGTAAGGTTCTTTTATACTAGATCACTTACTTAATCTTAAAGAGCACCTTTCACGTTGCTTTTCCATAGCTTAAATGCCCAGTTCCACTGAACAACGGCTAGAGTTGATGGCATAAAAACTATGCTTTATAAACTTGCAGCTTGAGGCTGATGCCTTCCTCGAGAGAACAACAACGACAATGATGATGATGAGCGAAAAAAAAGAGAAAAGAAAATATGAGAATAAAATAACAAGAGAATGCAGGCAACAGTAACAAAAACAACAATGCGAATATAAGAATATAATTATGTCTGCTTTCTGCAATTATTTCAATTATAAACACAAGCTGTTGCATTTGGCAGTGCGCCACAGCACCAGCAACAACAACAACAACAACAACTGCAGCGACAACAGCAACTACAACAAACAATGAAAAGTTGCTGCAGGGCTAACAGTGTGCCATAGTGGGGGAGGGGTTGGGGTAGAGGGGGGTTGTCATTTGGCGCTCTCATAAAAATCTCTTGTGCAGCAAGGGAGACGCTTGCATAAAATGAGCACATTAGCCTAAAAGCAGGCAGCATAAACTGTGCGAACTCCGCCAGCTAGAGCAGAAGAAGAAGAAGCAGGAGGAGGAGCAGAAGGTGTTCAACTGAGCAAAGATATAAAACACACGAAAGAAGAGTTATGTACTTTAAGGTGATGGATATTAAATACCCTTGGAGTAAGATATAAGAAGTCCAGTAAATATCTTAATAATCAAATAGTTCATATTATAGCTATCAGAACAAATAATTTGACTTTAAAACACTCAATTCTTCAACGATTCTAGCTCCATTCAAGTATTCAAACCCTTAGTAAAGAAAAGTATAAAAACAAAGAAGCCTTAGTTTTATGTAACTGCCACTCTTGTTTTTTTTGACATTTAATTAATAACTCAAAGCCAATTGCTAAATGTATTTTAGGTTATGTTTTGATGTTTTTGAAAATGGTGCCCTTTAATGGTTGAAATTTTGTTTTTCAAGATATCCTGACCAAACCCGGTATAAAATTTTCTTACTTTAAATATCACCAATGCTTCTTTGTTTAAATGGTATGTTAGTGTAAATTTTTATATACAATCTAATATAATTATATTAGCTTAAAGCAATATCCAACGATCCGACCACTATATCATATAGCTCCTAAAGGAATAATCAAAAAGTTTTTTTATATTCAAACCGCTCCAAATAACAAACATTTTGGTCGACTACCAGTTTCTAACAATATTACAATTTTGGCACAAGTAATTTTGTCCAAACCTATTTGGCATCAAATGCAAATTGTGTTTTTGCACATTTTAAATTTTTGTATTTTATTTGGTTTAAAAGTTTAAAGAATCGCGAAAATCGCAGATTGGTGGCGTATGTGTATTGAATTACAAACGTTTAACTTTTAGTTGGCCTCTACCTGTACTTTTGTACAAAGTACTTTTGATGTTCTTTTCAAGCGACACCAGCTTCACTGTTATACCACGCAGATAAGCCCCACTAATCGATGCCACATCATTTTTTGTAAAGGCTAATATTATGTTTTGCATTGGACAATTGGCAAACTAATAAACTTAAGCAGGGCGTGCAATTTTTTATTAACATCGCTGCCCTGGTTTGATTATAATCTGGTATGTGCCTAATCTTTGTTAACTTTGCCATCTTCAACTTTAAAATTATATATGCACTGCTGCTACTGCTACTGCTACTGCTGTTGCTGCAGCTTGTTGCATATGCATGCCTAGGCGTAATGCGTGAAGTCTGGACAGGACAACAACAGTAGCAGCAACAACAACATAATTACTATATAAACTGAACGAGCTTGGCTGACTTTTGACTGTTTTCCCTACTCTACCTCTCTGTCTCTCTCCTTCTCCCTTTGTTGCTGTCTCAGACTATTTGTGTGTTTTGTGTTTGTATTATTTTTGGCATGTGCCGGGAATTGTTTTTGGCTCACGTTTACAAACAACAAGCAACAACAAGAGCATGAAAATCAACTCGTGCTCATAATAAAACTTTTACTATGACAGTAAAATTTTAATGAAATCACTGCAAAACTACAAAACACTTGTGCTACAAAAAGCGTACCAGGACCAGTCCTGGGACCAGACCCTGGGAATGTTGACTGGGGGGCAGCCGAGACTTACGAGTTGTTGTTCTTGTGGGTCGTGTAAAGTGCATCGCAGGCAATTGAAGACAACAAGTCGAGGGAAATTGCACAATGTTTGTTTGTTTGCTGTGGCAATTTGTAACACATTTAAAATATTTATAAGCAGTAAACGAAATGTAAGAGATATAGTACGAAAGCAATAGGGTGCGGTGAGTAATTTTAATAAAATAATTGCACTGGGGGAAAGTTATACTTAAATATACTTACAATTTGCTTATCTATGAGCAATACTTACCTTGAAGTAAATGAAAGCATTATCACCAAATGTTGAAATTTTTCCTTAAATTGATATTGATACCACTTCTAATAACTGGTTAATTTATTCTTAATACTTCTCAAATGATTCCCTGCCATACATTCTGTATAAAAAGAGCCCCCACTTACAAAAATCAATTGTGCTGACGCCCACCTCATATATATAATTGTAGATAAATCAAATCACATCCATAAGCCTGACCCAACAATAACAAAAGGATTTACCAAAAACTGCCGCCCAAACAAAAAAAAAAGGGAAGCGCTTGAATTAATTTGCATTATTAAATCGTTCGCATAAATCGCACAAATACAGACATGAAATAACAAATAAAAAAAAAATGCCAAAAAAAGACAAATACAATACGATAATTAAAACATCCCCAAGGATCTTGGAACTAATTGCCGCAGCCCTTTGGCAGTTGGCAGCGAGTGTTATAAATAAATAAATGAAAACCAAACCAAACCAAACTGAACTGAGCTGAACCGAAACAAAGTCAACGCCATGCATAAATTATAAGCAAGTGTGGCGATGGCGCCTTAATTTATGCTTTAAAATTTCATATTAATAACGCACAGCATGAGATGAAGCGAGAGAAAGAGAAGGAGAGAGCGAGAGAAATTTGGTTGCAAACGCACTAATTCAATAATTTATGCACATTTTTTAACACATGAAGGCATTTGGGCAATTGCAAGGATTCATGAATCCTTTTTCTGACACTTTTAATTAAAATTAAGTAAGAGCATTCAGCACGGCTTAAAAGGGTTTCAACTGTAAATACCCTGTGGTAAAGAGAGTAAATTTTGATTTAAAAATTAACTTAAGTAGCAATTAAAGCAATAATTAAATATAAATTTAATTTTGATGCTAGGAATATTTGAAGTATAGTGTTAACAGCAGCTTAAACTCAGCTTTAAGTTAACTTACAGGGTATATAAATAATATTCAATGCATTAAGAGCAATGTGAGTGGCACTTTTGCCATGGCGTGCGTTTCAAATTGAGCGGATTAAGTTTAATTACAATTTTTCGGTAGTTCGTTGGGTGGTTGAATGGATTGGTTGTGTTGGGTTGGGTCTTTACCGTCAACACACACACACATACGCACACGGCGCAGGACCTTCTTTTGTGCAATTGCAGTTGTAAGGGTTGTTCCTTTTGTCTGGCGCATAAATGAAAAGTAAACCTTTATGCAACGCTGCGGGATGCAATGCAATGCAGCAGCAGCAGCAACCAAAAACCATGAAGCACAACCGCATTCAGCCCAAGCTACCACCACCCCTCCTTTAAGCAACCCCCCAAAAAAACCACACACACACACATTTATATACGTAATTCTGGCTGGGTCTGTCCGAAAAATTCGTTGCGCACACGTGTTCCATTTTGTGTAATGCAGCAGCTCCTGTTGCGCTCTTATAATTGGATTTAGTTGTCGTTAAGATTGGACTGCTTATATTGTTTTCCTGCCACCGCCGTCGTCGTCTTTGTTGCCTCGTGCCTCGTGCATATGTTTGTTGTCATTATTGGCACCCAAACGAGAGACGCCGGCAATCTTCGCCTGCTTACACACACATACACATTAAGAAAACTGATTACTTGACAGACGTGTCAAGAGGGTTCACACACACACACACTCACACATAAATAGATCCAGGACCCTTGCAAGGTTAATTAATTTCTATGTTAAATTTTAATGTGCATATCAAGCCCATAATGAATATGATTGCCGCCTAGCTCATGATTTATAGTATCAAAAATATTTGTGTGTATTGAAATCTAGAATGTTTTTGTCTGGGGACAAGAGATAAATGTGCAACATGTCGAAATGTTAGCTAGCAATTAAATAAATACATGTAGCTTGAATTGATGCAATTGTTGTTATGACATGATGCAAAGACCTTTCAACCTTAAAATTGATTACGAGCAGACAACATAAATTGTGTGTGGATGTATCAATTGTATCAAATAACGAAATTAAAAAGTCTAAACAAATACAATTTGATTTGAAATAAATATACTTTACTCAATAGAACTATTATATTAATCGAGGAAAAAAATGATTATTGACAAGCAATTGTGTTAAAGATTTTATTTTTAAGTTCAATATTTCTTTATCCTCTTGATATTTATAAAGTTTGGAAATAACATAAATGTATGTATTTTAAAATACTTTAATGGGTTTAATTCTAAGCATACCTGTGCAAGAAACGAGTGTTATTAAATGAAGTGCTTATGTGTACAATAAATAATTTATATTTAATAACAATAACACACGCATGCTAAAACTTGCACTCATACTTGAGTATTATTTTAGTTACGTTATGTTTACGTTACGTTACGTTACGTTTACGTTACGTTTACGTTACGTTTACGTTAGTTCTTACCTAACCCAATACGTTAGTTTTACACACTTTAAAATTAACGACTATTCAGACACTGCTCTCCTCCTCGATTCTCAAAAATTCAAGTAAGCTCGGCTGATTTTGGTGAAATTTAGTGACGTGTTTACCTTATTTCGCCAATGTGAGTGTAAGTATAAGTTAATATTTTAGCATGCGTGTGTTATTGTTATTAAATATAAATTATTGATTGTACACAGACACATATTTTTCTGTCTACTTAAATCACTCAATACAAAAATTCTTATGTGTGGATGACAAATTAATATTTGTCCAATCATTCTCTTTGTTCTACTTAAATGGACAACGGGTAAGTGGTAATATTACTATTATTTTGAGTATAAAAATATCTTTTGTTTATTTAAGTATTTAACAACACTTTTTTTTCTTAATTACCTTTAAATAGTTTAATTCCAATAGCAATAAAGTAACTCAAACAATAATTTCCTATCGCATTTAATATTCCTCTAGACTATTAAAGCCTTCTTTGCCATCACTCACCTTATGAACTTGGTAAATAAAAAGCTGGCACTTCTGGACATTGAACGGCATCGAATTATTTACAAAGTAATTACGTCTAATGCCTTTTTCTCTCTATTCTCTATTCTGTCTGGCGTTTGGACGCTGTCCACATGCTCCTCTAATTACTTTCACAAAATTGTGATCAATCACACGATATACTATACATACTATATATGTATAAATGCAGTCAACCCCCTTCCCTGCTGCATAATGACCAAGCCTGGCAAACACCTCAGAGTCAAAGCCAGAAGCCAATGGCATGGCTAAAAGCATTTCAGCCTTAATCGTTTCATGTCGCGCGACAACTTAAACCCCCCTTCGAGTCTGGGTGGATTGTTGGAGCTTTTGGGCTGGTTGGTTGTTACTGCCATGGTAACCACTACAAGTACAGAGAGGGCAACGTGGTCAGCTGTGCGTCAGATTTGTGTAGATTAGCTGAACAGTTGGGTTTGGGTTTTGCCTGGCAGGCGCTCTTAGTAATAATTGCAAATCAATGACAGGGAAATTCAATTCAAAGGCTGCCCAGGCGACACCACAGCAACAACAACAACAACAACAACAATAGTCCTGGCTAACTGAAAGGCAGCTTGAAATTTCAATTGGATCGATTTGCAATTGACAAAAAGCGTGCAGAGCCAAATGTTGCCTGGATTGGTATGAGTATTAGGGGGAGTTGGTCAACTCCACGGGATTTGCGTTTAAATGACCAACGCAATTATGGCCAAGCATAATTATAGCTGGGTGGGGTGCATGGTTGTGCCTGTGTGTGTGTGCCACGCTGTGTTGTGTTTGGAAAATTTAATTGATTTAATCAAACAATGACAATGATTAATGCGGTTTATTAACCTGAACGTTCTTATTGCTGTTGTTGTGGATGGGGATTGACATAAATTTATGAAAAGGCATTAGTATAATTATCAAATTAAATATTTATTATATTAATGAGTTGAACAATTTCTAAGATAGTTGATAAACTAAACAAAATTAATGAAAAAAGAAACATTGAAAAAGAAAACACATTAAAACAAAATAAAATATAAATAAAACACAAAAAGTGAAAGGGAGAAATAACAATATTTTCATAAAATCTAATGAAAGTCACTGAAAAAATAATTATGTAATATTTTTCGCTTTTTTTAAATAAAATACTTTTTATGAGCTGTCAATTGTTTTTTTTATTAATATTAAAATAAAATATTCACTCATTTTATTAAAACAAAACCTGCTTTTAAATTTTATTTAAAGAAAAAAACATTATTCAGTATATTTGTTCCTTACCTGCCATAAAAAGTTTCATATTAATTATAATCAGTTCTCAGCACACAGATAATTTCAATGTTTATCTTACAAAAACGACTGTATATGTATCTAAATAAACATATCTTTTCATGTATTTGTGTCTGTTTTCAACGTATCATTCAATAGCTGCATATTTGCAAGCAATAATTTATTAAATGGTAATTGTTTATGGCATATTATGGCCATTATGGTGCATGCCTCCATTTATTTTAATATGCCTTCAATCAACACAAGCACACACACACACTCACGAACAATAGCAGCAGCACACACATGTACTTCACACACACACACAGCTGGAAAAATTTCAATCAATTGTCATTTGCATAAAATCAACATTAAAACAACAACGGCGTCCTGCGACCGACAAAAAAAAGTTCAGAGTTCGCGAAATTTTAATTAAAAATCAGCTTGCAACAATGGCAGCCCGAAAAAAAATTGCTGTGCAACATGCAAAAATTGTTTTTTGGAAAGGTGGCAAAAAAAGTGAAAGTCACTAAGTTTTTGAAAATTGCTGCGCGCGCTCAGAGAGAAGTGTAATAAATTTCTAGTCGCGATTCGCAAGAAGGAAAAATACTAGAAAAATGCGCATAAATTAAAAACATAAAATGTTGCCAAGTGCAACGCTGCTCAGAACTGGAGTTTACGGTAGTTAGTTAGTTTTATAGCCGCTGGCAGCAACACGGTGAAGGAAGAGGGGGGGCACTTAACTTAGACGCAGTCACCCTTTACCTCAGGCAGAGTGCATTGCAGTGAAAGTAGTTAAAGTGAAAGCCCTCAAAATGCACGCGATTTGCATAAATGCAAATTTTATAGCAAGTATAAAGAAAACCAGCCAAGGCAACCAAACCCAAGGCTAGGCGAGGCAGGGCACATCACTCAAAATGAGACGACGCACTAATGAAGCAACAAAAGAGGCGTGGCAGCTAGCTAAAAAAAACCTACAAAAGTGGGCGTAGCGCTTAAGCGGCGTGCAACGATTTCATATAACGCCCATTTTTCAAAATAATGAGCTTAAGAGACTTAAGGTAAATATTAAACAAATAAATTAAATGATGTGGATCTCTATAAAAAATATATGAATAATAGCAAAAAAATGTCTAGTTTATAAAGAATATTTTTTCCTAAAACAAAATGTATGTATGACCTTAGAAAGAAATGATTCTAAAAAAAAATCTTTCAAAGGGAATTTGGGAAAAAAGGGAATACTTTAATCAACTTTATTTTATAATAATTAAATATAATAAAAAGCAATTGTTTTAAATTGTCAAATTATGATTTTTTTTAAAGTAAACAAAATAGAAATGATGTACCTATTTAATATTCACGCAATTTCCTACCTATTTATAAAAGATAGATATATATATTTATTTAACTTAATTCTTTATTAAAACCCTTTCCCTACGTATTTATATTTAATTCAACACCCACTGAACTCATTAGCCTTTCGAACTCAAATCAAACGATTTTTTAACTTTGATTCCATTTATGATCCCCTCTTCCCCCTTTTACCAGCCATTCGTGTTGCATTCAAAGTCAATCAATACGCTTGGATATATAGCAACTACTTCCGCCTGGCTGCACATTATTTCCTGCTGAAGTCAACGGAGACTCTCCGCACCGCCCGCCCCTCAAGAGAGTATCATTCTGTCCCCCAAGTGGCAGCCATGGCAACAACATCAACTGCAGCATCAACTTCAACTTCATTTCATTTTATTTGCAACGCGTCGCGTTGTCAAGGGTTAAATGCATATGAACCCTTAACCCCACGAAGCCCACCCACCTATTTGACCTTTATTGGCAATGGCTGTCATTTTCCTTCCACCTGATCACATTTCACACGGAGTCTGTTGCCCTTTCTCTCCACCCTCACTCCGCCTTCCTTTTTCGTTTTTCCGCTGGCGTTACAATTTTTGCATGCGTTGACATGTGAAATTGTTGCGCAAGTCTCCAGGCGATGTTTTGCTGCTGTTTGTAGCTGTTGTTGTTGTTTGGAGGGGCATGGTGTTGATGTTTTAATTAATGGCCATATGTCAACTGCATGCAAATAGGTTAAAAGCCAGCCAATTTCCCTATAAATACTACAAGTCAAGTCAAGCCAAGCACTTGAATTAATTCGAGGTTATCGGATAAGCTTTTCAACTTAGTAAACATATATATAGTATATACTTTTTAGAGTACAATTGTAGTTCTCTCTGCAAAAAATCAATCATAAATGTTGCAAATGAGGGGCAATGTCATAACCTTGGGGCTCATCGATGCTGGGGCACAACTCTTCATCGTTATCATTAGCATACATTACGGGATTGACCCTCAAGTGCTGTCCAAATGGCCTATTATGTGTATGGTTGACTCTAACTCACTTTTCTGCTTCTCTTCTTCTCTTCTTCTACTACTTTTCGGTCTTTTTTTTTGTGCTGTTTTCATTGACAAAGGGTCCTCAGCAAATGATAATAGTTGTTGCATGAGAAGCAGAGACCCTCGACTGATGCCATCCAAGTGATAAAAAAGGAGCTTCGTTCCACTTATGTGTTGTTTGACATTGTTGTTGTTGTTCTGCTGGCGTTCCTCATTCATACATTGGTTCAGTCATTCAAGCGTTTCAATTGAGTGGAAAGCTAAGTCCAGTCCAGTCCAGTCTCCGGAACCCGGTTCCCGGTTCTTCATAAGCTTATAAGCTCGTTTGTTTTCCCTCCCCATGTATTTCCTTCTCATAGTTTTGTTTTGCTCCTTCTCTTTTTTTTCAATTTAACATCCGTTTTTGTGGCTACATCATGTCTATTATGTTGATGATGTCCTTTGACAATATGTCCTTGCCATTTCTCTCTTCTCTATAGTAATGGTAATGGTCCAGTGTTTGGTGTTTGTCGTTCGCGTTTTGGCATTGATATCAGGGATTTTGGTTTTGTTTTGCTTTATTTTCCAAACTGATTGTGGTGGCTTTTGTGTGTGGTTTTTTGTAGTCGAGTGTGTCCTTAAAGTTAGCTGTTGTTTAAGAAAAACTCATTACTAAAGCTCCCTAGTTTTACAGTTTGAATGACCTATATATAAGCCTGCTCACATGTCTCCCCCTCTGCACAGCAATCGATATCCTTTGAGACAACGCCTGCAGGCATTTGACTTTATTGGTTCGAGCTCTCACACCCCAGCGAACACCCTTTGACCTCAAGCACAACAACTCATCAGACTCGAGTTTAATTGTTTGTTTTCTTAGTTTATTGAACTGATGACTGACAAACTGACAACTTGGCCAGCGGTCTGTCGGTTGGTCACTTCAGTTGATGCACTTAATGTCCATGGCGTGTTTTTAATGGCCATCATTTTGTCTGAGGCTTTAATTAACTCGCTTTAAGCCCAATGGGCAGCCAGCACATGGTTCTTTCTAATTTATAACTTGGCAAACTGGACTATCGCAAATCCCAAAGTCGTTTATTTGTCCTTGCCTTGCCTTGCCTTGCCGCTTCAGCCATTTTATTTATTTTGCTCGCGTCGCGTCTTCTGCAAAATACTCACAGGCGGGTGATATAGGGGGTGGAGTGGGGTGAGTTTGTTTTTCTCAGGCTCTCGGGCAACTAAAAACCCATAACTATATGTTTTTCTGACACATTTTTAAAGTGCGCCGCAAGTCGCATGCAATTTATTGTTATTGCGTTTTCCACTCATTTTTCTTTTCCATTTTTCCCCCAGTTATCGCACTCTCCCCCTTCAGTTTTGTCGCAAATCCAAGGACATTTTGTTGTGCATTTGTGTTAACCTAATATGCTTGTAATTGCCAGCGTAAAAAAAAGAGAGAACAAAAAACACAGCACCAAAAACTGGAACAATATATGGTTCTGATGTTGTTTGCTGTTTTTTTGTTGTTTGTTTACTCTCTTTTTTTGTAGTTGTTGAGTTTTATTGTTGTTGTTGATGCTGCTGTTTCTGTTGTTGCTGTTTCTGGCACACAGCTTGTTAGTGAAAGTTGCGAAAACAAGGACGAAAACTAACGGCACTATTGTCCATTGTCTGCCCTTTTATTATAAAAATACTGCAATTTCCTAACCCAAATGGGTAATGTACATTTTATTGTAATGTTCAACCAAGCAGCAATACAATTTTATTGAATTAACTATTAAAGTAATTAATAATTCCATTAAAATAATATATATTAAGCGTTTAAATTTTAATCAAAATATGCATATTAATATTATCAAAAAATTATTTTATTAATTGGCTTATCTATGAAAATAAAAATGATTATTAAATTGAATTTAAACATGAATTTGAAGCAGATACATTTTTATTTGACTTTTTTCAATTACTTTTATTATTCTCTTAAAAATTTACAATTATTCACAGAGCATCTATCTGTCGAAGAACTGCCACAAAAATTTCCATTAGTTGTGTATTATTTTTATTTGATGTTGGCAACGCTCTTCGCCCCACCATTTTGGCTGCTTTAATTTGTTGGTCAGCTTACAAATTTTTATGGCGCATTTTAATTGACGCTGAGAGTGTTCTGTCCATATGCCAACACAGTTTTATTTAACGGTATATAGTTTGCGTAGCCAAATTTATGGTCCTGGTCCAGTGTGTATGAACTAAATTAATTGGTTAAATAAAGAGAGCTCTAGTGTTAGTGGCTGTTAAAGTTCGCTAAACTGAGAGACTAACCGCAATCCACTTTAAAATGAAGACAGCTAAGCACATATGTATATCAATTGGCCAATTTCGAAGACAGCAAGCAGATACTTCTTATAAGTACACATAAAGTGTATATAAATGTGGGAAGTGGGTGGAAGAGGTTGGAAATTGTCTCTATTTCAACCCCTCGGCGCCAAAACATTGACACGTGTCAGTGTCGCTGTCAATAGATGTCAAGAGCATAGAAATGGAAATGGAAATTCTAACCATCCCCCCGACGTCCACCCGTCCATCCGTCCGCCTGTCCATAAACTGCCTAGACAAGCCTACTTAACTACTCACTCAACAAGCGACACTCGATCCATGTTGCAACTGCGTTCTCCACACACACACACAAACACACACATCGCATGTCAGCTGAAAATTAAACCTTTCACTCAACTCAACTCAAATTCAATTGTTGTTGTTGTTGTTGCGTCTTCTTCGAAATCGAAATCTATAACGCACGAAATCAGAAACTGTCCGCCATTCTCTCCGTTGGGGGTTGGATTGAAGTGAAAAGAAGGTTATGTGGTTTGAGCTTTTGGCCTAAACGCATTACATCAGGCTTGACGATGGCGCGCACTTGAGTTAGACATTTTATTTGTAATATGACAGCACTTCATATCCTCTTTCAATGATATTAGCAGAGAGCCGAACAACAGGAAATTATGCACGTCAGACCTGTCTGCTTATGTGTAATATGTGTGTAATACCAAATGCCTGCCCACCCACCCCATCCAACAAACTAAAGGTAGGGGTATTCAGTTCAGTTCAGTTTTTGTGCCCGCTGGCCCTTCGTCAGTTATATTTGGTTTAGACCTCACTCCTTGTCAGGTTTTTCCTTGGGTCTTTGCATACTTGATTGCATTTCCGTTAATGAATTGTTGTTGTTGTTGTTGATGTTGCTGACGTTGATGAAACAGATGTGCGATTGTTCCGATAACTATAAGTGCGTACCGATTCGGGCATCCAATTTCCAGTTGAATTAGTTTGGAGAAAGGCAAAATAATGCTTCGAAATGTAATTGAAAGTCCAGATTTGATCAGCTTTGAATACATTATTTTTATGCATACACACTGCCGTAATTTATATTTTTAAAATATTGTTCAACAATCAAATTCATTTAAAAATGTTATTAATTTTTGTATCCATAATATTTATATTTTTATTTGAAAAACTGTTTTTTTTTTCTATAAGTTATATGTTTAGAAATTGTATTGATTGCTGATACATCTTTTACTTTATTCTTTGAATCCTAAACTTTATTTTACAATAAAACTTTATTATTATTTTTTTGTATATGACAAAAACTCTCAATGTTATACATTTATTCTCTTTTCACCTTTCAAAACTAAATGTAAATTGCTTTACTCATTAAAAATCCCTTTATCAACATTCTCTTCATTCCTGTTTTCTTATTCCATTATAGTTGAATTTCATATTTTTTTTGCATTTTCGTTCTCTGTGTTTATGAATATTCGCATATTTTAAAGTTCTTAAATGTGCCCTCATGTATCCGTCATCAGTCATAACCTCAAACTGTCGCTGTATGTATGTATGTATTTACTTAACTTTGGCACACTCCGTTTTGCACCAATATCAAATGTTGATTGTGTTTACCATTTCATGGTTTCATTTACAGCACTCTCCCTCGAATGCAGGCCAAACCCAACCGAACCAAACACAATCCTTCTCCTCATTTCTTAGTCTGCCTTTCCACTTCGCTTATATTGTCATTTTCAGTGAAGCTTCAACGTTTGTTGATCCCCCCTCAGTTTATGTTGCATTGCCTTCAGACTCATCTCTTCCTGCTTCCTGTTTGCTGTGGCATGGGGTTGTGCCTGAAACAATAATACAAAAATACTATAAAGCTTCCAACTTCTACAGCTGCTGCTGTTGCCGATGTTGCCCTCGGGGTGCTCAGCACTCAGCGGACTGACCGCTTGCCAGCTTTCAAACATAGAATCGTGAAATCTGCTTTTTGCACCGGCAATGCCCTTAAGCAAGAGTCAAACAATGGCTATTTAACAACACTGAATTGTGAATACCCTAAAGAAGCCTGAGTAAATGACAAAGCTTTACTCGAGTGAAGTTGAGTGTGAAAAACTATAATACTTATTACCAATATTGTAATAGTCTTTTTAAAAGACTTAAAATGTTGTAGTAATATGTATGTATATATATTAATCAAAAAGAAATGACGTAAATTTCCTTAAGATTTAAATTGTAAAAAAAAAATTAATTAGATAACAAATTAGTTAAAAAAAACACAAAGCACTTATAAGGACAACATTTAGATTGAGTTTGTTGTTATAAAATAATTTTAAATCCATTCCGCATATTGATACAATTAGGTTCTTTACTTAAGCTGTTTTATTTTTCCAACTTTAATTATTTTTTTCATAACATTACATAACTATACTTTAAATATTTTGTTCAATTAAAAATTATCTTTCAATTTTTTTATGACGATATTAAACTTAAATTTTAAATAGTTAATAGTTGGTAGTATTTTTTATATAAACATGCTTAGCCACAAAAAAAAAATCGAAATAGCTACTAAGCTTAACTATGTTGCAAAGCCCTTGATCAAGTTGTCAATGCCTCCTTAAATGACAGTAGCAACAACAGCAGCAGCAACAACAACAACAACACATGCAACCCCTTCAAGTGAAGCGTACACACAGCATGCAATCTCTGGGGGAAGAGAGATTGAAGGGGTTTTGTTTGACAGCGACGCTCATTTGAAATGCATGCGACGACAAGGATGTGAGAATGGTTATGTGGCACGAATAAACGAGGGGAAAGGGGGGGCAATCAGCTCGTCTCTGTGTGTGTGTCAAGCAAGGAGCATATCCTGAACTGATGCTAAAAGCTGATTCTCGTGTTTGGCTTTTTGGCCTGCGGAAGTGTTTGTTTATTTAATTTCTGTTATTTTTAATTGAATTCTCAATGCTGCCGCCCCGTGCCACACAGATTGCTGATGCTAAAAATCTCAACATAAACTCACTCAATCTCTTTCTTGTCTCTGTGTGTGATTGCAGGAGTTGCATCATTGGACCCGAGCTAAGCGTCAAAGTCTGCTCCATTGGCACTGTGATAAACCGTTCGGCCTATGCGTCGGACTATTGCCAGCTGGAGGGCACAACGGGACGACAGACGCAGCCAATGCCCATACGTTGGATGGCCTGGGAGAGTGTCCTGCTGGTAAGTGTACTACACCCCACTTCTCTCTCCTCTATCCATACTTATAGTCAAGTCCATGTCCTACAAATGCACCTTGTTCACAATATTTTATAGTCTCTCTTTCATATTTTTTAATTTTATTTTTTTCTTGCTTCTTGCTCATTTACTGCATGAACTGTGCGCCCGGGCACAACTTTATAATTATAAATTAATGAACAGTGTTCATTCTTTCGCTCTTGCTCCCTCTGTTTATTACGACCATGCCCACATTTTTCCAAGAAGGCACCAGAGTTAGGAGGTGTAGTCGATCCTTCAAGGCAGCTTGACAGCAAAATGAGTTGTAATTGTGTTAATTATTTTTAATTTGCTTTTTTCTGCTGCTGCCTCCTTAAGCCGGCGATTTATGTCAGTTACCTTTTCCGGAGCTTGAACTCCTTCCAGCCACGTTTTGATAAGTCTATTACAACAGCAAAAAAAAAGGGCGAAAATTAAGAAAAAAAATATTATTTGTTTTAAGCTTGGTTAAAAGAAATAAATTAAAGACTCGTCAATTGGATTGCAGTAACATAAAAGTTGAAATACAATACTACAAGATTTTAACAAGAGGAAATAACTCCGCCATATTTCATAGTTTCACCGTTATTCAAAATGGCGAACACGAACCTAAATGTACGCCAAAAATGGCAAAGAGCAACAACAAAAATTTAAAAGTCAAAAACAAAAAACAAACATAGCAAAAATATTTTATAAGTCCCCCGAGCAAAAAACCGCACTAAATAAATTAATTAACTACATGAAAAACGGCGCAGACAAACACACACACAAAGAGGAGGACATGTATGAAGTTTTCTACTCGAGGGGGGTGGGTTGGGCTTAAAAGCATGGATAAGCCCACGCATATAGCAACAGATACATATATATATTCATACATATGCTTCTTGTTGCTGTTGTTCCTGTTATGATTATTGTTGTTGTTACTGTGTGTTTTAGACAACGTTGTACAAGCTGCCTTTGGGGCAAAACAGAAGGGGGTGGCAAACGGGTTGACTAAGATACGCAATGGCATTTATACACACATACAAATACACATACACGTGTATGTATGTGTATTAAAAAGCGCAAAAGTTGCCTTAAAGGATATATATTGTACATATACACATGAATGGCTTTTGTGCAAGCGCACAACCGCAAAATCCTTAAGCCAAAAGCCATGCAAACAATAATAAAGCGTAGCGCGGCCTTTGGGCCAGTGTGTGTGTGTGTGTGTGTGTGTGTGTGTGTGTTTGTTCTGTATTAATAAAAAGAATATACTACCATTTAATTGCAGGCTAAATTCAGTACGAAGTCAGATGTTTGGTCCTTTGCCGTTGCCCTCTGGGAGATATTGACATTCGCCCGGGAACAGCCCTACGAGCACATGTCAGATGCGAATGTTATTGAAAACATTGGACATATCTATCAGGACGATAAGATGCATGTAAGTAGCTAGCTTTCGAATACACATACTATATAGTTTGTACGTACTATATAACATTTGTATCTCTATTTCACATTCGCAGGAACTCTTGCCAATGCCACTCAACTGTCCGCGCGAAATTTACGATCTCATGTGCGAATGCTGGCAACGCAACGAAACAAGTCGTCCCAATTTTCGGGAAATACATTTGTTTTTGCAGCGCAAGAATTTAGGTTTTAAGCCCAACACCCAAACGCTAATGTATTAAAATCAAATTGTAAAAAAAAACCAAAAAAGAAAACGTAAAAAAAGTACTTCACGCGATTTTAGCACACATTTGAAACACATACACATATATATTAAATATTATATGGAATAAATACATACACACAATGCGAATTTTATGCATTTAAACAAAAAATGCATTTAGTATTAAATTAAATGTAAGAGAAAAAAATACTGCGGCTTGTCGTAGATGAAAAAAATGCCCTAACAAAAAAGTTTAGCTGAAATGCTTTGTCAGCTATTTATATTTATATATTTATAATGAAATGAGTTTGAAATATGATTTATTACCTCTTACTAGCAGTTTTTTTTTTTTTTCATTTATTACAATTGACTATTGTTTTCATACGTATCTTTTCACGTGCATACATTTTCATAAAAAGCCTAAAAGAAGGCAACAAAAAATGTATTTTAAAAACCGATGATAAAAATAATATATATTGTGTTAGTCGAATAGCAATTCTCTCCTGTAATCGAATATAGCAACAAAATCGACTTTAAAACTATTCTTGACTGTACTTTTAAATATTTTGTTTTTATATAACCACATGCCGAATTTATGTTACATCGCATAGTTTCAATTCAAACTTTGAAACTTTTGGGTTAGGGCATCAAGCACATAGAGTAATAACTCTAATTATATTACTAGTGATTAATTGGTCAAACACAGGATATGCAGCTTAGTGGCTAAGTTAAATTTTCAAGTCAATAGCCTTAAGGTTTTTTGCATTCACACACAATACTCGTAGAATAGAATTGTAAATATTTCTAGTATTTCAACAGACTAAACACAATGGATTTTCGACATATGATAGAAGTAAGTGTAATATTTGTTGTACTGTACGCGTATTCTATGAAATAGAATCTAAAATGTAAACATTGACATATGTGTGTACCTATCGCTCCTCCACCTGAAACGCTCTCTATCTAATAATTTTTGCTTTAAATGTATGTAAATACCTATCCTACACCTAATGTCTAATCTAAATGGAGAACTCTATATATATTTATATGAAAAACAAAAAACTTCCCCTAAATTCTAAAATGAAATGGAACTCTATCAACTACTGTAACTCAAAATTGAATTTTGATGGATGCGATTGATGACAAAGAACTCAAAGAAAATTGGAAAAAAAACCTGCGTATAATTTTGACAATAAAATGTTTGAGCAACTGAAAAGAAAATTAGAATTTCAATTTATGCAAAAGAAAAAGAAAATGCTTCTAGAACTGCCTACTAGAGAGAAGTGTTCTACATTTAAGATAAATATTCTCAGCTAAGAAAAAACTATGTTTTTAAGCCAAAGCTCGAACTTCAAATCATGACAAAGTCAATTAGACGCATATCAAAATATATATTTCTTTAATTCAGGCTTTAATACTATACTAAATCTATCATCTATCATATCCTTTTGTGTTTGGAATCAAATAAAAACATTTTCCTGTGCCTTTTCCGCGCTTTATTTAATTTTTCACTAATTATAATATAGGAACTTAATTAATAGCAAATTAAGCAGTTTGTGTTCTATGAATAAGCTTTAAAGAGGTTTCGCTGTAGCAACAAAATACTTGACAAAAAAAAATATGTAAATTAAAAACCAAATTCATTGAAAATGTATTTTCAAGTTAAACCATTTTCCGAACTGAAAATATAATCAAACTTGTAATGCACATTTTATGTTATTGTGCAATTATTTAAATTAAAACTTGTTTCGTAGAATATTCCAATCATAAATGCTGATTTTGCATTGTAGATTTACATAAATGCAATTAAAACTATTATTACACATAAATATTTAAAATAAATCACGTACATAATTTGTGAAATGTTGTCGAAAAAGATTTAAAGTAAAAGTTTCAATTGCAACGAATCAATTTAAAGATTATTGTATTCATCAATTAATTTTCAAAACATAAAAAAAATAAAAGTTAAAAAAAATTAATACATTTAGATAACCAAGAAAAAACGTTGAGCACAATCATGTTAAATAAAAGTTTTTAAATTTAAGAGCATTGAAAATGGCAAATTTAAATTTAAATTCAAATTCTTTAAAAAAAGTCTAATATTCTCGGCAAGCCGAAGATAACATACCCTTGCAGAAAAAACTAAGCTTGCTTAGAAAATTACTGAGCATTAAGTCCGATTTATTAAAAAATAAAACATCGAAAAATACAATGCCTTCTGCAGGGGTATACAAAATTTAAAAAAATAAAAAAACAAATATGTAGCTTAAGTGAACATGCATCAAAAACAAAAACAAAACGAAAACAAATGATTTCAAAATCTTAAGTACACTAAATGCAAAAATAAAACGAAATACAAATAAAAATTCCTTAAGAAAACATTTTTTTTAGAGGGGGCCGAAAGTAAATTGGAGCATACAAAGCTGAGGCAAAACCAAATGAGACTTTGAGCCGTTGTGTGCACTCCAACAGCTGAGTCTGAGTGGAATTTTTGAGCCCAAAAGCAACATCAACTGGCCTTGGCTAAGGGAAAATTAAATAACAAAAAATACAAATCCGCTACAAATCCGAAGGCCAACTAGAAAATAATAAACTTATTAATTCAAATTGCTGGCTTCGCTGCCAGCCAGCAGCGTCCAGTTTAGAACTGGGGCCCGAAAACCTAGGCTGGTTGGCTCATCATTGTCGCATTGTTAAATCCTCGAAACATCTGTGCCTCTCGAGCTCAATTACAGACAGATTTTCCTGTCCGCCTCTCCCCGGGTATAGCTGCTACTGTCGTTAGAGATGAGCACGTAAGCAGGTTAATCATGACAATTGGGAATTTTAAATATAAAAAGTGTTAAATTTATTATTGTATCTATGGATTTTTGTTACATTTTTATACTTACATACTAACATAAAATTTAACTTATATTTTCAACATCTTTATGCTCATCTCTAGCTTCCACACTCTAATCCCCAAAGTTACAGTTACAGATTTTTTAACACATTTTTTGCTGCTTAGCTTCTTGAATTGTTCTCCCACATTTTGTGTGCTTGTGTGTGTGTGTTCTCTTCTCTTGCCATTCCAGCTCTATTTGGCAAGCAAAAGCAGCAGAAACGTAATTATTTGTGTGGTTTTGTAGCGCGTTTGCTCGAAACTGGGATTTGCTGGATCCGACAACTAATTGGAAAAAATGCTAGCAGTAAAAAAAATGGTGGCGACAAAGTTGCAATGTCCACAAGAGCTTACAAACATTCAATGCTAGTGTGTTCTTTAAATTAAAGTAACGTTAACTGACCAATCAAAATCAATAAGTTATTATTCGATGGAAGGCCTTCAGGCTCAACTCACTTTTGCTTTTGCTCTTCTCCCGTGGGGATGAGAGCGGAGCTGGAACTGGGACTGCTCTTATTTGACTTGGTTTTCTTTTAAGGTTTGCGAAAACAAAATCCCAGACGCAATCTTTGATTTTATTGTAAGCAAGCAAGCAAACGAAAACAAAGCAAACGCAAAAAGAACAAACAGAATGAACGCCAGAAGCGCCGGCAGCAGCAACAAATGCGCTCAGAGATTTTGGTTTGGTTAGAAAAACAACAAAAACAACACAAGCAAGCCAAATGCCGCAAGGAGCACGACCAAAAAATGAAAGGGGGGAAAAGCAACAGTAGCAAAAAGTATTTGAACACTCACCCGCTTCTGCAAATTGCCAAAGTGCGTAAGGCATTTTAAATAGATATATGTTGAGAAGTGTATGTGTGTAGAATATACATAAATATTTTAGTTACATTACAGCACAGCTAGCCAAAGATTTGATGTTTCGGCTTTAAAAGCGCTTCAATATATACATATGTATGTGTTTGCGTTAGTGAGATCAACAGGTATGCAAAATATATCGATAAAATAAAAAGCTTGCAAACAGATATTTCTTATCGATCGCATAACGGAAAATAGTTAAGTATTTGTTTCAAAGCTATACATGAAAAAAAAAAATAAATAAAATACAAATTTAATATTTTTTAAAACCCATAAAGCTGGCACACACTGCAAGCCATAAAAATGCAGACGGTGTTAGTGGGTAACGGTAAAGCCATTGCACTGGGGACATGAAGTCATCAAATACAACACCACACCTCACCCCGCCCCTTCCACCCATGGCGTGACCCTTTGCCTTGCCCGCTTTCTTACTGCTCTCTGCTGATCAGAAAAAATAGCCCACTGCACCTTAAGGATTTGCTTTTTATGTTTATTATTTTCTTTTGCCCCTTGTGTTTGTGTGTTAGCCACGTGGCTGTGGCACCCTTCCACTGCCAATTCGATGCGCTAGTTTCACACCCTTGTGCGCCGCAGCCCCTGCTCCAGACACTGCCTTCCCCCTTTCAAGCCGCAAACGAAACATGTTGCGTTTTTTATGTGGCCTACAACTAGATCCTGGGGGTTAGGGGTTGAGATGGCTTCTGCTTAAGGTCATCAATAATGGCGCAAACATGCATTTAAGTCGCTCGCTTTGCATTAAGACGCAAAGGCTTATTGAAATGGGTACACAGAAGAAGCTCTTTTTTTGCTATTACTGGAGCCCTCTGGGGACTCACTACTTTCAATAAAAATTTGTTTGTACAATGTGGACAGTTTTTTTATTTTTGTGGGAAGCAGATGAGGTGGATTTAACCTTTTTGCTAATAGAAATGGACGAGAGTAAAAGAAGCGGTTTGGGGTTGTACGTTTAGTGTTGTTTTAAATGTTTATTTGCCGCCATGGTTAACAGTGCGAGCGCAATTCGGAGACTGTTAACACATGTCGCGGTCTGTTAAATTAAACGCTGCCAGACTGTTTGAAAAATATCAATGTTGTGCAAATCGATATACCACCACGGTGAGTCGCTCAGCAAACATTCATGTTTATCGGTTAGGGTAACACTGTCGCGGCGAGATCCATTGTGCATTTTTTCTAAATTAAAATGGCATTTGCTAGCCTAAAAAAAGTTGTTTAATAAAGTGCAGTACAATAAACGCAATTGCATACAGGTATGCTACGCATGGATTAAAAATACGAAAACTACGTTTTGAAAACAACAACGTAGCAATTTTTCTGCTTGAAAAACTATGCGCGTGTGCCTATGCAAGTGTGTGTGTATATGTATGTTTGTGAGTGAAATTCCAACAATGCGCAGGGAGCGAGCTGGCTGAAATTTCTTTATGCAAAGCGTACGCAACAAAAAGAAAAAGAGCGAGCGACAAAGCTAGGGAAAATTATACATACTTGTGCGTTGAGTGGCGGCGGCTATAAAAAAAGTGCGTATAATTAGCAAGTGCAACAACAAGCAGTGGACATACAAACATAGGTACATACGTTCATTTATTTTAAAGCAGCCTACATCAAATCATTGAACTGTACAAACACGCCCATATAAAGTGTATGTGTGGAACGCCAGATTTGCTTGCATTTGTGTATATATGTATGTATGTGTTTTTGTGACAGTGTTTATTTATTACACTTTGATTTTGCAATAAGCTACTCTTGTTGCTGTAATGGGTGCTTATCCAGCGAACGGAAGTCGTCGCCTACAATTTTCGTGTTTTTTTTTATTATATTATTTTCGCTGCCCCCACACTCACACCAGGCACACACATACACACAAAACAATCAAGCAGGCAAACGCATACACACATATGTATACATACAAATACCCACACGCTCTAGCAGCCAGTGTTGCCGTCGCGGTCGGCGTCAGCATCACAGACTCAATTGCATGAGAATTTTTTTTTTTTTTTATATCTCTTGTGTTTTTGTTTTACTTTTTGTTTTGTTGTCGTCGCCAAGTAGCGTTGACTTAATTTATTGGCAGCATTGTTGCTGCGCCTGCTGAAAATGAAAGTGTGTTAGTATGTATGTACATTTTTATTTATACGTGTGTGTATCCACCGCAAATTGTGCGCCCAGCGAAACAAAAGCGAAAAAAAAACAAACAAACAAACAAAATTGACCAATAAAGTCTCACAGCAATTTTTTTTTTCTCTTTTTAATACGAGATTTAGGAGATTTCATTTTTTTAAAGGTTTTTTTTTTAGTTAATTAGGTGAATTCTGTTTTGTGGGTATTGTTGTGACTTTCTGAATAAGATTAAATATCCTGTTTGTTTTGTTCTTGCAGCTCAATCACAAGGTCTAAAGTTCAGCACATATCATCCAACTGATTGGTATGCCGTAGCTGCAGTAGCAAACGCAGCAGCGCCTTAATGGATCCATATCATCATATCAGACATCATGTAAGTATCATCTTTTCAATCTGCCATTGTGTGCCCATTATGAACTTCGTTTTAATTTAATTTGCTCTACCTTCCGTCCCCCGTCCCCCATCTCATCATAGTATCCACCCACTAGCACAGCCGGCTCAACGGTGGTTGGCAGCGGCACCACCAGCGCAATCATTCGACCAGAATTGCATCAAAAATGCAATCGTGGCTCGCATTCAAGTGACACAAGTTCAGCGTACAGCGGCAGCGATACAATGGCCTCTGTCTATGGATCATCGCTGGAGGCCGAGGAGATTGATCTCTCCGGCCTTGTTGAGTCTGTGGTCGACTCCGATGAGGAGGATCTCGCCGAGAGCATGGATGTGAGTTGGTCATGTCGAACCAAAAAAATTAGAGAGTCGTTTTCTTAAGATTAACTTAAACGATATCATAACATTTACTTGTTCCACAGAGCCTCAATGTTCGGGATGCGGTGCGCGATTGCCTAGAGAAGGATCCGTCGGAGCGCAGCGAAGACGATGTGGAAATCCTGCTGGAGTTCACGCAGGGCCTCAAAGCATTCACAAACATAACGCTAGCGGTGCGACGAGCTCTCTGCTCCGTAATGGTCTTTGCTGTGGTGGACAAGGCCGGCACTGTTGTCATGTCCGATGGCGAGGAGCTCGACTCCTGGTCGGTGCTCATCAATGGCGCCGTTGAGATTGAGCATGCGAACGGCACACGGGAGGAACTGCAAATGGGCGACTCCTTCGGCATATTGCCCACGATGGATAAGCTGTATCATCGTGGTGTGATGCGCACCAAATGCGACGATTGTCAGTTCGTGTGCATTACACAGACCGATTACTATCGCATACAGCACCAGGGCGAGGAGAATACGCGACGGCATGAGGATGAAAATGGACGCGTTGTTATCGTCACCGAGCTGCGCTCCATTGGCGGCAGTGGTGCAGAGAGCGCAACCACAACGGGCAGTGGATCGAATTGCACGGCACATTTGAATATGAAGCGCGGTCATGTGGTCATCAGGGGCACACCAGAGCGACTGCTGCAGCAGCTTGTCGAGGAGAATTCCATGACGGATCCCACATATGTAGAGGATTTCCTCCTCACGCATCGCATATTCATACATAATCCCCAGGAGGTGACCCGCAAACTGTTGCACTGGTTCGATCTGGAGCAGCTGGACACGCACAAAACGCAGGAGCTGCGAGATCGTGTCACTCGAGTGGTTCTACTCTGGGTGAACAATCACTTTACCGACTTTGAGGCGGATCACGAGATGATGGAGTTCCTGGAGATCTTTGAGGCTGGCCTGGAACGCAAGAAGCTGCTCAGCCAGCTCCGTTTGCTGCACATTGCGTGTGCCGCCAAAGCGCGCATGCGCAGCTGCATCCTCACCCGTTCCTCACGTGACGAACCACTCAACTTCCAGATCATTGGCGGCTACGAGCTGCGCGGCGTGGCCGCTGCCACCGGAAATGCCTCCGTTGGCATTTACATATCGCACGTGGAGCCGTGCTCCAAGGCACAGGATGTGGGTCTCAAGCGTGGCGATCAAATCCACGAGGTGAACGGCCAATCGCTGGACCATGTGACCAGCAAGCGTGCCATGGAGCTGCTCACGGGCACCACGCACCTGAGCATACAGGTGAAGAGCAATCTGCTGGGCTTCAAGGAGATCATGCAGGCTCTGGAGCATGGCAGTGGCACTGCAGCAGGCAGCGCTGGCAGCGGCGGCATCAGCGCCGGCGGCAATGGCAGCTTCAAAAGTCTGCGCAGTCCGCGTCGCATTTGTGCGAACGATATTGCCAAGCTGCACGGACGCAGCGACAGCACCACCGAGGAGCTGGCCAATCGTGCCCAAATGGTGCGCCTCAGTTCCGTGGACATGCTGCTCGATCAGCCCGATTGTGCGCCGCCCCAAACCCCACCAGTTAGTGGTGGTGGTGGGAGTATGGCCTCCAACTTTATGCAACAGCTGCTGCAGAGTGTCAACTCGAACTCGGCCAAGAAGTGCGGTGCCGAGGATGGCAAGCCAGGTGGCTTCATGACGCTGGCACCCAAGCGACGTCTGCAGAAAGCGCTCGGCAAACTGAATCTGCTCAAGCAGCAACAACAGGCGCCCCATGTGGGCAGCCTCAACGACAGCTCCGACACGCTGCTCAATGAGCCGCATGGCGGCAAGACAAAGTTATCCGCTGCCAGCTCGGGCAGCAGCAGCTGCGCCTCCGCCAGCAATATATGCGGCACGGCGGGGGGACGACTCTATCAGTCGCAATCGAATCCGGATCTGAGCAGCCTCAACTATGAGAACAGCGGCGTTGAGCCAATGGCCATGCTGCAGGTGAACTACTTGCAGGCGCATCTGCATCGTCCATCGGCGGCCAGCACATTGACGGCCAGCTCGATGCTGCCGCCCGACTATCCGGAGCATGTGCTCAAGGTGTACAAGTCGGACCAGACGTGCAAGTATGTGCTCATCTACAAGGAGACGACGGCGCACGAGGTTGTCATGTTGACGCTGCAGGAGTTTGGCATACACGATCCCAGCTCCAACTTCTCGCTGTGTGAGGTTAGCGTGGGCGAGGGAGGCATGGTGAAGCAGCGACGTCTGCCCGACCAGCTGCAGAATCTGGCGGAGAGGATCAGTTTCGCTGCACGCTACTATCTGAAGCTCAATGACAGCACGGAGCCGCTGGTGCCGGATGAGCTGGCGCTGGAGCTGGTGCGTGAATCTGGTGTGCATTTCCTGCAGCTGAATGCCTATGAGCTGGCCATACAGCTGACGCTGCAGGACTTTGCCAACTTTCGCCAGATCGAGTCCACGGAGTACATTGATGAGCTCTTCGAGCTGCAGTCCAAGTACGGCGTGCCCATGTTGAGCAAGTTCTCGGAGCTGGTGAATCGCGAGATGTTCTGGGTGGTCAGCGAGATCTGCGTGGAGCACAATATTGTGCGTCGCATGAAGATTGTGAAGCAGTTCATCAAGATTGCGCGCCATTGCAAGGAGTGCCGCAATTTCAACTCCATGTTTGCCATCATCTCCGGCTTGGGACATGGCGCCGTCTCCCGCCTGCGCTTGACCTGGGAGAAGCTGCCCTCGAAGTATCAGCGGCTGTTCAATGATCTGCAGGATCTGATGGATCCGTCGCGCAACATGTCCAAGTACAGGCAACTGGTCTCCGCGGAGCTGCTTGCCCAGCATCCCATCATACCGTTCTATCCCATTGTCAAGAAGGATTTGACCTTCATCCACCTGGGCAATGATACGCGCGTCGATGGCTTGATCAACTTTGAGAAGCTGCGCATGCTCTCCAAGGAGGTGCGTCTGCTGACGCACATGTGCAGCTCACCCTACGATCTGCTGGCCATCCTCGAGCTGAAGGGACAAACGCCCTCCAATGCCCTCTTCTCCCTCAATCAAATGTCCGCCTCGCAGAGCAATGCGTCTGCAGGCACTGTGATTGCGGCCAATGCTGGACAGGCAACGATCAAGCGGCGCAAGAAGTCCACGGCGGCACCCAATCCCAAGAAGATGTTCGAGGAGGCGCAAATGGTGCGTCGCGTCAAGGCATATCTGAACAGTCTGAAAATCCTCAGCGATGAGGATCTGCTGCACAGGCTCTCCCTGGAATGTGAACCCCCCACGGCTCCACCTACTCCGGCAGCATCTCCCACGGCAACAGCTCGCATCGCAGCGCTGGCAGCGGCAGCATCAATGCCGGCAACACGGGCACGGGCAGCATCAATGCTGGCGGAGATCAGCTCAGCATCTACTCCCACACCAGCTCCAGTTCGGCGCCCAACTCTTCGCTGTCGTTGCGCAAGCGCCATCCCAGCTCCCCGACGCTCTCCACCACCAGCTCGACCAGCTCCACCAGCGATCATCAGCGTCGCCAGCAGCTGCACAATAATGGACCCAAATTTGGCACCGCATCGCCGCAGGCCGTCAAGAAGATGCTCTCGCTGTCCGAATCCTCCAAGATTCGGCCACATCAGCCATTCGTGCCGCGTCACAACTCGGCATTGCCCGGCGTCATTCCGCCACTGCATCATTTGCATGCCGCCCATGGTTTTAGCACACCAGCTGCTGGAGGCGTGGTCGCTGCTGCAGCTGTTCCCGCCAGCGTGGTCAACGCTCAGTGTACGCCCAGTCCCAGTCCATGTGCACATCGACGCCTCGCATCTGGAGGTAAGTGATTCTGAGAAGGATTACAGCAGAAGTCGTTTGAGAATGGATTTTAATTGCAACTTTTTTTTCCAATTTGTTGCAGGCAACATAATGCCAGCTCGTGCTATACACGAACGTTCCCATTCGGATACGCCCGCCCCGCCGCCGCCGCCGTTGCCCTCGGTGGATCTATCGCTGGAGAGCAGCAGTGTGACAACATTTCGTGATTTACCGCTGCGCAAATCCGTGACTTCCGGTAGGTGCTAGCCTAACTACCATAACTAAACATATACACTAAAACGCTTAGCGCTGCCTACTAAAACTTAAGCTTAATAGTTAATTATAGCTTGATAATTGTAGCTTAACTTTAGTTTAAACAAAATGTTACCCCGCTCTCCTCCTCGCTTGCATTTTGGTGGTTGGTTATCGCTGCTTTGGCATTTGGTTGTTGGTCTTACACACACACACACACACACACACACACAGTTACTATGACACACTTTACGCTACTTTTACTCATTGTCACAAAAAAAAAAAAAAAAAAACCAAACACCCAACAGGTTCAGTTTCGTCGTGTGATAGCGGACATGGCTCCTACGCCCAGCAGCAGCAGCAACATTCGCATCATCAGCAACACCATTTGACATACCAACAACAACAGAACAACAACACAATGAACCAACGCCGCCCGTTTATACGGCCGCTGATTGCCGTCTTTTGCAGCAGATATCGAACAATGCCGTCACACGGAATTTGAATAGCCCTTGCCAGAGCACCAGCACTCCACCCAGCACACCCACACCATCAACACCAACACCACCACCACCAACATCTACAACGACACAACAACTACCGCCACCTACAGCATCCACAATACAGGCACCACAGCTTCCAGCACCGCCAGCGCCATATTTGCATATGCGCAGCCACCAACAACTGCAGCAGATACAGCAACAGTTGGCAATGCCACCACCACCGCCACCGGTCTACACCACCAGCAGCCTGTACAATCATCATCATAGCAATGCAACAAGCAGGCATCTGAACCACATGCATGGTAAGTCAGCCACCAAATGCAGCAGGGACACCCAGTTCAGAGAGTGTAAGAGTGTTAAGAATTTAAGGATCTACTTTTAAGCTTTATTTCTAAGACGCATCTTATCTGAAACAAGCACATCATTCATCATTTCTTTTCTGTCTTAGGTGGCCCGCCAAACTTTATGGATAGCACCAAGTGCAACATATGTCCCATGCCACCCATGAATCAATAAATCAAACTGTGCTGTTTTAACTACTAAATGTTAATTTAATTAGTTGTGAGTAAATCAAGTCAAACTATTTAAAGCAATTACTAATTCGCCTCTCTTTTCTTTTACAGCATATATAGATGCCAAAATTTGTTAATGGTTGTGGTTTCCATGTCACCAGCAAACAAACATATACATATATACACATACACACAACGTCATATTTACAATTGAGAAGATGTTGTTCATCCCCATTTATCATCAGCGTCAACGTTTAAAATCCCATTGTCACGTATTCTTAGTTTAAGAGCTCATATATATAGTTTTGCTTAATGTTTTAAGTGGCTTATAATTAATTTTAATTTAGCACAATTCTTTGTAAACATTTTCCTCAAAAAGTGTAACTCACAACAAGAATAGAATGAACCACAAAGTTGTTGCCTTCTCACATGCATAAGAAAACAAAAAGAAACCGTCTGCAGGCAGACCAAACTAGCAGACCGCTCCCCCCGAATCAAAACTTTTGTAATCAAAATCTCTTTTGAAGACTTTCAGTCGGCATTTCATAAAAACTAAGAAGAAATTATAATGTTTCGCCCAGCCCAACAATAATATTTATAATGTAACGAAAGAGACGAGGCCGACTTACTCAATCTATTGTATTCCATTTATGTATACTTTAGCTCTACATACAAACATATATACAAGTTAGTTTTATCTATACATACACATACATATACATATGCAAAGTAAAGTATGATAAAACCTTCGCTCCAATTCCAAATATTTAGTTTGTAAGCTGAAAGATTTTTTTCGAATATTTTTTCAAACGTTGTATGTATTTAATATTTACTTTAAACATAAAAGACAAATGCAATTGATGTAAAAGAAATTAAAAAAGACAAACCTAGACAAAAACAAAAAACATAATGAAAGTACAAGCAAATCGAAACCAACCAGCAACAGCAACAAGAAAACAAAAAACCTGAGACTTGAACTTCAACAAATATATGTAATAATCAAATGAAAATATTAATCAATTTTTTGTAAACACGTTAAGGACTCTAAATATTTTTGTGTGTGTATTCGATTGCCTGTTATACATATATACATTATATAAACATATACATACGACTATATACAAGAAATCTCTATATGTATACATATTATTATATATATATACATTGCCTATATACAAACCTGAACAAAGTGCAGCCCGAATAGCCTAATATATGTTTTGCTTATACGAAAAGTAAAACCAAATTGACAAAATCTAAATGTTTAATGTATTATACTTGTGCTCTTTTATGTTTAAGTTAAGATACACAAATCTTTTGCTTTTAATAGCTTACAAGTAAATGCAATGTCAAAAAAACAAAAACAACAAATGATTGTGCTTTTTCGCTCGAATTAACTTTATATTAACGTAAAAATCTTAATGTTGCAGCGACAAAAAACGCAGATTTAAAGCTCTTTGCTAAAGTTGTGAGAGCAATTTCAATAATTTATTTTGGCAATGTTTTAAAGAATTTATTTAACTTTAAGTTGCTTTCTCAAATGCTTTTATACCATATCATTTAAATAAAACTTTGCTTTTATCTGATTTTCCATTATAATGTTCATTAAACGAAACTTTTGCTAAAATCCAACTTTAGATAAGAACTAAAGCCTAAAGAAACCCAAAATAAATAAAGATAAGATTTAAAAAATAAATGTAATATCATCAAGCTTGACAGATAAATAAAATATTTACAAATAATTTTAATTACAAATATTTCAATTATGTAGATCATTTATGCTTCTCTATGGATGTGTATTATATATGTCAGATATATAATATATATGTATATGTATTGAAAATTACTTTGAAAAACATACAAAATACACACAATATTTTAAAACAAAAGTTGTTTTTATTTGGCATAAAATTTAAAGAAAATTGCAGAACTTTATTGAAAAATGTATAATTTTTTATTGCTTTGCGTTTCGTAATGCATATCAATTGGTTCATTATAAATAATTTGGCTTTAAACCTAAGCTCTACAATTAACACAAAATTAGTATTTGTATATGGGGGTGGAGAGTTAAAATTTTGGTAACAAATTCTGGACTTAAAATTTAAACAATTGGGATCACAAAATTGTTAATAAACAAAATGATCGCATGGTTGTTAGTTTAATAGCTGCACTGATGGAAGAACAGTCATATGATACTTATAATTATATGGAGAATATGGAAACCAAGTCTTTAAGTAGCGGATACAAAACAGTTGTTCGTTAATTATTTTCGTACGTTAGGCTTAAACAAGAAATACTATATGCAAAATGAGCAGTTGCCATGCTTTAGATTAACCTCGTTCGCTTCAGATAGGTGATGAGCAGATTATAGATGAACTTATATTGCGCCAGCGATGGTATAATGCTGTCCCGCTGATGCCGCAGCTGTCCAATGACGCGCGGTATATCCAAGTCCTGGCAAAAGAGAGATAAAATATAGTTTAAATGTGCACTTTTTAAACATACACAACGAGTTCGTACCTCATTGTGATCCAGTGTGTAGAGCAACAGATCCGCTGTTAGTGTGACTCCAGAACGACCGCCTCCCTCCAGGCAGTGGATGAGCACTGGCGGATTCGTATTGTGACCAGGTGGCACCTCGTGCGTAGATGCCAATCGCACCGAGTTGAGTTCCTCGAGAAAGTCCAGAAAATGATTGACATCACGTGGACAATTCTGTTCCGCCCAATCGGCATACTGCAGATGCCACACGGAGCGATAGCGACGCGATGGTGCATGATATAAACGCAGTTTACTTGTGGTGCAGCGATCTGTGGTTTGTGAAAATTCCTGATACACTTGGAACTGTAAAAAAAAGAAGAAAGTTGCTTAAAATTTGTACAGACTTAAGCACTTTGTTGGTCTACTTACGTGTCCAAACTCCATGCGCTGTTGACTGCTGAGCGGTATATAGCTCATATCCTCCGTCAGCTGCACCACCAAGTATACATCTGCCTCCCACACGCATTGCCAGAAGATGCGCATCGTTTGCGACTCCTGCGGTGATTGGGCGACAATATAAAATCGCTGCTTGGTGCCAACAGTGGCCTAAATAAATGAAACATAAATCTAGTTAATATCTAATCAGATTAAGGACTTATTGTAAACACACCGATATATATGAAGCATTCACATAGCCATGTCGGTTATCCATGGATGGCGTTAGACGCACTCGATTATCATCATATGGCAGAAAGTTGGGATCATGATTCTTGAGCTCATTCTCCTCAAGCAGCGCACAATCGTATTGGGCATGCTCGCGTCTTTTCGGTATGCGTTCAAACTCCATAAAGAGCTGGGCATCCTGCAGCTTATCATTCAGAATCTGGCACTGCAAGGGAGTAGAAAAAACATTAATCGAATAACTTTATTGAATATTTCAAGTGAATTCCCACCAATTTATCCTTGGAATACTGCCCCGATATGGGCTGTGGTTTGCTTAGCCCCGTTGACCAACGATGCGGCAGATTGAGATCGTCCTGGGCCAGCTTCATTTTGGTCGCCAACTTTGCCTGCTGTGCGGCCGACGAGCTGGCCTTCTCCCTGCCCAGCGTGGCCGACTTTTGTTTATCGGGCGTTTTGCTGCGCGACAAAATATTCCAACGTCGACGACGCTTCACATCCTTGCTGGCCGACGAGGAGCCGGTGGTGTCCAGCGTGGAGTTGAACATCGATGAGGTGGACGCCGATGTGTTGGCTGATAGATTCATGGCACTGAATTGCTGATGCAGCGAGTCCCCAGCCGGCGAAATCACATCCACCGTCGACTTGTTCAGACTCGCCGTCGAGCGATGTTGACGCGGCGGCGCCGTTGCTCCAATTGCTGGCGCCGCACTGGCAGCACGAGCTGCTCGCAACGGCGCTTGTGGCTCCAGGAACTGCAGCTCTGTGCTCGCTGCCCGATCGGCGCCATATTTCTTAATATTCCTCGTAATCTCATCATCCGCCGGCGCATTCACAGTCAGCGTAACAACATTGTTGTTGTTGTTGGTGGTGGTGGCGGCTTGACGTGCTGCTGGCACTGGCGCAACGGCTGGTGGCGCTGATTGTATGGAGGCGGCACGTTGCCGCATGGCATCCGCATTGGCATTGCCGCTGCTGCCGCCGCTGGCCCGCTGTGGCAGCGGCACATTCTCATAGATCGGCTCAATGGAGCCGTTCATGGCGCTGCGCTGCAGAGGCGTCGGCGTCGTATTGGACGCTGCCTGCGGCTGTGGACTGCTGGCCGGCGGTGGTGCGGAGCTGCGATAGCCACTGGGTGGCAGTGTGGGTGAACTGCAAGATGGAGAGAACATTAGAAGGGTAAGATAAAAAAAGGGTTATGTTGCCTACCTTTGGACGGCTGCTGCTGCAGCGGCTGCTTGACTCATGGCCGACTGACGGAGCTGGGACATTATGGAGGGCTGCTCCTCGATCATGTTGAGGTTCTCGAAGGTGCCGTGGGGCGGCAGGTATGGCTGGGAGTGGCCCATGTGGCCAATGTACGGATACTGATGCAGCATTGTGGCACCCGATGAAGTGGGCACATTGCCGTGAATGCCGCCCGGGGCAGCCAGGGCGACAAACTGGCCGCCATTGAGTAGATTGCGATTCGACACAAGATCCGGCGATGAGCCGGACACATAGTTGCGGAAGCCTTGCAGTGGGCGTGGCGTGGCCACAGCCAGATCCGGTGTGGAGGAGGAGCTCAGCCGATTGACGGGGTAGGGAGGCGGTGCCTTGTGACGCATCATGTGCATGCGTTGCGAGAGTTCCAAATAGGCAGCCGGTTGTTGTTGTTGCTGCTGTTGTTGCTGCTGCTGCTGTTGCTGCTGCTGTTGTTGCTGTTGTGTCTGGTAGAGATTGAGATGATGATGATGTGCATGGAGTGCTGCTGCCGGCTGTGCCACATCCGGATAACGATGTGCCGCAGTGAGATGATGTCCGAAGAGCAAACTCTCACCATACACACCAGGATTATGCACATCGGGCTGCGATCCAGCATAGTAGGCAGCTGCATTTCCCGGTGTGGCCAGCGCCAATGCCACATTATGCAATTCTGTGGATGGAGTGCGATACTTGAGCTGCACAGCTGTCTCGTAGTCCGGCGCTGGACGATATGTGGGCAACATGGCTTTGAGGCGCTCCCGTTCGTGTGTATCGGCATTGATGTTCATGTTGCTGCTGCCATTGTTGCTGCTGCTGTTGTTGTTGTTGTTGCTCTGATGCAACATGCTGTTGCTGCTGTGCAAATTATTGTTGCTCAGATCCAAGCAACTGCTGCTCTGGCCCAACAGCTGACTATGACTGGCAGCCAGAGAGATATTGGATGAGAGCAACTGTTGCTGTTGCTGCTGCTGCTGCAATTGTTGCTGCATTTGTTGCTGTTGCTGCTGTTGTTGCTGTTGATGCTGCTGCTGCTGTTGTTGATGTTGCTCCGCGGCTGCCATATAATCATACTCCACATAGCCAACGCTATCGCCACCCAGCGTATGTCCATTATTGCTCTCCATGTCGGCGCCAACGCTGCTGCCCAAGCTGGAAGGCGTGTCCGTGTCGATATAGCGCTTGAAGAACTTGTGCTGCATGATGCACAGCTTCCAGAAGTAGCGTGCCACATCCGCCTCGCTGAAGATGAAGCTGCCCACAATGCTGCCATCGCCGTCGAGCTTGTTCTGCTCGATTTTAATGGTGCGCTTATCAATGGTGACCGTGTGGAACTCCTTCCAGGGAAAGTACTGGCGGCCATTGTCCGCATTGACGACCATGCCATTGATGGCCAGGCCCAGGAGCAGATCATTGCCCAGCGTGTCCTTGGCAGCGAAACGTTCCTCGCCATAGCCATCCAGCTGCTGACAGCACTGTATGTACATCTCCTCCGCCTGGCTCTGGCTGAGATGCGCAATGCCCGCATGCTGCTGCAACACCTCCATAATCAGCCCATCCAGCATGCTGTCATCGTTGGCCAATCCCTGCATGTTGCGCGGCAGCACCAGCGACTTCTTCAGATAGTCCTTGGACTGCTTATCGCCCTGATAGCTATCGTACTCGGCCTTGCGGCAATACAGCGCCAACAAGATTGCCGTGCGTATGTCGCAAGCAATGCGTCCCTCATAAATGTCGCTTTTGAGCTGCAGAAAGTAGTAGAAACGCGTCGCTTCGTCGTTCAGATGCCGCACTCCTGTGGTCACATAGTGACGCACTCGCAGATACATTTTGGGCGCTGCGGCGTACTTGTCCCGCTGCCGGCTGAGTGAACGCTCCAGATCGATCCATTTGTATTCGTCCTCCTTGTCCTTGACCAGATAGCGCAGGCCAAAGAATTCTGGCTGCTGGATGAGCAGACGCTGGCAGACATTGTCCAGGCACTCTTGGCCCTTGCTCTCCGAGCTAATGGTGCAGTCAACGGTGCTCGAGGTGTCTGTCAAAATGGAGAGAGAGAGAGAGAGAGAGAGAAACATATTAATCGAGATATATGTACATAAAATACGTGAGCAGATAAAAAGACAACACACAGCACGCGCAAATATGCTAATGTACACACAGATATGAATTTGTATACACAACACACACACGTTGTATTTTTTTTTTTTTTTTGTGTCTAATCGTTTTTAGGATTGCCTTATACGTTTTTAATGAGCCGCAGACAACATGCACACTGTTAACTAACAGTTATAAGACTGTAAAGCGGGAATTTGGTGACATTCGATGAAACAGTGATTAATCTAATACAGGTATGCATTTTTCTTTAAGCAAATGTCATTGAAACATGTACCAAAAGTTGTCAATGGCTGTCTGTTAACAGTGGCTCAACAAGTCGCATAAAACTATTTGTTGTTGTTGCTACTGCGGCTGTCGCTGATATGTTTTGGCAAAAGCAAATTCCAGAAAACTGGTCATAATGAAAGCTGTAGGCATAGCCAAGATAAACGCACTGCTTATCTGCTGGCTGTTGGCCATATAACACAAAACACACACAATTAGCTGTTTCCAATTAAAAACGCTCAAACGAGTAAATAAATCAACAAGTGTACAGAAATACAACATAACTTGGCGGCAGCTGCGTTTCTGCTTCTTCTTGTTATTGCTCTTGTTTTTATTTTTATTGTTCGTGTAGGCGAACTCATGCAATTGAAACTTATTGGGCGCCGTTGTTATTGATATTCTTCTTCTTGCTCATTTCTTTTCTTCTTGTTAGTACCAAGCTGAAACGCCCCCACACGCACACACACACACACACACTAATAGACACTCACCTAGCAAATGATGCACAGATATAACAAATAAACTTTTAGACGTCACATTATATTGTCGACATTTTTTAAAGAGTTTCAGTGGCATTTCCGTGCCGTTTTGTACACGCTCCGTATGGAACTATGCGCGAGACACGATGCGCTGCTGTTGTTGTTGGCTTTGGCTTTGGCTCTGGTTGCTGTTGTTGTTGTTGTTGGCCAGCAGCTACCAACGACATTTGCATGTAAATTACACAATTGGCTTTTAGTTGGTTGGTGGTTTTTCAAGCTGTATTCGTACAGCTTATAAGGCACTTTGAATAGAACACAGTTGAGTACACGTTTAGCGTTAAAATTTAATTATTAAAACTAATTAAAAGTCGTTGCAAATTATAAATAAAAGAGTTAACAAAAAAAACTAAAAACGAAAGAGTAGTTTCGTAGTGGTATCGAATAAGCGAATGAGTACAATGGCTGGCCATTAGAGATGTGCAATATCAAATATCGATTATCAGTGCCTTCGCTGTTTGGCCATCGTTGACTTTTCATGTTAATTGGCTGTTATACGGAATTAACTCTAATCAATTAAGCTTTTCCACTTTATTTTCAATATAAAATATCAGCCTGTTACTTTAAAAGTTTACTGCACTCTGGCTTGCTTTAAATTGAAATACACTGATCACTCCATTTACTTTCAAACATTAACATTTTGCTTGCCTGTTAATGTGCAGCATACTTGGCTTGCCTCTATGGGTTTCGTTAAGTTTACTCATTTACCGATAGTCCAGCGATGAATAGGAGCAGAGCCATTCGAGTAACAATAACAACAGTATCACTTTGTTAAAGCTGCTGATCGGACGTGGTCTTCAATTGTAATTGCAACGAAATAGACACAAATTATACATCAATCGGCAGACATCAGTTTAACTCTAACCACACACCGACACGGGTCGATAAAACGAGCAACAGCCTGGACGAAGACGTAGGCGCGTTATTCAGTGATTAGTCAAGTACGCACATATATATACATGCGCCTATAAAAAAAACTACACACATATACGTGCATATGGATGTATAAGTGCGATTCGTTGTGGTTGTTGCTGTTGTTGCCTGTGCAGTCGTCGTCCCCGTCGTCGTGGCTTCCACTTTAACTAAATAAAACAAATTAAGCGCTCGCGCAAAGTCAACGCTAAACGTGTACGAAAATAAAAAGAGACGAAACCCGAAAAACCGAAAAGGAAAAGAGAGAAAACAGATCGTGTAAGGCGCATGCACAAACGTCTCAACTCAAATTAACAGCGCATACAGTGTAAGTTCTACGCATTATCTGTATGCTCATACATAAGCATACATAGATACACAAAAAAAATTATCTTGAGCTAATTGATCATTTCGTTTTCGGCTTTTGATGGTCAAGGTTACAAAAAGAGATCAATACATACATACATACATACACACATATATACATAATATACAGTCAAAGAGCACGCATGTGTGTACACACTGGCTGGTGCCTACGTGTGTGCGAGCGAGACAAGCGAATGTAGCTGACGTAGTGTAAAGTTCATTACCTGTTGCTGCTGTTGCTTCGTTTCGAATGTATGTGCGTGTGCGTGTGTTTATTAAACAGGTTGCATGCGCTCATTCAATTTGAGGTTACATTTGACTTGCTCGTCTCGTTTACACTCTCGCTGATTTTTCCTTTGGCTCCACCCAAAACGCGTTATCAGCGATTACGTACATATGTGGCTGCAATTTAATTTAATTGAATTATGTGTGCTTTATTTGTGCTAAACGCGCCCTAAAAATAAACGCAGAATTTGCTAAATCGCTCTTTTTATTATATCTGATGCAATCTTAAAACTGTCGTCTGTCTGCTCTTTGATTGGCGTACGAAAACTGGTTTGTCAGCTGTTTTTGTTATTGTTATCACTTTCTGACAGCTGAGTTTCGATATCGAATTATAACTGTGCAGTGGAGAGACACTTGTCAGGTTAAAAGCATCCGCAATAGAAAACAATTAATTTATTAATCGTATACAATTATTACGTAGTTTCATATTTGTAAACAAACCCCCTACTCTTAGTAGATAACTAAAAATATTTTTTAAATGGCTTAAAATTGCGCAAAACTGAAATCTTACAAGGTTACTTAAATTTACATTAACTAATAAAACTGAACTTTTACTTTAGCTTTTGTAAAATTGAAAGTGAACAGTTATAGGTCATACCCTACACCACTACGGCTTACTTTAAAGATCAGTTCAAATATGATCCATATCTTTATGCAATTTGAATATTTAAAAGTTTCTTGACATTTCAACAAAAATTTTTTTTTGTGTGAATGTTTATGTGTGCTATTAAACAAACCAAAAAAATAAAAATATATATGTATATGTGTGCGTACGTACATATATTAAAATTTTTGTCTGCACCTTTGACATTGAACCAAATAAAGCGAATGGTTGATTGGGTTTCTATTTTACTTTTGTTTGATTCGCATAGAAGTTGCCAAAAACCTTGGCTTTCCTACCTCCAAAAAGATAAACAGTTAACTTCCCAATTATATTTGTAATAATAACAAACACTTGAATCTGCTCACCATGGCAAACTGAACGGTTTTAAAGTGCCAACGACTTTTCACAGCGATAACAAAACTCAAACACAAACACACATCAAAATGTGCTTATTCATGCTTACTATTTGGTTTAATAACTCGCTAACTTGGCACGCTTGCCTTTGTTTTGTGCAATTCTCAGCTACTAGCAAAAGTTAGTAAGGAAATGCGTCTATAATTCTAGGAGCTACCCTCGTCATTGGCTTTGAGATTCGCAAACTCGCCGTTCGCTTGCACAAATAATTTTTTTTTTTTTTATACACAATACGCACGTACTTATATTTATGTATGTTTATTATGTATGAATGTGTGGTTTGCAAGGGTTTTGTTTTGACTTTGGCTTAGATTGTATCGAAGTTGAGGTCGATGTTAGATACGAATCTTCTTTTGACAAAAATATTTGTTTTTATTATTAAATAAAAAAAAAAATGGATTTATGTTGAAAGTGATTTTTTTCCTGCTGTTACTTACTGAAAGTTCTATCGCGGAGCGACAAAACAGTGTGACCGTTTAATACAATTTTATCGATCCTGCAAAGTTAGATTTTAAAGGGTTGCAACAACTTCAATAAGCAGTAAAATTTCAAGAAGTAGATTTAAAAATGGTATATACAAAAATTTATAATTAAATATATAATTTCACTCAAATAGAAAGAGATCATGTCTACCCTAAGTTTAATGGTTATTTCTCTTTTTATCTTATCTCCTTATGCTCTTGACTTTAATATGCTTGTGTTAAATTAGAATATTGTAGTTTTGCTGTGCACTATAAGATTATTATGGTTGGATTAAGGTCATCTTAAGTACAAAAGTACATGTGTTAATGAAATATGCTAAATACTTACGTCTGACTGTAAAAAAAACCAAATGTATATACATATGCAAATCTATATAAATTAGAAAAGGTAAACAGATGACGTTATCAAAGAAAGCATCGATACCATTGATATTGCTTGAGGATTTTGTGCTAGTAAAGTTAAATTAATAAATGTACTATATAATTATAATTCATATGGGAAACAGTAGTTTGTGATTATTGAGAATTAAACTTATGAATGATTTAAATAGAATCTAAATCAAAACATTACGAATATAAAAATACTTTTCTCTTGAAAATTAAAAGTTGTTTTATAAAATACTCTTTTTCATTTAAAAAAAAACCACTCATTTACGATTACTAAAACCCGGCTTTAGCCCTATTTTCTGAACACGATGGCGTCACACACACCAGTTCCAATTTTGACCTACAAAACAAAAAAATTGAACAGCTTTTCCGCTGTTTGAACACTTGTCAGAGTCGTCGTCGTCGTCGTGGTAGTCGATCGGTAGTCGATTTTATTGATCGTGTCTGCCATCGAACTCACATTATTTGTTGTACCTCACTCGATTGACCATTGAGCACCTTTCCTAATGCTAACTCACACGGCTCGAAGACAGCGTTACGGCACTGGCTTTGATTTGCATATGCGACATCGTTGTCGATGTCGTCGTTGAGTCGATGTTTAATATTTATTTTTTTGCCATTTGTTGACCACAGCAACAAGAACTAAATATTGCAAGAGCATTTTCTATGCAAGAAATACGAACGCCGCACGTAGCCCAAAACACATTAGACATTAAAAAACCTGTTTAGAATTCAAGGTGCAACACATCAACGTGTTTTTAATGATTGTCTGATTTGTCTGATAATTCCAAATAAATCCAAACAAAGGTTCATCACAAACAATCATTTGTTTGTTACATGTTATAAATAAATTTATAAAGTGCTTAATAATGTTTAGTGAATGAATAGTTTGCAAAAAAACGTGTATTAAATGACCCAAAATTTTAAACTTAAACAAATAGTTTTTTAATAATACTCAAAACAGGTAATATCCTATGAAAAAAAAAAAATTTAAAATAGCGTACAAAAATAAATCTAGTATGGCTGTTTATTTTTTTCTTTTACATTAAAAATTACATACCTAATTGTGGTAATTATAGACTTTTCGTATATGGTTATATGTAGCTCAATAATCCATTTATATTGCGTGTAAAAATACTAATAAAGTGATTAAGCTACATACGAACAGATTACAGGCTACATTTGTACTCACAAAACCGTGACGTAATAATAACACATGCCATGTTCATAAGTTAATAAGTGTGAGACAACTCAAAGTGTAAACAAAAACAAACGTAAATATAACTAGGCATGTTGAAATAGAATTTAGGTTGTCAAGAAATTGGCATTTGCATTGTGATTGCTAAAAAGCGTTTGGTATTTTCATCAGTTTTTAATAAACTGGCACTCTTATCTCTCCATAGTATCTATATCATGTACTTATTTATTGTTGCTGTGCAGTTCGCGAATCGCGATTGTTTACGATAAGTATTTACTCGCAGCTGTTTGATAAGCGCGATGCGTTTTGGCATAAAACTGTTGCCGCCAATGGGCTTGGCTGTTAGTTAACAGTGCGCTGTTACGGCGAACAGACGAAGGTGAGAGCGGGCGGCACTTTTTGCATTGAGTCAATCTACTATTTACAACTCGTGTGTCAGATGTGTATAATTTAAAAGGCAAAAATAAAATTATTAATGACCGCAAATGTGGAAGCGCGTGTGTATGATAGACAGGGCAATAACAATTTAAAGCGCCATACATACATACATATATAGGGTCAATGTCAATGTGAGCGCGTGTCAAGAGAGCGAGAGTGCAAAAGTGAATAAAAGAGAGCAAGCTTTGTAGTACGTAAGCGATCGTGTACCGTTAGAACAAGTGCGGAAGCGTGTTTGCCGTTAGGTGCCTTTGGGTGCATGCAAAATAGTCAGTTCACCAGACTGTACTCACAATAGGAAGTTCTATTGTTCAATACCCTGTAGATTTTCAAAAGTGCTCTTTAAGAAGGGGTATGACAAGGTTATGTGAAAGTTTGCGAATAATTGAGTAATCTATATTTAGAGTGATCTAGTTGATATTGTTAAAGGTGAAACAAAGTGAAAAGCTAGAGACTTTGAAATAACTAAATTTTCTCTAACCATTAAATTTTTGATATCAACTATTTCATATTTGGTATATGCACTAATTTAAATAACTTCCTGATGATTAACACCAAAATGTACAATTACAGGATATCTCTAAGTCAATTGCTTTGAATAGTTTTCTCACCTTTTCTTTTTTCTATTTTGCGTGGCATACGTGGCATACATTAAGTGCGTGCTCAAAGTGCGATATGTAAATGTAAAGACGGCTTACCCTAACCCACCCCCCTTTCGAACAGCGATCCCCGTTTTCTTCCCAGATTTCTTGTGCTCGTGCAAAGTGTATGCAAAACTTTTGAAAACTAACACGCAACGTTTTTGCGCTTTCCTTTTTGCTTCCCCTTTTTGCAGTCAGACTAGAAACCATGGCTAGTGAGCAGTTACCTATTGATACAGTTGAAGCGGCTGCTGCTGCTGCTGCTGGAGATGAGCCCTTCTTGGGACTACTTGATGTGGCGCTGCTGGCGGTGCTGATCGGTGGTGCAGCATTCTATTTTCTGCGCAGTCGCAAGAAGGAGGAGGAGCCCGTGCGCAGCTATTCCATACAGTAAGTAACTGTTATACGAACTGTTATATAATTGACTAATAATAAACTTTAATCCACTCATCCAGACCCACCACAGTGAGCACAACAACAGCAACGGATAACTCGTTTATCAAGAAACTGAAAGCCTCGGGTCGCAGTCTGGTTGTGTTTTATGGCTCACAGACGGGCACCGGCGAGGAATTTGCCGGCCGCCTGGCTAAGGAGGGTATACGTTATCGGCTTAAGGGCATGGTGGCCGATCCCGAGGAATGTGATATGGAGGAATTGCTGCAGCTGAAGGATATTGAGAACTCATTGGCCGTCTTTTGCTTGGCCACCTACGGTGAGGGTGATCCCACCGATAATGCCATGGAGTTCTACGAATGGATTACCAACGGCGATGTTGATATGTCGGGTCTTAATTATGCGGTAAGTGCATAGTCCCGACCATAACTGCTGATAAGCTAGTCTGTGTGCGTGTCAGCTTCTATCTAAGCACCGACCGATTACATGAATCTCATGGCCTTCAATATAGTTGGCGAGTGTTGCTCTTATCAAGCATTGGCATGCAGATAAGGCGACTTATCTACATATATATATGTAGTATTTGTGTACCTGGTAGACTACTCTTGTACCTGACTGAGTAATAAGCGTAACGGTTTTTTTTTTTTTTTTTTTCGACATGCAAACAAAATATATTAAAATGTATGAGTGCTAGAAAAATAGATATCTCGAGCTCGTAGCGGGTAATAGATACTGTCAAGCGTTACGAATCTGATCATTCAAGCATCGAGGGCATTAATTATAGATAATCAGCAGAATCAAGAGTGAGATAGAGACAGAAATTCTAAACAATTTTAGTTGAAAGCATCTGCGTAATCTTCAAATCTATTAAAAGCGAAGTTTTGTTTTGCTCTATTATTAAATTTCACTTGTTACCTTGTGACGTCACTCATGTTGAGTTTCTGTTAGCTAGCCTCTGTTAATAGTCTTGTTTGGTCACACTGCCGCATAACAGCTGTTACTAAAAACGTGCACACTTCGCCTCAACACACAACTGTTGCGCAATTTTGTTTACGGGCTGTGCTGCGACATGTGTTGATAATTTGATCAATTCGTTGAATTTGCTGAATGAAAACAATTGCCATGTGAAACGTTTCCGATTGCGGCTGTTGTGCGAAACGCAAAACTGGGCGTCAATGTTAAACACGCTTGCCGGCGCCAGCGGCGCTCTTGGCCTTGGCACGCCTCGCTGCCAGTTGATGAGGCGCACTTTGATCTGGCTATTAAATAATTTATGTAATAACGCGACAACAACAACAACTAAAACCCAACGAATTGACAGACATACCCAGCATGGGGTAATTGAGCATTATGTGATTAATTATGTTTATAACATTTCGTTGTTTTATAATCCCTGCAGGTATTTGGCCTGGGCAACAAAACCTATGAGCACTACAATAAAGTTGCCATCTACGTGGATAAGCGTCTGGAGGAGCTTGGCGCTAATCGTGTCTTCGAGCTGGGACTCGGTGACGATGATGCCAAGTAAGTAAACACAAAACAGTTAAAAGTTAATTTGTACTAAACTAAAATTACTTTCCTAGCATTGAGGATGACTTCATCACATGGAAGGATCGCTTCTGGCCCGCTGTCTGTGATCACTTTGGCATTGAGGGCAGCGGTGAAGAGGTGCTCATCCGTCAATATCGTTTGCTCGAGCAGCCCGATGTGCAGCCGGATCGCATCTATACGGGCGAGATAGCTCGTCTGCATTCCATGCAGAATCAGCGACCACCATTTGATGCCAAGAATCCATTCCTGGCGCCCATTCGCGTCAATCGTGAGCTGCACAAGGGCGGCGGTCGTTCCTGCATGCACATCGAGCTGAACATTGAGGGCTCAAAGATGCGCTACGATGCTGGCGACCATGTGGCCATGTATCCCATCAATGACAAGTCGCTGGTGGAGAAACTTGGTCAGTTGTGTAGCGCGGACTTGGACACAGTCTTTTCGTTGATCAACACCGATACGGACAGCAGCAAGAAGCATCCGTTCCCATGTCCCACAACCTATCGCACTGCGTTGACTCACTATTTGGAGATCACGGCAATTCCACGTACTCACATCCTCAAGGAGTTGGCCGAATACTGCACGGATGAGGCTGATAAGCAGCTGCTGCGCAGCATGGCTTCATTGACGCCGGAGGGCAAGGAGAAATACCAGAGCTGGATACAGGATGCGTGTCGCAATGTCGTCCACATACTGGAGGACATCAAGTCCTGCAGGCCGCCCTTGGATCATGTTTGTGAGCTGTTGCCGCGTCTGCAGCCACGTTACTATTCCATTTCATCGTCGGCCAAGCTGCATCCCACGGATGTGCATGTGACCGCTGTGCTGGTGGAGTACAAAACGCCCACGGGTCGCATCAACAAGGGTGTGGCGACCACCTACATGAAGAACAAACAGCCCAAGGATGGCGGCGAGGAGGTTAAGGTGCCGGTGTTCATACGCAAATCCCAATTCCGGCTGCCCACAAAGCCAGAGACGCCCATTATAATGGTGGGTCCTGGAACTGGCCTGGCGCCGTTCCGTGGCTTCCTCCAGGAGCGTCAGTATTTGCGTGACGAGGGCAAGACGGTGGGTGAGTCGGTGCTTTACTTTGGCTGCCGCAAGCGCAGCGAGGATTACATCTACGAGGCTGAGCTGGAGGAGTGGGCCAAGAAGGGTACTCTAACCCTGAAGACGGCCTTCTCGCGTGACCAGGCTAAGAAGATTTATGTGCAGCATATGCTTGAACAGGATGCAGATCTGATATGGGATGTGATTGGCGAGAAGAAGGGACACTTCTACATCTGCGGGTGAGTTTCCAATGACTTTTGAATCTCTAATGATTGGCTAATACAAACTATGTTTTATTTTTATAGTGATGCCAAGAATATGGCCGTGGATGTGCGAAATATTCTAACGAAAATTCTGTCCACCAAGGGCAGCATGAGTGAGGCGGATGCCGTGCAGTATCTGAAAAAGATGGAGGCCCAGAAACGTTACTCAGCCGATGTCTGGAGCTAATCATTGAGAGACTTGTTCTCTCTCGCTCTCCTATTTTCCCTCTTTAAATATCTCTGCAAGAGTCACAGTCGCGGAACAAAGCAATGAAAAGAAAACAAAAGAAATGTAAAAGCCACACATTTTTATATTTATAAGCGTAAAGTCGTTTTAGTTAATTAAGCTATATAAATTAATTAAACATATATATATAAATATAAATATTGTAATCGGTTTGGGAACTCCAGCTGCGGTTCAACAAACAGCGTTTTAAGTAACGTTTTATGCCTAATTCTAGTGTTAAATTGATTGATTATATAAATAATATGATGATGACTTTAAATTGTTGCACGCAAGAATCGGAGTGATTTTAATTGTAATTACAATGATTGTAATAATTCTAAGTAGCTTTTTTGATAAACAATTAATTAGAATGTTTGTTAGCAACATTTTCATTTAACTTGTGTGTACTTTCCTTTGGTGATTTCATAGAACAAATGAAATAATTTGTGCAATTTTCAATGAATACAAAATTGTATTTTTTTTATGTCCCCCCCCAAAACGTAAACGAAAAATAAATGTTAAACAAATTTTACAAAACTTTATTTTATTTCACCTCTAATGAACTAAAATGTGCAAACTCTACCAAATAAAATACCAAGTTCAGCGAGCAAATACCAGTTTATGAGCTCTGGCAACGCTGCAGTTAAACTTTCAACGGTAAATACTCATCTGAGCAAAGCAAAGCAAACAACCAAAAGTCTGAGAAAAGTGCGCGTAATTATTTTCCAATTTGTTTTTATTTACATAAAGTATACTATTATATCAACTATATAAGTACAGAATGTGTAAATTAAATTAAAAACCAAACAACGTCGCCTGGTGAGTGCTAATCTGATTATTATAAATGCATTAAAATACACCCGCTTCCTCAAAATGCGGCAGAGTAAAGCGCAAAGTTTCTGCCAAGCGGGACGACTTGAACATTTGCTCAGCTTTCTGTTTGGCAAAATCCTCGTTAGTGAAGTTCTCCAGGTTATTGTCCGCGGTCTGGGCCTTATCCTGGCTAATAGTGGGCAGAATGCCATAGTTGGCAAAGAAACCATAACCCTCGCGACGATGCACCTCGGCCAGCAGCTGATCATAACTGGGCACCGGTACGCCCATGTCCAAATTAAGTAGCGTTTCCGTTAAGCGATTGTGATAGACTTTCAGCAGTTGCGGCCTTTTGTGCTTCAACACTTCCAAGTTGAGGCTGGTGTAGAAAAAGTAATTTAAATCAATGCCCGGACTACCCCAAACACTCAGCTGAAAGTCTATGAAGATTACATCCTGCAGCTGCTTGGCTCCATCGTATTTGAAGAGCATATTGTTCACCCAAAGATCACCATGATTTATCACTTTAATCTCCTTCTCCACCGGCGCCTGAGCACGCACCAAATGTTCGCGCTGCTGCTCCAAATATTTGCCAATCTTGCCCGCAATGCGCTCATAGCCCGGCCAGCTGTTGACCAACTTGTGCAGCTGTTGTCCATTGCCAGCCATGAAACGCATCAGCATGCCATCATCCTTGGACAAACCTTCACCCGATAGCATGCCATCGCCATAGGCTTCAATGATCTCGGGGTCCTGAAAACAATAGACAAATTCTCGATGCATTAGAATATAATCTCTAACTGATTAAAACTTACTAGCATTGCTAGCACCATGGAGGCAGCGTGAAATTCTGCCAGGCGTTCCATAACCAAACGACAATGGATCTCATCCAGACCCGTTTCGCGTGAACCCAACACATAGTCCAGCTGGCCCAGATCCTCAAAGACCAGCGAGTTCTCTGGCTGCTTCACGCACTGATAAAGTCTGCAAATATTTTATTTAAAGCAAATGCTTCTCAAACTGTAATATTTGTTTGTTACTTGGGTCCAAAGCGTCTCTTGCATTGCATGAGCAGTTCCAGGCGTGGCAGTACCTCATAGTACGTGATCTTCTCCTTCAAGTACACCTGCAAATCCTCTAGAAACTCCACACTGTCAATGCGCGGTATGCTCTTCACAATCACAGCCAACTCCTGCTCCTTCACCTGGGCACCTTTGCCTCCTTTTCGCTTGTAAGTCAAACGCACTCGATAGATTTTACTGCAGTAGTTCTCGCCGGTGCTGCTGCCCATGCTGCAGTGAATCCCCAACAGCTGGACCCGAGCCGTGCGCATTGCCGTCTCCAGCACCTCCTCGAAGAAGGCCACGTCCAGATGCCTTGGCGGCGAAGCTTGCAGCTCCTGATCGTAAACAATGCTGCACATGCTGTGATCTCAAATGATTTGCACGGCTTGACCGAAGCGTTCCGCATTTTATATGTGCTACACATGGCGTTCATTGTCTTGAGTTGTGTGTTTGTTTTTATTAACAAGCGTAATTAATCACATATATATATATAAATGTGTACACATATATAATTTAAGTTAATAGACGACAACAGCGGCTAGTTGTTTAATTTAACAATATACATTGACAAACACGCTACCTTTTTTTTTACAAATTTTATTTATACGCACTCAAAATTCTTTAAACCAGTTATTTAATATTCTCAAGTTTGTTTTACTAACACTTCTCCCTCACTTTTTCGTTCGCTTGACGAACTGTCCGACACTCGGAAATTATCTTATCACAAGACTCACCCACTTTTCAGATAACATCTAGACGGTTATTTAATCGTCTTTGCTTAGTATATTTGTCATTCCAACTTATCTGCCCGCATGATATTATCTATCAGCTGAGAGGTGTGCCAAGAGAGATTTTAAATGTCAAGCACGTAACTGGATGCTAAACTTTTCTCACATCTACTCTCTTTCACCCTCAACTTTGTTGTTTACTTTGTCTTCGTATTCGACACGCTTTTGATTAATCTACTACTGAATCCCATTATATAATTTTTTTTCTATTTTTAAATTATAGTTTCTTTTTGCCGCTGCTAATCATGCAAATTTGATATTTTAATTAATTAATAGTACGAATTTCAGTTTCTCAAAACATATTTATGTAGCTCAATTGACAGTTTAATTTGACTGTTGTATAATTATATAGAAATAATAATTTTATGATAGTCTAGTGGTAAAAATATTATTTTTGTGGCTAAATTATCTTGATACATTGACATATTTTGGACACCATACAAATTTTTGGTAATAACTAGGTTTAAAATTTTTTAAGTGATATACAAATTTCACACATTTAAGACGATTAAGATCAGAAATCCAGAAACATGAACGACTAAATAAAAAACGTTAGTTAAAATGCAATTTGCTTATCGCAGAGTGTTTATTAATTAAACGGTAGCATTTATTGTCTCATTTATTATTCTCATAACTGACTACAATAGAAATACATTTTTCTCATGCTTAAATGTGATAAAATGACAAATTGATTTAATAATATGTATTTGTTTAAATGAATGCAATCAGAGTAATAACAATTTTTCATTGTTTCTCAATCAAAGATTTGCAAATCATCTAAACGCTTCAATGTAAACTTGAGACTTTCGAGTGTTCGTGTGTTGCCTTCGAACATCAGTTGAACTTTCTGTCTAGCAAATTTCTCATCGTGAAAATTCTTCAAGGAATTATCCTCGGAATCAATGCCAATCATGCTCATCAGCGGAAAGAAACCAAAGGCCACAAAAAATCCATATGCCTCTCGAGCGCGTATCTCGGCCATTATTCTATCATATGTGGGAAGGGGCTTGTTCCAGGGCAGCTCCTTCAAACAGCTCACCAATGAATCATAATAGTCATCTATAAGTTGCTGACGTTTAGTCCTAAGCACATCCAGCTCCAGGCTGGTATTGAGAAAGTAGTTGACATCAAAACCCAGACTGCCATAGAAGCATAATTGAAAATCAATCTGAAACAGAAGTAGTTCAAATAAATGTGTCCCTAACCTCTGCGGTCTACTCACAATCTTCACCTCCTGCACTTTGTACCGCTCATCGTACTTGAAGAATATATTGTTGACCCACAGATCGCCATGATTTAGCACATTGTATGCACCACGCAGCGGATAAACCGATTTGAGTACCCGCTCCGTAAAATGCTCGTGATAGCGATAAAGCTTCCGTGTAATCGCACCAAATCCTTCGCAGTTATTTATCAATGCGGCCAACTTGAGCAATTGAGTGCCAAAGAGCAGCTTGAAGGACTGCGATTTGATGGCATCCATGTGCAACAGTCCAAATGGATAACGATCTATAATGGTTTGGGGTTCGTGCTCGGCCATAACCATGGTCAGAGCATGATACTCAGCCAACTTGCGCATCACCAGCTTTGAATGCTCAGCATCTAAGCCCAATTGTCGACATTTCAGTTGAAAGCCTTCGCAGCACAGATCCTCAAAGATTATGGTCTGTTCCGGCTGTGTGGTGGAGTAGTAGTGTCTGACAAGGAGAAAGCTAATAGTTATATTTAAGGAGATATTTGATTGCCTACCTGGCACCCAAGGTCCACACTTCCTTGCCTGGATTTGCACGCCACATAAGCGCTTCCAGCTTAGGCTTGATGTGCATGTAGAATATGCTTTCCTTATTGTAGATGTGAAGACGAGCTAAAATCGCTTGCTTCTCCGCTGGCATACACTTAACGATGAGCGTAGTCTCAATCAGAACTTGTTCCGCCGTCTGATACTTGACATGGGCTCGATATATATTGCTGCAGTAGTTCTCGCCGCCTCGGGTGAGATCCGTTAGTTGAACTTCGAGGACTTTGAGGTCCTGCTGCTGCAGACCGTGCTCGAGGGAGCGTTTGAAGAACTGTGGCGTTAGGTAAAGCGGCAGTGCATCCGTTGTGGACGACATTATATTTGACTGTAATCAGTTTGAGCGCATCGATGCGCGTTTTTATATGGAAAATCAAAGTCACTTTAATTGACCCCAATGGAACATTGGCTTGAGTCTTGATTGGCTTAATGAAAATGCATTCCCTGTCTCGACACTGGATTAGCGGTTTACTCTTTTATTTAAATCAAAAATATAGCACAAATCAAATATACATTTAGTAATCTTTAAAAACGCCCAGTTCTTCGGCTCGTTTTAGACCCCATTTCTGGTAGTTATTTAGAAACTTTTGCTTAAATATATCATCCATTTGCTTTTGCTTAGCGTTTTCATCTTGTTCGCCTTTGATATTGGCGATTTTCATTGCCTGAGGCATTGTTATCATGGGTAAATATGCGAATAGGCCAAATAATCCGTAAACCTCACGACTACGCAGCTCCCAAAGTAAATCATCATAGCTAGGTATTTTCTCAAAGCGGGAATACTCCAAGGCATCTCTAAATGCTTTATAGTAAAGTTTAATGAGTTCCTCCCGACGCTCCTTCAGAATATGCAGTTGGACGCAGGTGTTTAAAAGGAAGTTCACATCACAGCCTGGACTGCCATAAAAGCTAAACTGGAAGTCGATAAAGATAGCTCGCGTAGGTTCTTTAGTTTTATTTACAGTTTTGTAGTCAAACATAAAGTTATTGGTCCAAATATCTCCATGATTGAGTACAACGTAGCGATCATCAGTTTTGGGCTGAACAGCTTTCACACAAATGTCCACAAAATTATCCGAGAAGCGTTTCAAGTGCTTGGTTATTTCTTCAAAACCCCGCCAGTTGGGTGTAGTCTTGATAAGACCATTAAGATAACCACCAAACATATTCACAAGCGTATCCGTTTTCGTTAAAGCTTCTCTACTCAGCATTCCACATTGATATTGCTTTACAATATCGGGATCCTTTGTACAAAATAAATTGTTGTTTAGTATTTTTCTAACATTTTAGCACTTGTTACCTTCTTGGCTAAAACCATAGATGCCGCATGAAATTTACCCAGCTGTTGAAATAAAAGTGAGGCATGATTCCAATCTAAACCTTTTTTACATGAAGCCAACCGGAAACCATCCCCTTTGAGATCTTCAAATACAATTGTTTGCACGGGTTTCTTTATTGAATGGTAATATCTGCAAGTTAATTATAAACACTATTAATCTAATAAGTTTCTTATACATTGAACTTACTTGGCTCCGAATCGCTCGCCATCGCTGATAACTGCCAAGCGTGGCAATATATCTATGTAAGTTTGCTTCTCCTTGTTGAAAACTTGGATATCTTCCAAGAACCTTGTACCATCTGTGATGGGTATTGTTTTCACTATCAAGTATAGTGCCTCCATGTGCTCAGCCTGAGATCGTGTAAAGCATAAATGCACTCGATAGATGTCCGAACAGTAATTTTCTCCCACATTGCTGCCCCATTCGAAGATGATTAAGTGTAGCTTTATATTCGTCTCACGTAAACCTTCCTCCAATGTTTCCACAAAGAATGCTTCATTTAGATGCTCGGGCACTCTAATTTTGTCCGTACCCATAATAGACGCCATACCTTCTCCACACTCGTTTAACTTTTGTGACTCATTTGTGATAGGAACCTAATGTTATATTCTAGTTTCTCTTAGGCCATTACTGATAACCCGTCGATTCTCTTAACATTAGATTGGAAGCGAAACAACGAAGAACCTTTTAACAATAGCCTCTCTTAGTTTATACGAAGTTGTACTGTGCACTTATAAAAAGACAAATATTATAATCTAACTTTCATTAAGCTATTTACGTATTGTGGAAGGCAATTAACGTCGTTCTTCACTCGACAGCGCCCAAAACAGACTCACGCTATGTTAATGTTCAATTACAGTCTTAGTCGATTAACAGTGTTGCTTAGATTACTTATCGACTTTACCATAATGATCTTTACTCAAATAGGTCTGTTACATGTGTTGACTGTCGAAGTCGGTAATGCAGGTCGTTCCACTATCAATCGAACAGAAACAGCGTATAATTTTAACAGCAATCCGATTAAAAAGCCGCTGACAGCTGTTTGATTTTCTGTTATACTCAATTTGGCACTGTTCATAACCAAATATCGATAAGAATATTGAATATGATTCAGATTCACTACATAGGAATCTAATTCAAATAGATGCTGCATTAATGAGTTCCAATTACATCCGTGCATTCGGCTCTAGTGGAATCGGGGTATATGACTATGTATGTAATGACTATGAATGTTGCGCTTTTTAAATGCATTATAAGAAACATTTAAAACAGTCAATTAAGTTTAGACAAACACGTTCATCTTGTTTAATATTTTCAATGAATAAAACGCTTTCTTCCTTATCCACTCAACAAAGAAATTCATTAAGTTTTCTCACAATGCATATAACGATTATATTTATTGACCACTAATCTAGTAGCTTACTAAAAGTAAGCAAGTTTAGTAATCACCAAAGACGCCCAGTTCTTCGAAACGCTTTAGACCCCATTTGTGATAATCGTTGAGAAACTTTTGTTTGAAAATGACATCCATTTGCTTTTGTTTATAGCTCTCATCCTGCATGTTCTCGATACTCGAATCGCTTGACAGCTCTTTGGGCATTGTGATCATGGGCAGAAAGGCAAACAATCCAAACAATCCGTAAACCTCACGACTGCGCAGTTCCCAGAGTAAATCCTCATAGCTAGGAATTTGCTCAAAGCGGGAATAGTCCAAGGCATCTCTAAATGCTTTATAGTAGAGTTTGATGAGTTCCTCTCGACGCTCCTTTAAAATCTCCAACTGAACGCTAGTGTTCAAAAAGAAATTCAAATCGCAAGCGGGACTTCCATAAAAGCTCAATTGAAAGTCAACAAAGATAGCTCTTGTGGGTTCCTCAGGTTGATTCACATTATCGTAGGCATACATGAAATTATTGGTCCACATATCTCCATGATTGAGTACAACGTAGCGGTCATTAGATCTTGGCTTGGCAGCAGCTAACAATATTTTCCTGAAGTCTTTTGAAAATCGTTGCAAGTTCTTAGTAATATTTTCATATCCGCTCCAGTTATCTGTGGCGTTGATAAGACCGTTCAGATAACCACCAAACATATTCTCAAAGGTATCGCTTTTCATCAAAGTCTCTTCACTCAGCATGCCCCGTTGATATTGCTTCACAATTTCGGGATTCTTTGTGGAAAGTTAAATGTTGTTTAGTTTATGTCTGACAATTTTTTATTGGCGCTTGTTACCTTCTTGGCTAAAACCATAGATGTGGCATGAAGTTTGCCCAGCTGCTGTAGAATAAGTGAGGCATGATTCCAATCCAAACCTTTTTCGCGTGAAGCCAATTTAAAACCATCCACTTTAAGATCTTCAAAGACAATTGTTTGCACGGGTTTCTTTATTGAATGGTAATATCTGCAAGCATTAAATAATTAGCAATATCTCAATATGATATTTCTTGAACTCACTTGGCTCCAAATCTATCGCCATTGGTTAGAATATCCAACCGAGGCAAAACATCTGTGTACGTTTGCTTCTCCTTGATAAAAACCCTTACGTCCTCTAAGAACCTTGTATCCTCTGTGATTGGTATTGTTTTAACTATGAGCGACAGTTTCTCTGTTCTCTCTGGAGATCTTGTAAAGCTTAAAAGCACTCGATAGATGGCCGAACAATAGTTTTCGCCCACATTGCTGCCCCATTCGAAGTTAATCTCGTTTAGGGTCACATTTGTTTCCCGCAATCCTTCCTCTAAAGTCTCCACAAAGAATGCTTCATTCAGATACTCTGGCACTGATATACTTTCCGCATTCTTAACAATCACCATATTGTTCGTTGCAATGCGATGTGATAACGTTTCGACGGAGACTGATTTCATTGTTGTTAGAACCCTGACATTATATACTTAGTTATTTGGAGAATTTAGTCGCACTTTTACGATTATTTGGCTCTCTCTTCAGTTGTTGGTGTCATCATGAATAGTAAGAGATAGAAGTGCACGGTGAGACATGTTTTCAGAAAAAAAACTGATAAAAGTCTTTATAAAAAAAATATAAAAACATATTCGTAGTAAAATAAATTTTCACACAATCTTAACATATTTTGTCAATTTATTGTGTTTTTATAAAAATGTTTTGGACAGCTTTATTTTTTTTTATTCCACTGTGCACTTTATGACGTCATAAACAAGTTTCATTCGTCTTCATTGGCTTAAGTGTTATATTTATTTAGATTTTTGCATTGTCATTTGCCAATTTACAAATACACTTCCTAAAGGTTTTAAAAGGTTAAAAAAGATGGTATATCCGGACGTATAAAAGTAATTTTGTGTGCATCTAAAACAGTTGAAATATTTAACTTTTACACACCGAGATACTTTTGCAATAAATCTTTCAGAATAAAATCTAGTTTATGGAAAATTCAAAAACATGAATTTTTTGCTTTCACACAAATCTAAATTTTGACTCGAAATGTTTTTTTTTTCAAATTTATATTAAGGAAAGGGTAAATATTCTTCGATCCGTTGCTAATGTGCAATTTTTTTGTAAATAATAATAACAAAGCTATCGTGATATGGGAAACGATTTGCTTTAAGAGCAACGCCTTTCAGTGTGTCAACAATAACTATTCCTAACTACTCGTATCAACAATATAAATTAGCAGATATGTGATATTTACTATATTTGTATATAAAAACAAATAACACTCGAATTTTAACTAAAGTTTGCTCAAAAGATAACAGAATTTTAGTAAGCAAAGAAAGGGGGAGAGTTGCTATAAACCTATTTCTGATTATCACGATTCTTATCTCATTGAAAAAATAAAGTATTATTAGTAATAGTAACTGCGTTAAATGTCACTAATTAATCAATTTAGTATATATTCTCAACAACCCTAGTTCGCAACCCGTTTTTTTTTTTTACTGAGCAGCACGAAGCACGGACAACCACCCTGTTTTGTTTTGTTTTTCTTGCACTGAATAAGGTTTTTGTCAAAATAATTTTGGTTCAGTTTTCTGCTTAAGTTTGTACGTTCCCAATATTGGAGAACATTTTTCTCAAGGTCGCTTTCGGAGTTTGACTAGTCCTTTATACCTAAATTAGTCATGAATAAAAAAAAACATACCTTGGGTATATTTACAGTGGGAAATGTGAAAAGTGTATTGAATGTTGTAGGTTGGTGTACAAACTAAAATTCCCAAGAGGGAAATACAGTTGCCAAGCCAAGAAAATTACAACTTAACTTAACAAACAAAGTACCCAAGAGAATACGAAATTTAAAGTACATATGTGGTAAATTAAATCGGGATCTGAAATATTCTTACCAAATGTCTGCTATCCAACTGCATATATGTATGTATATTCAATTTAAATGCATTAATATATTGAAATTTATAAATTCAAAAGCAACCTTTTGTTTATGTAATATAAGATCTCATTTTCGGTATGTTCATCCATACCAGTTTCATATATTTCGCTTCAAGAATAACAAAATATTTGCACATTTCTAAGCATTTATGTATTTTCGGATTCTCTCTCTCAGTTTTCTTAGCATATTTTCGTTTCCTCCATCTTGATGCTCCTGGCGTCATATTGAATGCATTTGCGGTGTTTGTTTTTTGTGGGAAATGAAAGAAAACGCAACAGGAACGACATAAACAGAAAATGCTGCCTCGTTCTCTCGTCCATTGCATTTTTTTACGGCTGCTGCTCCTTACAAAACGCATCACCAGTTGCTTTTTTTTGCCCAGGTTCAGTCGGTTTGGCTAATAGATGTTTACTGGAGAGGGGAGGAGGGAGGGAGGGTTGGGTGTGTTTCATGAAAGGCCAGTTTGCCATGTTCGCTATGTTTGGTGAATTTGCCTTTGAGTTGCCAACGGGCAAATACACATACGAAACACACACACACACACACACACACACACACACACATGTCACGTGTTTTTGCAGTTCATGACGGCTTAATTAACTCGCATGTTAGTTTTCTTGTTTCTTTTTTGGCTTACTCGTTTGATGGTTTCGAGATTTTTACCGGATTTTTCGTTAGTTTTAACCAGCTGCAGCAGCATCAATTTTGCATTACCCGCGTTTAACGAAATGCATTAATAAACAACAGCGTTTAAATGCGCGATTGCACACAAATTAGTGAGGAAGCCACGGTTGTCTGGCCACGCCACGCCTCACCAACCTTCGCCCTCCCCCCCATCACATATTCAACCACAGTGGAGCAGCCTCCCCCCGTCCTGGCTGTCTGTCGTCCTTTGAGCAGCGCTGATGTATGCGATTTTAATCGTACGCTCAGACACAAACATGATGCGAGAGAGCGGGAGAAAAACCAAAATCCATGGCAACCTCAAACCAATGACGGGGCACAAAAGATAATAACGGTATGCGTGTGGGGAAAACACCAAAAATGTAGACAACAACTACAGCTGTAGACTGAATAAATGACCATAATCAAACACTTTACGCCTGAAAGCATGCATCCAAGCATCCTATTCTCTCCAGTCCGTTAAGGAAGAACCGAACAACAACAGTAGTAGAAAACAGAAAGCGGCTGCCTAAGCTTCATGTGGCGCAGAGTTTTAGATTCGCCTCGCCCAATATCTCTGCGGGTGCATCAAAGTAGCTGTCGCCGGTGGCCAAATTTAATTAGTACCCTCGAAAACACAGAGAGAGAGAGAGAGAGAGAGAGAGAGAGAGTTTCCTATTTAGGCGGCAGAACATTTTCATGGGGTGTTATTCATTTGTAATTCAGTTTGCAGGTTATGATTTTGAAGGGAAAACCTAACGTAATTAAAAAATGTCTACATATTTATCGTATTAACGAATGTTTTTTACAGTGAAAAATATAAATATTTTAGATTTCCATGAAATAGTTTTATACATTTGAAAGAAGTTACTATTGCAACACCCTACTTGAACATAAGGGCATTCAATTTTCGATGAAGTCCTCTCCCTTAAGATCCACACGTTGTTTTTGGGCTACTGTTAAATTAAACTTCATTTGCACGTAGCGTTACGTGGATGGGTTTATACCTTCGGACCCTTTGCTGTCGACTGCCCAAAACTGGTTGCCCTTTAATCACAGTTGGCGCAAATCAAACACAAACAAATGCCCATCATCAGCAGCAGCAGCAGCAGCAGGTAGTGGGTGGATGGGTGGGTGGGATAAGAGGGAGCTTCAATGGTTTGCAGTTTGTCTGTGCGAAAACTGTTGCATACCGTTGGGCGGCAACATTGGATTGTCGCATGCCTAGCATACTTTTTAGCTGCGTGGCCAAGCGCATGAATAATTGATTTCCATTGCACAGAATGTTGCTGTTGCTATCTCACTGACTCTTATTACCCTTTTCTCTCTCTCTCTCTCTCTCTCTTTGAATTCATTTGTCAGTTGCGTTTCCCTCCCAACTCAAAAATGAGCGTCAGTTTATTTGTCTGTCTGTTTATTCGTTTGTTTGTTTGTTTGTTTGTTTGTTGGGTTGGTTCGTTGTCGCGTTGTTTATTTGTTTGTCGCTGTCGTCGCTTGCAACACACATATTTTTTCGCCTCTCTGGCCCTCTTTGCATAATTCGCCAGTGTCCAGCCCTCTCCCTCCCTGCCTCCCTCCCTCCGCTTTGGCTATTGTTTTTTCAGGCTTCGTCGCTTATCAGTTTATTTTTGTTCATACCATTTGCGTGCTACTGTCGCTGATCCCCCTCCAACCCCTCTTGTCAACCTCACACCTATTATTGGCATATGTTTTTGGGTCTGGTCGCGTGTTTGGCTTTAATCCCAGCCAAACGCATTACGTTGCCATGGCTAACATGTTCTGGCTTAACTCTCCAGTCCACAACATATTTATTCTATTCCTATTTTATTTTTTTTTTGCTCATTTATGGCTAGCTTTTTGCTGGTCACTCAGCAGGCAATTCAATCGCAGCTTATTTTCAATGTATAAATAAATGGTTGTTGTTATTGCTTTTTTGCAGTCTGTTATTAATGCTATTCGTGCTTGTCTACTTGAAATGTAGAACCGTTAGATATTGCCCAACTAAACATGCTATTTTTAAAAATATCTGTTTGTTGACAGCTGTCACTTTAAGTTCTTGCAAATAACCTAACATTTGTTTTATGTTATGATTAAGACTATAATCATTTGTTTTGAATACTCTTCTAACTTGTTTCTTTTGTCAATGTCACAAATATTCCAAAACCTTCCCGAAATAAAAGCCATCTCCGCCCTTTTGACTTCTTTGCCGTATAGTCAAACAATCTTTACAGACTTTCAATCTCAATTCGCGTGCTGCTGTCACTGACACGCAAGTTAACCGATTTGGCCAGCCGTTGATATATGCGCGGACATTGGCTGTCTGATCTGCTTCCTGGGCGGGAGGAGTGCATGATGCTGTCTCCGGAATGACACGCTGGACAGCAATAAATGTCAGACGGCAATTAAGTCAAGGTATGTGTAGAATGCAGAGCAAGCTCCCCTCTCACACAGGGGTAGTAGAAATATCCCTTATGACGTCACAAATTTAAGGGGTGTTTGTATTTTGCTTCGCTCTCCATGCTTCCAGGCATTCCACTCGCTATTCCAGTGAGCGACGGAAATTGCTCTCTCAAAACGCTTTCCATTTGTTTTGGGATATTTTTCTGTTGCGCTTTGGCGGCAAATCCTGTGGAGTTTAGAGAGTTTTCCCTCCCTTCCGTTTACTACTAAAACTCGAGACGTTGTCAGGTAGGTGTGTGAGTGTGTGTGATAGTGTGGAGGTATGGGTACTGAAGAGAGTTGTGTTGTGTGTGTGTGTGTTTGGCGTTGGCTTAATGGAAACTGAAACACCAGTTGATTGCCTGGCGGTGTTGCATTTCAGCCATGTCCATGATGCCTGCCTTTTGGCAGCGTGTATATTGCATGTGGTTTCTGTGGCAAGCATGAGAGCAACAGAGAGAAAGAGAGAGAGAGAGAGCAGCAAGCTTGTTGCAAACAGTTTCTAGTTTCTTATGGCTAACTGTTTTGACAAGCCAATATTAATGTGTAACCCTAGATGAGGGCAGTAGTTGCAACATTCCGTTGCACACATAGCTTGCGGCCATAAGCGGTGTATTTATTAAACATTTTTAACAAAGGGTATGCATAATAAAAAGGTATTTGCTTTTGTAAGAGAAGTACATTGAGAAAAAAAGTAGTACAAATGAGCTTTCAAATTAAATATGAATATGCCTAACTTGATATGTGCACATGTTAAATCAGGAATTACCATGAAATAGTAATGCCAAAAGATTGCATAGTTAATTTAAGGTATTGACGTGTAAATATTGGAGCACAAAAATATTAGATTCGTTCCTTCCCTGCGATTCTCAAAAATTCAAGTAAGCTCGGCTGGTTCAGGAAAAATAAAATAAGTAAAGGAAAATGTTCGTTTTATATTTAACGACTATTAAGACACTGCTCTCCTCCTTGATTCTCAAAATTTCAAGTAAGCTGATACTGGTGATATTTAGCGTCGTGTTTACAAAATGCGCAATTGTTGGTATAAGTATAAGTAATGGTTTTAGCATGTGTGTGTGTAATAATTATTGCACTCAAAACTTATGACAAATAAATATTTGTCCATTCACTTTCAAATGGATAAGGTGTAAGTGGAAATATTATTATGATGATGATGATAATGATGAGTATGAGAAGGTTAAAAAAATTAGCTAAACCAACATAGTAATATTGAAATAAATATTTAAAGTAAAATTATTAAATAAAAATGGGTAAAAAGTGTATAATGGTTTTGTGCAGAAAAATGTAACAGGCAAAAGAAAGCATGCCCGACCCCATAAAATATATACACATATTCCTGATCAACATCAACAGCCGAATCGATATAGCCATGTCCGTCCGTCCATTTGTCTGTCCGTCTGTCTGTCTGTCTTTCCCATCTGTCTGTCCGTATGTATGAACGCGTCGATCTTAGAGACTATAAGTTCTAGAGGCTCCAGATTTTGAACATAAGCTCATCTAAGTCTTAGGCAATACAAGTTTGTTTGCGATTGCCGATAACTGTTTCCGTTTCCGACATACACATGTGATCGAAAAAATAAAATATTGAATTTGGAAAATTTGAATTATGTTTTGAAAAATTAATGCAAAACAATGATAATCTGTGAAAATTTCATCGACATTGGTTGCGCTTCACCACAGATATCGAAGATTGAAGTTTAGTCTGGTTCAGGTTATCTCCTAGTCGGGAAATCTCTTTTTTCTATTAACTTGAGACTCTCAAAAGAGACATTGTAAAATTAGCCACGAATGAGTTTAAGGGTTGAGTACAGGGTATCTACATTTTTCACACCCTTTAGTACCTTTTTGTTGCCCCTTTGTTGCCATTTCACATTGCGTGTGCCTTGTGTATGGAAAGGGCCAAAATGTAATTAACATGCGATTCGCCTTTTGCATTTCAAGGTGTCATAAATCAGTGCATTGTTTGACTATGACTGTCAATGGGGTGTGTTTCCAACTCCGCTCCAGTTAACTACTGCAGTTGTACGAGGGCGTTTACAACCGATGTGCTCTTCATTAAAAAGCTCACATTACCTCAGTTCAGTTCCTAAAGGCATTAATTTGTTTAACATGAAGTATTCGCATTGGGAATATTAAAGATAGAATACCCTTTGACGCCATACCTCTAACAAACTTTATTTTCTAAACATTTTTACTTTATATTTAACCAGTTTTATTCACTATCTTCTCTAGCTAACCCTGTTAAGAACTTCCCCTTTGTGTTTAAGCCTTGTCGTAAATTAGGCAACTATCTCAGATAAAGATTTTGACAGTGGCGATAAGCGAGGACAACCATGTTGACATCCCTTCACACACACACACATACACAGCCCACTTATTGTTAATTAACCAAGCTTATGCCGATTGCCAGAAACCTGGTTACGACATAATGCAGTAAATGGGCTTTAAATTCAAGCGGGGTCGGCATTTAAATTGAATTCTGAGCAACAAACAAACACACGAATACAAATACAAACAGTACGCAGAGCAAACACAGAGAGACAGAAACACTTCCGTCTGCTGCTTGCCATTTCCGTTTCCGGTGTGACGCGTGCGTGTGTAATGTTAGCTTTGATTTTGATTGCCTGCCTACTAAAAAGAAGGCGCAATACAAAAAATAACAAAATAAAAAACGTCTCCAAGCTGCAGATGCTTAAATCTCCTACAGACTTTTTAGTCTAGGACAGCTAATCCCCCCCTGAAAGCGCCCGCACTTAGATCAAAGGCAAGAAAGCATTAGGCCATGTGATTTTGTGCATAAATTAAATGGCCTAGACGTCAGTCGTCTGCCTAATGTAACTTGGCTCAAACAACAACGAAGAGAGAAAAAAATGTCTGCTACACTTGAAGGCAGCTTAAAGTTGCCTTGATTGAAATGGTTTAAAACCTTGCTGACATTTTCATGTGGCTTGCAAGCCACAAAAACCAACACACACACACCACACACACACACACAGTGTAAATGGGAAAGAGGGTGGGTGGGTGAATGGTGATAGGAAGAAATGCAACCACCTTGAGCCGTGTGTTGTGGTTTGACTTATGGTTTTGACTTTCGCTTGACAGTTGCCAGCAGCTCACCTGGAACCTGTGTGTGTGTGTGTGTGTGTGTGTGTGTGAGTCTTTGAGCCATTTTGGGCATGCATCGCAGCACATACAACAAATGTTTATGACACATTTTACACATGTGGTTAGGCACGCACAAAGTGACTTTTGTGGCAAAAAAGGGTTAAAGAGATCCTTAAACGCTTTCTAAACACACACAACTCCATTGAATATTCACATTATATTCTATTGCTCAAGCAAAAGTAATTACCAGGCTAAAGGAAACTAGTTTATAGTATCAGTCATTCAATAAATAAGTTTAATGTTTATAAAAAGCACAATTTAAAATTTCTGAATAAGTTATTATTAATAGCTCTCAGAACACTTATCACATGACTAAGAAGGAAAGTAAAGTGCCTACCTTCTTATCAGCAAATGTTTCCCTGCAACACTTATTAAAATCAAATATAAATATCAAACATATTCACAATCTACACAACAGTCTTTAATCAGTTACCAAACAGTTCACACAATGTTTTCGGCTGTAAAACTGACCACAATCGTGCTGCTTATTGCCCAGCTGCTAGGCGCCATTAATTGTGGCGTACTCGATAGTACAGATAACTGGGTTTATTACTCGAAGACCCAAGAATTCCCCGATAATGCTGTTCTAGGCGGTTATGATACCGATGGCTATGACAACTTCGTGGGACGCGTTGATTATGCCGGCTCTATTCTCCCAGCACGAGTAAGAGCCGAAACTGGATATTGTACGTTCAACAATGAAATGACCGGAATTACGGCGAGTTCCTACGATATACTGGTTGCCAATGAGACCGTCAGCTATCATTGGGTGCGTAGTTTCGATGGGTACGGAGAGAAGAATGCCGTCTCTGTGGGCACAAGCTCTAAGAACGAACGAGTTTTTATCTGCCGGGTTAAAGTTGATGGAGGCCTGTTGATTGGCACTTTGTATCCAACGCAAAGGACTTGCATTGTTCGGTACGACGCCTTTCCATTGATGCAGATCTCCAAGTACGAGATACTGGTGCGAAAACATATTTAGGCAGCATTTCAATCATTCGCAAACGAAATAAATTAAGATTGTGATGGCTAAACAATAGCTAAACAGCTTTTATCTTTAAGAAATTGTCTAAATAATAATAGAACTTTAAGTTAGTTATTAAATATAAAAATATCCGATTGAATACATATAAAAGCATATTTAATCTTTTCAAGAATTGACTTTGCAGCTCTCTATTAAGCAAGGCTAGCAAAGACTAGAACCAATGATCTTCTTAAACGATTTCATGCCAAACACAAGGTTGTAAAATATGATTATCTCTGATCTAATAAAGAATGGAAAAAGGAACTACGTCGAAGTTTAATTGTGCAGGTCAATTTAAGTATATATTTTTAAGCTTTTACCTTGGCTGCTACGGTCTCTCCAGCAAAAACCACGGGTGTTAGTGTTGTTTTTTTTGGCACATGTAAAGGGCTAAAATTTAAGGCATTGTTCTAAATAATTTGCAGAATTTGCTAACCAATACCGAATTGAAATAAAAGACACTATTTTTAATTAAATAAATAAAAGTATTCGAGTTTTACTGATGCTGAAAGTGACAAATTTGATGCACATTTGTGGGAGCTACAAGTTAACAAATTCCATCTTAGTGGTCATAAACTCTGTGAATAAGCCCGTTTTTGTCTGCAGGCTCAAAATGTATGTTTTTTTTAACCCTTTGTGAGTCAAGTCATTGTTAAGGATGTTTATATAAAATGCTATTAAAACTAGTGCATAATTAATAAATATTCTTAAGACAGCATAAGCAGAAGGAAGTTAATGACCACCAAATCTGTATTTATTTGAGGTGGAGGTTTTTTTCTTTAAGCACTCCTTGCTTATTTTTCAGTATTTTTTCTTCAAACCATTACATATATATTTTATTAAGTAGATCAACCGATACCAAAGAAATTTATAGAATTAATTGTTACCTTAATTCTTTAAATATTTCGTAACACATTGAAATGTAAACAGGTTAAGAAAACCCCCATTATGATTGCTATTATTAGAAAAAGTTCGTCATTGTACTCATAATAGGAATTACCGCTAACTTTGAGTTTTGTAGACTTTAATGGTTTGGTTATGTATTGATAAAGTAATCAGTCATAATCACGACTGACTGTGTTTGCTATCATTTCATTTGATTGTGAATTAGTTATACTTGACAACACTCAAAAACGTATCAAGTAGTGTTACTAATGTTTATCAACTCAGCCTAGCATGACAAATTTTAACGAAAAGTGTGGTCAAGTTTTTTGGACATATCTTATCAATACTTAGTTTAATTAGAATAAGATTTACAACACTGGCGCTTATCAGCAAGTGATTCCCTGCAGCACTTATTAAAATCAAATATAAATAACAACCTCAACTACAATCAACACAACAGTCTTCAATCAGTTACCGACCAGCTCCAACCATGTATTCTCTTAAGAAACAAACCGCTCTTGTGCTGGTTATTGCCCAGCTGCTAGGCGCCATTAATTGTGGCGTCTACGATGACACCGATAAATGGGTTTTCTACTACAAGCAACAGGAGTTTCCCGATAACGCAGTCATTGGCGGATTCGATCCATTGGGCTACGACAACTATGTGGGACGTGCTGCCTACAGCATGTCCATCGTGCCAACACGTATAAGAGCCGAAACCGGATACTGTACCTACAATACCGAGTCTGTAGCTAATACAGCAACCTCCTTCGAGATTCTGGTTGCCAATGAGACCGTCAGCTATCACTGGGTGCGCAGTTTCGATGGCTATGGAGAGAAGAATGCCGTCTCCGTGGGCACAAACTCACTCAACGAACGCGTCTATGTGTGCCGGGCTAGAACTGATGGTGGCCTGTTCATTGGCACCCTGTATCCATCGCAGAGGGCATGCATTATCCGTTACGAGAATTTGCCTCTAAGAAATATTACTAAATACGAAATAATGGTGCGAAAACGTCATCAAGCAGCATTCCAACCTTTCGTTAATCAAATCAATTAATCGAATGGCTACAACGATTAAATAAACAGTATTCAGCTAAATATTTCAAATAAATAAACTTAAATTAAACAAATGAAACAAACGCCTTATATGATCTTTTATAGCTTCTTCCCAAACCAATTTTTTTATACTACTTATAATTACGTATAAGTGTTTTAGACACAAGCCAAATGAATCCTGGCTTGAGATATTCATCATTAGGTCGTGAAATATGATTATTACTTTAAAGAAAATAATTGATAATGTGAACATTTATCTTATCGCTAATGGAAATTTGATAAGACTAGCTTTAATAATAAGTTTATATATTTAATGTATTTGTTTGTGAGATAACGCACAGTTCCAGTTACTTAAAACTTAAGCTCTTTTAATTTGCGAAACATTTATGAGGACAGGGAGTAACAAGCAAACTTTCAATAAAAATTAACACCCAACTTGTTAAACAATAGCAGCGCCAAACGGAATTTTCACTTCTTAGCACACACTCTTTTCTCTTTTTATGTTTTTTGTGTTGGAAAGCCAACACAACTAATTAAAAGCACTTTGTAGACTTTTGCCGGCAGACACATTTATTAGTGAGACGCAGCTGCAAAAGTCTTTTACACAAAACGCGGGGCGTGCTGCGTGAAACTTGAGCCTTTTGGCAAATGCCGACCGCTAAAGATGTGGGCGTGACGTTGGGCGGTGCTGAAACAAAAAACCGCAAAGGCGCAAACTTCATTAAAAATGCACAGCCTCAGCCCAACTTCTATTTGAATAAAAGTTTCATATGTGTTTGTGTGTGTGTGTGTGCTTTGGCTTTAATTTATGAAGTCATTAGATGCAATTTTCGAGCACCTGAGAACAGGCTATTTGGCATCCGTTCCACATTGCTGCAATTGTTCCAATGCCAAGACTGCGATCCCGTAAAATCGAGGCCAGTTGGCTTGACAGCTGCCAGACGATTACACTTGCCCTGGATGTCGAGGGCAGGGCCAATGCAAACGTTTTCTAATTTTCCACGCCATTAAATCAGGGATTTCTAGACCAGACGCATGCGATTCCAACTGCCAGCAGCACTGACATGCAATGTCGCAGATGTCTGAAGCTGCACCAGCTACAAAGCTGGTCAAGAGCAATGCCAACTAACCAAAAAAAATGTCTAACTTGGTAAAAAGAATTGTTGCAATAAAACAGTAAGCTTCAGTTAGTTGCAGATTATTGTTTAGTCTTGTTATAAATGTCGGTTTTTATATCTAAATAGTTTGTAGTTTGAGAAATGGGTTGTGGAAAGAGTTGTACTTGATATTTACTTAAATTAAGCATTTCTTGTAGATGGTTTCGTTAATATAAAATTCCATTTATACTCTTCTACCTTAAAGTCAGTTCATTGTATCGCAATAACAACTCGTTAGAAAAGAAGGTAAAACCGACTAACACCTTGTCGGTAAAGTTTAAATTTATAGCAGCCAGAGGCAAAACTGACCTGTTCCAAGGCGCATCCCGAATCCGAAACAAAAAAACCCATGAAACCAAATACAAAGAGATAATTTCGTAGCTAAGCATAAAGCGAAACAAGTTTTTTGTGTTTTGCTGAAAAGTTTTTCTCGCGCTGTTCGGCCAACAACGTGACAGGCAAAGAAAACTTGGCGAAAAACAACTTTGAACACGTTTCAGTTACCATGCCACGCCCCCTTCCACACCCTCTCGCCCCCCACTCATTATGTGAGTGAAATGCAATGCAATGCAATTAATTGTCAACGCATCTTCAAAGTATTTTACGGCTTCGGCATTGATTGCAGCATAAATTTAATTGAAAAACTTTTTGCTGCTGCAAAGATCGAAATGTAGTACGTATAATTACCGTTAGTTGTATCGTTGTATGTTCCTTGTTGCTGTTGTTGGCCTTGGCAGTTGCATCATCAATAAAAATTGCAACAATGTCAGCCTAATAGTTGCCAACCAAGCAAACTGTTTCGAACTGTGTTTTGTAAGCGTAAAAGAGAGTTGAAGTTGCACCCGAATAACTTTTTACCCCACCTGGATTCCTACCTGATTCCTGCCAAAGTGCAATTCAGCGTCGTCGTCGTCGTCGTCGTCGTCAACTTGAACTTTGTGTTTCTGCTAGATTGCCAAGAATTGGAACTTTTAACTTGATCATGTGTTAAGATACGCTTAGATTGAGCTAAAGATATAACTATGAGTTTATTAATAAATATAAGATTTTTCTATGGTTTGTTTTATGCCATGCAATGATCTAGATGTGGATTAAAGGAGCTTATAGTTTATAAAGTTAAACTATTGTTAGATCATACAAGTTTCGTTGTTCTTAAGTTGGAGTTTGCCATTTCTGCTTGTTGCTGCTGTAATTGGTATGCGAGCGACTGTTGTTGTTGTTGTAGTTAAAAGTTAGACGATGGCGACAACGTCGTCTGCAGGTGTAGCCTTCCGTATTATTTACAAGTGGAGTGGCAAGAAGAAGTTGGCATTCATTCGCCCACGAGGCACCTATAATTTAGCGCGCTGTTTATTTGTAAATGTCTCTGTGTGGCAGGGTGCTTGTTCTCTCGTCACGCTTCATGTCAACAGCGGCAACTTCATTGTCTGCCCAGGGCTCCCTACTCATCGGAAGGTAGGGTAGTGTGTGTGTGTGTGTGTGTCAGTGACATTAAGTGCAGTTGGGTTTGTCGATTCGCAGAAAAACGTTTTGCAATTTATTAACTGACATTTGAAGTGGGTTGTTATTGTTGTTGTTGTTGTTGTTGCGGTGGGGGGTTGAAGGATAAGCAAAAACCTATGACACTTATTACGGAAGCAGCTGTGGCAGTGGCAGTGGCAGTGTGGCAAGCAAAAAGAAAACGCCATTGCATGCATATTTGATTAAGCTGTGCGCCTCCAGGTAGGCAAATGATATTTGCAAGCCAAACTTTGCAGACAAACGAGCCCGCGGCCCTTGACACAAACACACACACAAAAACACACACACAAGCAGACAACAGATATAGGGAGAAAGGAAGAAACAAGGGTTAAGGCCAGACAACAATAATGCGTAAGTTTTTGGACCAAAACCGTTACACAGCAGACAAAATGGCCGGAAGCGGAAACTGTTTTGTACATTGGCAAATTTGATACATTAGGAAAGCAGGCAGACAATGCTCACAGTTGTCTATGTGATTATTAAACGCTTATTATGTTGTGGGCAGGTGGAAAAAAAGGTTCACAAAAAGAACATCCTAAAAAGCTTAGATAGTTCCTTGACGATTAGGTAAAGGTTGAGGGGGGTCAAGCAGCGGTTAGTGGCTCCTAATGGCTGGCCCTGTGAAACCACACAAATGTTTCTAGCCAGGTGGTGCCTAATTGTTTATTTATAAAGTGGCAATCGAGTAAGCCTCAAGGTTTTAAATAAAGCTTATGAGTAGGGTATGGGAGATTAATAAACGTTTTGTGTGGTTGAAAAAGGGAACGAAGTTCAGTTGACAAAGAATACTTAATGCTCTAATCATTATCAATTTTCAACTTTAAATGCGCACTAGTTTAGAAAGTGATATAATAAAAAGTTAAATAATTTGTTATATTTGATAAGATTGTCAGACCTTTGATAAGAATTGATTACTAAAAATTGGCCATAAATAAAAATAATGTATAAAAATGTAACTTGTATATACTAAGCTAGAATATTATTAAAATTATTAAATTCAAAAATCTTTTGTATGGTTTTACTTTAGAATATGTTTTTTTTTTCAATTTTTAAATGCTGTTTCTTTAAATTTCTGTTCCTTTTTCAACATTTTTATTAACATGTCACAGTTAAGCTTTAAGGTATACAAAAATAGCACATTGTTTCAAATGCTAACTGAAGGTTTAACTGTCATGTCTCTGACATGGCTTGTGAGTAAAATTAACCACAAATCTCCATGGCAATCAGCCTCAACTAGCCATACACTCAATGTGACCCCAAACAGCAGCTGTCTTTGTTGGCCATTAAAGCCACATAACATTACGCAAGTCCATTTGGTTGCTTGCCCATTATGATGTGAACTCAACCCAGCCTCATTTTGTGCAATCTCAGGTGTCATATTCCAGATGTAATGATGTAGACTCGCCAACAGTCGCATGAAAGAGTGAGAGGGTGGCTTTCGCATTCATTTGATATGCATAGCACGAAAGACAGAGAAAAAAATAAAGCGAAAAGCAAACAAACCGACAAATGCCATTTAACACTTTAATGTGGCATATAACCAAACAAACAAATGCTCACACACATATGTGGGTGTGTGTAAAAAACTTCAATTAAAATTCCACTTTAACAATGCACAATGGAGATGACACTCATACTTCCACCCCAATTCTTTCATATTTGGTTAGGTTCGCCCCGCGTTTCCCTTTTTACCCATTTCCCATTTGCAATTTAATGCAAAATAGCCGTAAAGCCACACAGAAAAAGAGGAAAACCAAAAACGAAATGTAGTCGAAAACGCTTTGCAATGCTCAGAATACTATCATAAAACGCAATGGAGCTCTTAACTGCCAACAACACAAAATGGTTGCGCTGACTGACAATTGTTTCCGCTTGCCCTACAAACGAAGAGAGGACAGAGTGAACGAAGTGGTTCTAGATATTATTTTTAACCTGTGGAATTCAAATGAAAAGTCTTAATAACTGGGAGATTGTCTTTGAAGAAAGAAAAATGCCTGTAGAAATATTTTAAAAATAATGCATATAGCATTTTATTTATAAGCGGTCCTAATTTTACTTTGTATTGAAATTAAGTTAATATTTCATTACAAAACATTTTAAAATTGATGTTTATCTGTTGTGTACAAAGCGTCTTGTCAGATAACATGATATGCCGACACTTGCCCGCACGGCATTGTTTCCTCTTGGTGGAAAGATGCTATAAAAATTTACAGTTAAGTGATTTTGTAGCAATTTGCAGTTTGTTGGCATTACAAGTAGACCAGGTGAGTGTGGAGCAGCAACAGTCGTAAATCCTTGGCAAATGTTTGCCAAGCGTGAGGAAGAGAGCTCTCGGGTCTTGGCCCTGTCCAGGCAGGTTGTGCTGTTGTTGTTGTGGTTGTTGTTGACGTCAGTAAATTCAATTTATTTAAAAGCTTGTCAACAATAAGTCAAATGAAATGCTCTGCTCAGCTGTAAATATGGCGGGAGAGCAGCGTAATAAAGCTGATTTATTTGCGCTGTTCAGATTTACAATTCCTCCATAAATGGCCCTCAAGTATGAATTTGTATCCAAACTAAATACAACTGACAAACGGAAATAAAATTAAATGCTTGAGCGAAATATATATTTGAGGTTATTGTATCCATATATATTCAAATTCAACGTGAAAGACAGCTTCCCCTCTTTCTCTCCTTTACTTTTGGCAGCTCCAACTAGACTGAATGTGGTTGTAAATATGTATAAATAGATGGTCTAATAGTTCCAGTTCTGTTTGTTGGCAACCAGTAAATAAATCTTGTCCGTTTTTTGGGTTGGGGCTTGGGTAAAAGGCTACAGATAAGCCCAATACAACAGTTAGTATACAATACAAATACAAATACAAATACAATGGACACAGCAATTGGCTGCAGGACATGCGGCTGCTGCTGAATGTTGAAGCTGCTGCACAGGACATCAGCTCAACTTAAACGGCTGCTAAAGTGCAACACAGAGGAAGTGAAGTGAACAAGAGGAATGGGGGACAATGCCACATTTGGCAAGCAATATTAAGTGTGTCTGTTTTTTAACATTTGAAGCACAAATAAAACAATGCAAAACACAACGAAAGCAAACACACACAATTATCAGATAAGCGAGGTGCGATTGAGAAGCTTTTGATAAGAATATTTTTAAAATATTTATTAGTGTGAAACAATGCACGGCTTAGTATTTAAAATATTTCTTTAAAGCTATAATTTTTTTAAAAATAGAATTTAGAGATCTAGGACAATTTTTTGAATTTCTTAAAATTTTCAATTTAATTTTTGTATTTAGAATTGTGTTTTGATTTACTAAAATATTGCTTCAACAGTTTTTTTTCTATTAACTAGCAAGTAATATTTACAGTGTTAAGAAATTCATTCAATTTATTTTTTTCTATTTTTCGTTTCAGATTGTTTTTTTAAAACATATATCTACAAATATACTTATACTGAGAGACAACATTAAAGCTTATAAGTGAATGGTAAGTTTATTTATTTTTAAATAATATTTATCCATAAATTTATATAAAATATTAAGACTTTAAGCATCTGTATTTTTATTAAAATAAGTTTTTCTTGCTGCCCACTTTTTATTATAAACAGCACAAGGCAATTTGTGTATAAACTTTTTTATATGTATATAGTATACACATATTTGGTTGTGCAACATAAGTGTGCGCAGATAACAAAAAAAAGTCGTTAAACAATGTTATTGACTGAACTAAATTCTGGTCACAGTTTTCTGCTGCTGCTGTTGACTTGGCTCATAAATCTATACAAGTGTTGTTGACTGACTGCCACTGTGTGTGTGTTTTTGCATACTCTTCTGTTTTCTAGTGGAGTTTGCTTCAATTATTGATTATTTTCAAAACTTGGCCACAATTCAACTGCCCAAAAAAAAAATGCATTTTGTGTTTGCCTTTTGTTTTTATATAGAATTTCTTTGTGGTACATTAATCAGTGCACTTAATTAAAAAGCAACAAAAAGCTTGCACTAACACAAATGACTTTTGGCAGTTCTTTAAACTAAAACATTACAAAAAATATATACCATAAAGGACATATGTCGTTTATATGTATGTACTTGTCTAATGGTCAGAGTCACTGAGCTTTTACAGTCAGTTCCCCAAAGGTCCCTCACTCCTCACTCCTCTCTCCTGTCTCCCTTGTCCCATGTCCCTTGACATGTGCGCAGTGCAGAGGAAAAAACGTTTCCCATTTACAGTTTTTGTGCTGTCATAACAAACAAATTCCCAGCATGTGTGTGCAGCATTTTCTGGGGCAGCCGGGGCATGTTGCGGGGGCGGGGCACATACTACGCTTGGTCAGCTTTGGTGAGCTCCCAAGAATTTAATTATACTTTTGATTTTAATGAAAAAAAAGCGAAGCGCACGCGCTTGCTCAACGTCTCTGATGCCCTTTTTAGTAAAAGCTATAGACGAATTTTTATTAAGGATATTAAAAATTGCTGGAAATGTATAAATTTGATTCTTAAACAGTTTATTTTTAAACTTATTCAAATCTATTTTATTTCATTTTTTGAGGATGCATCTTTTAGTTTTTTTATATTGTTTTTTACCTACACTTCAAATTAAGTTTTTACATTTTTAGTTTGTAACCGCAATAAGATTTCATGTAATTTTCTTTTGAGAATTGACAAACTTTAGTGAAGTTTACCCTTGGTAATGTCTCTTTCCCCCTTTTATCCTCTTTCTCCTTTGGTCTTTGTGACTTTGCTGCCTTTAAGGTCGTTGTAGTAGAAGGTTGTCAACATAGTAAACTCTTCACTGTCGTCTTTTTGTGAAGTTCATTTTAGTAAATGTCAACGGAGTCGTCAGTGTGAAATTGCAGTTTAATTACAGTTTTTAAAACATTTTAACTTGCCTTTGAATGTCATTGTAAATGGACGACATTAAATGAAATTGGTCTCAGTTGGGGGGAGTCAAAGGAGAAGACAGGCTCACAATGTAATGCCATAAATGAGAACTGTTTGGGGATTTATGTATAAATTGTATACGAAATGAATTTGAAAAGGAAAATGCAGCAAAACGTTGTGTTTTTTCTGGACAAATTGCAATTGAGATTATTGTTGAATTTATGAAGTTTTTAAGGTAATATTAAAGGTAATGTGAAACACATTCTTTTGAATGACATTTCGCTTGAGAAATATCTTAAAGAAAACTCATAAAAAAATAAATTGATTATTAATTAAAAGCCATGCTTTCTTTTACAATCAAATTCTTCTTATATTCAAATGTTTTTATAAAACCCATTACAAAGTCATCAATTCTGTAATCAATCTAGATTTAGCTCAAACATTCAAATACAACTTCCTGTTTATACCAGTTGAAATCAGATTTCGCTTAAGTAAATTCGAGGCCTTGGTAAAACATTTGCGCATTCTGACCGCACATTTAAGCTGCACTTGAGTTTGGAGCAGTTGGAGCCTTCATACTGCCATCACTCCCAACACGGCCATCATTCATTTGTGTGAATATGCGCATTTAATATGCAGCACATGTTCTGACAGGCTATGCTACACAGCTACAGCTACAGCTACAACTTGCAACTTGCAACTCTCCAGATGCATTTGTGGCTGGTGGGTCGGTCACTTGCATCATCATGATGCATGCACAACATGCACTCGCAATCAAACATGTCCGCCAACAGAGAGAGCGCGCCATTTTGCATCATTTCGCTAGGGGAAGGGGTGAGAAGGCCTTAAGACGACGAAGACTGGTTTGCTTATTTGCATACAACACTTTGACGCATTGTTCACCCGCAAGGCAACAGCCAGGCACAGATGGCTGCCATCCTGCCTCACAACTTGAGCACTAATTAAAAGCAAATTTAAGCATACTACAACTCCATCCAACTCGACTCGACTCGACTCGACTCGAATCTACTGCAGAGACGCACGAAATTTGCCAAATGATTAAGCTTACAAACGTTTCGCAATACGATCCGATGGGGCGTATGAGCAACCTCGATTTTGCCATTGTCTTTGATTGGGAAGCGCTATGCTCAGAAACGGCAGCCAAATGAGTGTTAATTAATGCGATTTTAAGCAGCAGACAACTTCGATTCGATTCGAACCGACTCGACTCGACTCGAATCAAAACGAAAGGAAGGCTTCATCATCCAGCAGCCATCATTAACCCATTTAAGGTGCAAATCCAATTAGGCAAAAGACGTTCAAACAAAATTCGTAAGCCGCACGAAGGTAAATTGAAATTCGAAGTGTGCCTGCAACTAGCGTTAATTAAATTTGATTTTAATTGTGTATTAGAAGCGACAAAGATTTGCCAAAACCTGACTAATTTATTAGCAGCGACATAATAGGTTTAAGTACTAATCGGTTAATTTTATAATGAGTTCGACTATAGTTAAATATTCTGATTGTGACGGTGGAATGTTTGAAAATGGAAATCTTTCGTGTTTAATGTGTTGTGTAAATTGTGAAATTTGAAAAATCTTTAAAAATCTGCTAAATAAAGATTTTCCATTACCTTTCACCTTTTATTTTTAAACATCACTTCCTTTAAACGTTATTTTGATTATCTTTACTATTTTAGACTTTCCATTTTGGTAATCTTTAGATGAATATCTATTCCATAAATCATTGGCGCTCTACTCTAAAAGCTGCCACAGCCGGTGGCTCTAAGTGAAAATCTTTTAAGAGGCAACCAAGTAATGCACATAAATAATAAATACAACGCGAAATTAACTTTCCGGCGACAGTCGTGCCTCACGTGCCTGCTGCCCGTTCTCTGTTTATATTGCTCAGCGACTAGACCAAAAAAAACCAACAGAGGCAGGCAGTTTTTTATTTATACCATGCTCTGTTTTCTGAGGTATTAGAGTGTGTACTGCATGTGTCTCAACTGCAAAAAATATTCTTTTGAGATTTATCAATATATACCCAATCGAAATTTCAACATAAAAATTTAAGTAGTAATAAAATTATATTTTTATTGCCTATAACTTGAGAACAGAGTACCTTGTAGTCCGGAGTTGTTAGCTGTAACATTTTTATTTGATTTCTTGTTTTATTTTTTGTGGCTTGTTACCTGGACTGGCGTCAACTATTTAGAAATGCAAAGCACATTGAGAGTTGAAAGCGTGCAACGTTGGTTTTTGGTTTTGGTTACGGTTTTTGCTTTTAAGGTGCCAAAAGCAAACAAAAAATGGCTGAAAAATAAAGGAGAGAAAGAGAAGAAGAAAACTGTCAACGCACGCGTTAAGTTGACAGCCGTGCCCATTGCGGCGACAAGGGGAAGAGTGGAAGTCAGGGAACTAAGGGAAGTAGGCGAAATCTCAGAGCGCCAGCTATAAAAATCATAAATTTTATTATGTATTAATGTCGCTGGTGACGTCGACACTTTTTAAAAGTGTTTGCGGAATATATTCGTGAATTATTCAAAAGTTAAGCACAAAGTTAAGGTCAATAAAGAAGAAGACCGCTTTAAGTCAACCAACAACAATAACCAAAGAGAAAGACAAGGAGAGAGTGAATACTGTGCGTGCATATTTGACAATTTTATTAGATTAAATTTCATATAAATGTGTTGATAATGCCAGCCAGACATTGTCTAGACAAAGCACACATTTAGCTGATATTTGAGACGCAGAGTGAAAGGTAAAGCAAGCTAACTGAGGAAACCCCCCGATGAGAGGGGTGGAAGGGGAAACAGGTAGCAGATAGCGCATAACTTCATTGCATGGCTGTCACAAATGCCACAAAATCCGCACGAATGCAGCAATGCAAAATTAATAGCTGTTGCATTCGACTTCCACTCAGTGGATCAAAGTTTGTCTGGTTCTCTCTCCAGGCACGCTCACAATGTCAGCGACTGTCTTCGACCCACACTCGACAAATTTCACGACATCATCATCATTTAGCAAAGGAAAAATGTCAAGGGCAACGTGCACATACATATTGTATATGCACAGTGTACATAGTAGAAGTAAAAACTTTTGCTGACGTTTTGGGTGTTGGTGATTTATGCGAAGGCAATCGTATTTGAATTTTATCATTGAAAGTGCTGTCTCTAAGCCTTTAATCGTTGTCCGGCTGACTGAAAAGAAAGTTGGAAAAAATTGTTGCAGGAAATTGCTGGTGAATAGTTTTCTTTATGCTTGACATTTACGGCATACAGGGTGATGCAACAAGTGCAGGTGAAAGAAAGAATATATTAAATGCAACAAAATGGTTTGATAATTGAGTAAGAATGTAAAGTAAATATTTATCATTTCATCCTTGGTGCAATGATAGTTATAAGAGTTCAACCTGAAAAGTCACCCTGTATTTATTTGCCATAAGAAACATTCAAAGTGACATTTGCATTTTATTGTTGAATGCCGGGCATTACAACGCCAACTTTCCGCTCTTTGGCTTATTGTGCAATTTCCTAGCTACTTCTGCAGCTTCTCTCCCCTTCTCATCCTCTTATCAGTCGTCTCTTCTGCTTTCTTGCCACTGAGTGTCTCTGCATGAAATAAGAGTTAATCTTGCGTCCACTAGGGAATACACACACAAACACACACACCCGCATATGTATATAGGAAGCTGAGTTGCCAGCCAGCATCTCTTTTCTTACAGTAACAGATGTCCTTGATATTTCATTTGATGGCAGCCTTGCTTGCGATATTTCAAAGGCAAATGTCGTCTTTTCTTGAGATTTGGCTGCAATTTTCCTTTTGTGCGACATCAAAGTGCAGCAGAAGGCCAAACTTCATCAAGTAAATCCTACAACACAAAGCCGATAAGGCTGGTGAAAGTGCCTCATAAGTTCAAATATGCCACAAAGTATGCAATAATATTGTAACAATCGAATTGTCAACGCGACAGCGCGCCCTTCCTTCCTTCCTGCCTTTTGTATGCTTTTAATAATATTTTAATAATAGAAACAGCAAAAGCGCACTTTTTTTTCTCTGCCTTTCATATATTTTGCTATTTTTGCGGTTGGTGGTGGTTGCTTTTGATGTCGTTGTGTGGTTTTCGAGCGCAGGCTTTTGAGCAGCTGGAGACGTTTTGATGGATGGCTGGAAGTACATAAGCATAAGTAAACTTGTTTTCGTCCAGCTTACATATCATAAATCATATGAGCTTGTTATGATACTTTGTTAAAGAGTATATAAGCTATTGCAAGGAGCTTGTTATGAGTTTGGTGGCTTGATATTATTGTTAACTTACCTTAATAAATGACTGTACATTTTTTTATACCTCAACTTACATTTTAAAAACAATACATATAAGGAACTCTAAAGAGTATATCAATATCGTTGACTTTTAGATACATATTCCATCTTTTTGTTAGCATAATTATTCATGACACTTGTGACTTGACACACGACTGCTTTGCTGCCATAGATACATAGAAACATAGAACTTCGCCCTAGCACATTTGGTGTCGCGTGGCTTATTAAGACCTGTGAGCTGTGCGTGTGTCGTATTTTCAGCTCCACTGAAGCAAAATAATTGGGCCATGTTGCCCAGGTAAGAAGCGGGAACTTATCAACCTTATCATAAGGTCAAATGCTCTTTTGCTTGTTAGTCTTTATTCGCCAAGAGACTTTTGTGAGTCTTGTTAGCGTGGCTCCAAGCTGTTATTGATTTTGGCTAGTCAATATCTCTGGGGAATGCAACTAAACATACAATATTTTGTGGACATTTTTTAATTAAAAGTTTCTTGCAGATGACTTGACTGAAAAGATTCTTAAAATAAGTTGCCTGTTCATGAGTCAGCTGGATTTAAGCTATCACCTTTCCGTCCTGTGTTTGCTTTAACTCCCTGTTTCGAGGTAATTAACTCTCATCTATCTCCTGCAAAATAGACACCATTAACATCGACCCGGTGCACGTCAACGCCCAAAACGTTGCCTGACAACTTTTGGTCAACATTTTTGCCAGTTTCATCTAGCTAAAATGGCTGTTGTGCTAGCAAAGCACCGTTAGTTGGCCATTTTACAGTGCCGGCTTGTGGTTTGAACCCACGTTTAATTGTTGTTGGCTTTTCACTAACAATACGCTGCAGGTGCCTGAATTTGGCGCTTTGTTTTAGAGTTTGTTTAAAAGTTTTCTATAGGCCATGGAAAAGTTATTTCAAAAGTCAAACAAAGCTTAAGTTTTTACTGCATAAAGTATATACATATATTAGGAATGAAAACATAGCTTTAAAAAGAAAGTTAAACTACATTGGCTTTTAAAAATAGCCTCATAAAAAATTAATTAATTAGTAGTTGCTTCCTCGTGAATTTATTACTTTTTGAAATTAAAACTTAGCCACTGAATTGTTTCTTGTTTTGTTCTGTCTTTTTGTTTAGTTAGAAAAATGAAAAACATGAGCATTTAAAAGTTTATTCCCATAACACAGCTTTAAATGTGCCAAAAGAATGTGCCTGGCTGTATGCAACAGAAATTTTGATTTTTTTGCTTGTGTATTTTTGGGTTGTTCGCGAATGAAATTTTCATGTTTGTCTGGCTAAAATGGCAAAAGTTTAAATTGCGAAATCTGACGCGCTCGATTAACGTTCAGATGGGGACACATTCTCCAAATACATATATGAGACCAGTGAGTGCCAAACTTTCAATGGACAAGCTGGGCTGTGTCTTATTTGCATTTTTAATTAACTAACAAGTGCTTGCAATTATGGGCGTCCCAGAACAATATTACCATATTCAAACGCGGCTGTGGGTCGCCTGCTAGCCGTAAATCAATTAGGCGTAAATGTGTTTTGGGCCAACTGTATGACATGTTGGCATAAATTACAAACTTACGAACTCTTCGCTGACCTTCTCTTTAACGCTGCGTCATTTGCATACTACATTTCATATTCATAATTACTTTAATTACTCAACATTAGCGCAGCATATTTTTTTTTCATCACATTAAGAGCCATTTGTCATGTGCAAAGTGTCAAAAGTTGTGCTGCAGTCAACATCAGCTGTCGCCTTGTCATGATTATGTCACAGTATGAATATGTTAAACAGTTTGCCACTTTTGGCGTTGAGCCAACCTCTTAAAAGTCTCTTTGAACATTTATTAGGCGGCCGTTTTGACAAACTTGCTGTCGCGTTGCATTTTCCTTCCTTCTTCGATTTGCAGCCAACACAATTTGACAAGTTGAGCGTAAGTGCGCCAAATAACGACTGACAGCGCAAATATTTTAACAACTTGTGCGACTTACATCGCCAACTAACTGACTGTTTCTTGGCTTTTACCTGGCATGTCAGCTAACTCTCTCCTTATATTTCCTTTGTTGGCATTGAGCACATTTTCGCTCGTTTGACATAAATCAATTGTGATAATATTTTTTAGTAGCACATAGTACTTCATATTCAGTAGTCGTTGGCCATATTTTTTTTTTGACTTGACTTTTGACTGCTCGTGTGCAACTAATTTAGTAATCAATTACAGTCATTTTCTTTCACACACACACTTACACAGACATTGAATTTCAATAAGCTTGACGTTGTGGTTACAGCTTTTATAAATTTTATATATATTTTTTGCTTGGTTGCACTGTGGAAATAATGTGGAGACAAACCTTCTTTTTTTTTGGTGTGCTCTATAAAGTCGGGTCCGTTGTCAATGCTTGGCAGTAAGGAATTGTGTCACAACTAATAAATTCATTGTATTCATTGATCAATTTATCGTAGATAAAATTTTTTGTATTGTGAAAAACGCATTGATAGAAATATAATAATTGGTTTGATTGTGTGAAATTTTTCGTCCAAAAAATATTTAAAGTTGCATATAAAATTATAAAATTTATTTTTAACCAATTAAGACAGTTAATTAGGATTTTAAATATTCTACAAAATTTCTTTGATTTTATTATATATTTTTTTGTGTTAGAGCATTAGATTTTAAATTTTGATCTAAAGTGTGTTCAAGCAACGTGCAGCCCTATTTAAACATTTACATACAATAGTCGTCACAGTCTGAGGCTCATATTGTCGCAGGTATGCATTAAATAAACCCCAGCCATGCTTCACACACACACACACACACACACAGCACCGCCCCTCTGCGCCACATATAATAATGCTGTCGCGACATTGAAATGAAAAATGATTGCCTGCTGCGCCTTTTTTTGGTCGCAATCACAATTCACAATACACGTTTCACGTGGTGGCGCATGCATTTAAAGTGTGCCTTTGTTGTGTAAATAAAATTACGCATACGCCCCCGCTGACATATTGCCAAGTAAATAAATGTGAACTTAAAGCCAAGCGGATCCCCAACGGGATGGGAGATGGAAGCTATCATGACAGCCTGACCTACCACAAGGACCGCAGACAACAACAAGCAGAACAGCCACAAACAAACAAACTATGCTTAATTGCAAAGGGGTTCTGGGTCGACCCCCCCCCCCCCCGCACCGCACCGGCTCTTGACACTCGGCTCGACTCTCTGTGCTCTCAGAAAGTCAAGTAAGTGTCTCAATAAACTGAGAAAAGTTGCCCCAGCAGCAGCACTTGGGAACACAACTTAACCTCAATTTTGATTAACAATGTCTGGCAATGAAGCTGTCAACGTGCGGCCAGAACGAACCAACCCCAAAACAAGCCAACTAAAGACAGTCTCAGTCTCAGTCTCAGCTCAGGTCGTCCTGCGGGACGAGCCTGAAAAATGAGCACAATTTGTTTGTTGGCTTGCCAGCTGCGGCTGCCACTTGCTTAGTTAGACCCAAAGACCTCTCTTCTCACACCAATTTAACGCAAATATATATTTTATTTGTGCACATTATTCATTTGCTAATAACATGTTTATGGGCGAACGTTTGACGCTGCCACTTCTGGAATTGGCTCGTCGATTTCTGCGGCGCCTGTTCCGCCTTCAGTTGCATTATATAATGCTCCAGCTGATGGGTCACACTGGGACGCAGTTTCAATGTGGGCGTGTTCACACTCGTATCCATGCGTCGCTTGGCCAGAAAACGCTGACGCAAGCCCCTCAAACCAAAGGCGGGCACTTCGATGCAGATGAAATAGGCCAACTCCATGCCGCTTATAAGCGAGCAGCCCAAAAAGAGTCCAGCAATGCCACCAAAACTAACTGTGAACAGATAAAAGTAAAGGAGGCAGACAATTAATTAGATAAGTGAACTTAATTTGAATTTTAATTAAAAGTAATATTTCACGTGGCACAAAAACGAATTTGAACTCGTTAGGCAGCTTTAAAAAATGATAAAAATGAATAGAACTAAAGTTAAAATAGTTTCACAAGCCGAAGCCATCAATCACAAACTTGCGCCTATGTGTATGCTATGTTTTTTAAAAAATATATTTTGCTGCTACTACTAACCCATTAAATCGACCCAGCCAAAGACCAAACTGGTGCGATAGACCATCATGGTTTCGAAGCGGAAATGCACATCCAAGTCCACATATGATGAATTGCCGACCACTTCCGGCGGCAGAAAAGATGGACGCACATCGTTGATGTAGTTGAGCGAATAGCAGTTGCGAAAGCATTTGCAGGACATGCCCTCATAATTGCTGCGCACAAAACGCTCCTCGCCCGGCTGATGCGAGTAGAGCAACCTATCTGAGAGTGAGTGCATTTTGGAAGTGGTCCTTAGATACAGTTTTCACTTCGCTCACCATTGTGTTCCGCCAGGCAGGACAAGTCGGGAGCGCGACAGGAGCGAAACTGGCCTGCAAGTGGTAGAGAGAGTTTCAACTCTTGTATTGCGGTTAAACGAAACGTGCTTACCCGGCGGAAAAAACAAGTCCATTGTGCAATTACAGTAGCGCACCAAGTACTCCTGATGGCACTGCGATTGGCAATTCTCAATCATGTAAATGTAGCCCACCAATGACTTAAAGTCGCGACTATTGCGCTCGTCCTGCCAGGCAGAAAAGTTAAACAAACGAAATGAAATCTTAAAGATAAAAACTCACATCGAAGACACATTGACGCTGATCGGAGCTGACGGAACGTGTTTCGTTATCGTAAAAGTAAATAGTGGGCTCCAGTTCGAGGGTTGTGTAAGTGTCCGCGGGTATGCTGAACGGATCCTTGTGCCAGACATACGGCTCTGTGACCATCACATCGATGCCCTTCTCATTGTGCCTGCCCGGAAAATGTTTATCCGGCTGAATGAGCACCCGCACGAATAGAGCGCTCATTGGACCCGCGGAACCTGTGCGCCAAGGCCACATGGGATCAAGAAGTTGCATGCGCTTGCCCTCCACCGTTTCCAGGGTGTTGAAGGCCCAGCAGAGGCCATTCTTGCTGCGTCGCTTCGAGAAGATCTCACAGCAGTTTTGGGGAAAGTGACGCCACTTGCAATCCGTCAGCAGTTCCTCACAGGTCCAGGTCATAAAGTCAACGACCAGACTGAAATTGATGTGACTGAGCTGTTGCATGTTCTCATTGTGGAACTGCTCAAAGCTCTTAAAGTGTCCAAAGGACACGTCATCGTAGCTGCTGACAATGCGCTCAAATAACTTCAGCTGTCCTGCATCACTGACATTGGCCATGAAGCGACGCTTGGCCAGGTCCAAACGCTGCCAGTTGAGGCGATTGCGATTGCAAATTGTGACGACCGGAAATGGTATGCGATAGACCGGAAATCGTGTGCTATCCACCACAGTTTGAAAGTTGCCATCGCTATAGCGCTGCGAGAGTATCAAACACACATAGACAGCGCCCAGAAAGGCACACACAAATGTGCACAGCCAGACAAAGCGTTCCCAGCTACTGGCCCTCGCCGAGAGCAGCTTATCCAGTCCATGTATCGTTGTCCGTTTGCCAAAACGCAATGCCAGCTGCCAGCCGGATTGGCCCAGCTGCCGGAGGAATGCATAGCGACGTTCCTTGGAACGCAACTGCTGCTGGGAACGTGCCGGCGGATAATAGGCCAGCGTCATGGCTGCTGAACAACTAAACCCGGTGCAAACATATTTGTGGTCTTTTATAGCATGTGGCACGAGTCGTTGTTGAATTCGGTAGATAATTAGATACACTTGACGCTAACGTGTTTAACGCCTATTAAACTCACAGGCCTTTTGACATAAAGGTCAAGTTCGGACGCGATTTGAGTACAAAACGTGCCCAGGAGACTTGACATGATTTGCGGCACGGATTTGTGTTTCTATATATGTCAAACTAATTGGACAAACTGTTTGTCAATTCAATTAAACGCCATCAATGCCAAATGATTTGCAAACAGAGATTAGGGAAAGCGAAAAACGGAGTATTTATAAAACTAGTTGCATTTCCGCATGCTCTTTCTAGGATTTTTTAAAACAAGTTCTAAAAGTGTTCCTATTCCAAAAGCCTAGTTAATCTATTTATTTCGTGTTTAAAGTTTGTTCTCTTCCATATTATAATGACAAAGGCAATAACAATGCTGATATACACTCTTTGATAAGGGTAAAAAATACTGTGTATATAAAAGGCATGACCTACTTAAAATGTGAACATAAAATGCATATTGGCCAAGTGAACAAAGTCAAACGGAATCGACAACCAGTCCGTGCCTGGCAGAAATACCAAAAGCCAAGTCTTGCAGCCGCCTGGATGAAGTTGCTCCGTCCGTATACCGTTGCATCGCACATACATGGATTCTATCAGCTCTTCTGGCCCATAATGAGACGTCGCATGCGGTGAGTAGGAAGCAGAAATATGTCAAATGATCTAATCAATTGATTTGCAGCCTACTCTGGACTCTGGCTTTAATCCTTGCCTTCACTGTGCTCATTTATATAACCTATTTGTTGGCTGAGCGACATCAACGCAAACATTTTCATACAATTATTGCCGATTCCCGCTGGCCCATTCAGAATATTCCATTCCCCGTGCTCCTCGTCTGCAATAAGAATCGTTTGAACTGGTCACGCTTACCTGAGGCGATCAGGAACTATAACATTAGTGTAGAACAGCAGCCTCTTTTTGAGCGGGTGTTGACCGCCTATGATGCACTGACCAACTCGCAGTTTGATGTCTTTGAGACGCTGCAGGATCAACCTCTGGAAAGTCTCAATCATCTGAACTTCACGCAGATTGTCGAGGAGTTGAGCTGGCGCTGTGATGAACTGTTGGGAGAATGCAGCTGGCAAACCCAAGCCCGTAATTGCTGTGAACTCTTTCGACCTCGACGTGGCTTTCACGGTCCGTGTCTCGCCTTCAACGAGTTGGAGCAGCGTGCCAGCGCGGAGATGGGCAGAGGAACGGGCATGATTGTGCGACTTAAGCTGAATGAGGATAAGCATGCGCCAGGCAATCCAGAGACCAAGGGCATTGTGGTAAGTATAAGCAATATTTTCACTGATAGAGCTTAAAGTTATTTCTTTCTTTAGATTGAACTTCTTGAGCCTGACGTTTGGTTTGGTTTTCCCATTGGCCTGGTGCCCGAAATGGACACGACTGTTGGCGTACGCGCTGTTTATCACTACTACGACGAGGCCACCTTCGATCTGGACAGCCAGCAACGTCAGTGTCTGTTGGATTACGAGCACGAGAGCGATCACATCCAGACCCTGAAGGGCCACAAGTATATGTTGGAAAACTGTTTGGCCGAATGTCAACAGAACCATATGCTGCGCTTTTGCAACTGCACTCTGGATGTGCTTTATCCGCCCTCCGATCATGTGGCCTGCCAGCTAAAGGATCTGCCCTGCCTGGCAGCACACAATAATCTGCTGCAGAACTTTGAGCAACCTGGCGAGCATCCGTATGTGGCGCGGACTCAAGCTGGCATCATCTGCGAGTGTCTGCACAATTGCAAGTCTCTAACTTTGCTTACGGATGTGCGTCAAAGGGTTTTGCGTCCCTGGCAAAAGGCATCCTTGCCTAAAACTAATCGTTCCATCTTGCTCAATGTCTACTACTCAAATGATATTATTCTTGTCTACAGAACTAGCTTAATTTATAGTTTTCTGGACTTGGTGGGTAGGTCACTTAACCATTTATACTAACTGAAATTTGCTTAACATTGAACTGTCTTGCAGTTGCTTTTGGTGCCATTTGCGAGCTGTGCTTGGGTTGTTCTCTTATTAGTATCCTGGAGCTTTGCTATTTTGGACTGGTCGATGTGCCACGCTTTTGCTGGTTGCGCTATGGTTTGAGGTGACTTTGTTCAGTTGTCCCTTAGTAAAAATGCCATTTGGCGCTCTTATGTATGCTACGTATTTTATTTTTATTTATTGCCTGACGTTCATGGTCTGGTGCATACTGTAGAGCTGTGAACTTGGCTTGACGACATATGCCAAGCATTTGCTTTGAAATATCCTTTGTTCTTTCATTGTTTTCTGTCGGCCAGATTTCGAAGTTGCCTTAAACGTTTTGAAACGCTGTTCATAAGGGTGTGAAAATTTAATAAAAACTCATAAGCTTAGGTTAAAGCTTTAACCAAAGCTCCAAAAGCTTAAAGCAGAGCGCATGGCAAGCAGTGCAAGGATAAAGCTTCATTGAAATTAACTACATAGAACACGTATAAGAAGATGTACTAAAATAATATTTTAATCATATCATATAGAATTTCAACAAATATAAAACATAGAACATTGAACATAGAACCTGTTTCATAGAATTTGGAAGCCCTGCACATAGAAACACTGCTTGCCTTCATACATCAAGCAGTTATATTCCATCCATTAGTTGGTTTAGCATTTACTTGGTAAGAATAGTATCAATTAGGTAGAAAATTGGCTTTAAAATATAAAAGTAAAATACTCATTCCCCTTTTATGTAATTCTTATAATTATAGAATTATTTTGGTTTGCTATCTTTTCACACGTGGGTAACATTTCCTAATTCTCTCGCTATCATAGAACGATTGTTATTTATTGTTATCAATTCTTTGAAAAGCTGTTGTACTCAAGAAACTTGTAGTCTGACTGACTAATGTGATGAAAGTAATCAACAATTTTGGCATATCTAATCAATACATAGTTCAAAGGCTTAACTCCTCCAAAAGTTGTAATTTTAAAATAACTTCAAACTGAACAGAGCTCCAAAGGCGCAAAGCTCAACGATATTCAAGCAGTGCGAATGTCAAGCAGTGCAAGGATGCAGCTACATCGAAAGCCATAACATAGAAAATAAATAAGAAATGTTAGAAAGCACAACAAAGAACATAGAAGTAAAACGTAGAACATGGAACATAGAACATAGAATTAAAACGAAGAACATGGTACATAGAACATGAAACATAGAACATAGAACATAGAAAAAAACATAGAACATTTATGCAACAAGGAGCATATAACATAGAATGTGAAATGTTTAAAGCAGTTGGAAAAGCATGCATGCAAAAATACTGCTTACCCTAAATTATAGCAAAACATAGAAAATACTTTGGTAGTTAATTTATATTCTTTAGTTTATCTACTGTCCGCTTGATGTCCAGTTTACTTTAGAAAAAACTTTATACTTACACCAAATGAGTCAACAATATTATATATTTTTAGCACAATCTATCTTCAGCCTTTTTACTATTATTAGTTCGATATATTTGCACTCCTTGTCAATTTAATACACTAAGAACCTATCATAATAAGATTATTATTTATTGTTATCAGTTCTTTTTAAAAATGGCAAGAACAAGAGCTGTGACGAAATTAATCACCAATTTTGGCATATCTAATCAAAACCACAACACTTTAAGATTTACAACACTGGCGCTTATCAGCAAGTGATTCCCTGCAAAACTAGATAGACGAATATATAAACCCCAAACTCTCCGACAGTCTGCACAACAGTCTTCCATCAGTTATCAAGCAGTACACACAATGTTTTCTTTCACGAAGCTAACGACTCTTGCGCTGATTCTAGCGAACCTGCTAGTCGCAATTAACTGTGGACTCTACGATTTTACAGATACGTGGGTCTTGAGCGACAAGACCCAGAACTTCCCCGAAAACGCAGTGCTCGGCGGCTACGATCCATTGGGCTACGATAACTTCGTGGGACGCGTCTACTACAGCAGCTCCGCTCTGCCAGCACGTGTCCGAGCCGAAACTGGATACACTACCTACAACACCGAATCATTCGCCAGCACTGCCACCTCCTACGAACTGTTGGTGGCCAATGAGACAGTCAGCTATCACTGGGTGCGCAGCTTCGATGGCTACAGGGAGAAGAATGCTGTGTCCGTTGGAACTAGCACCCTGAACGAACGTGTTTATGTTTGTCGTGCCAAGACTGATGGTGCCATCTTCATTGGCACCCTGTATCTATCCCAAAGGATGTGCATTATTCGGTATGAGAACTTGCCTATAAGACAGATTGCCAAGTACGAGGTTTTGGTACGCAAACATCACCAAGCAGCGTGGGAACCTTTCACTAATCAGCTCAACTGATAAGATTGTGAAATGAAACAACTTGTTTTGTGATTAAACTGAAATCAAAATAAATAACAATCGAAATAGATAAGTAGTAAAATATTTTTTTCGGTTTCTAGATAAGAAAGGGTAATTGAGTATTTTTACAAGTGAAATACACTTTTAAATTAGCCGTGGCTGCCCAAATATTATATATATATAAATATGTAGATGTGCCTCCTTACTGTCGTTCAAGTTGTTTTTTAACGGTTTATTGACTGGCCGCGGGCTGTGACTTAACTGCTGCCAATGTCGCCCTAACAAGCAGCATCCGGACACAGTTACTACGTTTTGGGGTAGATACATACATACATACATATATAAACGAGCATATAGACATACGGACAGCTACAGATGCTTTGTGGCTGAGCGCCTTGCCGAAATTACGCTCATAAACGTGACTTGACATAATAATAATCTCTGACTGCCGCTCTCTCTCTCCTCTCTCTGAGTGCAGCCGCTGGCATTGTCTTTTGGCTTCAGCTATTGCTACATATTCTTTTTTTCGGGGATTTTTTTTCGTTGGTTAGGGTTGGCATCAAAGGTGGCGTTAATTTTTTGTTCGCCGCCTTTTGTTCTATTTTCTTTTAATTTTTTTTTGGTGGGGTCAAGTTTTCTTTGGTTTTTCTGGTTTCTGGCTGCTTGTTGTCTTTCGGGGGTCAGCAGCCGGTTGGCTAATATTGCAAAAATTTCATTAGTTTTACAAACAAGCAAACAAACAAAGCAAGAAACAAATATTTGTGCTTGCATTTTTTAGCAGTTTAGCAGCAGTTGTTGTTGTTCAGTTTGTTGTTGTTGTCGCTGTTGGCAAGTCCTTTTTCTGTTTTTTTTTTTTTGTTATCTAAAATAAAAAAGCAGCGCCAGCTGGGGTTATGGGCAGATTCAGGTGTAGCCAACGGTCGCTGGGGATCTAGCGTAAATAAATAAAAAGCAAAGCAGAGAGCAAAAAGTAACAAAAACTATTATCAAAACGTCGAATCCCAACATACACTTAACAAATTATTTTTTCAAAGAGTGAGAAAGTGAATAATGAAGCTAGAAAGATTGAGAGAGAGTGAGAAAAAATTATTTTAAATTACAAATAAAATAAAGGCACTGCAACGTAAAACTAATTTGTAATTTTTGTAGGCATTTAATAAAATATGAATTATATAATAACAAATATAAAAACTATAAAAATTAATCAAATGTTCCTGACAAACATTTTTTGCTCCAAGCTATATTTTATATACTTATTTGAACTTAGAAAAAGGTGTATCATGTTTATTAAAATACCTAAAATTATGCATTCCAGATTACCTTAAAAAGGTCACCTAGCTTATATTCCCTAAAGAAAGGGCAACTGGAATACAAATGGCGCGTGCGCTTTTTCAAAATTGCTTTGGCGCTTTTAATTGAAAACTGTAATGGGGCGGGCGTTAAAGCACAGCATATAAATAGTGTCGTGAATACACGTTAAACTACATACATACGCACGTACAAAAACACACACACACACACTCACTAACACACACCAAAAATAAATATATTGCATGCATAGACGCATACACTCGTATGTCATATTTTTGGGGCGCCTCGCTAATTTGGTAGTTTAAAATGCATAGCGTCCAGTCATGTGTGTTTTATTATGGTTTCTCTTTTTTTGTTCTCTTTTTTTTTGGCCATGTGTGCGTGAAATGCTCTCATGACTTCACAATAACTAAACAGAAATTCTGTGACCCGTTTCGGGGTAATTAGATGTCTCTGTTGTCCTTCGCTGCCGCCAGAAGCTGTTTGCTTGGTGGTTCCCAAATTGTCGTTTCCTTTTTCTATAGCCATTACTTATTAAATTGGCACAGAAGGGTATCTTAATGTTGTACGAATATATGTTTTACAGGTGATTTTTTTCAGCAAAAAAAAATATATTTTATGGCTGAAAGAATTTTTTAACTTTTAAATTAAAAGACTGAGTTTATTATAGGCATTAGACAATTTTTAAAATTTTTCTTAGTCAAAAGAGTTTAATTTTTTTTTATTTTAAGATGCAAGATTTAGATTAATCGAAATTGATATCGAGACTAAATATAGCTTCGTGAAAAGTTTACTTAATGTATATTTTCTCCTTTTAAGTCAGAAAAACTTAGAGAAAAATAAACAGAGTATTTCGCAGTCGACCTATTTACTCATTCTTGAGGGAATTCTTTTTTATTTGTTGTAATTTTTATTGTTTATGTAGGTAAGCAATAGACAAATTGGGGTGTTTTAACTTTAATAAAGGCTTTGTTAGATGTTACAAAATTTAAGAGAAAATTAACATCTGAAGCTCAAAACTAAAATCTTTTGTATTTTAAAGTCAATAAGTGAATTTCACATATCCAAAAATAGTTGTTTCTATAAACAAATTACTAGATAATTTATATCATATCTCAATCATACATGTAAGTAACCTGGTTTATGATTTATACATTTATTCTTTTGTTTAAATATTATTATTATTTATGTAACATCATAGATAAATATTTGTTTATACTTTTTCTTAACACTTAACTTAAGTTAGAGCATTCCTTAAGTGTGGTGTGTGTGTGTGTTGGTCAAGCAAGCACCGCCTCCATTTGGCCCCTTATCACCTTTGCCCATAAATTATGACGATGAGGTTACTTTGTAATCAGCAAATTAAGTTTATAGCCGCCAGCATATTATGCTAACATAAGTATATATATAGTATATAAACATGGAAACCACGAAATGAAAAGTAAACTTGACGCCCAAAATTCTTCTCTCTTTTATTTTTTCGCTTGTTTGTTTGTTGTTTCTCAACGAAAAATGGGCAAATTTAAAGCGTTCTCTTTTTCTTGGTGTGTGTGTGTGTGTGTGAAGTATCTGACAGCAGGGAAAACAATACACAAATCAGTCATTAAATTGTGCTGCCATTTTGTGTTAGATAATCGAAATTTTAATGCCACGCCCACTCGCAAATGTTTGCACTGGGCGCACGTAAATGGGCCACATTACTCAGACATCCGCGCTCCCCCCATAGTTGTTGTTGTTGTTGTCGGTGCTGGCGGGTTGTCGGCGCCGTCTAAATTTTGTGGCCTCTCCACCAATATATCCACACAGCTTTTGGCACCGTGTACCAAAAAAAAAAAAAAAAAAAAAGGAAAGCAAGGGGAGTGTGAATTTTGGTTTAGACGGCGGCGTCTGCCCGCAGCCGGTAACCGACACATGCGGTAATTTACCTAATTTTCGGGTGGTAACGCCCACATACAACCTACCGCATTGTTGTTGGGTGTTTGGAACTGATTGGATTTCCGAGTTTGCTTCGATGCGATTTCGACGCAAAACACGCGATTTAATCGAATGCGTCTTTTTAGTAGCATGTTAACGCTGCTTAATAACAAATATTGTCGGCTTCTTCTCCTGTGTTTGCCTGTCTGCCCCTTCCTTCTCCTTCTTGTCGCAAGTTCTGGCTAAATTTGCTTTTTGAGTACGCAAGTTTTCATTATGCATTTTATATGAGACAGGCAGGCAGCTACAAATTTGTTAATGATGCTGCCTTTGAGGCAAGCAACTTGTTTGCGTATCATTACAAGGTTTCTATTTGTTTGCCAATGGAAATTGCGATTTGTGGTGGCTGAAAACTGTAATAGGATTTGCCAGATATCAGCTCGACTGGCTTATTAACATTTAAGGTCAGTTGTTCTGAGCTGATAGCAAAGTTTGTTAGTTTAATAGGCTTACTTACTCTGACCCTTATCAATAATTGAGTCACCCTAATCTTGGCAAGCAACGTTCTGCTTTCTCCATACACACAAATTGTAAGCGTATTGCAAATTCGTTGGCATGCATACAACATTCAGTAAATGTCACAAATAGCCTGTTCAATTAATAAACTGGGTTAAAAAAAAATCCCAACTTCAGCTGTCAAAATGTCACAGCAAGTGATTTTCATTTGGTTTGGGGTCAATTCTGTGTAACATGTATTTGTGCATACGAGTATGCATGTGTGTGTGTGTGTGTGTGTGAGTTGTGCCATATGCTTGTCCGGGTCGCACCTGCCAGACCCAAATCCTTCGCTTGCCGTCGTCGACGTTGTCGTCGTTTTAATAAGACACGGATTATCGCCTGGCATTATTTCAATCACATACCAAGTGTCGAGTATTTAGCAGACAACAAACACGCGCCGAGACTCTTCTCCCTGTCTTCCTCCTGTCTTGCTCTGTCAGCCAGTCGAGCTGCTAAAAAAGCCAATAAAAATACTTTGTTTGACAAATAAAAGCCGCAGTGAGAGCTTTGGCGATAAAAATTTTGTAGATTGCGCCCAGTTGGGTGCAAGGCAGCGGGGAGCCAAGAGGAGCCAAATGCCGCCTGCTTAACTGACAGTCACATAAAGCCCCACACACACATGTGAGTAGGTGTAAATGTGTGTGTGTGTGTGTGTGTGCGCTCGGATGTGTGTGTTTGTCGAGCAGCTTCTTCGCATCGTTTGACTTTACGAGCCGTGGAGCTTGTGGATATGTCCTGACCATCTTGTCTGTCTGAGTCCCTGCTTTACACCCTGTGTAGCCTTTGAGGCATTTATGGCTAGTAAAACAACTTTAAATTATATGGTAAATAAACATTTTTCTTTTGTTATGGCCGTGTTAACAAGATGACAATAACTTAATGTAAACGAACTTGCTTAAAACATAAAAAAAAAAACTCTAGCATGTTTGAAAGTCGACTACATTTGGGTCTTACCATTTCACTGGTATTCTATTTGGTTTACTTAATGTTTGCTTCCATCCAACGATCGTTGTTATTGCAAGGGACAAGGACAAGGCAACAACAACAACAACTACAACAACTGTTACTGCTATGGTCCATCCGCCAGCTGCTTTCTTCGCTGACTGTTTGACAATAATCAACGCTGACTCCGACGTCGCGATGTCGCATTTCATATGTTTGCCAACATGAGCGGCCATCAGTTATATGTATATGTACTACATACTATCTTTTATATATTTTATCCGTGCACATATTTATACTTCAACGTTTGTTGGCTTAAACTGACTTAAAAATCAGCTGACGACGACATCATTTCATTATCATCATCATGCTCAAACTCGTTTGCGTGGCTTGACGTTATGCTGTCAGATTTTCAATTCGATGGCTCAGTGGGGGCGAGGAGCATATGTCAAAACTAATTAAAATTGTATATGGTATGCATATTTTTTTTTTTTGGTTGGCACTGTAAATGTTCGAGAGAAAAAAATCAGTTGCCTGCTTTTGGGCGCAGTGCGCAAATTGCAATTAAAGATGTTGCACAACAGCAACTTATGCACTCGAGCACGTTTTGGGCTTTCAAAAGCTCGTTACGCATTGCGTGTGTGGCCACTGTTTGTTCATATGCTGCAATTATGTCAACACAGACACACACACAAGCACACAAACACACATACTGTTATATGTACTCATGCAATATGTATTGCACATTTTGGCAACATTATTAATCAACTGACCAACGAAATATGAAGCCAGCTAGCCAAACTAGCCGTGTTTATGTCGCCATCATTATTAAAAGCCCTATGCCTGCCTTTCAGACTTTTATTTAATTGCAAATTCATCCAAAACACACATACACATACACATACACCACTTAGTAGCTTTCTCCCAATACGCTTGACTGCTGTCAACTTAAAAAAGTTATTGCATACTTTTAAATGCTCAAATATTTGCAAGCGTTGAGAAATGTTTGGCATTTGCTTGTTTGTGATACACTTTGTCTTGCTTTTTTTAGTTAAAGTGACATTTTTATTGCTAGCAGCAGATGTTTTTTCTCCACTTCATAAAAAAGTATAGTTAATCACATACTTGAAACTAGATATATCTAAATTTAATTCAGCTCTTAAAGCTATATTTTAAAGTTAACAAATTTAACATATTTTATTTTATTATAAATTTGTTGTTGACTTTTTAAATTCTGGTCAACTAGTGTATATAATTTTGTGTTCAAATTTGAACTTTAAGCTGAACTAATCAGCTGACAATATTTAAGTCACGCGATTTTCATTTCTACATAAACACACGCATATTTTATTCAAATTCACACTGATGTTCACTAATTATAATAATTTACATACATTTTTTCTGATTATGCGTACGTGTGTGTTTTTTTGTTGTACATATGGCTAATTTAATATGTTCGTTTTATGTTTGTTCACAAAATAACTTTTCAAGTTGCCTGTGAAATTTGTCACGTGTTTTGTTGTTTGTGTTTGTCTATGCGAGAATCTAAACAAATGTATGAGTGTGTGTGTGTGTGTGTGTGTGAGTGGTCATTCTTTTAAAGGCATAACAATGAAGCCGCTAACAATAACATACAAGCAATCGGACAGCTGCTGGCAGTTAGGTAAACAAATAAACAACAATAGCAACACAAGAACAACAACAACAACAACAACGATTGCTGCAAACACCCAACAAAACATTTACAAACACTGTGGCAAACCACAAAAATGTCTCGTTGTTGTTGTTATTGTGGCGGTTTCGCAGTTTTGGCAATAGCGAAAGTGCCATTTAATAAACACACAATCTGCTCCTTTTCCTCCTCCTGTTTTTGACTGGAGACAGAGCTGGTAAAGCAAACTGGACAACAGTGTCAAACACTGGAAAATATTGTTGCTGTTGTTGTTGCTGTCAGTGACACTCGGAACGTGCGAATTTAGCCGCAGATTCTGTTGGCTTGTGTTGCTAATGTTGTTGTGTTTGCCCTGCTGTCCAGTTCTGGGCAAAATGTGCGGGTGAAAAAATATTTAAATGATTGTGACTTTTTGCATGTAAATTATGGAAGGAAATATGTTATTGCAGTACAGATATTCAACTACATTAATTGTCTTAAAGTGTGTGAATAGTTTGACAAAAGATAAATTAAATTAAAGCTTTTAGAAAAACAATGTTATAATTTTTTCTATTTATTTTTTGATGAGCTTAAAGCTTGCCAAACGTGTAGATTTTTTTTTTACATCTTTCTGTTGTGGTTAAGGCAATCAATAAATTGGGTTATGTCAAAACAAAGTTAAACTCAAACACGTGCAACGTTGGCCAACCAAAAACACAAAAAAAGATTCGAGTACAAACATCAAAAGTCACACGTGACGTGACTGTACAGTTGAAATGCTGATTCCGGATTCAAGCGGTCAATTTTTTTATTTTGTGTAAACCGGGATCAACGATTGCAATTGCAACTGGGGGCAGCACCCACTCGAAGAAGGCTACATGCAATTATTGTTAATGTTGCGTCACTCGAACACGTGAACAAGCTCGCTAAGCAGTTTAAAATTATAGCTTAATTATATTGAAGTGATTTCAGTTTGACTTACATGAATGAATGAAATTCTCACTCACTGATAACTCGCTCACAAACACAAATACAAAGCAACCACAGGAACGTTGTGATGGGAGAGGGGTGGCGGGGCAGCGGTTAAACCACACATTGAATATCAATTTGTGTGGTCGCGCGAGTCGGCGTCGGCGGCGAACCGAGCAAAACCGCAAGTTCAGCAAGCTGAGAATTCAATCCGGCGACCGTACAAACTGCCGACTTAGCATACACATACATACAAATATGCAAACGTACATACATATGCATGTAAAAGTATTCAAGACAGCCAGACAATGCCAGATAGTCACATACATACATATATAAATAAGTGCGCAATGCGCATAAAGACATGTGATACCTTTTAATTAGTGAGCATATGTAATATTCAATGTAATAAAATAAAGAAATCAATAATCTTTAATACTCAAACTATTTTTTTTTTCATTTAGGTATACGAATATTATAGTATTATTTAAATATTTTAATTGTTTTATATTTTTTTTTTTTCTTTTAAGTTTAATTTTATTTAATTAATTTTTTAATCAATTAAATTAAGTCATATCAAGTCTTTTTAAAGTGTATGATCGTTTTGTGTTGAAAAAAAGAAAATAATCAAAATCAATCGCTTGAACTTTAATGAAAGACGGCGAAAAAAAAAACAAAAATTGTTGTCACTGTTGTTTCTTTTAATGGATAAGTTAATTATTCCAAGCGGTGCACGTTTAGTCTGCTTAAATAACCAGACATAATTTCATCAGCTCTGTATAAATTTAAAAAAAATGGGTTTCTCGTATTATAGCTAAAGTTGCACTTCCAATTTCGATATGTATTTAAAATTCTACATTGCTATCTATTTTAATCACACGAAGCATATAGAAAGCATCTTCTAATTAACGTTTAAGGCAATTGCTGAGACTAGGACACAATTCTCGCTGTGGGTTTGTTTTAGTTTTCGTAGTGCGCCTTTGATATTTGTCATGCAGATCACGTGCAAAGTGTGTGTGTGTGTGTGTGTGTGTGTGTGTGTGTGTGTGCTAGGTGCCTTTGTTAATGGTCTATTAATGTGCACGCCAATTGCGGTTGCCAGGTGACGCTAGGAGGTGCCTATGTGGCGTATGAGTAATATGCCGGAGCGAGCGACAACCTTCAACAAGTTGCCAAGTGAAAATCGACGTCGCAACGACTTCAGGCTGCACAGGAAACGCGTTAATTAGCAAATAAATAAAAAAGCGTGCCGGCAAACAAGACACGCACACACAGCGCATATGTGATTGTACTTACTTATGTATGTGTGTGTGTGTGTGTGTGTGTGCTGTATCTGTGGCTCTGTTTGAGTATTTCTGCTGCTGTTGCTGTGCCACAAGCTCCTGATTTCAATGCATGACGATGCCAACCAGACAGAGATTCTTTATGCTGCCTCTGCATTTCATATTTTTCCCATTTTTCTCATTTTCCCGTTGCTGGTTTTTCCGTATGCGCTGCAAGTTGGTTAACTTTGTGTCCATACACATGCTCTGCGGCACAGTTGCATGTAGTATAAGATTGTTTATTGCTTGTTAGCTACTTCTACTGAACTCGCAATTTGTTACATTACAATCTGATTTATTTTTGAAAATTCATTTAGATTAGCTGCATTGCACAGTCATTGTGAAAACTGTTTGCAAGTCATTGAAAAATTCCAATTAAAGAAATCGAATTAACATATAAATATTATTGACTTTGTATGTATATAAACAAAGCTGCTTTTGCCACTAAATCTTCAATTTTAAATTGTACTTTCTTTTCACTCTTTTTAACCCATTTTCATTAGTATAATTGTTAAATAATTATTGTTTCAACTTTCTTTAAAAGCATTTGAGCTAGCACGAACATACTTTTAGAGCCCTGCACTTATGCAGCTCATTTGCAAATTCATGTAGCTTAGTGTGCTTTTTTTTTGTTGCTGTCAGCTTTTTAGACTCGTAGTAGACTTTGTTTTTGCTTTGTGTGGCGCCTTGTTGTAGGCGCAGTGGGGCATGTTCTTGGCATTCGACTTTTGGTCGAGCCAGGCACGTTGTACACGTAATTGAAAATTAACTTGTCTTGCTCGCTGCTAGTTACCTTTTACCTTATTTCTTTCTTCATTTTTTTTTTTCTTGCTTGTGCTGCTAGGCTGTCAAGGATTTCTGTGGGCAGATGCGTGCCGCATATTGATGAGAAAGCCAGTAAGAAGAAGGAGAGTAAGGAGAAGAGCGGTAGCAGTTACTTAAACATACTGTTTTTCTTTTTTATTTACAATACTTGTTGGCTTAACTAGTTAAAGCTATATACACCAGTTATACAGAACCAAGTGTTTATACTATAATAGATGATGAAACGTGGAGTGCTACCAAAATCTGCAACGTTCAACCGGATTCATTGGCATGCCCTGGTCACACTGAAAGACCTCTGAGAATTCTGGCATCTGGGCCAAGGCATAATTCAAACGTTTGCTGCCCGTATCATGAAAGATGTCCGCCTCCTCGCCGCAGAAGAATTGCGCGAATTGTAGAAAGTACAAGCGTCCATTGTTGCGTCTCTCCGCCGGCTGTTGCATGTACGTTTGCAGCGCCAGCCGCGTGCCACTAATATCTGCGGCACGTTCATTCAACATAATGACATCGCTGTCATTCAAACAATTCACACCCTTCACATAGTGTGGATTAAGCAACAACTGATCGCTGTAGTCCCGCATGGCGCCCTGTGCATCATAGTCCACAAAGTAGGTGTCAAAGGCATGCAACATCTCGTGCCCCAGCGTATTAGCCAAGTCGCCATACAGCAGCGCGGGCCAAAACTCAGCATTGTAGAACGGCAGCTGAACATAGGCATAGGGCATAATGATAATGCTGCCCAGACAATAGAAATACGGCGTGGCATCAATGTTGTCCAGCAGCTCGGGGGCATGATAGTTGAAGCTGTACCACAGCCGACGCATGTGCTCATCCCCGCTGCGCTCCAGCTGCGCCAGATGGGTGTAGTAGTGCAGCAGTGTCTCCAAATGATTCTCATAGAAATCGGCTCCGACTCTCCAGTGCCGGGCACAATCCACGTAGAACTGATCGCTGGCATTGCGTGGCATGTTGCCCACATTGATGCGCAGGCCGTGCACCTTGTCCAGCAGTGCTTGCAACAGCGCGGCATTCAGGCCAAACTCGTTGTGTTGCAGCTGCCGGGCGAACTGTGACTTCAACTCCTCGAAGACGCCAACAATGACGAGCTCGTCTGCCGCACGCTGCTTGGAGTAATAGTTGTGCTCGTAGGCATAGTTCATGGGCAGATAGAGAGTCTTGCGCATGTGTTGCACACAGCCCACGGGCGAACTGGCGCTGGCGTGATGGCTCAGTGGATTGTGTGGCAGCTGCAGCAGATGTTGCAGGAAGCGCGCCCAGCTGTAGAGCTGCAGCAGACGCGGATCGGCGCGATTGAGATAGGAGATCAAGTGTTGCAGGGCCGGCAGCTCATCCACCAGCAGCTGATGCTCAGCGGCGTATGTGGCGCCCAGCTGCAGCTGCAACACATGCGTCCAGTTCAGTTGGGGCAGCTCTCGCTGCAGTTGCTCCAGCGTAGAGAAGCGCAGCGTCTCCTCATCACTGCTGTTGGCTGGCTTCGAGAACTGCAACAGCTTCGCCTCCAGCTGTCCGAACTGCAGACGCAACTGCCCCAAATGTGGCAGCTGTGCGTGTGTATGCCGCCGCAGTGCCCCATAGATGGCCGTGGTCAGATTCAGGCTGAGATTGTAGTTGTGCGGCTGCACCACAACCATATGCTGTGTGGCATTGTGCTGGCTCACCTCGATCTTCACATAGTGCTCGTGATAGCCATAGCGACCCAGCACGGCCAGCAGCTCCGTCCAGTGATTGTTGCCACCCACTTGTGGCAGCTGCTCCAGATAGCGACGCAGGCGCGGCTTGCCCAATGCCCGGCAGCTCTGATAGTAGCGCAGCAGCTTGGCATGAATCGTTGACTGATGCTCTGGAGCTCGAGGATCGCGCAGCAGTCGCTCGAACAGATCCACGTAGCGTTGATCGATGTGGGCGCCACTTCGGGACATTGCTGAGGCACCTGCCTCATGCACCGCCTGCCAATTGCCGCAGGCATAGGCATGAAAATCCTCGCAGGCATTCAGCTCCGGTCGCATGTAACGCTCTAGTTTTTGTATGTGCCGCATATTGAGGTCCGTGCTGCAACCGCTGGGCAGGCGGCAGCTTTGATTCAACTGATTTGTGGGCAACGCCTTGGCGCTGGCCAACAGCAAACAGAATGCCCAAAGACGTCGCATTTTTCTATGCCTTTTTTTTATCACTTTTCTTACAAATTTTTATTTTAACACAAATATTTGTTTGTTTTGTCGCTTTGTTTTATTTTATTCTGCAGTTCGCTATGAGCTGTTGTTGTTGTTGTTGTTGGTTTTCTTGATTTCTTTTGGGCGCACACATGTCAGATAACTATTTGAAATTATTTCACAATTGCTGTTTTTTATAATTTCTTTTGATTTGCAGAGAATTTGTGTTTGTCGTGTTGCGCGTTCGCCGCTTGCTAAAAATCAACTAAAAACTCGTTTCACGCGTTTTCAATTTTTATGTATTCGTATTTAATTTAAAACGACACATACACACATTTATTTATGTATTTGCATGTGTGCGAGTGTGTGTGTTTTAAATGTGTGTGTTAAATTCTTGCAGCGCGCTTTTTACATTCTCAATATTTTTTTTTTCTTTTTGCTTGGCTTGCTTATCAACGTTTTAAATACGTCTTTTCTTTTAGTTCGTGTGCGGCGGTCTTATCTATGATACACTGCAAATAATGCCAGCGACTTGGCAAATGTCATGTGAAATATATATATTCCAAGACATTTAGTACCACTTTTTTTTTTGAACAGATTTTAAAATTATTAATTTTTGTTTTTTAATTAACACATTTATACATGTTGTTTTTCATTTGTATTTTAATATATTTTAAATACTTTCTTGCACTTTGCTGAATTTCCCGCAGCGCAGCAAGCATTACAAAAAGGGAAAATTCTTTCAATTCATGTTTTAGTTATTAATTATCATCAGAGTCGCCAACGTCGCGCTCAACTGCCTGCGCCCCTGATAAGCCGCATCGAATTAACGGATGACGCAATTTGGCGTTGCAATTAATGAGTAACCTTAAGCACGAGAGGTTCGCTCGGGGATCAAAGAGCGGCAACCGCTGCGATATGCCTATGTCCCCCCAATGGTTCAACTCGAATCTTCTCGTTGAATGGAGTGGAGTGGAGGCTTGGCCTATTGTTGGACTTTTGACACCCCAACAAAGAGCAAACTAACCGAAAAAGAGAGAGAGAGAGAGATTTGTGACGTTTGTAATGCTCGCCGGCTTATCAGGTCTATTAGTGATCCCCATATAGCACAATTTGTAATTGACTGATTGTTTCGGCACCTAAAGTGTGCTAGTTAGTTGTATTTGTTACACAAGCTATCAAATATTTTTTTAAAATATATCAAATACATTTTGTGCATTTTGACGAACTTATTTAAAACCTAATCAATAAAGCGTTAGCTTTATTTGCTTTTAATTGATTGCATTTTAATTAAATAGCAATTTGTGGCACACAAACACAGAGAGATTTATTGGCACAGTCAGCAAGAATTAATAATAATGATTTTTTGAACATGCCAAATTTAAACGGGCATAAATTTGTTGTCAAAGACAGATAATACCTCAAAACTATGCAAACTATTTTGGAATACTTTAAAAACACTGTATGATAAGCCGCAAAAAAAAATAAAATGTATGTGGATTGAGTGTAGTTTTTATACACATAAATTCACTTTTATGCACGGCTTTTGATTTAACAAAGTGAAAGCTTTACGAAAAGTTATTTATATTAAAATTTTCACTTTTTCGCTGCGTATTTCATTATGAGTGCCGAGTGCAAAGCAAAGTAGCAAAGAGCAAAGCGATTTTGATCACCATAAAGCAAAATTTCATTTTAATTTATTAATATATTATAGCATGAGAAAAAGCGCGAAAATTAATCGCTGCATATCGCGTGCACGTGTGTTCGTGTGTGTGTGTGTGTGGCAGTACAGAAAGTGCAAGCATGTTGAAAATGCCGTTAACGGTTCAATGGCAACATTTTGCCCATCTCCCTTACTGCCATTCCGCCCATGTCCTTGGCGCTTGGCGTTTGGTTTGCCTGCATCAATGCATCGGCGTTGCCATCGCCATCGCCATTGCCGCCTTTTCAAGGCATGAATTTCATAATTCAATTACGCCTGGCAAGTCACGAAAATAATGGCGAAACGCAGCCAGACAGTCCCAGTGCAAATACCCTAAAGATACTTTTTTTTATCATTCGTTATTAGATGCCTTTTGTAGCTGACCAAGAGTTTGCTGAGCTATAATAAATATCACTGGCAAATTTTACTATTTATAAAATGGAATATAAGGTTTTTCATTGCGAATTTGGGAATTTTTTGCTATTTAAATACTGACGTCAGTTCGTTCTTATCTCTATGTTTAAATCTTTTATATTATTTTTCTTGCGTGATGTTGCAGACTTTTTGTCTCATGAACTTTAAACATGTTTGATAGTAGAACACAGATTTTCTATATCAAAAGAGTAAAATAGTTAGCTTTTAGTTTCCAGAACCAGTCAATTAAGTTCTTAATAAAGAGATAGTATGAGTAAAAGGTCAAAGTTTAGGGCTAAAATATTTAAAACTGTTTTTTAAAAATACTTGCATAAATTAATCAGGTTGTTAAGCTACATCATTCTAGCGTAGACTGCCCATAAAAAAGTGTACACAAAGTTTCGCTGAACAATTTCAATGAAAATCGCATAAAAAAAAAAACAGAAGAGAATACAAGAGAATAAACCGTAATCGGGGTTGAGTTCGGGTCGACCAAACTGTTTGCCTTGTTAAATGCTCACTTACGCATGCACTCAACATGCCGAAAGTCGTTCCCCTCACCCTCTCCTTCCTCGTGTTGGGACCCTCTTGCACTTTTTGCATTTCACACTAAATGCTTGCGGTTGGTGCTGCATCTTAAAGTCAAAATGGTTAGCCACGCTTATACTACATAACTCTGCCCTCCCCCGACCCCCTTTCTTGCTACTTTTCTTTCTGCTCTTGTGTTGGATCTCAAGTTACCCGAGTAATTCAATTTCCGGCGTCTGTGCGCTATAGAAATGATATTAAAGTTATTGAAAGCGAAGCAAACAAACAAAAATACAGGAGGGCAAACAGACAAAGAAAACTGACGGAAAAAAATTAAAAGGAAATAGAAAACAAAATTTGAGAAATGTGAAAAACCTTTTAAGCATTTTGGTTTATTTGGTAAATTTGTTGTCTAGACTCAATATTCGGTGGATGCAACTTCCACGCGTGGAAATATGCCACGTGGCTATTAGCAAATTGAAATGGTCGATTCTTGTGGCTCAAACCCTGACTACGATGATGATGACGATACAATAAAGTTATCCGCTACCGTATTCACAAATGTCATCATCAGCATTGAGCATCAAATCCAGCTTAACACCTGGCTGCCGAGTCCCTCCCGTTTACAGCTTTGGCGCTGATTTGCATAAGGCTCCAACTGACGACGACGACAACAACAAAGTTTCAACTTCCTTGCTCCCTTTCTCTCTCTCTTTCTTTCTTTCTTGCTGACTCTCTCTGGCGACGACAGTTTGCCAGCTGCCTCAAATCCAATGAAATCAAAGCTCATACCAGGCGACAAGTTAAAATTTTCGTATGTGTGATTTTTATTGTTGCACATACAACCCTCTGGGGTCTAGTTAGTGCTCACATTTTGTGGTTACTCCTGCCACCACTTTGGGAGCACTTTTTGGCACTAACAACAAGCATTTTATTACATGCTTCTTTCGGGTAGCGAAAATGTTGTTTTTTTTTCTGACAGTTTTTGTACAGTGCAACATTTAACAATGGGAAAACTTACTTTAAAATCTTTAAGCCTCGTTTATCTCATAATTTGTATCCCGGGTACGTTATTAGATTTAATATTAAGAACTATTTGAAAATACCAAAAACCGTTGTTGAAATCTCTTAATCCCCTCATAAACTTGCAACATCTTTGTTCATCCCTTAAATTACTTTCAAGTTTTATTTGCAACCTTTCAATTTGAGCCCAAACTGCCATACACATATGTCAAGTCAACGAGCGCTATTTTGTTAACTTTATTAACGCATTAACGCTAAGGAAATTTCTTAATTTTCCACTTACCTGTTTTCGCAGGTCACCGAAGTCAGGGCTTCCTGGAAGGTAGACAGTGAAAACCCAAGAAAATCTGCAGCTGCGTCGCGATTACTCTCGATTACCTGACCTGATGATGTTGGCCAGATTAGCGGTGGCAATAAAATTTGCAATTCCATTTGCTACCTGCAACGTTTAAAAAGGCATTGCAACAGAGTTCCCGCTCACAGTTACAAACTGCAACGTCTAACGTGAACAACGCCAAACAAAAAATAAGATATTTCAATATGGTGCTAAGCAATTCCACACCCAATAATAATCACAAGCAAAACGAGCTAATTGTGGACACGGCGGCAATGAACAGCGCCGATCTCAGTGAGCTCCTGCAACTGAATGCGGAGATTGAGGAAAGACGCTCTAGGCACTCCTACTGCGATGGTAATGGTGATGGTCGAGGCTTGCTGCGTGCAACAATGACACGTGAGGAGCTCTTCGAGGTCTCTTCGTTTGATGATGATCGTTTCCTGACCGCCCTGGAGCATCAGAACTCGTATGTGACGCCGTCACGTGTGCAGATAACCGATCTAGATCTCTCGAGCATTGAGAATCTGATGAAGTACTTTGACGAGGAGGTTCCAGTTACGCCCAGCAAGCACGCCGCAACAACTCCTGCCACGCCCACTGTTAACTGCTCGGGCAAGGTAGCCAGCGTTATAGCCAAGTTGGCCAGCCAACCTGTCAAGGCAGTTACATTGCCCAAGCTGAAAGTGGACAGTGGCAAAGTGAAGATCAGCGAGTTGAAACAAAAGTATGAGCAACCGAAGCAGCAGCAGCACTCCTCACAGCTAGCCACACCTCAAGCAGTGCGTGGCGCCTCCAGGCTGCATATGAAGGTCAAAGAGATGGCTCAACTCTTCAACTCAAAGTGCAATCAGGTTCTGGGCCGAAAGGATCAAACGCAATATGCCACACTACACAATGATCTATCTCTGTCGCCGGAGCCTAAGCCAAAGCAGGAGCAGTTTAGTTCCTGCCTTGTGGCCGAGGATGTCTTTCGTGAGCTGAGCGTCAAGGATAAGGCGCTGCTGTTCAATAAGTTTGTCAGTGATATTGCTGCCAAGCATCCCAAATTCAATGAACATGCGGCGGATCTGAAGGAACAGGCCAAGAAGCAAATGGCTCGCGGCGAAGTTATTGCGGAGCAGCAGGCAAGTGTTAAGCATTTGGCACAGGAACTGGAGGCCAAGTGTGTGCTACACACAACAACAACACCACCACGACCAGCAATAACAACAACACCGAAAACATCAACTAAACCAACAACACCCTCAATGCATGTAAGCACTTTGACGGTGGTGCTAAAGCCCAGTCCGGAGCGAAATGTGATTGAACTGTCAACAGGCGATAATAGTTCCATACGAATGCCCTCCCAGAAGCGGAATCTATCAGCTATAAGGCGAGTGCTGCCCACAGAGGCCTACGCGCCGCCCAAGAAAATACGACGCACTCGTCAGGAGCGCTCCGGCAATGAGAGTCAGTTGTTTTTTCAAAATGAGCCACTGGAAAGTCTCTTCTACAGCTGGCTAAGTGCGGAGAATGGCGTGCTCTTTGACATAACGAGTGCCTCGAATAGCGAACAGACCATTGAGATTGAGGTGGGAGACGAGCTGGAGAAGTCCGCTCAGGTAACGGCCAGCTCCTCCCTGGGCGACGTGAGTCAGAAGTCAGCTGTTGAGCGTTTGCTTGAGGAGGCCATTGCCAAGCTGGAGCTGGAGAGCAAAACCAAGGAGTCCAGCTATGTGGAGGAGAAGGATGTGGATACAGCAACAACACCAATAGCTGCCCCAGTTACTCCAGTCACGCCCACGCCAAGGAAAATGAAGAGGCAAGCGCCACCAGTTCCTGCCCCACGTCCCAGTTTGGGTCAAGAGCAATCCTCCTGCATGACATCGAGTGGTTCGTCTAGTTGCAAGCAATCCGATGCTGAGGAAAGTGAATCCGGCTTGTCTACATTACCAAAAGTGAGTGCTAACATTAAGGTCATAATTAGATTGTCAAGAAAATTGAATATATCCACAAAAGTTCCTTCGTAAATCGAGTGTTACTTAATTCTAACTTTCTCTTTTTTTATAGATAACTAGCGATGAATCTCAGCCGGATACGCCAGCAACACCAAATGAAGGAACAGATTTTGACTTTGCTAAACCCGTGAGACCGCCGCGTAAAAAGAAAATGCGTCGCACACTCACCTGGAAGAAGGAGAACTCGATTGTGGAGGCCACTGCGAATGCTGTGACCAGCACCGACTCCGAATCCGATTACAAGCCCACCAAGAAGAAGCCCATACCAACTCCAGCTGCAACTACAACGCCACCTGAACAGAGCTACATTGAGCTGGACAAATCGCTGATGCGTCAAGTGAACTCGCCCAGGAAGATCAAGTCGGCCTACACGTTGACAGTGATGTCCTCACCATCTCCGAATGCGGACAGCGATCAATCGCCTTCACAGACACCTCGTCAGTCGTTGGATCAGCAGCTGCGTGATAGCTTCATTGATCAGGGCTTTGAGACGGACAACAGTCCATTGCGACGTTCCTCAGGTGAGGGCAGAGGTCAGTCGAAACCCTCCGGCTTTTCCACACCGGTCAAGGGACGCAGTTTGAGTGGAAGTCCGAGTGCTGCACAACAGCAGCTCTTCAGTCCCATTGGCAACGCTGGACAGCAGGACAAGCCACGTCGTAGTTCGTTGGCCATGCAGGTGATACGGGAGGATCATCCGTTGGATTTGGAGAGTACGTCTGAGCTGCCCACAACACCGACGTGCAGTGAGCGCGAATTCTTTGCCAATGCACCAACTGTGGAGATGAGTTCATCCCAGCTAGAGGATGTGCCGCCAAGCAAACCGCAGTCCAAGTTTTGGATCAGTGCTGGTGATTTTACTGTGGCCCTGGAAATAGTGCACAATACGCCGGAACGTTTGCGCCTGCTGTACGAGATCTTTACGCAAAAGACCTGGGAAACACGTGAGCTGACCTTTGGCATCGATGGACACAAGTTCTGTCGATCTGCAGCTGGCAACCAGGAGGCAAAGGGCGGACTGCCCGAACGACCGCCGAGCGTGAAGGGTTTCTCCCACTATTGGTTTGCCAGCGGAGATCTGGCCGTGCCCTTCAGTGGCAAGCACATGCCCAGCGAGAAGATTGAGCGCCTGTTCCAGTTCCTCGACGTGGAGCTTAACACCAGCGTGGGTCAGGAGCTGCGCTTTGGCGTCGATCACTTTGAGTTTAGCAGTGTGCCAGAGTTCTGGCATACGACGCCCAAGTTCTCCATCGAGAGCAGCTACAGCATGCTGGTGGGCCTGCAGACGGGCAACAGCAATGGATTGGAGGGACGCAGCAAGTATGCCTGGCCCAACAACAATCACAACCATAGCTCCAGCAATGCGATCAAGACCAGCGATCTGGATCCAACTGAGTTCGAGTCGGATAGCTTTAGCAATAATAGCGGCAGACTCTCCTTCTCGCCGGATCTCTTTAGCCAGGAGTATGAGGCGGTGCCGCTGGATGAGCTCTTCGATAAGACGCTGCCCGTTGTCCGTTCAACGCAAATGAGCTTGCCCCAAATGCTGCGCACCCTGCAAAAGCAGCAGAGCAAACTGAAGAGTGTGGAGCAGCGCATCAGAAACTACGAGCTGCCTTCAAATCTCAACGAGGCCACGCTGAGAGCAGTGTCGCAGCAGGCCGGAGTTTGCTCAAAAGTTGCGTGCCATTGATAATGTTGCTAGGAGCAGTGGCTTCCGCGCCTGCACCATGGAGGAGCTGGAGAGCTTCATGGAGTTTCTCATCGAGTATGCGGACACTTGTCTGGGCAGCTGCAGTGAACACATCGAACAGATCATCGACACACTTCTGGATCGACGCTCTGTCGCTGTTTAATCTATGGAATTTATATGTTTAATTGTAACTACTTCTAGCCACAAACATTTAATGTTACTTAAATAAACTTTCTTAAAAGTTAAAATGCTCTTTAACAATTTTAAAGTGGCTGAAAGTTAAATAGTAAATTGAAAAAGTATTTTATGTAAAAGGAAAGCTGTGAAAAGATCGAATTGTATACACTTAGAATCGTAATAGAAACCTTATTTTAATAAATATTTTTGTCTTTAAGATTTTTAATATTTAATCTTGGATTTGACAATATTTTAATATGGTTATATATTATGTATTTTTAATACATATACAACAGGGTTTCTAAGAAATAATTATTTATAAATATAAAATACAAGCATTGTACCTTTTACTGTATCATTTGTGTCATTAATTATATGTATGTATGTTTTAAATAAAAGTATAGTGATTTCCATACAAATAAAAAGTATTATTTGTTGATTTCCACGAATTGTCATCATGATTGCTTTCTTGTTGAACCTATTATTTGGTTTTGTCGGTCAGCTAAAAGTTGGGCAATTGACAGAGTCTCAACTTGCACTTGAATTGGCCCATTCAGCTTTAGATGTTAAGTAGAATGTTGGATGCATCATCAGCGTCTTTAGCACATTTGCTTCCCAATCTTGTCCTTGTGGGTGGTAAAAAGGCTCCTTTGTGTGTTTGCATAGCGCATACGACACGTAGTACAAGTAGCCTCACGTTGCACTATCTTCTTTCTCTTTACCTCTCTCTTTCTATATCTGGCAACGCTTGGCAACATATTTACTTTGGGTTTTTGTGGCCAACAAACAAGCCAGTCCTGTGAAGAGCTTAGCCATGCAACAACAAAGTCTCTCCTTGCAATGTGCAGTTGGCAGCCATGTGGAGTAACGCCCCCGGACTCAATAACAATTTCACGTCCTAGTACCCCAAAGTGCTGCACAAATACAAAATCAAATAAAAATCGAAAATCACCCAACACAACCATAAAACTGTGTATGTGTGAGAGGTGTGTGTGTGTGTGTGTGTGCGGTCTGGTCAATCTTGTCGTCTATCTAGAAAATCCGATTGTTATTGATATGCATTATTATTGTTGTGGACAATATTTTAAGTAGATTTTGAATACAAGCTTGTATTAAAGTTGCTTAAAGTATTTTTATAGCATGTTCAATATGTATATTACATTCAAGCGCAGGGTATTGTACTGCTGAAGATTAATTTTCTTCTGTTTGATTATGCTCATTGAGTATATACAGTTGTAGATTAATGTTATCAACATAAGATTTTATATGTCTTTTAATTATTTAAGTACAGAACGCACAGCAATATTAATCAGTAGAAAACAATCCGTCTCACAATGAGATTCGTCTGGTTTTTTGCAGTACTTTTGTGCTATTTTGTTCAAGGAGGTGTTTGTGGTAGAACCTTGCCCAAGCCAACTAAGCGATCAGTAAAATTAATCTCCGCCCAGTTTATTGATAAATGAAATACAAAATATAATTGCAGTGTCCGTATACATCCGAGGACGACCAACAGGAAGATGGAAGTGGTGATATGGCCGTTGTTACTCAAGAAGCTCCTTCAGAATTATTAAGGTATTGAATACATACATTTGAAATTTCATTTTTAAGAAGTACATTCTCTGGTTTTTTATTGACAGAATTAAAAATGAATTAAACGAGCTGTATGGTTTGGTTGACGACTATATACAGGCTAGCTATAATGAAGACTCGCCGGGATTAAAAACTTAAGAGCAGTTGATATTGTTCAAAAGCTTATAGATACCAACGCCTCCAGCACTTTGACTAGCTTTCCCTCATCCTGTCCACCACACAGAAATGCACACGGCATTTATACGGTTAATGTCACCGGCCTGTCACCCTTTGAAGTTCTGTGCAATACAAATCTAGCCGGTCCCGGCTGGACTGTGATTGCCTCTCGAACTGTTGGCGATTTGAATTTCTTTCGCAAATGGGAAGAATACAAACGGGGATTTGGCAGTCTAAGCAATGAGTTCTTTATTGGATTGGAAAAGCTGCATGCCATAACTGCCACACAACCGCATGAGCTTTACATATACTTCGAGGACTTTTTCGGCAATAAGCGATATGCACGCTATGATGAATTCTTAGTTGGCTCAGAAAATGAACAATATGCCATGAATAAGTTGGGCAGCTATTCTGGAGATGTGGGCGATTCGTTGAAACGTCACGCCATGAAGAAATTTACAACACTGGACAAGGACAACGATGAAAGCAACGATAACTGTGCTATGGAGCGCATGGGCGCCTGGTGGTATGCCGATTGTACCGATAGGTAAGTTCTTTGTGAGTTCCACTAAACCCATTGTAACTCAAGTGTATATGTTTCACAGCAATCTATTTGGACTGTACTTGGGCGGAAAATATCACAGTAAATTAAATGGTAAGGGCATGTTTTGGGAAAAGTGGCTTGGCTGGGAATACTCATACAAAGTGGTGCAAATGATGGTGAGACCCAGATGTCCCTGCTCCTACGACAGCTCAAAGGACTAAAATTGATCTAGATGGATTTGAATCTTTTCTCTTTACGTTAGACGAATCTAAAATATAAAATTATACTGGTTTAACAATAGAGCTACCAACCGGTCAAAATTACCGGTTGCATCTACATCTACTACTCTACTACATTTTGTTCATAAATATAAAAAAAAACAAGTGAGCTTTTTCCGGTCCTACGAAAACTAATTACAATTGAAGAGCCTTAGTTTCCATCGCAGCTATATGATATAGCAGTCCGATCTGGCTGATTTCTTGCCTTATTTAAGATTTGACAAAAACCTCCACAAATTAGAGCTACCCCAGGAACCAAATACTCCTGTTTTCTGACTGCAAGTACCAGGCGAAAAGAATAAGAACCAAGAACCGAAGACGATTTTCATATTGTATACCAAACGAAAATAAAATACTGGGTTGAATGCAATACCAGCAGTATTTTTACAAGCACCAACATTGAAATTGGTGCCGATTTCATTCGTATATAAATAAAAAAAATTCAATTTATCAATAAAGAATCACTCTTGTTATTTTTTAATCATAACTTCGCCATTTTCTTAATTATTTTGGCTCGACACGTATTTTTGAGATCGCTGAATTCATGTTTATCGATTTGCATTAAAAAATTTTCAGGATTCGCCAAAAAAATTTTCTGAATTTTTTGTAAGGGGGCAGGTCACAAAAATTTACAAAAATCAAAAAATCGTTTGTATTTCGGCCATTTTAAGGACTATATAGATGTCCTTTGGACCACAGATACTCCTTTGGCAGCCAATTTGAATAGACCAATAAAAAGGACGAAAGTCCTTAAAACAGCAAAGATATGAGGACTTTTTTAAAAACAGAAATATGCTTATAAATCGGCCAAATCCTTACGGATCATGTCGAGTCCTGTTGCGAACATTTAGTTTCGATTAGGGCTACAAACTGACCAAAGGACATCCAAATTGTCCTTGTAGTTTTCGAGAAAAGAGCGACTTTGTTATATGGACCCATTGCCATGCGGCCTGAGGATAAATTTTTTCCAAGTATTGGGTTCTTAGATAACCATATATTTTTTTAATGCCGTTTGATAGGGCTGGTCCTTGTGATCCTTACGCACCATACCCTTAAAAAATCTGCAAGGATTTGGCCGAGCTAGAGCTGTTTAAATATTCAATGAATCGTGTTATTTGCGTGCCCGAATAATTTATTAAGAATTTACTTTCACCCTAAAAGTATGCAATATCAAAACACACAAGTTTTCTTTTGTTTCGCTTTAATCGTCTAGCTGTTAGGATGAGCTCCCAGCCTCTCCGTGTATTTTTTGCCAATCTTATGGATTCTGTCACCTAATTTTGGAACCTTAAAATCACGCTCAAACAAGTTTTCTGACTGCAAGTAACAGACGAACAGAATCAGCAGCAAGAACCGAAGACGATTTTCATATTGCATACCATTGCGCTGACCTTAATTCATGATTTAATTAATTATCCTGCATTCTTTTAAGGGCATATAAATATTATATACTTACCTATCTATTTAAAGCATACTTTTAGTTATCAGGTTGTAAAAGGAAATAACTAATTATTTTTATTAATATTTTATTTATTTATAATTTCATTTTGCGTACGAAGCAATCTCATAATATTGTTTATTCCGCTGCTTGTTGTTGTGGTTGTTTTTGGGGGATTAATTTCATTAAATTTACATTATCACTCTTATCAATAAGAAACACAAACTAAAGCCTATGATATATTTATGTATATATGTTTATTTGTAGTTTAGTTCTTAATTAGGCTGCCATTTAAGTATGTAAGCATAGTTCATGATATATAAATATGTATCTTGTCATTCGAAATGAGTTGTTTTCATTAACGAAGAGTTTAATTGCTATGTATACAAAAAAACTTGAATTTCTCTTTTGTATTGATTAATGCCTCTGAAGTTTGCAGGTTCATGGTAAAGAGTATTTTTTGGTATGGCTTCATAAATAGAGTGCTGTTTAATTTCATACAAATTAAAGCGCAATTAATTGTAATGCTTATAACGAGTACATAATTTACAATTGTTTTCATGTGTGTCTAATTTATTTACATATGTTTTGTTTGTCTGCATTTCTGTTTTCATTTTTTTTCTTCTTTTTTTTGTGCTGTGTGTGTTTGATTTTTATCATTTAACAATTTAGCAACAATATGTTGAATGTGTTTATTTATTAATAGCTATATATTTATCGAGTTGACAACTCAATTGTGTGCTCTTCACTGCAGTGCAAAGAGTACAAAACTGTGAGATAAAAACAAATTTTTGACAGCTAAAATTGTTACATTATTGAAAAAATAATAAGGTTGGGTTTTGTATGTCTAAAAAGTATTATAACAAAAATATCTTAAAATATTTTGCCATCGGAACAAACGTTAAATACTGTAGTTTAACCATGCCTAGTTTTCTCTCTTTTAAATAAATGAATAAGGTGAACAAAAAATTTAAACATGGTAATTTCTGTTGTTCTTCGTATTTTACTTTACTATATATTTTGCTGACTTGCTTATTCTTTGTTATTTTCTTCTTGTAATGGCACTTTAATAATACAGTTTCCTTTTCACTATATATATATATATATTTACTTTTTTTTAATGATGCGAATGCGTTGCAAGCAGCAAGAGAAGCGTTAACAGCAAACTGGTAAAATGCGAGAATTTGCCAGCATTGTTTTTACCCTTTGTCCAGTCATAGCCTTCCGGATTGTTGCCCGTTAGTTTCTGTTCGGATTTGCCGATCTCATTTAAATTCGATTGGTACTTAATGCCCACTGTAAGTAAACAGCGGAAACAGAACGAGAAAAACAATAAACGTATTAGCAAGAGAACAATGCAAACTGAGAGCTGAATGCTTTGAGTGACTTACATTTATCAATCACAATAACCGAGTTTGTGGGCACATCGCCGCCATAGCCGTTGAAGGGTGTGTTTGAGTCATAGGGGAAGTTCATTGTTGTTGTTGTTGTGCGCAGTGTTGTTGTTGTTGGCGGTGGCAGTGTCGTTGGCGGACTGGACACTGAGAAGGACAAGGAAAAAGGTTAAAAGTGAGTGGGCTTCAAAGCTGCTTAGTACAATTCTTCTTTCTTAAGCTAAGATAGTTTAATATTTGAGACTGTCATTTGTTTATCTGAGCTTAAAAAGTAAGCCCATTATTTCTACTTTAAGCTCAGTGTATTTTGAAGTATATTAACACTTCTTTAAGTATTTCCGGTTTTTCTTGCCAAAATTCTATACCCCTTGCAGCGTTTTAGTTCTCGTAAATTATCGAATATTGGCTTGCCCTTCGTTTTCAATTTCTTTCCTCCGTCGCTGCTGCTCTCTGGTGCCACATCATTATTGACGGCAATTTGTTGGCTTAATTTATGAGGCTGGCTTGGGGCGCCTTGGCGAACTTTAGCCTTGTCATGCCACAGCTCCTTATCGGTAAAAGGATGCTCCAAACTTTCATAGCAATGCTGACCACTTAATAACATTGTCACAGGTTCATTGTTCTCATTGTGTATTTTGTGTGTGTGTGTGTGTGTGTGTGTGTGAGCATTATTGCCGCCCTCTCTTATTATCAGCTGCTGTGGCTGCTCTTTGTTACCTTTAATTGGTTGATCGTTACCGCATCCCCTCTCTCTCCCTGTCCGGCCATCAATTCGCTTACTGTATTGTTGTTGTTGGCGTCGCGTCGCTTCAGACTCGACGCTGGCTGCGTTTTTATCGCCTGCGCGTCCAAAAATAAATTAACTTGTCGCATTTTCACATTGACAATTTCTGGCCGCTATTGGCCATGGCCTTTTGCCGGCGCCCTCTTTTTATTGTGGCGCAAACGAATAAAACGAACAAAACGAAACGAAACGAACGTATGGATATTTTATATTGTTTTATGAACTTTTGTGACCGGAATTCAAGTTACGTATGTACTTGCTCTGATACTTACATACATACATATATGTATTTTTTGCAGTCGGCTGCTTTAATGGCCCACCAACTGGGGACTGATTTAGCAAATTGACAGATTATTGGCATTTTATTGGCCCAACGCCAAACATAACAATGAATGCAGTTTAATTGTCGCGTATGCGCCATGTTAGCCGCCAATATCATTGTGTATTATAGTGCTTGACAAACTGTCATATTGATTTACAAACACTTTTCATTTTGTTGTACAAGTTTGTGTGCCTTTAAAGCAATGCAAAATGTTTAGTTTAACATTTTTTTGCACAGATTTTTGTTTGGAAAGTTTGCACTGAATAAAGTTTGTGGGTAATGAAAACAGAAAAGTGTGAAAAAATAATGTGCGAGAAAACATAAGTCGCTGAAATGTCTGACAAAAGTAAGTATATGTGAGATATGTTAGTATTTGTTACTTTAAAGAGTCTAAAGTATGACCAAATTGAGTGCAGACTTAAACGAACAAAGAATGATTGAATAAATAAATATGTGATGCAGTTTGTAATTATAAAAATTCTATGTTCTGCATTGAATATTTAAGCAGCATGTTTTGTTATGCCCAAATATTAAGCTCTGTGCAACACCACATACAGGCCACATTGCCTGTTGCCCAACTAAAACAAATGACCGCATTATCTGGCTAAAATTTCATCAGGCACACACACACAAACACACACACACAGGCACACACTTAGTGTCGCTGTCAGGCGCCATCCAATCAAGCCAAAAACACACACGAACATTTTGCCGCCATAATTAAAGCCACAAATGGTGTAGTTTTGAATTTTGCCGTGTCCCACAAAACAAAAAGAAAAAAAAATAGGAAACAAAACAGCACTTGTTATTTATCGCACTTATGCGTGTGTGTACGGTTTCTGTATGCCACACTTTGGGGCACGCATTATGGGCCCAATATTAAAAAGTATAAATAACACATTGCGGCACACACACACACATACACACACACTCGAGCACACACACTTACTGTAGAGTTTTATGTTGCCATCCATGTCGCCACGAGGATTTTTGGCGACACATTTATAGTTGCCATAATCGCTGCTCTGCACATTGGTAATCGTCAGCCGCATTGTCGCCTTGTACGATGGATTGCCCGGAATCGTTTCGGTTCTGCAAATGACACGAAATAACACACAAAACAAATGACATTACTACTACGTATTATGTGTAAACTAAGCAAGTTCAATGACAGCAATTGCGTCGTCGTCGTTCAACGGTATAGGTGAGTGGAGAATGGAGAATGTAGAATGTAGAATGGAGAGTGTAGAACGTGTAGCGAGTAGATTCAATGAGAGCCAATCAGGGGAATCAAGGCCAAGGTGAAACTGATAAGCGTTCTCTGTGATCAATTAAGCATAATCAGAATGCGACCCGGCACCAAAGTGCGCACAGTGGTTAAGGAACCCATAACAAAATACAGGGTGTCATGTAGATTTTTGTTGTCTATATTGATCTATGATCAGATATTTAAAAATTAATTTAAAAAAAAAAACACAGTATCTATTAAAACCTTTAGTTACCAGAAAATAAAAAGTATATTTACAACAAATTTAATAATTTATAAAAAAAGCTTTAAAAAAGGTAATTTTAGATTACCAGAAATTTAAAAGTATATGTATTTAGAAAACAAGTATATAATTTTATAGAAACCTTTAAAAGAGGAAATTTTAGACAGCCAGAAATTAAAAAGTATATTTAGAAAAAAAAAAAAAATAATTTATAGAAATCATTAAAAGAACAAAAAGCCAAATGAATTTTGCCCCTAAAGGCATTGAAAATGTTTTAAAAAAAATGTTTCAAACTATAACTGCTTAACTTTTAGATTAAAAGGCCCCTGGCGAAAGGTCAACTTTTTCACTTTCATAAATTTTGTTTAGTTTTCGCACGCTTTGTTGCAGTGTGCAGTGCGCGCTGCGATGAAGACTGACAGGTCTGGCCGTTTGGCGTTTATTTTGAACCCAAGCTGCTCGGGTTTTCTGTTGTGTTGTGTGGGGCCAGTTATAGTTTTAACATCGGTGGAACATGCTGAAAGCTAAGCCTGATTGCCTGGCTGCTCTGTTCGCTGACATGGCGCACCACGCCCACCAGTTGCCGTCAGACGCGACCGCCTCCCAGCATCCAGGAGCTGCTGGCTAATCAGCTGCAGAGCTATATGGACACGACGGCGCGGCCGTGTGAGAATTTCTATCAGTATGCCTGCGGCAATTGGCAGCTGCAACAGGATGAGCACACACACCAGCAGCACACACACCAACACCACCAACAACAACAGCAACAACAGTCACATAAGCAGCAGCAGCAGCGGGAGCAGGAGCAACTGCAGCCGAGTGATACATTGGCAGTATTGGATTATGCATTGAATCGTCAGCTGGAGCAAGTGCTGCGACGCTCGGGGAACAATGAGAGCAGCAGCAGAGAGGAGGAGGGCGAACAGTTGGCTGTCCAGGAACAAATGCGCAACTACTATCGCGCCTGCAAGCGCCTCAAGCCGTACAATCTGAAAAAGTATCTGCAACTGTTGCAGCCGGGCAACGGCACACATTGGCCGCTGCTGAGTCGCAACTGGCAGCCGGAGAAGTTCAATTGGCTGGCGACAATTGGACGCCTGCGTCTCTATGGCCTGAACGGGGTGCTGCTCAAGGAGCAGGTGCTGCCACGCTGGGATGACTCGAGCAGCTATAGTTTGTATCTGGACAAGCCCAGTCCGGCGGAGACGGCGCCCATGGGCGAGGGTGCCATGATAGAGCTACTGCTGGACATTGGCCAGACGAAGAGAGTGGCCAATGAGCTTGCACGCCAAGTGGACAGCTTTGAGCGTCAGCTGCATCGTCTGCACGAGCTGGAGGATGTCGAAGGTGCCAAAGAGATGCAGCTGGGCTACTTGGCCGAGTTCATGCCCGAGTTCCAGTGGCTCTACTACATGCAGGAGCTGCGTGAACCGGATCTGCTCTCCACACTCTTCATACAGAACCTGCCCTATATGCGAGCGCTGGATGAGCTGCTGCAGCGTCACAAGCCGGAAGCCATATGCAATTATATAATGCTCAAGCTGCTGGCCTTCCTCAAGCAGCAGGGACCCGCGGAGATATCGCGCGTTGAGTGCATGGCCAGCCTGAGGCGTGGCATGCCCCTGGCAGCCAGTTGGCTAATTGGCCAGCGATTCCATGAGGCAAGCTCTGAGCCGCTGCTCCAAGCTCTATTTAATCGGCTTAAGCTGCGCTTCGAGCAACTACTCACCGAGAATCGATTGCAGTTGGAGCAGCCCATTGTTCAGGTGTTGCGTGAAAAGTTGCTGGCCATGAGATTGCAATTGGGCTTTGTGCAGCTGAACGACTCCAGCTTCGTCGAAGATTACTATGAGGGCGTTAATCTGAGCTCCCACAGCTTCTATGCAAATCAGCTGGCATTGTTGCGTCTGCGTGTGGAAAGGAATCATGAGCTGCTGCTCGAGGGCTCTCCTGCGGCAGATGCGAATAATGTGAGCTATCTGATGGACCACTGGCTGAGCAGCAGCTCATCGCCGTTCTATGTGAAGCCGAGGAACCTGGTGCTGGTGCCCTATGGCCTGTTGCAGCTGCCCGTGTGGCATCGCAACATGAGCGAGTTGCAGCAGCATGCCATACTGGGCTTTGCCCTGGCTCATGAGCTTATCCATGGCTTCGATAGCTCGGGCATTGAGTACGATGGTGTGGGCAACATAATGGGTCCCAGTGAGGAGATAGCGGCTAATGCACGTTTTGTTCAGGCTCTCAGTTGCATGCAACAGCAGCTTGCAACGGGCTCCAGGTCGCTCAACGAGAAGCTGGCCGACTATGAGGCACTGCGTCTGGTCTATGAGACATTCTTTGGCGCGGACATGTTGGTGGAGCGACGAGAACCTCGAGATCCGCTGCTGCCACAGTTCAGTCAACGGCAGCGTTTCTTCATCAGCTTTGCACAGTTCTTTTGTGGCAAGCTGCAGAGTCTTAGCCTGCATGCCCAGCATCTGGAACATGCTGTGGATGAGTTGCGAGTGTTGCAAACGTTGGCCAATTTCGAGGAGTTTGCTCACGAATTTGGCTGTGAGAGACGCAACAAGATGCAAGCGAAGGAGAAGTGTAGAGTGTGGTGAAATCTTCTGAGAGAACTTTTGGTAGAATCTTGCTTTAAAAGTATAATTTATAGTATAAATAGTATAAATAAAATTAATCACATCAAATTGAACTATTTATTTCTTTGGTAGTTTACTTCCTACCACAATTGACACTTTTGTGCTGGATGCATATTATCCTGATCCTTGGTACAGTTGTGTGCATCAGCAAAGGGCGAAAAGTTAATCAACACCTGCCTCAGACGCATCTCATCCGTATCGTGTTCCGCAAATTCAATGGCAGCAGCATTGCCACAAAAGAACTGAGCCAAGTTCAGGAAGAAGAGCTGCTTCAGCGACAGCTGAGTGAAACTTGGCTGCAACTGGCTGAACGTGGAGTCGGGATCAAAGTAAACGTCGTAGGCTAAGCGGATGCCAGCAATGTCCGCCTCACGCTCATCCAGATAATCGGTTTCGCTTTGATTGAGGCAACTAATCCCCGCCGTATACTGACTGTCCTTAACGATCTGTGCGCCGCGCTCATTAAAGTTGCCACGGGCATCAAAGATCAGGCCGCCGGAGACGAAGGCGTGCATGAGCTCGTGACCTAGCATGAAGCCCAGCAAACTGATCTTGAATATGTCGTGAGCATCGTGCTGGAAAATGGGCGCCTGGAGTATGCCATAGGGCACAATAATGGTGTTCTGGCGCAGCATATAGTACGGCGTAGAGCTCATGCCCGTATCCGAGTCCGACATGAAGAAGTAATCGCTGGCATTGAGTGGCCTCTCCAGCTGCTCGAACCAGCGCCGATTGCGAAACTGCAACAAACGCAAATGATTCACAGCATAATCATCATCATCTTCGATTAGTTGCAAGTCTGAATAGTAACGTTGCACAAAGTCGTTGCGATTTGCATGCGACGGCATGTTGCCCACGTTGATGGTCATGTTGAGCATCTTGGCACGCAGCATGTTCCGCTGATTGGGTGTCAAGTGCAGCTGATTGGCGTCCAACTTCTTGAGGAATTGCTTGCGCAGCAGCTCAAAGAGCTCCAAGACATCCGCATGATGTTGCTGCAACTGCGCTGCACCAATGAAACGTTGCACGTAGAGCAGATTGGTGGCCAACTCCATGTTGCGTCGCACATCCTGAATGCAGCCAATGGACTCGGCGCTGTCCATGCTCTCCCCCTGCACATGCGAGACGAAGCGCAACATTATGTAGCTGGCCAAGACCTCAGCGTCCCAGCTGGGCACCAAATGATTGAGTATCCTCAAGTATGCCACATTCTCCACTTGCAACACCAGATCCGCCGGCACCGTGCGACCCAGCAAGATTTGCAAATACTTGCGCCATTGTCCGCCCGCTTGAAATTCCAGCTGCCGCAAGCTCAGCTTCTCATAGGTCTCCGCTTGTGGCTCGTAGTCCGCCTCGGCCAATATGCGCACACCCTCCTCCAGCTGCTTGACCTTGCTGGCCATTGACCAGGCCCTTGACTGGCTAAAACCCAGCAAGCCTAGCGTTAGCTTGGTGAGAACATGACTCCTTAAATGTGCCTTCTCCTCGAAGTAGGGTCGATCAATGTGTATTGCAAATTTGCTGCTATTGTGCAGATCGGGTCGCACATCCAGACTGAAGAATACATTCGTCATGCCATAGCGATGCAGTCGTGCCAGGGTCTCCATCCACTGGAACTTGCTCTTGCCCCAATCTTCGGAGCGGCGCGTGAACTGTGGCCAGCTTATTTGCTTATTCGGTGGCACCAGCTCCAGATAATGTTTGCTCGCACGCGTCGATCGCGCTGCCTGGCGACATGTCTGATAGAATCTCAAGACTTTGGATTCTACACTGCTGAGTTGATGTTGCTGCTGTAGCTCCGTCATTAGCGTTACGAGTTTCTCGTTCACCTTCTGATCAATTAGTCCAGTTATCTCCAAGTAATCATCATTCTCATGCCGCTCAGCCCACCTGCCACAGGCGTGCTTATAGTAATCATTGCATACTGAAACACTCTCATTCACATAGCTAAGTATTTGATTCACAAGCAAAGTATTTGTTGTATTACTTGCTTTGAGATACTTTGCCTGACTACTCGCTGCTGAGAGGCACAATATTAATGTTATTTTGATTAATTGTAAAGTGCGGCAAGTCGATGTTGATGTCGACATTGTCTTTAATGAACTGTTCTCACCGTTTGCCAGTTTTTTATATTGAAGCAGAGCTGAGCTCCGTAATCAGCACAAATACTATATATATATTTTATACAAATTGTCTCAGCGCAGGGAAAAAAAATAATGCTCATTAACCTTTTAGGGCTAATAAGGTGGGTCTATGGATTGTTTGCACAAATTGCAATTTCATAAAACTGTAAAATTGCAAAATTGCAATTCTAAGATACTGTCTCTGCCTTTTTTCATGCTTATCTGTTTGAGACACATTTCAATAGTAAACAAAATATATATAAAGAGTTATTCAAGTAAAATATGCTTGTTTATAAATGAGAAAAAAGAGTTTGTCAGATTGAAGTGCAAAATGTCAAAGTTAAATCTACTTCAAACACAAAAAAAAAAAACCACCAAGCAATCAAGATAACAATTATAAGCATTCTGTGAAATAATATGCTAGAGTAAACAAATTTACATATAGAGTATACAATTTATATGAGTTGTACGTACTTGTACTTTGATGATTCGGTTATCATTTGTTCATTCTCGCGGGTCCAATAATTGAGCGATGTGGGATTTGCCTCAATAAAGCACTCTAGCGTGACATTGAAGCCCATAGGAATACCAACCAGCTGATGAGGAATCCAAACCATTGGCGAAACTGTAACAAAGCAATCATAGCCAGCATTAGACTCAAATAATGTATCTTTCAAGTTTGTTTTTGAAACTTACAGTCAACGCTGACTTTGATGCGCTTGGAGACGCTGGGCGGCACACCATTTGAGGCAATACAGAGATAAGCGCCCATGTGCAGTCGCGAGATGCGCTCCAGTTCCAATGAGTCCGTCTCCAGGTCATTCACTGCAATACATGCAATATGGAATATGGAAAAGAATAGAATAGATTCAGTTGTGACTCACCTTCGAGCGTCTTGTTGATGACAATTTTATGGTTGTCATCGCGTTTCCATTTGATGGACGGCTCGGGGCTGCCTTTCGCCTTGCAACGCAGTGTCACATTGTCGCCCTCGCGCACAATGACATCACTGGAGGTCAGCGCGTCGTCAATGTTTGGTGGCACTGCAAAAGAGATGCAAAAAAAATAAAGAACGTTGAAGGAAAATGATACTGTTATTATTATTCCTGTGACAGGCTAAACATAAACTGAAAGCGAGCACAGCGCTTGATTTAAATGCAAAAACTTTTTCGCATTTTGGCAAACAGCGCTGCCAAGAAAATGAAAGCAGCTCAAGCTTAGAGCGAAATAGAGAAGTCAAACAATGCGTGAAGACAACGAATTCAAAATACTCTTTTTGGTAGTATAAATGGAATCTTTAGTATAAGATATTTGTTCAACTCATTCCCAACCTTTTCCCAACCTCTTCCCAAAACAAATCCTCAATACAAACAAACACCAAAGTTAGCTCAAGCAACAATCGTGGCAAACGATGCGACAAAGTTTGGCTAGACTGGCAAGGAAAGTGTAGCGAAAAAAGCATTTCACGCATTGTTGACTTTGACGCGCAGATTCAACTTTGTCCCAAGAGATATATATTTTAGTTTAAGCCTAATTAGCTTTGCGACAAGACTTTGGCCTGGCTAACTTTTGGGGCGAGTCTGCCGTTAATTTAAAAATCGATGCAGCAACCTTCATCAAATTGTCATCAGCCTTGAGGGGGCGAAAAACCGTTGCGCTTTGGCTTTCAATTGCCTGGCTGGTAAAACGTTTCTGTCAAACCCTTTTATTTCTGCTTTCTTTGACTCACATTTTCGGACCGTCTTTCGCTTTCTCGCCAAGCCGAAAATCTGTAATGAAAAATCTATGCAAATCAAAGCGCACAAAGCTAAAGGCCATGGATTTGACCAGACCCAAGGAATCAGACAAGCGCAAAGACACCCAGACAGACAGACAGACAGACAGACAGACAGACAGATGGATGACTGGCTGGCTTGGCTGGCTGGACATATGGACCTGAGAGCTGTCTTAGTCGCTGACAGACGCTGCATTTTGTCTCATTTCATATTCTGAGCGTCGCCTGTAATCAAAAGATATCGCATGCAATTTTTTCATTTGGGTTAAAGCCTGGACAAAGCCTCAAAGTCACGTGCCCGACGCGTTTACTACTTGTCGCCTCAGACGCTGCTGCTATCTGTTGTTGGCCTGACCCCAAAGTAATCAATAAGCCGAACATTTCGTCCTGCAAATTACCATAAATACTTGAGCGCATAACTTTGTGTACGCATTCAAGTAATCGAGCAATTATTTGATCGTTAAATATACAGAAATGGAAAATATTTAAAATTTACTTGTATTATTTAGTTGTTCATTTAATAATAATTAAATTTTAGTTGCGATTTTCCAAGGGTCATTCAGTTTGTTAAAATCTTTACCTTACGGTCAGGTCACATTGCCGTTGAGGGAATTGGCGCATAAAAACCAAACTGTAATTAAAAGTTGCAATTACTTGAACTTTTTCTATGCGCTCTCTAAACTTTTGTCTTTTGGCTCCCGCGTCCCATAATGGCCCGAACCTTTATGAGCCAGAAGCGAGAAATAAAAGAAGAAGAACAAGAACTTTGTTCGAACCGTTTGCTGTGCTATTAATAAACGCTTGATGTGCTAATCGCCGAGCTGAAGCTGAAGCTGAAGCTAAAGCCGGAATGGCTCCTTGGGCAGCTGTTGTCCTCCTTGTTTGACATATTAGTTTCTTTATTGATATATTTAGCAGCTGGCGACATGAGCAAAAGCAGAAGCAGAAGCTAGCAAAGTTTTCTTTCCCCATATTGTTTTTCTGGACACAAACTTTTCACATACAAGCTAGAAATTTAATTAGCCAAACTCTAAATGCAATGTACAAAGTTTATGATTTTGCGGCTTGTCAGAATCTAGCCAACAACTTTCTTGCCATTTTATAATTGCAGTTCACAAGCTCCACGAAGTGTATCAACTGGGGGCCAACATAATGCGGCAAAATTATTTAATTGCCGTCTCCGTTAACAAAGTTTTATTTCTTTTGCTGCACTGATAACAACGTGACCACCTCCTAACCGTCTAACTATCTAATGAGCGGCAATTAGTCTTCATATCCTTAGCGCGCACACACAGCAGAATAGTTTTACAGGGTCAGCGTCAGGTGAGTTTATCATGCATAGCATACTTTTTTGGGTTCAGTTGACCAAAAAGTTTGCTAATTTATGTAGTAAATGTGGATTTAAAATGCGATTTATGCAAACGGCAGTAAATAGTTGGAAATTATAGTTAAAAACTAATAATAATTATAATAATTAATTTTTAAATGTTTTAGTTTTTGTAGTAAAGTGAAAGTGTTTCTCTGTATTATGATTATAATTAGATTATGTTAAGGTTTGTTGGTATAAGAATATATTCTTCACGTTATATTTCCATGCTCTTCTGATCATTTACCACTTTACATTTAAAGCCAAATAATTTACGAGCATGTGAGAGTTTTTTTGTTGGACATAGAAACATTCTAGCAATTAACCCGGCCACACTAGGCGCATTCTTCACCCCTTTTTGCCTTGGAAATGTCAACGTTGTAATTGAATTTAATAAATTGCCTCATTATGTGAGTAGAAATTAAAAATTATGCGCCAACAGAGTCAACATTGTGCAGAGCCGAGCCGAGCCGAGCAGAGCAGAGCAGAGCCACCAGCTCGTTATTGTTGTTGGTAGATGTGTTTGCCTTGTTGCATGCGGCATGTTTGTTGTTGCATTTGTTTTGCATTCTGTGCGGTCATTTGGCCGACTTTTGAGTTGGGGATATTCCCCCGTCAACATTCCCTGTGGCGCCGCAAAGCATGCAACACAACAACGGCTGTTGCCAGTTTGGTGGCGCATTTAAATGCATTTTGTGTGCGTGGCTCATAAATTCAAACGCGTTTAATGTTTGTTTTCTACCGTCCCGCCATTTTATAATTTTGTGCCTTTTTGGACTCGTGTTTCTGTTTCCATTTTATTTCATTTCATTTGCCTCGCTTTGAATTTGGCCTTTTCTGTTTGGCTCAGCGAAATTAAATTCACACAAATGTTGCTACGAAAATTTATTTATTTATTTACTCGTTTGCCCAATATATTGTGTGTGAGTGTTTCTCTCCCTCTCTCTCCCTTATTTTATTTAGACGGCAAATGCAACGTTTTAATTTCATTATATTTGCTGCACAATGTAATTATCATTTTTTGTGTGTGCGTGTTTTTTTTAACCACTTAAATTGTTAAATTGAGTGCCTTTTCACTTTGGGGGCGTTCTCGTTTAACTTTCCTCCCTTAACTTTTGTTGTTGTTGTATGTTTTGGTAAACATTGCGCGTCATTTAATTTTGTTGCATTTAATTGGATTTGCTATGTAAATTAAATGCATTTCATTTGATTCGGTTTTGCAGCATTTGACAATCTCGAAATTTGTATTTATGGTCACAGCCTTTATTTGTACCCTTCATCATGATTTAAGTAGCGTGTAAATGAGACGATTTAATTTTTTTTAATTTAAGTGACTAAGTGGCTGAAAAACAGAAATTAATAAGAAAGATAAATAAACCTAAATATTTTGGATGTATTTCAAATCAAACTACAGGGTATCTGATTAAATTTTATACATTTACATTTACATTTTGAATTTATATATGAAACACAAGTTCGAATTTGATTTTTTAATTGGTTTAAATAATTTACAGAACAAGCAAAACGAAACGAACACAAAGTGAGGTGAGAAATATGAGTTGACGCATAAAGCAGAGTAAATTATAAACCCTAATCCAATTTCATATAATTTTAACAGATTTTACTACTCACTTAACTGACATTTTTTAAAGGGATAGGCAAAAAATGTATAAACTTTATTAAAAACAAACTTTTGATGAGTAAATAATAAGTTTTTCCTTCTTCGACTTTAAATACTTGAACACATTTTCAAGAAAATACTTATGACGAGAACGAGATCCAGAGAACAGTAAAGTAAATCTATCTCAATAAAGCTTTTATAATACAATCACAACAAAAGACAGAAAATACACAAACACAGACCCTGGCTTGTGGCTAAAAAATAGTTTTACTACAAAGAGAAAACATTAAATGAAAATCGGTGACAGGCCAACAATTGAACGATAAAAATGTTAAGGGACAGCACTTTGCTTTTGGTGATTTTGCAGTTTTGCAGTATGCATTGTTAATAGTTTGGCAATTCATTTTTTATTTGTCGCACAATTGGCTGGGGCTGGCTTTTTCGCCCTTAGGGGCAATCGGAAAGTTGGCCTATAAATCTAATAAAAATGCAAGCAAGTTTTCAATGTCGTGGGTGGAAATGCAAGAAATTCGCACGAGATCCGCTTTTCAAGTTGACAAATCAACATCATCCGGTGGACAAACACACACTGGACAACAGAAGTGTGTGTGTGTGGGTGTGTAGGATGTGGATGCAGGCAACAGACGTTTTGCGGCAGTCACATAAATCAGTTTTTGTGGCAAAACTTGAAAAATATGTGCGCAAACAAATGGCATTCAAGCGGAGTCGGCTGCATAACTGAAAGCTACGCCATGCAACAGTTAGGACATGTCACACACACACACACACACATGAACTAGTGGCAGAGATAGGAGGCAGGGGCAAAGAAAGGGTCTGGGTTGCACACATGCAAATGTGGACAAGGGCACATATGCTGAACGTAGCGGGATTTTAGTTTAGGCTGGTCGCAATTAAAAAAAAAAAAGATTACCATAGGAAATATTTCAAAGGTAAATAAAATATGTATTTAAAAAACAGAAATAAAATATTTTCACCTTCTAGCTAGCTAATTATATTACTAAGTTTTTTATTGTTTTTGTCCAACAAACTTAAAGCTAATACTCTTCAGTAACCTCAAAACAGTAAAGGGTATAAAAATGACTGTGGCATATTTTAACTTTTTTTCGTTTACATTTTTTGTGATTTTTGTCTCTTTTTTGTTGCTGACCAGCGCGACCAAAGTTGTCCTATTTTTTTTCCGGTAAATTTGCCTGGCCAGGACTTTTGCCACATCAGCGAGTACGTTGCATGTGCATGTGTGTATGTATATGAGATAAGTGTAACCAGCGTCGGTATGTTTGTGTGCATTGCAAAAAAAAAAAAAAGAAATAAAAAAAACATGAGATTTTTTTGTGAAACGGCTGCCGCCGTTTTGGTCATGCCACGTCAAATTGCCAGAACACGCGTGGTGTGTGGTGCGTGTGAGGCGTGTTATTTGAGCATTTTACAACACTGGAGCGTGCTTAACGGCTTTTTGAAAGTGCTATCAGAGAGCCAAAGACACAGAGAATAGAGTACAAACAAAATATGTTGTTGGCACAAAAAAAAAGGTATAAAAAATAATGTGTAGAGTCAGGCATATTGCAACGCTACGTAAACATGAAACGCTTAGGCGTACATACATACATATGCACTTAAGTGTATGCTACTCTACTACTACGTAATGGAATCTATGGGTATTACACTCATATGAAACAAGAGACAGGTGGGCGGGGTCATGCAAATTGCCAACGGCTGCTTCCCAAGGTTTCTAAAAGCTGTGTGGTTTGAAGGTTTTGAGTATGTTACTTATGAAGTTCTATTCAAAAGCTTTTAGATGTAAAAAGTACCTTAGATTAAGAGCTTATATAACTGGTATTAAATTAATCGTTGCCTTGATGAATAAATACAAGCTTAAAGGGTTCAACATATTTGTAACAAACAAAAAACATTGTTGAAAAAAAGTAAAAAGATTCTACGAAAGTGAATAGTCCCGACGAAAATGTCGAAACAAACGTTCAAAAGTCAAAAGAAATCTTTTACATTTATATGTAAATGTGAGAAAAGTAAACTGATTGAATTGCAAAAATCAGCAATCGAAGAATACTCCCATCGTTTGTTAACTCACACACACACACACACACACACACAGAGTGATGTTCAGTCTCATGCTGATATGTGATAATATTTATCTACTACTGCTGCCAGGACTCGTCAGAATGCTTGTGCCGGCCACATATCGCTGACAGAAATTCCAGGAGAATGAGAGACTGCATTGCATTGTCATAGCAATTCCCAAGCTGGCCAGGCGCATGCTGAGAACCACCCAGGGAGCACATACACATGCCACTGTTCATGCTCAAAATGTCACAAGTGTGTTTGTCTCTGTGTGTGTGTGTGTGTTTGGTGGTCGTCAGAGGTGTGAATGTGAGCAGGAGCAGCATTTGAAATGCATTCTTTTAAAGCATACTTTTATGGGCAATGTTTGTTTGCCTTAATAAAGTGTTTTGTGTGGAATTTAATTGTATGTTTGTTTGCCTAACTTGACTAAAACAAAGCCTTAACAGCTTTGTGTGTAAAAGAGATTGGAATGGGGTCAACTTATACTACCTGGCAACAGTTTGAAGCTGGCAAATGAAATGAAATATGCAAGGGACATGTGTCTAAGTTGATGACGAGTTTGGTTCATGTAACTGAAGGCGCACGCCAGAACAAATATTTCAATGTCAGCCTATGATGCTGACAAAGTTTATTCCGACACGCATACGCATCCAAATACGAATACGAATACGATCTCACTTACCGACAACTTTGACAAAGCCATATTGGGTTTTGGCCGTCACCGTGTTGATTTGGCACATGTAGCGACCCATGTCCTCCTCCTGCACGTTGTTGATATGCAGAAACCAGGTGCGATGCTTGTCGTGCTTATCGTGCGTCACGCTAATCCTCGGATTACGCGTTATCACATGATTGTGCACGGTCAAAATGGCCGATTGTTCAAAGTGCATCCACGCCACCTGCAAAACACACAGAAAGAAACAAAGGGACTTAAGTTAGGGCATCATTTTCGAATTATTAAAAACATATAATCAATGCAATGCTTAAAGCCGTTTATCACGCTCCGCAAAGTATCAAATGTTCATTTATAAGCAGCTGACAAAATATGTCAGCATGCTTTATTGGCAAACTTCGTCGCTGAGCCATCATCATCAATTTTTATGAAGGATTAACGACAAACGATGTCGTCCTCGTGCCGTTGTCCGTGTTGGTCAAATTGCCAAAGTTCGCGTCACATGTGACAACAGCTGCTGCTGCTGCTGCTGCTGTCGCAAACTTTGCTGCCTCTGCCTGTCTTCTTTGTGCTTCATCAGGATGCGCATCTTGGTCCGCTCCTTTTTCCTCTTGCTTATGCAATAGTTTTACATCGAACAACAAACAATTTATGCAAATTTAAGCGAACAGAACATGGGTAAGACGTGCTAAATGTATAAAAAAAATACACAAAAATAAAAAAACAACAAGCAGCCAACCATTGTCGACTCTAACGTCTCGTCGATGCCATTTCAATGATAAATTTGAACACACACACAAAAGCGACAGCGACTACAGTGTAAAGAAGTGAATAAAATGGGGGTCGTGCCGATCAAGATGGCGAGAAAGAGGCGCTATTGTTGCCACAGGATGCATGGCAGAGGCGTAGCAAAGAGGAGTCGAATATATTTTGTTAGTTGGCTGGATTAAATGTAGCTGGGGTGGGAAAAATATATCAGGTTAGTTTAAGTTTAGATTAAGCTATATGTTAAACATTAAAGAAACTAGGAAATAAATATTGCTGTAAAAATGTGCAATAAAAACCTTAAGAAAGAGTTAACTGAACACGAATACTTTTTCAATTTATTCACAACTTAAACTAAGAGCAAAGCACAGTTATGAATAAGAAGGAACGCATAATATAGGATTAGCCTTGACGCAGCGTGAATTATGATGGGCACTAATTATTTATTTGGTCATAGACTACGACGCATCATCCGTTATGATTGATATGCCGTGGTTATCACGCACAAGGGGCTCACTCAAACATCAGACTGCACTTAACTTGATAGCTCTTAGAAACTTTCACTACTGGCTTTCGTTATGCTCCATTTTTGGTGTCTCCTCTTTGAGGCCACCTCTGTTGATATGATTGGGAGGGGGGAGAGGGTTGGAACTATTCCAAGGGGAGACGAGCTGCTTACAACATTGCCGACATAGTGTCAGGCAGCATAGACAGATATCGGTTAATTTTTCAATGTCTGCAATGAAAACGTGCGACAAGCTACTGACAAAAAAAAAAAAAGAAGAGGGAATGAATAAAAGAAAAGCACCTCCTCGCCGTTTATTTACATTGGTTCCCTGTCTGACGACTCTTTGGCATCTCGAGATGAATAAAAATCAAGCAGCTGTAGTTTGCTTAAGTAGTTCACAGCGAAAGCTACCATGCTTCCCATGCTCTCTCCCTCTCTCCCTCCCTCAACAAAAGTCAAATATTAATGAAGCCACGTTTATCAACCGAGTCTGGGTTGGGGGTAAAAAGCTCCCGGACAAGCCAAACGCCAGGCAAAATCAATAAAACTGCATTAGCACTAAACTTTGCCAAAGCGTTTAAAGTGCACATTTAGCCAGACCAGACCGTGCAACATTTTTAAAGTGTTTGCCACAAAATTTTGGTGAAAATTTGCTGCAGTTGCATTTCGCATTTTGGGTAGTTTTTGAGGTCATTTGAATGAAATTAATTAGGCTCATGTAACGCTAGCGAAAAAGTTGAAAAGCCAAACAAAATGGACACCATTCTCCAAAACCCCCACCCCCCCACCCACCCCAGAGCCAATCCGAATTCAAAAATAAAGAGAGTAGCTCAGAGTTTTGGGGGGCATGCAAGCGTGTGGTGCTGTGGTCTGAGTGTGTGACATTTGGCTTAATAATTTTCGGTTGGAAAATGTCAGCGAAAGTCAAGGCAAAGTTGACTCCACTCTCTGTGTGTGTGTGGCTGTGAGTTTTTAATAGGCTTTCCATCTGCCATTAAAATTTTACGCATATTTAAGCCCATTTATAGTGTTGCAAGCGACCAGGCCAAGGATTAGTGAGAGTTCTGGCCAAAGGCATCAGAGATAAGAACTCCACATCCAGACTGCCACTTGAGCTCGTCTCGCGAACATCTCTGCAGCTGCATGAATCTCAATTTGGACTTTGCCTAATTTAACTTATGCCAATGGACTGCCTGTATGCCTGTCTGTCTACTTTGAAGATGGGCGCACAGTTGTGGATACAAATTGCTCCTTTGCTAAGTGGATACACAGAGAGCTGAGCTGGGATGGAAAGCAAACGTCACTTGAAGTTCATGTTTAACTAATGAATAGAAAGTGCTTTGTGCAATAAAGAATATCCAGATATAGTCGGATAGAATTAAGAGAAATGTTTAAAGCATTAACCTCACATTTTGAGTTTTAAGAACTGTTATATATGAATTAGGAATTTGTATTAGTACAAAACACAATATTTTAAAACATTTTAAGCCATTATTTCTGCTACACGTAAGACACTTAATAGTTATTTTGTAGTTACTTAAGCAACTAGAGATAAAAGTTAATTGAAAACGTCAACTTGAAACTGACAGAACTATCGTAAATAAATTTTTACCTAAATTAACTTTCACATAACTCAAGCTTTTCGCACTTTTTAACACTCGAAGAATAATACTATACAAATAACATATATTTTTAATATATATCCGGTTTATTTCAATTCGATACTTTACTTCACAGTTTTTAATAATCATATTCATCGTTGTCATAATTGTCATAGCTATCATCTTCATTACAATCCTCATCGGAATCATTATCAGAAGTGTTTTTATCGATATTATTATCATTATCCTAATAATTATCATCATCGTATTCATAATCATCATCGTAACTTTTATCATCATCGTCATCATAATTATCATCATCGTAATCATAATCATCATCGTAATAATAATAATCATAATCGTCTTCATCAGAATCAGTTGTACTTGTTGTTGGAACTGGTGTTGTAGTTGATCTTCTAGTTGTTGTTGAATCTATTGGTTTTCTGGTTGTTAAATCCGTTGTTGTTAAATCGGTTGATGTTGAATCGGTTGATTTTGATGCTGTTGATGATGGATCTGTTGATGACTTATCTGTTGATGATTGAAAGGTTGACGTTGAATCTGTTGATGTTGAATCCGTTGATGTTGAATGGTTTGATGTTGAAGCTGTTGTTGTTGAATCGGTTAAAGTTGCAGCTGTTGATGTTGAAGCTGTTGATGTTGAATCGTTTGATGATAAATCGGTTGACGTTGAATCTGTTGAATTTGAATCCGTTGTTGTTAAATCGGTTGATGTTGAAGCTGTTGATGTTGAATCGGTTAAAGTTGCAGCTGTTGATGTTGAATCAGTTGATGAGGGATCTGTTGATGATTGATCTGTTGATGATTGATCTGTTGACGATTGATAGGTTGACGTTGAATCTGTTGATGTTGATGATTGATCGATTGACGTTGAATCTGTTGATGTTGAATCGATTGATGTTGAAATTGTTGATGTTGAATCGGTTGATGATGGATCGGTTGATGATTGATCGGTTGACGTTGAATCTGTTGATGTTGAATCGATTGATGTTGAAATTGTTGATGTTGAATCGGTTGATGATGGATCTGTTGATGATTGATCGGTTGACGTTGAATCTGTTGATGTTGAATCCGTTGATGTTGAATCGTTTGATGTTGAAGCTGTTGTTGTTGAATCGGTTAATGTTGCAGCTGTTGATGTTGAATCGGTTGATGTTAAAGCTGTTGATGTTGAATCAGTTGATGATTGATCTGTTGATGATTGATCGATTGACGTTGAATCTGTTGATGTTGAATCGTTTGATGCTGAAGCTGTTGATGTTGAATCGGTTGATGTTGAATAGGTTGATGATGGATCTGTTGGTGATTGATCTGTTGATGATTGATCGGTTGACTTTGAATCTGTTGATGTTGATTCCGTTGATGTTGAATACGTTATTGTTGAACCATTTGATGTTGAAGCTGGTGATGTTAAAGCTGTTGATGTTAAATCGATTGATGATGGATCTGTTGATGATTGATCTGTTGATGATTGATAGGTTGACGTTGAATATGTTGATGTTGAATCTGTTGATGATTGATCGATTGACGTTGAATCTGTTGATGTTAGATCGTTTGATGTTGAAGCTGTTGATGTTGAATCGGTTGATGATGGATCTGTTGATGATTGAACTGTTGATGATTGATCGTTTTGGTTGATGTTGAATCGTTTGATGTTGAATCTGTTGATGTTGATTCCGTTGATGTTGAATACGTTGTTGTTGAACCATTTGATGTTGAAGCTGGTGATGTTAAAGCTGTTGATGTTGAATCGTTGTGGTCTGTTGATTTGGTTGATGTTGAATACGTTGATGTTGAATCTGATTGATCGATTGACGTTGAATCTGTTGATGTTAGATCGTTTGATGTTGAAGCTGTTGATGTTGAATCGGTTGATGATGGATCTGTTGATGATTGAACTGTTGATGATTGATCGGTTGACGTTGAATCTGTTGATGTTGAATCCGTTGATGTTGAATACGTTGTTGTTGAATCATTTGATGTTGAAGCTGTTGATGTTAAAGCTGTTGATGTTGAATCCGTTGATGTTGAATCGTTTGACGTTGAAGCTGTTGCTGTTGAATCATTTGATGTTGAAGCTGTTGATGTTGAGTCGGTTGATGATTGATCGGTTGATGATGAATCGTTTGATGTTGAAGCTGTTGATGTTAAAGCTCTTGATGTTGAATCGGTTGATGATGGATCTGTTGACGTTGAATCGTTTGATATTAAAGCTGTTGATGCTAAAGCTGTTGATGTTGAACCCGTTGATGTTGAACCCGTTGATGTTGAATCGTTTGACGTTGAAGCTGTTGCTGTTGAATCATTTGATGTTGAAGCAGTTGATGTTAAAACTGTTGATGTTGAGTCGGTTGATGATGGATCTGTTGACGTTGAATCGTTTGATGTAGAAGCTGTTGATGTTGAATCAGTTGATGATTGATCGGTTGATGGTGAATCGGTTGACGTTAAATCTGTTGATGTTGAATCCTTTGATGTTGAATCGTTTAAGGTTGAAGATGTTGTTGTGTTTGTTGTTCCATTATCAGGAAATCGCACAGAAGGTCGACCGACTATGTTCATAAAGCATAGCGCCATAAGGAAAGCCAGTAGACTCAATTTTGCGACCATGGTGACTTTTTCTTGAATTACGCCAAGGTAGACTGAAGACTGTGATTTATTCTATGCCCTTTTATATAATGTGCAGCCGATTGTTGAAAGTTATTTTTCAGTTACGCTTTAACTGATTTAAAATGTCAATATATTTATTACTTATGCACGACATTGACTTACATAATAAAAGAAAAAGATACTCAACTAGTAAATACACTGTACCAGGTTAATTCTGCTTCTGTTCCAATTCAAAAGCAATCATTTAATCACAACGAAATTTGTCATTATAAGTGTTTTTTAAAAATATATTATGATACTAGTTTAAAAATTTGCGATGGTTAATTTGATTTTTGTTTTATATTCTTTTGCTTGTTACCCTATATACTAATGTCCTGACTAATGACTATTTTAGGCTAAAGCTGAGTTCTGAGAAAGGATTGTGAAAATTTTTGTCGGGTTATGTGGAATATGCACAAAACTTCTTATTTATCATCAGATCATGTTAAAGCATGTGGCACATTTGTGGGAAATTGTGAAAGTAAGTAATAAACAAAGTAAAGCACGATCAACATGTCGTTAAAAAAAAACACACGAAGAAAGAATTAAAAGATAACACAAACAACAATTTTATGGTTTTGCAAGTTTTATTTAATATTCGTGATATTATTTTACTCATTTGTATCAGTATCATAATCTTCTTCGTCTATGTCGTCATCATCAAGCGTGCAGAGTTGGCTATTTTCTAATAATATATCTGCCTTCTCAGCATTTGTTTTTATACGGGCCCTTTCAAGTGCACTTATTTGCTTTTCATAAAAATAACAACATTTACTTCCTACGTCTGTTAAGAGATTTTTGGCTTCATTAATACGGCATTCAATTTTTGCTTCTAGTTCTAGCCGGCGATTATTATACGCAACAAATGTATTGTAAATATAAAGTTTAATTGAATAATTATCTTTGACCAAATTGATGGCCAGAGGTATTCCGGCCACCATTTCTTTATACTCCTTATTGCCTGCGATATGTCCTTCTTTCGCATCTTGTAAAACTTTCAGTTTATCATTTAATTTTTTGTTATCGTCATCGGAAGCCTGTAAATAAATCTTTTGTTAAAATTCTTCAAATAGCAATAAAAATGTTATATTACTCCAGCATTTGGAACTCCGCCTTTGTTTTTGCCTCCGGTATCGCCATTTTTGTTGCCTGTATTGCCATTTTTGTCGCCTTCGGATTGAAAAGCTTCGAATCGATAATTATCGATAAGTTCCGTTCTCCCGGCAACAATTATAAACCAAAGCGCCAAAACGCATGCTAATAAGATCAACTTAGCGATCATGTTGGATGTTTCTTTAAATTTAACTGAAAGGTGTGTTAAAAGCATGCCCTTTTATACCATTTTCATATGCTGCTCGTGGTGTAGAGGAATTTTCCTATTACGATTAAAATAATAAGTATTGTCAAAAGCCCATAAAATAAAAATATTTATCGACTTATTTACTAACATTCTACATTTAATTAGCTGATACCTCGTAGACTTTTATTATTGCTAACAATATTTATTATATCTGCAATGAATAAATCAGTCAACAGGAGCACTTTGTTAACTTTACTTGTATAACATGGAAGAATAAAGAAATAATCTACAAAAAAAAAAGAAACACAACACATGGTGACATAATTCCCATACCGGGAATTGAACCCGGGCCTTCCGGGTGAGAGCCGGATATCCTAACCACTAGACAATATGGGAGGTGCTTGCAAAGGCGACAAAAGCTAACATAAACATGAACTTGAAATCAGTTTCAAAAATAGCTAAATAAGCGAAAGATAGAAATTAATTCATGAAATAAAGCTCTTTTATTTATATCTTCTATATTTTTATCGTTTTCCTTATAGCTTTATTCAGTAACACTTTATGCTAGTAATATGTGCAATATTGAGTTTAAAAACCATAAATTTGTCAGCCATAACTATTGTCTGGTCAGGCACCATAGCTAGAGTAAGTAGTTTAAAGTTTAGTGCGCTTTAAATCTTTGCACAGTTAACTTCATTCGCATGGATGCTATCTGGTCTGAAGCATATGCTTATATGGAGCAAGTCGATAGAGACGAGACTGAGAATGGCCAATTTGCAATTTGCGTAATGGCGCAACTTGATGTCTTTTGTTCTGAGTTCTGGCCAGAATGAAGTCATAAAAATTTAAACAAAAAACTAAATACAAAAACAAAAAGACAACCAACTACAAAAAAAAAAAACTTTCAGCCCAAACAAAAATAAACACACTTTATTATGCCAGAAAATGTTTATGGTTGAATCCAGCGAACAACGATGGCAGGCAGCAACGTAGAAGCAACGAAAACACAACTAAACTTATGCTCATGTTGCTCGTGTTGTTATTGTGTCTGCTTGTTTGTGTAGGCGTTGAAAATTGAAATACAAACAAGCGCACAAGAGACGACAGACACTTTCGGCATGCAGCTACTTGGCAACTCTGGCAAATGGTAGATGGTAAATGGCTGATGGTTGATGGTAGTTGGTAAAATGGCAGAGCCAAGGCATCGCCTGAAATATTAACAATTTAAGCGTAAACGTGTTAAAGGGGCGTCGAAGAACTACGCGAGTTAATTTACACGCAGCACAAATATTTGCACGCCAAGAATAGGAGCAGTTAAAAAGAATTAACAAACGAAAATTAACTATTTTCCTGTCGAAGCGGGAATACTCTATAAATACTCTCGGAATTTAACAAAAACTGTATAATAAAATACCAATAAATAACTCACAAGCTTTAGTTATACAACCCATGGAAGAAGTCACCTAAAATAACTTCAAAGATCAACTGTGCATTAGTCTACTATATAGTATGAACATTTACTCAACTTTCACGCACAACGTACACCGTGTGAAAGTCAACCCCAAAAATGCACTTTTGGCCAAGTTTATAACAAAGTTCTTGTACCCAGGGCAAGGATATAAAAATCAATTCCAATGTAACCTGCTCCTGCTGTCTTCTGTCTTTTGCCTGCCAGCCTTCCTGCCTTCCTGAATGCCGGCTACGCAACTATTTTGCATGCAAAGTCACGTTTTATTGCAGCTACGCGTTGTTCTTGCTATTTTTGCTGTTGCTTCGGTTGTTGTTGTTATTGTTTTTGTTGTTGCTGCTGCTGGTTAACTTTTAAGCATACCTGCGGTGGCAGCCGTCAGTTGGGTGGTGTTGGGGGCAAGCGGGGGGTTGATTGCTATTGCATGCCAAAACTTAAGGGCCATAAAAATTATTACGAGCACATAACATGCGCTCGCTGATAAAAAAAAAAGATGAAGCTGAATATCTCTCTTTCTCTCTGTCTATCGTTGTTTATCTCTCGTGTCAAATGGAATTTATGCACGTTCCTGGCCAACGCACATTATGGAAATTCAATTGCATGCAAATTTAAATTGCCGGGCAATCGCATACACACGCACACACGCACACACAAAAGACATTCAGCTCAAAGCGATTCGACTGCTATGCATATCAAGTGCAGCCTAAAAGTATGCAACACCCAATGAATATTGAACAGTAGCTCGCTCTCCACTTCAACTGAACTCGTTTCACCTGATTAACGTGCTTGGCCCAAGCATAGTTTGATTTTTGAGTGTAGTTGTAAGCAACTGGGAAGAAGAAAGACTTGAGCACCAAATTACTTAATTAGAGACATAGAGCGGAGCTCTGTGCCACATTGTTTGGGCTGTGTGCTGTCAAGCGCTGAGCAAAGGGCAAACATGACTAGCACAATGTTATACAAAAGCAAAAACAAAAACAACTAACAGCTAACAACTAACAACAACTAGTATGAGTACAACTCATGGCTAACACAAATGTGTGGGGCGTAGCTGAGCAAGTCAACAAGTTCAATGTGTTGCTGCCCTTCGTGTCCAGTTGCCGGGAGGCGCCTGTTGCTATTGCTTCTGCTTCTGCTTCTGCTTCTGCTGTTGTTGCTGCTCCTTGGACCTTGACTTGCTTCTGTTTGCTGTTCTTCTTCTTGTTGAATGCCCCATAGACATGTTGTTGTTGTTGTTGTTGTTGTCTAAGACAGCGGCATATTAGTTTGCCACAGGCATTAGTGTCTGTCTGTTTGAGTTAACTTCAAGTTTGTTAAAGTTAGACATGCACTCAAATTGAGATGACTTTATGTCAGAGATTAGGTTTATAGTAAAAGCCAAAGAGCACACAAAATATTTATATAATAGATTAATTAACTATTTTTAAGCAGTTGTTAAAAATATATAGGGTATTCTTTCAGCACATTACACTCTCCTATAGCTTTTAATTACCTTTTCTAGTTTATTAACAATTCGCATTTTTTGTCTTACCTTATATGAGCCAAGATTCTTGACCGAACAGGCCAATTTGACATTGCGTCCCGCGGGTACCGTTATGTTATCAATGACATCCGTAAATTCGGGATCCTCCTGTATAACTGTAATGAAAGAGAACACAAGTTTTAGTGTCAGATATAATTAAGACAACGATTCAAATTGCTTTTCCTTTTCCCAAGATAGATTAATATATCATTTTCCATTTATACATTTCCATACAGTAGAGCATCGCAAGTGGATATCAAAAATAGATTTCCTTGGATTGCCTGTCATTAATTTTCGTTTAAAGAGAGACCGACAGTTTTATGAAGGCACTTCAAAATTAATAGCTATAAGGAGGCAAGCGAAAGCGATTAGCTCGTTAATGGCTAAGTTTTCGAAAGTTTTGACAGTGAAGAAAAAAAAAATGGGAAACTGTCAATAAAATATGCATAAAGTATTTGAAGCTCATAAAAGTTTTGGGCAGGCTGCTTTCAGGTCAATTTAAATACACCCTCACACACACAAATACACACACACACATGTATTGAGAACAACAATAGATAAGGCTAACAAAACAATAATTCATAATTAAATTTCACGCCATGCGCCTTTTGAGCGCCAATGCTATAAAACTCGTACTATTCATGTTGTACGGCAAATTCCAAAAGCCGGGTCCGCTGCTGCAGTTTAGCCTAGTGTGAAATTGCATTTCGTTGCATTGTTATCCCCCTCCCCCTATTGTTGTTGTTGCAGTAGCATTATTGTTAGTGTAAACGCTTCTTGTTATGGCCCTTGCTTTGCTGCCAGCGGGCCCCAATCGACAATACCCACAACAGGGATCCAAAAACGTGTTGTTGCTCTTGTTATTGCATTTAAGGTGATAAATGTTGTGCAAACGTTTGGCAGTTTGGCAGCTCAGTGTGTGGTGGCTTTGCTCAAGGCGGAATCAATAGTTGTGTGTGTGTGTGTTGGGGTTTGTTTAGCTGTACAATTGGCTTGTTTGCACTTAAAGTAATCATTTCAATGCTGTTCTCCTTACACACACACACACATTAGAAAGATGACACTGCATATAATTTGTCTAAGAGTAAATACATTTTGTTTATCTTAGCTACCTGCAGATTAAAGACAATACAGAAATGGAGCTTTTTTTGTTTTTGGTAACAACAAATAAGCACACTAAACAAGAAAATAATTTTTAAACATGTCGCACTTAATTTAAAAATATTTGAAAATCAAGCTTCAGGAGAAACCTTAAAAATTAATATATTTGTTAAATAAAAACTTCAATTTAGTTTATTACAAAATTATCACAATATATGTATTTAGAAAATAAAATTTTCGAAAATCCCATTTTTTGTAATACAAAATAATATATTTTGTAAAATTTAAAAAAAATCTAGCGGCTTTTAAAAATGTTCAGTGTAAGCTTTTAAGACATTGAACTTAATTCTGTTTTTGTGTGTAAAAAAACATCAATATCAATGACATTGTTTGAACGTAAATATTATTCCGCGAATATTTGTTTTTTACTCAGCAACCAAATAATTAAAAAACGTTCTAAAGGAAACTTAGTTTATCTATAAATATAATTAAAATAACCGCAATTTTGATAATAAATCGAAGGCAAAAAAATACAATACAAAAAGTACTTGCATAAATTGTTGACCTAATGTCAAATATTATATATTATTGACACAATTTGTTCATTTTGCTGCCATGCTACAAACATTTCCCCTATTTGTCTGTTGCCAAAAACATCATTATCGTTTGTAATATTTGTTAAATGTTAAAGCTTGTGTCGAGAGGAAGTAGAATTGACATGTCGTTTACGCAAATATTGTCAATGTGCTTGGTCCGATGCATTCACATTAACTACTACTACTACTTCTACTATTTGAGCGATACTCTTAGCTCAATGATGTTTGCCCAAATGTGATGCCGTGAAATGAGTAGAACTCAAACATATTGCATTACTAGCCACAAATGTCATACTAGTAGTGTACATATTTTGCAAACATTATGGCTACAATTTGGGGATCAGAGAACTTTACGTTTGGCGTTAGTTTCAGGTACTGCGATGATGATGGGACAACCGCCGCCGCTGCTGCAACTCATTTAAGTTCTAATCACCTGCAACGACGGCAATTAATTAGTTGGCTCGGGCTAACGACAACGGCAGCAACAGTCATTAGTTTGTGCTGCCTGGCCCCGAGCAGCCAGCCAGTGAGGTAGCAAGCGCGGACTAGGACCTGGTGGCAGCATCGGATAAACAACCACATCAGCATCAGCATAATGCGGCAAAGGACAAACCCAGCCTGAATGCAAAGGGAGAGAGAGTTAAGAGAGAGTTGCCTGGAGCGCTATTAAAGCGACATCCGATGCAGCAACCCGGCACAACCGTGACGGATATTACAAAGTACACACCAACAACAACACCAACAACAACCATTACACCAACATTTGCAAAACGAAATATAATTAAGCTGTGTGACATTTTATTTGACATCGCTCAAAAGCAACGCTCCTTAAGCTTTTTGCCTTTTGGCTTGAATACTCAAACAGTTAATACAGCCAGCGAATGCGGAACTCATGAATGGGACTTATATTTAGTTTTTGTGTGTTTGAAAACTAGGTCAGTAAGGGTACAAAGATCAGTTGCTAAGAAATAAAGCTTCTATTGCAAAAGGTGAGTTTATTTTAGCAATCATTTCTATCTCCCAAAACCTGTAAAATGCATTTCCATATAATAATTATTTGCAATCTAAAAGTTTCAAAGTTTAATGGAATTTTTTTCATGTCGTAATGTTTATAATTATTAAGTGCAGCATTTTTTCTAAGCTTTAAGCAGCAGACTGTTTGGCTATTTATTTGATAATGAATATACTTATAGTAAAAAATCGGGTATTTATTACAAATTATCACGACTATATTGGAAATACAATATGAAAAAAATACATGACATCACGTTACACACACAGTATAAATGAGATTAAATCAATATTTTTTTTAGTGCTCCAATTAGTAATTCTTTTTATTACCAGTGATCAAAACAAATTTGTTTCTCTTAGGTATTTCTTAAGAAATTTCCTTGCACTTGGCCTTTATCATATTAAAAGTGACGCTGCCCACGTTCTGGGCCGCATTGTTGACCATCTCGAAGATGTGATGATTCTGCTTGTCATCGTCTGCAGTTTGTTCGTGCAACCGCCGCAATGCTGCACAGTATGCCTCATACTTGGCCGAACTCTCCGTGTCCAGTTTGAAGGTTTCATACAGCTGCTGCAGATCATAAAGCTGCCGGCTGTTGTCGTCATAGAGCACACTTGGCGTCTGTGGCAGCAACTGTGTCCAGTGCTCGTGAACATGTTCCAGGAACTCAAAGTTGCTAAACAGAAAGACGAAAAACAGATCCAAGCCCTTGGCTTTCAGTGAGCCCATCAGCTGCTCCGTTATGTGCATCTGCTCGGGGCTGTCATTCTTGTGCACCTCGTCGAAGTCTCGTGTGAGATGATGTTCCAGAAAGGAGTAAAGTGCCGTCCGCTTGTCAAAGAAGTCGGGTATGAGCAGCATGGCGTCCAGCAGTTTTATTAGCTTCTCCAGTTGCGCGGTGCTCTCAGCCAGATCGGCATGCTCGCCATCGATAATGTCCTGGAGCAGACCACGCAGTATATTCACATAGTTATCTATAATCTCGGCACCCGAAAGCTTGACACGCTCATACAACTGGCGTCCAAACTGATTGAGATCCACTTTGGCCTCCTGTGTGGCACTCTGCGTCAGATTCAGCTGCACCAATGCTGCGCCCACAGTCTGATCATTGATCAGACCTTGTTGCCTCATCGGATGCGGCCTCTCAAACTGCAGACACAAGCGATGAACTCGCAGTTGACGTATCTCCTGGCTGCTGGCATCCCGAGCAGCACGCACCTGATGCTTGACGCGACTCAGGAACAATAGATTGCGTTGTACACAGGTGTTCTCCAGGTCCAGCTTGATATGCTGCTGTGCATCCAGCAGCTGCTTTATCAGCAACACCTTTGGCTGCAGCTTCGTCGATGCTCGAGCATGATTCAACTGCTCGGTGTAGTTGGCATAGATGGGATTGCGCTGCAATTGCTGCAGGTAATCGTTGAGAGCATGTTCGGCACGTTGTTCGGCGAATTCGGCCAGGGCCTGCAAGAAGTCCAGCTGGTAGTCCTTGGCGTTTAACGGTGTATCGGCAGCCAGAGCTGCACAAGCCACAAGCCACAGCAATGGACAGCAGCAAAAGAGTAGCGACAAATTAAACATCTTCTCGCGAATACTTTGGTTTGCCAACTAAACGCTCGGAACTAGTTTCACTTGCAAGTCGCAATGTAAACAGCCTGATTACGTGGAGCAGGAAGGGGAGAGACACAAGGCGGAGGTGTTGTGGTTCAGCGTTGGGGTCAGTCGGTCTGTCGATTGTGAGCGACAGCTGCTGCTGCTGCTGCTGCTGCTAAATGAACACAAGCCTTATCGCTAAGGCGGCGATTGCAATTCTGCCTTGCTGAAGTACACTGAGCGAACGAGCGACTAAACCACAAGCCAGAGCCAATTCTGTTCAAAGTCCTACCACATTTTTTGTTGTATATTTTTTAGTCAATTGTGCACATAAAAAGTGAAGAAGTTAAAGAGTTTTATTACAACAAATTGTAAAGCGAAAGTCAATTAAGGATCAAACATCGATAAAACATAACTGTGCATGCCAAAAAATTGTGTGGCTGCTGTCTTTGTTTTTCGCATATGGCTTATGGTAAAATTGGTTTCCTATTATTCGGATCAATTGCAACGAGAAAGGAGGACTGGGAGCCCCTAAGCTCTTAAGCTGTTTAATAAATAGACTTGAAAAAAGATTTTTGCTTCAATTAATTTCATATTTTTAAATGTGATATATCATAGCATTATAATCTCTAGCTTTGTTCAGCTTTAAGTCGTTCCAACTCGACTCGAGCTGCAAACTGTTGTAAATACCTAAAAACCGACGACCCACTAGACATTGGTTAACCCATTTACCTTTTCCCTGCTCCCCGTATGTGTGTGTGTCCCTCCCTCTCTACGTGAGTGCACGTTCTAGACGGCAATTGTTGACCAAGCACGGCTCTGTGTATGTGTGTGTGTGTGTATTGTGGACGGACCTCCTCTCTCAAGTTAAATAAAAGTTGCAGACGCTTTTCATTCATTGACAAAACTTCAACGGCATCCTAATTGTGCCATGGCGTGACTCGGGGATATGGTACCTGGTCGACTCTTTCTATCCATCCATCCAACATCCAACCATCTGTCCAGGAGGTAGTTTTTACCGCAGCCTGATTGAAATTTGTCAGGTTGATTGAACTCCTTTGGGCAGCCCAGTTCTTGATGAGTGTTTCCTCCTCTTCGTTCTTGGTTGTCCACAACCTTTTCCTTTTTCTCCTTTTCTTGTGCCGCTTTAAATCATTGCAAATGCCAAACAAGTTAAGTTGCAGTTTGGTTTTGTCTTTTATTTCAATTTTCTTCGTTCATTTATTGAAAGTTGGCAGTGAGCCCATCTTGTTCATTAGCTTTAAATATTTGATCAAAGCGACTAATGGCCAAGCACACACACACACACACACACACATACACAAAGAGCGTATAGAACTAAAAAGTTCGCCTCTGTCTTTTGCTGGTAGTTGTAGTTGTAGTTGTAGTTGTTTGGCCCAATTCGCGTCCTGCAGCCGCAAGCAACTTCATGATTGCCAACACCTATTAAGATGGCAGCCCACAAGCAGCTCATGGCTCTGGCGTTGGCAGCCGCAACAAACAAAGCTTACGGGCGTAAAAAGTGAAAAACAACAGCAAAAAAACAAAAACCACCAACAACAAAAGCAAAAAACAGAAAAGTAACAAAATGAAAGATAGAAAAAAAAGTCGCAACGTACAAGTTTTTAGCTAAAGAAATTTTCCAACAATTGCACAATTGGCATGCGCTACGCATGCGGATGAATGGGCTGCTGTTGGGGATTTAAAGACACAAACTTGGGTCAACAACAAAGCCAAACTCTAGTTCTCTCTATGTGTGTGTGTGTGTGGCGTGTGTGTGCATGTGTTTGTGGTTCAAAACAACCAACTTAAATGAAAGGGACAGAGCAAGGTTGGTCAAGTTAAAAAATGTTTAAAGAGTTGTTTAAAGACAATGTTGAATTTAATTAATAGTTAAGTGAGCAAAGTGCTCTAAAAATCTAAATTTTTTGTTTTCATCAAATGAATGTTGAAGCTACAGAAATATTTCTTAAAAATATATTTCTCATCTTTATAAATAATAAAAATAAACAACTAAAAGTGCACAACAGTACAACGATAGTTGTTAAATGAAGTGCTTACGCACAAGAGATATTTTTGTATTTAAAATAATATTAATATTTCCACTTACCCCTTGTTCATTTGAGTATAACAAAGAGAATGATTGGACAGATATGTATTTGTCATTCATACATAAGAATTTTTCAATTGAGTGATTTTAGAAGACACAAAATTATGTGTTTGTGTACAAAAATACATTTACTTATACTTACCCTCATACTTGCGCATTATGTAAATACGTCACTAAATTTCACCAAAATCATCCGAGCTTACTTGAATATTTGAGAATCGTGTCTTAAAAGTCGTTAATTTTAAACGTAACGTAAACCAACATAACGTAACGTAACGTAAACTAAACTTACGTACCGTAACGACAAGTGAAATAAAAAAATAAATCGCAGCTATAACTTACCTCAAAATATAAACATACTTTAAATTTTAAAACGCTTTCAAATATTAAACCTTTTAATAACCAAGTAACAGGAAAAAAAATTTAAAAATATATATTAATCTTTAAATTTAGGCATTATAGAACTTACTGACAACTTTAACCATCCTTAATTTATTTATTACAAGAATATTATTCAACCTTTTTAACTGTTTTAAATTATTTAACTGACAGTATGAATCATTTATTTTAAAACTTTGGAAATTGAAGGAAACGAACCTGCCCAGATTCAATAAAGAAACCAATTTACTTTTTTACGCGCCTTTTTACCCACATTGTGGTGAATATTTTGCCACTCTAGTTAGCTTGATTTCGCACATTCGTATTATACTGATAGTTTCACTTTGTGGGTCGCAAAACTTTGCCATTTTTTTTACAACAGACCGAAACACAAACTTTGTTGCTCTATGGCTGGCAATCATGAGCCAAGGCGAAGGGGACAACGCCGTCGACTCGGGAGCCATCCATAAAAGTGTAGACGAGCAGGAGACGACATCGTGGAGTTGGCGTTGGCTGGCGTGAAAAGCGCTAAAAGCGTTTAAATGAATTTAAAGGAGGCGAAACTTTTGTTTTTCCAACAAAAAGCTTAAAAAAATACAAAACTGAAAAACTAACAGAAATAAAAAATGGCTCAACTCTTCTGTGAAACATTTCTGCTTTTGTGCATTTCACATTGTCTTTTTTTTTTTGCCAAACTAAGATTTTGTTTAAAGTTATAAAGTTGATGCTTTTGCGGTCGCTAGCGTAAGCATAGAATTGAGTGGTCTCTCTCTCTCTTTCTCTGTGTGTGTGTGAATAGGGTAATTTCCATGCAAATGATAAGCTGACTCTTTGGTTACCACAGCCGGAAGCTAGTGCCAACTTAATTGATATGCTTTTGCAAGAACAACAGACCCCGACACTGACACTCACTGAAATTTGAGCAAAGCTAACTTTGTGATACGCCCCCGGAGTGCCACGCCCAAGCGCCTTTTTAGCCAGCACCATTTCTTGACGCTGACACAGTCCATTGCTTGGCCCAGACTGCGACTGCGAAGCCGTAACCCAATTCGCAAGTCGCACAAATTGAGATCTATGGCCCATATAAATGCAACGGAAAATCGCAAGAGCCAAAAGTCAAAGTAGACAAAAATCTGTAAAGCACCGAAGACAGAGTTACTCTTGCAAATATATCTATTGCTGCCAGCTTAAGGTAAAACATTTCATTTTGTTTAAATGTAACAAATAATAAATCTTTTTTTATATAATATATTTTAAATTATTTTTTTTTAGGAATTTTAATCAAAAAGTAATTAATTTTAAATGTTTGCTTTTCTGTGAAAAAATGTAAGTAGAATTTTCAAAGTACATACTTTCCAAAATTAAATCATAAATATTTACCATATATAAAAACAGTCCAACTAGAAACTTTCAAAATTTATTCCCTTTTTGTTAATTTGTGCAACACACAAATAAAAGTTACAAATTGAGGAGGCAAATGATATGAACTAATGTTGGCAAGTGTATAAAAAGTTTGTCTTTCTCTAAAATCCTGCTCTATCGTTGTTTCTAGTTGGCGGATTAAGTGATGAGTTGAGAAAAACAAAGTATACAATACATACACATATATTTTGCGAATTTTGCTTCAACTGCTGATGAAAAGTGCACTTTAAATTGTATGTGGCACAAAGAATGCCCGAAAAACTAAAGCTGGAATCTCGTTTGTGGGTCAAGGTTGACTGCTTATGCATTTAAGAACGTGTCTCTTCTACCGAGGTACTAGCTCAGAGGCTTTGTCCAGTGGTTTCTGGTTTTTGGGTAAATCGAAGCGGCTGCCAGGCTCTTTGGCTGCTTACGACTAGCACCCCGAAAAAATACAAATGCAAAATCACACAACAAGCACTCATGCGATAGAGAGGGGAATGTTAGCTGGAAGGAGTGTATTCGTGGGGGAGACGGGAAGGGAAGGGGGCACAAGTTCAATCAAGCAAATGTAATGCTGCCTCGTCTGCCAATTGCAGGCGAAAGCGCAAAATACAAAGATTGAAACTCACATTGACAGTTTGACTGAGTGAATGAGTGACATGGCAACTCTGGTATGGTATATGTGTGTGTTTGTGTGAGTGTTTGCATTTCTCTGTATGTGAACATGTGTTGTTCTTGTCTTTGTTGTTGTCTTATGTCCAGGCAATTGTGAATGCAAGTGGGTTGCTTGAAAACTTATACGACCACAAAATTACTATAGATTTATTAGCCAATTAGAAAAATGCAGCTGTACTTTAGGCTTTAGTAAGGGATAAGTCTAAAACAACATTTATTTTTACACCTTTTAACAATATCCTAAGCTTAAAATATGTTACGAATTGGAAATTAAATTTTCCTTTATTTCAATAAATCAGTTGTCTTCTTTTCGTTCAACCCTCGCACATGTATGTTATGCACAGATATATCTCTACCCATCCAAATATACACCCACACACAAACGCAAATGTATGTTTGTGCAATGTGCACTTCAATGTAAGCAAAGCAAGTCAGAAATGGAAGCTACTCAAGCGGAAATGCGCATAACTGCATCACATCCACGACAGAAGCACTCACACACACACACAACACAAACGCAATCACACACACACACACACACACACACACAAGCTAAGCTCTGAACTTAAGTAACCGCTCGGCCATTGGCAATGGCGATGGAAGCATCCATTGCTTTGCCTTTGCTTTTGCCTCCATCAAATGCTAAGTGCTACTTTATTAACCAGGAGACAACAAGCACAAGAGCAACATCGACAACGAAATCGAGAGCAACATCGATTCACTTTGATGTTCGGACAACGCCAACGGCCACAAACAACAAACAAGCCAGCAAACAAAACAACAAAACACGGCACACAAAACAACAACAGTTTTAGCTGCAGCTGCTAAAGTCGCTAACTAAACTTGAGTGGTCCGGAAAACACTGAGGATGCCGCCTCAATTAGGCTCCATATCTACTGTGTCCGATTGCATTACAACCAAATACAAACGACATTTGCCGACTAATAACCAATTCCACGCTGACAGTTGAAGCTAAATGCATTTCAATCAAAGCCAACAATAGTCGTGATCAGTTTCTTTTGAGCCATGAACGCGTACAAAACACATTTGTGCTACCTTTTGTGTTTGCTGTTGTTGCTTACGGAAGTGATTATTGCTCAAAAATCTCAAACCAAGAACGGGTGAGGAACGATATTTACCCAAATAGGTGTGCCATAGAGAAATATTATAACGAAGGATTATACCTAGGTTTGAAAGCGTTTGAAAATGAAGAAAAAGTAAATAAAACAAGTAAATTTTCTAGTGGTAGCACCACAGATCGATATTTGTGGTGGTATGTTGATCTCACGATCGATTAAATTAAGATGACGCGATAGCATCGTGGCGCACCCAACTTAATTTGATTTTGTAAAAGAGACGCTAACGCAACAAATCAGAAAATAAAAAATTAAAATATATTAAATCAGAGAACCGGCTACAATTTGTACCAAGTTCTACCACAAAAAATACTATCAAATGAAAAAAGAACTTGACTTTGCAAAACAAACGTGGAAAATCTATTTTTATATGGTTTGTCAAGACTATGATTTAGCTACACGGTATATCACCTGTAATGAATTTCACAAATTACACAACTTTACAGTTACTACACTCTATCTGCATCGGGCAGCATCTATTCAGGCCGTCCCTATGGCGTTGCCGTGGCAACCTTCAACTTCATACCCGTCACCACTTTTGTGGTGACTCTCAGTGGACCCAATTTTAAAAGGAGAGCAGAACTGCGTACATCATTTGTAAGTCCTCTGCGGTCCTATTTCTTTGATTTACCCAAACTCAAGAGTGGCATCTACTGGCTGCATGTGAAGAGTTTGCGTGGCATAAAAATCAATAACTCTACGCAATTGATATGGCGCAATGCTAAGAATTTCATTAAGATACACACACCGAAAATGCTCTATAGACCCGGAGAGCTGTTGCAGTTTACTGTCTTCTATCACAATGAGGCAATGCATGGTGTGGTGCCAGTTCCAGAGGCGCTCATTTGGATTGAGGATGCCAAGGGGAATCGTGTAAAAGTCTACAACAACTTTAAGGTCAACAGTGGCATATTTAGGTCGGAGCTGCGTCTGAGTCGATGGTCAAATCTGGGAAACTGGCGCATCTGTTCACAGAATGGAAAAAATTCTATTGAGGAATGTGCTAACATAAATGTCATTGATTATAAACTACCCTCGTATGAAATTCTTATAAAAGCACCAGCCAAAGCTTATCTGGAGAATGGCACGATTGCTGTAAATGTAAAGGCTAGATACTCTATCGATTGTCCTGTGGCTGGTAATCTTACACTACACATTAAAACCTACACAGAGGGCGAGTCAAAGCATAAGCCAATAATGATCAAGCTATCAGACCAACTTAAAAATGGCAAAGCAACGCTGAAGCTAAATCTTAAACACTTTAAATCAATAATACCTGCCCAAATGCCTCTTAAGCTCCAATTGAGTGCCAGTGTTCAGGAGAATTTCTCAGATAAACAGGAAACGGTCACCAAAATTGTCACTCTTTTCGCCAATGTTGCAGACGACGGACGTGACCTTATTGAAAGCCCTGCACCTCTTAAAGAGCATGTTAATTTGTAAGTATTTCATACAGTATTCAAACATTCTGCGTTTTAATAACTTTTCTATTCAGCATAGAGATTCGGAACTTTGGTGTACCGATCCGAAAGCCAAAAGAGATACAATTTAAGCTGGATCGTAAGCTTAAAACTGCGATTTGCGTGATTAAGTTCAATGGCCTGGTCTTGGCTTCTAAACGAGTGTATTCCCAACGAAATATGATAACTTTCAATATCTTAGTAAAGTTCACAAAGAAAATGTGGCCTTTTGTACAAGTTATTCTATACAGCATGCAAACTGACTCAAATGTTTTAAACATAGCTAGTCGGACTATAGCAGTAGATCGAGAAAAACACGATCATGTGAGTAAGAAAATAGATCAATTATATTCCTATTCATTAAAATCTATGTTCGTATAGATTTTCATTCAAGCTCCCACTGTGGTAACACCTGGCGCAAATATCACATTCCGTATTAAATCGATGCCCCATTCATATGTAGGTCTTGCTGCAGTTGATAATCGCGTTATTCAGATGGCTGGCAAGTCTCATGATTTCAGCTATGACTATTTTGATAATGTCAAGCAATCGATGCGTGCTAAAACCTCTGATTTGTCAAGCAACGAGAAGCTTACTAATAGAATATCTGGTTTGATTATATTGACCAATGCAGCTGGTATTTTGGATGTGGAAATAAGCAAGTGCTGAGAAAAAGTAACTTTTGTATCCCAATTAACATTTATTCCGCTGCAGAGAAAACCGCTTTGTCAGCGAGGACAACTTCTTATAAAGATGAAGTTGAAACGCCATTAAGTTCACAAGGTATAACTGACAGTCCCTGTTATAAATTTCCAACAACATGGTCCGAATATAACGATGTTTGGTTCTACGACAACATAAAGAAGTAAGCCAAACATTTAATACACTTCAGTACTTTTCAACACTGTTTAGATTACAGTACCAGAACTGGCTGGACAACCTGGCAAGTACGTGTGCCCAATACCATGACAACCTGGAGACTGAGTGCCTTTTCAGTGGATCCCTATGTGGGTCTAACGCTGTTCGAACCTGAGCCATTCATAAATATCCAGAGTAGCAAACCAATTTTGATGTTCTTAAGCGTACCCTACAGCATCAAAGTTGGTGAGTAGCGATTAAGAGTAATAATAAGGCAGATTTTAAATTTTTTTTTTTTTAGGTGAAATACTTAATTTGATTTTGCACTGTTCAAATTCAAAGAATAAGGAAGTGAAAGTTATCATACACTTGAAACAAGATGTTAAACGCTTTAAACTGCTCAACAATAAAGGCACAGCGGAGCTCATCATATCGCGCCATGCAACAAGTTCAGTTAATTTTAATTTACACGCTCTAAAGCCTGGCATAATTAATCTGGCTTTCAATGCAGAATCCAAATTTGGCAAGGATACTTTAAATCGGGAAATCAAAGTCTTGAAAAACCCAAAAATACTCACAAAGCACATGATATTCTATAAACATTTAACGATGCCAACTAAATTCACACTAAACTTGGCACAGCAACCAACTGAAGATGGTGTAAAATGTTTTGTAGCTGGTCATGCGATGATTGGCAAACTGCAAAGTTTAAATTCGGTTGAACCATCTGACAATTGTGAGCAAATCATTAGCAGGCTAATGTCTATCTATCATGTGTGGTACTATATGCAAGACAAATCCTGGCTCTTCACGCGATATAAGCAATATCTTGAGGATCAGATACACGAGGGCTTACAATCTTTGCTGCGTTTCCGTGGTCCCAAAGGTGGATTCAAGTATTTTGAAGGAGCCGATTGCAGCTCAACCTGGTTGACGGCATATGCCTACCAGCTGATGCAGTTGCTACAGAACACACCCATCAACGTGGATCGTAGTCTACAATTGCCCAGTGAGCAATTCTTGATCAATAGAAATAGTGCGGAAATTTGTGTGACGCCAGGCCGACGAGAGCTCACAACATTGGAGTTGGACATTGAGGTGATCAAGGTGTTGAAACATTTGAATAGGTCGCAGGATCTAGCATTGGAACAACGGATAAATGAGCAGCTAAAACTTAAAAATGATTATTACCTGCTGGCAAAAATTGGTAAAAAATTCACAGAATGGATTGAACCGGCCAATCAGGAAAATGAAAGTTGGATGCAAAAGCGTCGGAATCTAGAAACCGCTGCTCATATATTATTAAGAGATATAAGAAATAAACGTATTAAACAACAGCAGCAAATCTTTGACTGGCTAATGAATAATCTCTTTGAAGATGATAATAATGTTAATTGCTATGAATGCTCGATGGCCCAGCTGGCCATCTATGAGTATCTGCAGAAGCAAGCAAGTGATGTACCCAATCTACGCCTTACAATTTGGTCAGATCCCCAAGAACAAACGAAGCTTTCGATCAATGACAAAAATCGCTGGCAGGAGCAAGAGGTGCGGATCAATACGCAAGATCCTGCTATTCATGTCAGATCAATAGGTGTTGGTCAAATTCTAATACGCTGCAACTATGACTATGAATTAAAGGAACCAAAGAACGGCAGGCAGCGTTATCAAGTTCAAGTGCATCGCAACGAAAGTGAGCCGCTCAATCTTATGTTTTGTGTGACACGCACTGCAATTGATCTGGAAAACTATGTGGGCAGCAACATTGAGTTGCAACTACCCTCGGGCTATAAGCTGGAACAAGCAAGTTTACAAAGTTCATTCAAATATAAAATAGCGCAGGTAAGCTATAACATCTTTGCAAAGACAAGAACCTCACACAAAATCAATCGTTTTTACAAGAACTTTCTAATAAATGTTTAACAACATATATACAAAAGCACTTTCTAATATTCACACACAGACTCTTAACATGTATTTCTTGTTAATTTTGTAGCAAGCGAAATCTTTGGATGGAAACACAAAGCTTTTTGCGAGCCTGGTGGGACTTGTGGCTGGCAAATCAAATTGCATTACTGTAGTGTCTAGGAGTTACCACAAGCTGGAGCAGCTGCAGCCAGGAACGTTGTCTATCTATGATATGAATGCTATACAGACGCGAGAAGTGTTCGCTTTCCATGTAGCTTCTAGGTAGGTACTAGCTCAGTGCTGTTTAATTGCCAATTTCCGCAATAAACGAGTGTAGATTTTATAATAATTAGGCGGCCTTCTCATTAGCACTGTTCCAAAAACTTTGTGCCCAAGCTGCAGTTGCTTACCACCCCTCGACTGAATTGCCACAAAAAAAAAAATACACACACACAGAGAAGTGCTGTTTGTAAAGTTCAAAAGCCACGATAGGGTTGAGGGGAGGCTGGATATCAGGTTTCCGGATTTAATGACTGACGCGTGGCAGTCGCGTATTTGTTTAAGCCTCGAAGCAAAAGCGAAAGCCACGATTTCTCTGTCTCATATTTTGGTGTCATGGCACTTAAATAGAATGGGTCTCAGTCTCGGTCTGCGTCTGTGTCAGGGTCTGGCACAGGAAATGGACTTCAAACTGATGTAAATTCAACAGACTGAGTACTTAAATATTATTGCATATTAATGAAGGTGCAAATGGGTGTGGGGGCGAGAGGTGTTTGTGTGTGTGCCACATGCCTCAATAAATACAAATAAATTAAAAAGAAATTACAAGTGGTGCATGCTTTAAATTATGCAAATACTCGTAAAAAAGCATTGCAAACAATTAAAAAGAAATTGAAATGTGTCAGACAACATTTTTAATACAAAGTGAAGTGAGTTTCAGACCAAGTGGCAAAGGAACAAAGTGAATTTAAAAAAAATTACAATTGAATATTTTTAATAATTGCATTAAAATTTATTAAATTACTTTGAGAAGGGAAAACAATGAAATTAAATTAAATTTATATAAATAAACTAGACTTAAAGATAAATGTTCTGATAAACCTTAAATAAAGAATTTCATGCCTCACCTTATAATAAATTAAATTCCAATGTTATTATTGAAAATTCAGCAATAAAAACACTTGTAATTGAAGTGCATTTTAAAACACATACATTTTCACCACACTTTAGGTAAACATTATCAGAAAATTGCTCTCCTCAATCTTTTGAATAACTTAAATGGCATAAAATATTTGATGAGGGTTTCTTTTTTTGCACAGCAGACATTGACTATAAAACAAACATAAAATATTTGATGAAGAATTTAAACAAAAACACACAGAAAATACATGTTAAGAATTGCCTTCAGGTGAGCAAGAAATGCAAGCGTAGGAAAATTTCAAATATTTGATAGAATTTTCAACAACTTTTCAGCTAAAATTCGCCTGCCCAAAAAAGCTAAGGGAACACAATAAATGATAAGATGAGCCATCACACACACTTCATACACACACAATTCGGTATGCTAAGCTTATGATAATGCCCAAAATGTCCAAGTGCTAATATAAAACCGTAGCCCAATCCCGATTCTCAGCCCTGAGGGCAGGGCAGGACTAACAAAAGACCAGGGCTGCCTTCTGTTGCTGCTGCTTTTGCTTTTTTAGTTGTCCTGCAACATTTTCAATTTCTTCAAAAAATACAAAATGAAAAATTGTGCAAAAATATACATAACGTATGCAAAAATAACAAAAGGCAAAATAGACACTAAAGCCAACGGCATAAGCATGTTTATGAGTATTTTGCCATGTGTCTGGCGGGGAGTGTGGTGTGGTGCGGAGTGTGGTGAAGAGTGGCGAGATGGGTTCGAGGCGATAATGTATGAAATAGCCTCAATTATGCATAAGGCATGAATACAACTTGTTTAGTATGAAACTGCCGAGAAAATAAAATTTAATACATTCTTGCAAATTCCATTTATTGAATTACAAAGCTTGTAATATAATTCAATAGAAGCATTTTGGTTAAAATAGCATGGGATTATAATAAGTCATGTGTTAAATAAGCTTAAATAAAAATAGACAAAAATTACAAATTGCTGTGATAAATATTGTATTAAAATTGAATAAAAATATCAAATATTTTATAATTTTAGAAAAAATAAAATAGTTTTAATGTCAGTGGGCTTTCAGTAACTGTTATTGGTTTTGTATTTAGGCTCTTCATTAAACTCTCTCACTAAACTTTTAAGACAAACCTCGCATTCGGATCACATCATCACTCATGCTGCATGCCCATGCTTTACGGCTTTATGCATAAGTAATATCATGTTAGTGTCAATAGTTGTCAACGAAACGTTGTTGACAGTCCCCATCTGCTAAAGCTGATGTCTCTCCACCCGAAAAGCAACAGCAACAACAAAAAAAACCAGTACGACCCACTCACAGTGATTGTGTTTTTTTTTTTTTTTTTACTTTATTTTATTATTATTTTTTTGGGATTTTTTTTTTTTGTTTGGTATGTCGCACATTTGTTTCGTGGCACTTCGTTATCGCCATATATAAATGTGCACGCCCATCTAGTAGTGTGTTTTGCTTCCGCCCCTGCCCCCTCAAGGCTAACACATGCTACACACACACACACACACATTGTATTATTTTAGATTGGCATTACTTTTGGGGCCATTGGAGATGCCTGTGCTAAATACAACGATGCTCGTTAGTTTTGCTCTCGGCGTTTGGATTGTGTTTTTTTCTCTCTCTTTTTTATTTGTATTTTTTTATTTCTATTTGTGCTCTGCGCTGCCAACTTCCGGCAGGGGCGCCTCACGTTGCCCATGGCGTGTCCTTCAGCCAACGCCTTGCTAGTTACTGTTACGTATACGCAACGTATGTGTGTGTGTGTGTGCGAGTTAGTTGAAGGGCCGCATATGTTACTTTATTGGCATTCAATTTGAGTTATCGCTATTTTTTCCTGTTTCGTTTTTTTTTTTTTTTTGTGCTGTTGCGCGATGCGAGTGAAAATGAATTTTTCTACTTTTCACATTGTCCATTGTTGGTGTCTGTGGTTGTTAGAGCTAGTAGTGGCATGCAACCACCACCAGTCTGAGATTTCAACGCTAGTTTACTCATGTATATGGCCACGTTTTTTGTGCGCTGGACAGCACCACTAACATACTGCTGCATACTACTACAACGACTTACTCGTATAATCACATTTTATTTGAACTTTTATTTCAGTTTATTTGATTTTATTCCTATGCCATTTTCAGTTTGGTTTGCCTTCAAGTTTATTTGGCAGACAGTTTTGTATTTGCTATTTGCTGTTGCTATTGTTGTGTGTGTTGTTCAGGCCAGGCCAAAAGTCTTTTTTTTTTTTTTTTTTGAAGCACACGCAAAGTTCAAAGTTTATTTATATTGATTGGCTTTGCAGGTCATTTGGGTATAGTGTGTGTGGACTTTTGCTAAAAATCATTTGCTACAATTTTGATTGATGTTTATGTGGAATTCAAAGCACAGCCACTTGCCAGTTTCATCAATTGACCTAACTTTGGCAAATTGGGATCAACAGTTTGGAAAAGACACTAAATTTATATAAATAGTATTGCAGGCTATTGTTTGAACAAAGTAAATATTTGAGTTTAAAGGCTCTTCTTGTCGTCTATAACAAACTGCCCCACAAGGGGGTTTGTTTTTTCACTCCGCTTTGTTGTTTAATTAACAAGCCACTTGTTTAACGTTGTTTCTGACAAGGCTGTCTCTCAAACCCACTGATTGCTGCTCATTTGACTGCGTTTGGGAGTTGGAAAAAACTTTTGTCGAAAAACTCTCAGCGCTCCCAAAGCGCTGGCAACTTGCCTGCCACATGCCCACTTACATAAAAGTGGCCCCAGTAGAGCGCCAATCGTAACGCCGATGAACGCTGCCGCTTTTAATTAAATTAACAACACAAATTGTCAGAAGCAGGCGTTGCAAACGTTGTTGCACGAACCAAGCACTCAGGTACGCATAGAGCAAAAATAAAAATAAATATATATAAAAATAAATATATATAACAACAGCAACGTTGAGTTCAACCTTATTAAAAACGTGTCAAAAACATTTTCATAAATATATCAAGTGAACTTTTTTGTGGCTTGTCAAAGTGCCAGTTCCAAGTGTCAAAGTATTTGTGGAAAGGCTACGTAATCAATAAGCTGAGAAGTTTATTTTCTCTTTCTTCAGCGGGTTGCGGGTGCTGTTGGAATGTCTATTGGGTTCTGGCTGTTATGCCCAAGATAATATTTTGACATGCAACAAGTCTATAAATAAATATGCTATGCCAATAAAAAGAGTTGGACAGCTAATGGAAATTTATTGATGATGACCAAAGCATCTTAGCAATTTTACACTAAACAACAAGTTCTGCAAGGTTTTCGTTTTTATATTTAATAGCCAATGAAACAAGGCAAAAAGTAGCAAAAAGATTATTAAATCAAGTATTAGTTCAATGTGAATATTTCATAACTGATTTTTAAAGACTTTAAATATAACAATAGAATTTAAAGGAAATAAAGACTTTTATGGCTTTAAAGTTAAAAAATAACAAATTGATTGGAATTAATGGTTAATAACCTATAACGCCTTCTTACAAGCTTAAAATAAACTTAAAAGCATCAAATTGAAAGCATTTCATTTTTTGCTGCCTACTGTTAGTCCTAGCCAATTTTTTTATGCAATAATAAAATAATTTTATTAAGCCTTTGCGTTTTTAAAGCGATGGGTCAGTGAATAAAGAGCTTATATAATACCAAAAAGCGAGCATGTGTAAATAAATTTTATTTTATTTAAAGCACACACGCTTATCCAATTGTAAAAACAAATTTATATGCTTTGGGACACGCTCCCATAAAAATGCCAACTTTGTACCGTTTACGATAAAACGTACATTGTGTTTTTCCTCATCTTATGGTTAACTCTCAGCTGATCATACGCGAACAAGTAGAAAAATGTGGGAATCGTGCACGATATCAATAAGCATGGCAAATAAAATCAATTGTTATGATGCCATAACATATCGCATACAACCCATCTTTGCAGATAGAGATTGCACTGTGTGGCAAAGTTTCTTTTTCGTTTGCGTTGGCGAAAACTTCAAATGTCCTTATGAGTGTTGGTGTGTGAGTGTTAGTGTGTGGGTGTGGTATTTTTTTTTTTGTCAGCTTCTTCTTGTTCTTTGTGTGCGACTTGGGATAAACAAAGCCATAATTCAAGCAACGTTTTACTCGCAGCCTCAACCGCCTCGACTTGCATAAACAAATTGTGCTCAAGTTGCCTTTTTTGGGGTTGTGGGCAACTGGGCATATCTCCCTGTCGTAGTAGTTGTTGTTGTTGTTGTCGCTCTACAAAAACTGCGGGAGCATGCTCGTCAAGCTCAGCGTAAACATGATAGATTTATAGTTTGGGTTCTCTGTTTCTGTGGTTTCTGTGGGGCACGGAGCGGCGACAACAACATTGCGCTTGCAAGCGAATGAGTGAGCTTGCAACGTGTAGCATACTTAATGGCGCTCGTCGCCGCCACAGTTGCCGCCTGCTTAGCTTATCATAGCTCGTAAACACATGGAGTACCCACAGAATCTGCTGCAATCTCAGTTTGGGTCCTATCCTTTCTTCCTCTTCTTCTTCTTCCTCAACTACTCGCCACTTGACTTTGTTTTCGTCAATAAATTTTGGAGATAGTTTTTTTTTTGTGTTGTTCCCTTTTGCCCTTTTGGTGCCGTCTCAGCTGCCATTTGGCAGTCGGGACACTAAGACAGCACACAAAAAAAAAAAGCATAGGAAACCACATGCTGGGCGCCTGTTGGTATGCCACAGATTTTTCGCATTTTTTTGCTGCTCTCTCTGCGGTGCCCGAAGAGTAGGCAAGCTCTGTGCAAATTTGCCTTTAAATGGCGTGTTAACATTTAAATGTTATTTTTACGCCTCATAAAATGGCTCTGTAAAAACGAGCAAAAAGTATAAAAAAAAAGTGCTTACAAGTTTTTTTTAAATGTTTTGTTATTAACCAGAGGATAAAAAAGTAAAAGCGATATGCTTTGTTGGCTAGCAAAGCTTTATTGGCCCATTCTTTTTTTTATTTGCTGAGAAGATCTCAATTATTTATGTATTTTTAAACACTCAGTTGACCAACACTAAGAAATTTTTGGAATAAGTTAGAATTTGTTACCTGTGTTATTGTTAATAAATGTAAATTATTTATTGTTCACACACACAAATTTTTGTGTCTACTAAAAACACTCAATACAAACATACTTATGTGTGAATGACAAATACATATGTATGTGTCCAATCATTCTCTTTGTTATACTCAAATGGAAAAGGGGTAAGTGGAAATATGAATATTATTTTCAATATAAAAATTTCTCTTGTTTATAAGCACTTCATTTAATTATTTATTAATTTTTGAGTCAAAATTTTTATACACTTGATGAAATGTGTAAAGCATAGAAGAAAGTGTCTCTGACCGTATAAAGTATATGTACTCTTGATCAGCATCAACAGCCGAGTCGATATAGCCATGTCCATCTGTCTGTCCACACATTTACACAAAACCATTAAACCCTCTTTACCAATTTCATAAGTTCAGGGTATAAAAATATGTAAAAAAAAAAAATAAGAGCTTAATTTAAAATATACAAAACACATAAAAACTAAATGAAAATTTGCAGCATAGTTCATAGAAAGGATGATGCTTATATATATTTACATAATCTGGACTCAATAATCTGTGTTTAACTTACCCAATCATGTCGCTTCGACTATTACCTGTGCACGTTATGCTAGTGTCAAAAATAAATTGAATGATTCAATTTACTTTCAAATTTAAGGAACTTTCCGTTCAGCGACAGACGGTCCAAACTCACTTCTGGATGCTGTTTGTGTCTGTTTTGTGTATTTTATTTCCAAAAGTATGCTTTGTTTTATTGCTTATGCAAATTGCCCGACTAATTTTGTAAGGACTCACAACACAAATCCTTTTGCTACAGGAGTCGCTTAGTGAACCTTTTCCATGGCCAGCAAGTTTATCTATTTCGTTTTCCTTCAGACTCGATACACATAAACATGCACGGCAGAGAAGTTGTTCTTTTCTTGCTTTCTTTTATATATTTTTTTCGAGAAAAGGAAACTTTATTTTCGCTTAATGCGCTTGAATGAGTTGTGCGTTGTGTTTGTTGTTGTTGTTATTGCTGTTGTTGTTTTTTTTTTGTTTTCTTTCTTTATTTTTTTAAACATTTTTCTTTGCTTTTCAGAGATTTCTTTACTAAGCATTTGGCAGGTTATTTTGTTTCTGATATCCTCTTAGCCAAAAATGCCTTAAGCTTAACTTTGTACGCACTTGTTTTTACCCCAAAAGTCTTTTGTCTTATTTGCCTAGGGTTGCGAAATGTGAAACGAGACGAGAGTTATGGTCGTATTTACTTGAAATTAAAGTTAAAGTTTATTTAGGATACGTTCAAACTGATAATCGGTTTCTGTATTGAATTTTAAATCTGTTAACGTTGCTTATGGAAAATTAAATAGACACACCAAACCTTTTTGAAACGTTTATACATATACATATATAACTTTTATATATATGAGCATAATTTAATGCACATTCTTCAAATTTACATAAATCACTAAAATGCTAAACAGTTCGATAACCCTACATGAATTTATGAAAATCGCAGAGGAGGGCCATATTTGTAGAAAACGTAATCAACCGACTTGCACAAGACTTAACAATTATTACTTTTATCAAAATTAAATCACGAAAATGCTTAGAGGGCCCATACCCTTATATGAATATGAATTCATGAAAATCGCAGAGGAGGGCGATATTTGTAGAAAACAGACGGGAGCACGAGAAAGCAAAACAGTGAGGGACAGACAGAGAGAGAGAGAGAAAGGGTGGGATTTTAATTTTTTTAAAACTCCAATTAACATTTGAAAGTACGCATTTTAAAAATTATAATTATTTAATATGAACAAGCATATCATAATTAAAATATACTAAGTGAAAAGAAAAATTCAATGCGAGTAATTTGAAAACGTTTTTAGAAATGCTTGCACTCTTTAAATGAATAAACACACATACATACTATATACAAATTTTAAAGCTCTGAAAAAGTATGCTGTGTGCCAAGTGCAATGCGGGTGCGTCCTTTCTTCCCTTTTTGGTTATTTTTTGGTGGCATACGCAGTGGAGGGCCACGCCTGGCTGCCGCCGAAAGGACTCGACTTGACGCCAAGGTCCTTTATCAAAGCGAAAGTTGTTGCACAGTTGCATGGCCAACAAACACACACACATACACTCACACACAGATATTCAAGCTCTAACTTGCTAGCAGGTCAATTATCGCGCTTTGCATGCCGCGAGCAGTTCAGCTTAACGCCCACCCTAAACCTAACTCATCCACCTGCAGTTCGCCTTCTCCATCAACTAGTTGTTGTTGTTGTTGTTGTTGCTGTTGGCGTCTGTGGGTAAACCGAAAGCCAAACAAATTTGTAGCTTGAAGTTGGGCGATGTTTCTGTCGGTTTGTCTATCTTTGGGGGGGTTTTGTATGACCTGCGGTTAGCTATTGCGAATGCAGAAAACTTTTTCTCTGGCGCTAATTAGGCATTACGTATACGCCATGGTTAAGCATCTTGAAGTGCACTAAATTGCGCTAATCATAAAACATGCACACACACACACACACATAGTCACGCACACGCAACTTTTAGTTGTTGGTCTTTGTGAGCCTGCAAGTATGCAACGGGTTTGTTTCAAGTGTTGCCTGCCATGTAAATTATGCTACCACCAACAACAACTACAACAACAATGCTTAACATTGCCCAAGAATTGTGGCAATGTGCACTCAGCGTCATTTAGTGCCACGCCCACACAACCACACCGCCCACTTTGTGTTCCATTGTGCGCATTGACGGCGCGTGCAACGAAGTGACTAAGTTGAAAGCATGAGTGCAACAAGGTGGCAAGGGTACAAAGGGGTGGGGTGGAGTGGGGGTGAAAGGAGCCTGAGTTTGGCACTGAATTGAAGTGGGTGTGATTAGAGTGCGATTGTGTTTGGGGTGGTTTGAACTCTTGGTGTACAAGCATAAATACACATCTACATAATACATATATAAATGTGTGTGTGTGTGTGTGTGTGTGTGTGGCAACAATTCTAGAGTCGCCACTTAAGTGGTTCACTATGTTGGCAGCAAGTTGCAACAATAGTTGCCTATAAATTGGTTTGTTTATTACAAAATGAACAAGCACACACACCAACACACAAATTTACTTGGATGTAAGCACATGAATTTATATTAGACATGGCTCTGGGTTAAATAATAGTAGAGTTCATAGCATCATAAATAAATATGTATATTTCAAAATAATTACCTTTGCAAGCCACAAACATGTTTTTTACTTTGAATCACTATCATCTTGCTTTTTAGGATCGCTTAACCCATTTAACAAATCCTGCCAACTGAAACCCATGCGACCATCTGTCAATTGAAGACGACAGCGATCGGGAATATGTTGAAAGAGGCGCTTGAAGGGCGTGTAACGTTGCAAGCAGTTAATATCGCCTAGCAGTATTAGTTTGTGTTTGGCACGCGTAATGGCCACGGTGAGGCGACGCTGATCCTCGAGAATTTCGGCCTCTCGGGAGCGTTCCAGGGACTCATTTGAAGTTGAGCTGCCCGTTTTGGTGCAGCTGTAGATGATTAGGTTCTTGTCCCTGCCCTGGTACTGATCCACAGTGTTGAACTCGACATCGGCAAGGCCTTTGCCCAGTTGACGCAGGAGTTCCACTTGAGCGCGATATGGTGCAATGACGCCAATGCGTGTGGCATCATAGCCCGCGGCAAGCAGTTGTTGCAACAAGTGCATAACAATGGCTGCCTCACAATAATTGGTATACTTGGGTGGACGACGAGAGCGAGCTACAGTTTGCTCTAACTTATCCTCGCCAAGTTTCTGTTCCAACGAATCGCTGATCTGTCCCAGCTGCTTGGAGGAGGCAGCATAATCGAGACAGCGCTGTGAACAGTCTGTGGTGTCCACCAGTGTCACAGCTTGCTCCAGATGCGTCTGCAGGGCACGTCGAACCCAAAGGCTCGCCTCACTCCTCATCTCCAGTTGCAGCCTGGCACCTTCCACCTGCTCGTTGGCACACTGCAAGGCCTGGCCGTAGGTCAACTCATTGGCCAGTTTGGTGATGCTGCGATTCATGCGATATTGCAACGTTAGCACCGCCGTTGCCTCCTCACAGTCCAGACGTTGAAACAGTGTCGCATCGGCGCCACGTTCACGTGCCTCACGACTGCGCACCAACGGAGGCAGTTGCTCCGGATCCCCAACCAGTATGAAGCGAGTGCAGTGGCTCAAGGCACGCAACACGGTTGGCTGCAGCACCTGTGTGGCCTCGTCCACAATGCAGTAGTCAAAGTGACGCTGCTGGAAGAGGGCGTGGCCAGCGCCCAGACACGTGACGCCCACAATGCTGGGCTTTTGCAGTGCCTGCGTTAGCTGCTCCACTGTTTCGCAATTGGAGGTCAGCTGCTGCTCACTAATTGCCTGCAACTGTGGATGTATTCTGGCAGTGCTGCCCAAACGCAGCATGCTTAGATTATGTGGCAACAGTCGCAACAGCAGATTATCCACCGCAGAATGTGTTTGCGCTGTGATTAGCACAGTGCGCTCCATTAAATGCAGCAGACGCACAATGGCCACCAGTGTTTGGGTTTTGCCCGTGCCCGGCAATCCCTTGATCAACAGATGTGTGTTTGTGGTCAGGGCTCGCAGAGCGGCCATCTGTTGCACCTTGTTCAAAGGACGCAACATGGGTCCGCCCTTGCTCCCAATGATGCGTGGCAGCACCTTGTGTTGCTTTGGTGCCGTTCTTGCCACAACAATTGAACGTAACTCGGCAGCTCTCTCACTGTCCGACAGCAGCAGGGCCAGATTTGTGTAATTGAAGCTGGCAAAACTTTGCGATTCATGCTTGTCCACAATGAAGCGTTCCTGCGCATAACGCTGGCCAAGATCACGCTCCAGTTTCAGGCAGATGCTTTGCCTTTCCAAGCCAGTTATATAGCCAGCGGCAATGGCCAGACGTGAAGTGCAGCTAATGATCACATATTCGCCCAGCTCAAACTGAAATGAAGTTGAATTTATTCTAAACTGAATGCAAATATTTTATAAAACTCACGCCACTTAGGTTTAAATCAAAATCCTTATCCGACAGCACCAACTTGTGCTCATAGCGTCCATCCTGTAAACGTGTCTGATGATCTTTAGGCAGCTCCAGCTGACAGATAGCACGTCCCTGCTGCTGTCTCCTTTCAGCTGTTTCAGTCCAAAGTGAACGCAGTTGATGCGACTGTCTTGCTTGTTGCTCCTCCAGAGCCAGCAGACCGCACCAATGCATCACATACTCATAGTCCGGCTGGCCAAGATGCGACAAGACTTTTGGCATTAGACGACGCAACGGATGCGATTCACTCAGCTCCAGTTGAGGATCGGTGCTGGCAAAGCTGCAGCAGAGTGTGGCATAGGCGCAGTTGCCGCAGGCACTGTGATGTGAGATGGGCTCGGGCAGCTGAAACGGCTGCAACAGCTTGCCAGGCTGATCAGGCAGCGTGAGGGTTTCTCGAACCGCCGGCAGCTGTGCATCACGTGTTAAATAATGCGCCAGATCGTTGCGCAGCACGATGAGATCACGTTGCTCATTGCGTCCGTCGCGCACCTCACGCATAATGCCTTCGCGCAGGTAGAGCAATAGGCCACTTTTTGTCTCCTGACCAAGTGCCGAGTGCATTAACTGATACAGCAGCAGTTGACCCTTGTGCTCCATGGAGAAACTAGCTCGTCCTGTTTTTAGCTCCAGTGGAATTGGTTGCTTCCTGTTTCTTACACGCACAGAGACATCCACTTTGCCTTTCAGGCCCATTTGCGGCACCCAAAGATTCTCCTCAATATCATGTATTTCCTCGATGCGACCAGCAAACATTTCTGGTGGCTGCACCGAAGGCGATTCACCTTCCAAATACTGTGCCACAAAGGCAACAATGGGTTCCACAAATTTATACAGCTGCAGCTCGATCTCGGCACGACTGAGCTGTGCGCCATACAGCAGCTGAGCAAGCTGTGCATTGTGTAACATTTGCTGCAGTGCATCTTGGATTTCAGATTTCAAACGCAATCGCTGGGCAAGCACCGTTTGCAACAGTTCATGTACCAGAGTGCCAATGATCATCTGCAAGGTGGTTTATATAGTACATTATTTACACATAGAGTACTTCACTTACGATCGCATTAGCTGAATCCACGCCACGAAAACGATCTTGGAGCACGGCTTTGCGGCGGCAGAAAAGTGAGCCGGTAACTGAAGTGCTGGAAATCAAGAGATCAGGATGTATGACACAATAGCCATGCTCCTTGTTAATCACATAGGCAGAGAGTGTGGGCTGCCAGTGTGCTTGCAGCGAGAGCAGATCGCCAGCCTCAATAGCTGTCTGATTCCAAGGTGCCTGCAAATGGCAAACAGCTGTTCCAGTTTCGTCTTCGCTGTTTAATTGCAGCTGCAATTCGTGTGTCTTGGGCAAACGTTCCACACTGCGCACCACACAACGCTGCCAGCTGCTTAGGTCTAGACGCTTTGCGTTTGCAGCTGCATCCAAGGCACTCACATCAAAGTCGTCATCATCATCCAGCAAGAAATCATAATTTTCCTGCTCTTTAGGCTGCGGCAACTTCTGAACATCGAGATCAGTTTGCTTTTTGAACTTTTTGCTTTGCGCCGGCAGATTATCAATCTTGCTGGGCGATAGCACGCGCTTAGCAGCCGGCAATTCCATTGTTTTATATATTTCTTATTACTTAAATTATCTAACGCACATTATGCTTTATTTAATCGCGCCAAATTTCACGAGCCAGTGTGCACACACCGATTGGACACATAAATACCACAGCAACGCAAGCAACTTAACGAACGTTCTTTTAGTTCGTTCAAATAGTTCCGATAACGCGTTGCGCTGCTCTTTTAAATCGATCATCGGTTCGCTTGAGTCGGATCAGCTGTTTGGCGGGCTCTTATCATTTTCGAGTTTATAATCATGTGGCGGTCAGTTTAAAAATCAATTGACACAGATTAATAATTCATTTAAATAATACTGATACAGCTTCGACCCTTCAAGTTAAGCACTTAAATGTTTATATTTTTTTTTAACAAACAAGAGCTTTACACATTATTGTATAATAAAACTTTTAATACCTCGTACACACAATTTTAAATGAGATTTAAAGATTATAATGCCGCTTTAATGCTTGAATCTAGGCCACTTGACAAACATATTCATTTATAACTATGTATATTTAATGGGCGAACCCAGACAAGAATTAATTGTAGAACCCAACTAAGATAAAATCATCCTCATGCCATTCACACTTTTCCAGCTCATAACCCTTATGTCGCTCATTAAACTAGCAACTAATTGGCCAGCGAGGATAACACGTTCAAGACATAAAGAGCCCTTAAAAAAAACCAACGAGCATCTTTACAGTAACAAAGTTTCTCTCCATATAGTATTTTGCTGCTGCAGTGGCAACAGCAGCAAGTGGGCCACAAAAACATGAAAATCCGCAACTGCTTGTGGCTGTCAACTAAATTTCATATGCAAATCCTTGGCCCTGACTATCGCTACCTGATAATCTACTTGATTTATGCGACTGCACAGAGAGGCACAGAGAGGCACAGAAAGCGGCACAAACACAGGGACAACGCTAATAATGCTCTGCCCGCCTGTGGCGTGCCGGGCACATCATTAATCTCGGTGCCCATGCGGGACATGGCCGACATGGCCGACACTGCCACAGTGTCCATCGTGTGGCAGCCACGTGGCTGACCTTCAGCATAATAATTCAATGTTAGTGCTGCCGCTGCTGCTGTTGGACGGTTTTTGTGGGCACAGCAGAAAAGACACGTGCTAATTGCTAATCAGAACAGATAAAACAACGCCCAGCAGTTGCCCTTATACCTCCCTCCCTTGCCGTCCTGTGCCCTTTGGCTCTTTTTGCCCTCCGCCACAGCCATTTAACGATGCTGTGAAGCGAAAGGCATTTTATATTTAATGGCCATTCAACCACTTCTTTTAAAGTGCTTGAATCATTTGAGGATGCATTGCTTATCGCTTACAGCTGTCGCTCTCAAGTGTTCTACTTGTTGTTTTTATAATGGAAAGCACAGATTTTGTCCCCTTTTCTTTTGTTGGTTCAGGGGGGGGGAGCAGGGAAGGCTGTGAGGGCAACTGACAAATGATCTTTGCTTATGGAAATAACTCACATTGTGTCTGTCATCTGGAATAAGGAATGAAGCGCCCTAAAACTCTCTCACTCTCTCTTATGCTCTCGTTGAGAGTATTTTCGTTAAGTAACGGAATGTGTGTAGAATGTAGAGGAAGAAAACTTTTAGCCTATAAAGTATTTAAAGAATAGGCTAAGCCTGAGAAGGAAACTGCATTCAAGAGTATTTGGCAGTCAGCATTTCGAAGTTTCATTTCTTTTCATTCTTTCTCTTGTTATAGTTATAACCACTTGACTTTTTCGGGTGTTCTTTTTTCTGTTTGTTGTTGTTATTGTTGTTGGTGTTGTGGGGCTGCTCTTTTGTTCAGTTTCATTTCTTTTTCACATGTCAACAAAGCCATCAACACATTTCACACGCGCTTCCTTTGTTTAAATGTCACATTACATAATGATGCTTAACACACATGCCAACATCAGAGGGAGCGGGGTGGTGGGACAACATTAGAAAGTGGGCAGAAGGGGTAGGGGTCGTGTCCTTTTTATGGCTTGCGCGCTCGCTAACAAAAGGAAAACACACATTTTTCGACATTGTCTTCGCTGTCGCCACTTAAATGCCAAATTAAGTGTAATTTTTATTGTGTTTATAACGCCACAAGCAACAGCAACAACAACAACAACTACTTAAACACTTGACAAATTTGATTTTTCCTGACTGACTTTGCGACTTCCTGTTACGGGCCTTCCCTTTTGACTTCTAGGCATCCTCCTGGCTGTCGTTAGTGCTTGTTGGCTCTTACCATCTAATTGTTTATGTAATTGTTATGCACATGTGTGTGTATGAAAGAGACAGGCAGGCAGACAGAGAGAGAGAGAGAAAGAGAGCAAGTGCTGAGTTAACTCATTTTGGCTGCCAAACTAATTGCTGCTAGTTATGAAGCATCATACACTTGACTAGAAATGACACGACAGCGTTTTTTTGGCCAAGTACATGTGACTAAATGAAATCAAAACGTTTCCAAGGTGAGCAAATGTTTATAAAAGCCTCGCCAGAGACCGCAAGAGAGACAGAGAGAGAGAGAGAGAGAGAGAGAGAGAGACTTGAATGGCAAATGAAATGTTAGCTAATTGGCTTGGCTATCAACTAAATTGGCAAATCTTGTTAGGCAAATTGAAAGCAGGTAAGAGTTAAATAAACACACACATATGTATTTCAAACAACTCATAAAGTAGTCAAAGAATTGAATGTTGTGCAGAAAAAGTTGGGCAAAAGTGATATGGGCTATCAATATTGTTATAAATCTAACACGTCTTATTTTGACGGATTGATTTAGCAATAAACTTTGTGATTGAATATGGTAAACACTTTTAGTAAGAGATGTTTAATTATGTGCATAAATTAGATGTTGGTGAAAAACCTGTGGTTTTAATTCAAACAACATTCAATCTTATTGTTGTGAATTATTTACTGCGTGCAGCACAATTTTAACTCACAGCCAAAGTCAAATAGTCCTGTTGCCAACTGGCTTCTGATTTTAAGTGCATTTTCAGCCACTTTAATTGTATGGCACTTGTTAACTTTACATTAGCCAGTTGGTAACACACACACACACATTTGAGGCAGGCCACTTAAAAGTCATCAAAGTCGCATAACTAATTCATTAGAAATGTCGAAAAAATAATACACCCCCACACACTCGCAGACAAAAGTTCTTAGCAAAATGCGGCTGACCACAAATAAACACACTGAAAGCTGACACCACACACACACTCTAACACACCCACACACACACCCGCACATTCCGCACGCTTGTCAGTTTTTGTTGCATATTTAGCGGCGCAAATATTTGGGATGTCGGACCAAAAGTATGTACACAAACACGCACAAACACTCACACATACTTGCAAATGGATTTAACTTAACCCCAGCATATCACTTGTGCTCTTCCTCTTCGCCACCCCCCTCAACATTCAACAGCTCCACTCCTCCTCCCGTCCTCTCGAGCCTACACATTTACTCATTAGCATTATTGCCTCTGACTTTGCTGTTTGTTTGTCTCAGTCTCAGTCTCTGTCTCTGTCGGTTTCTTTTCTGACCTCCTCCCCCTTGTAAATGAGAATTTCATTAACGTTATTAATATTTTCATTGTTGAGCATTTTTGCATGCCTTCCAGCTGCCTTCAGCCGCTCTCTGTATGTTTTTATATATGTATGTATGCCAAAGTAATAACTTGATTATGACGTTTGTTGACTTGGCTCTCAGGCGTTTTTTTTTTTGTGTTTTACATTTTCATGGCTTAATAATTGCTCATTTCAGCTGCAGCCTGACGCTTTTGTTTGCTTTTTGTTGTTTTCATTGTTGCTGCTGTTGCTGTTGTTGTTAACAATTATGAGGCCACTTAAATAAATTTTATTGCTGCCGCTGGCTTTGTCCTGGGTGCCGCCCACAAACAAATTGACAATTATTTCGCTTGTTGGCCAGCCTCAACGGAATGACAAACGAGCGGCCAAAAAGTTTTCGTGCCATTTATTAGCTTGAAAGTTTTGCCGGGTGTGATTTTGATTTAGCTTCCGGCCCAAATACAGCTAGGTGGCAGCAGCAACAACAGCAACAACAACAGTTAGTTGCCTAATGAAGTTTTCAATGGCCAGCGCCAAGCAGTTGAGTTAACTTCAGTTTGGCCAAACAATTGAGAGTCAGCTTCGTGTTGAGTAAGTGGCCAAGAAGTTGGCATTTGAGTTATGATTGTTGTACAAATTTATCTTGAGTCACTTTATAATAGTCAACATCGACAAAGTTATTGCTGATTATTTTCATTACGGCAATAAGCAAAACTAATGAATCGCAAAATTATTCTCATAAATTTAAGTGGACTTGAACCTTAACAAATGAAAACAGGAGGAAAGGAACAAATTATGTTAAGATAGATATTGGGATTAGTAGGATTATTCCTTAATACATAGCTCTTGTCATTAGCATCACTTTATCAAAATTAAATGTTCTCTTTTTTGTTGGAATTTGTGTTTTGGACTAACTCGGCAACTAATTTCATAAATACATACGATAACAAAAAGTTTTTGGTAAAATAGCTTTTAGTTTGAGGTAAAAATTAGTTTAAAACAATATATTAAGTTGGTTTTATAAATGGCTACATATGTTTTTGGATTAAATGTAGTTAGTTACAAAAAGAGGAGAAGTTTGTACTGTTATTTGTTATTTCATAAGAAAAGTTACTAAGTAAGTTAATTTATTTACATTTCAATTAAGAATAATAAGTTATGTTGTTAAAAAATATAAAATTAAGCATAACTAAAAAATTCATCCAGATCAAATATATTAAATCAAAATCGGCGAAATTTAAAATCTGTTTATTAGATACACAAAAACATAAACCAAACAAAATACAAAATCAAATTACTAAAATCCCCTCGTTTGACTTTTCCCTAAATGCAGCTCTTAATCGAATCGTCAATCGCTTTAATTCACGGCTATTTAACTATTCAAATGATATAATCATATCACGTTGTTAATTCTGTGACGGTTGTCAATGTTTTTGAGGCTTGTTGGCATTACGATAATTTAGTTATTGTAACTTGCTCGATTGGCGGCAGCGACAAAAATGTCATGTTACATATTAAATAACAAGTGACTCGTAATTGTTCACCTCTCTGTAAACGCTGTGTGTGCGTCAATGCTTTTGTAATACAATAATTTAATAAATAATTTCCGTGTTCCGCGTAATACATATTTATGAGAGCAAAAGACAGGACGAAAGGAAGGAAGGAAGGATGCGCACCGGCGTGAAACAATGCCCAATTATGTAATGAAATTGTTGTTAAATTAAACGAGACTCACCATTGTTGACAGTGGAGCCGCCAACGCTGCCGCCCACGTTGCCATCGCTGCTCAGTGCCAGTGTTGTAAAAGTCTCGCATATAAGCAGAGCTGTCAGTATGCCGCAGAGCTGGTTTAACATGTTGCCGGCCCAAGAAATGGATAGCACACACACACACACACACAGAGTATGTGTCTTCCGATTGCAGATTTATTTCACACACAAAATTATTTTTTAAACTCTTTCAATTAGCGCTCACTTTTAATCATCGCGAAGAGCAATTTGTATATTGTATTTATATTATTATTAATTGCACAAGTTTTAAGCGTTATGGAATTTATGTCTGCATTTATTTAAATGTAGCACATTTAATTAATTTACGTTTTCTTTTTTGGTTGGAGTTGTGTGCTGCAAATAGACGGGAAAAAAGGAAATTATTAAATATGTTGTGACATGTATTTTTTGTTGTATCATAAATTTGCCATTAAATTAAAGGACACGCTCCAATTTGCTTATATATGTTTTAATACAGCGCCTAAAAGCCGACTTTTCTGATTTATTTGCTACCCAAACAGCGAAACCAAAGAACAACGAAGTGACGGCAGGGTTGGGGTAAAAAAGCAGTGCAAATTCTTGATTGAATTTCGCCTGACGTAAGCGGATTAAAAAGAAAATTCTATGAGAGAGAAACAAAAAAATAAATAAATAAAAACCAGACAAACAACAAAAAAAAATCATCATAATAATAAACCAAAAGCATAAAACAAAAATAAACGGTCAAGTCATAAAAAAAACAAGCAAGCAGACAAATGAAAGCTTCGTTTAACTTTGGCAGGAGCAATGAGCCAGGCTATAAAAAGAACGCAAAGAAGCTAGAACAAAAACGGAAGGATTCTCAACTCCTCCGACACGTACACCCGAACGCCCCATCAATTAGTATAACCAACTACAGAAATCAGTACGTGCAAGTCATGTTAATTGAAGAGATTTTAAGCGATTTCCAATTAGCATGTATTTATTTTACACATATACTACATACACATATGTTATCAGCGTGGTGATTTTGTCTACCTTTTCAGTTTCAGCCCGTGTTGCCACAAGTGGCAGCTTATCAACTTGCCTCATCGTTCGCTCTCTATATAAAATGCTGATGAATGAAGCACCCAGACACTGCACATTATGAACCTAACCCGAGGCGACCCTTTGCCAATAACTCTGCCCAGTTGTCCAGGCACTTGGAAAGCGCTTAACAGCTCACCCTTTTCCAACACTGGCTTTCATTCACGCCAAGGCAAATGCCAGGGCCATCAGCCTCATCATTCTCGGCATCCACATCCTCATACTCATCATTAAATCCCTTGGCAGCGCATCCCTTTAGTCTCTTTCTCTCTTGGCTCTGCTTTTGCTTTGCTTTTTTGCATATATGACTGCCGGATGGCTTCAGACAGGTTGCCCATACTTTTACACATACCCTGGACTTCTTAATGCCTATATTATTATCCTTGACTATTTGGCAATAAAAGAGTAGAAAAGAAAACGTGGCGCGGGTTTCAGTAATGGAATAATAATACAATATCAAATTTGACTTTACAATTTTTGAATAAAAATTATTTTGCAGTTTATGTTTTTGTATTAAGATAAAAGTTTAAATATTCCTCTCTTTTTTTTATGGAAAATTTAATTTAAAATGTTTATCAGCCTGTTCAAATGTGTTAAAATATTGGAATACAAATATTCTAAAAGGTTTTTTTTCTAACATTCATTTGAGCAAATGCAAAACAGAGCAGCATAAAAGAAAAAAAAGTAAGTTAATTGAATGCGGATTTTTTAAAAGAACACTTTTTTACAAAGAACAGCTAAGTGATTAGAATATAAATTACTTTCAAGAAGTCTTATAGAAAGTAAAAATAAAAGAAAAAAGTTAATTTAGCCGCATTGAAACAGGTATTTTAATTATGCATTTAAGTGTTTTCCGATTCTTTAAGTAAAAATTAATAAAGTTGAGCATAAAATCAAATTATAACAAAATACTTTAAGCACAAATTACTTCATTTCTTACGCTGTGCATTTCACTTTGCCTTTTCTCAGGGTATCTGCACGTTAAGCTACTTACAACACCATAGACTTCATATTTGACATTTTCTTTTAGTCTGCTCGTGTCATAAGCGCAAACCAATTTGTTCCCTCAGCTGCAGCCCTTTCCTCACGCCTCTCTTCCCTCTACTCTGTACAGACTTTAGTTCACTTGAGTCTCGACATCCTGCGAGTCAACTATTTTACCATCCAACTTTTCGCTCTATTGCAATATGAATGCATTTCAATTAAAATGCTGGCGTTTGCTTTCTTAACAACAGCTGTGTTTGTATTGTTGTTTTTGTTTTTGTTTGTTTGGTGCCGCTTCGGTTGTTTGTCTTTCTGTCTAAGTTATTGAAATCAATTTGTAAACTTAATTGAATTTTTGGGCATGACTTTAAGCCGCAGCCGTTCAAGCGCTCAAGCCAACAAAAGCTGGCCAATTGCAATTTGCCTAAGAGTCGGCTAAAACACATGTACATATATGTATGAGTGAGACATGTTTGACATGTCTATTAGACGGCACAACACACACACACACACACACACAACAATAACAACAACAAACTTCCCCCCGCCCTTTACATATCTGTGTTCAACTCAGCGCCATGCATATTTTAAAATGTTGTTCACAGCCCAACGATTTGGTACAAGGAAATCTGCCACGCCCCCTCATCCTCCTTCTCCTCCTCCTCCTCTTTTTCGAGCTTAGCTCACCTACTCTATATGGCAGCCAGCATGCTTTTTGTATTATTGCCAAAAGTTATTATGCTGTGGCATTCCATGAATTTTGCTTTGTGTTGCATACTTTGCGGCGGGTTGAAAGTTGTGTGGGAATTTGCTTGCAAAGTACAAAAAAAAATGGGGGAAGCCAAACTTTAAGCGCGTGATTTTTGCAATTTGGCTAATAGCGAATAGTCGTCAACTCCGCGCCGTCGGCTTTGAATAGCCGCTGACAGTGAGTAATGATGGAAAGAGATAGCAAGTGTGCAACTATGCGTAATGGGCACAACCGTTTTACCTTTCTCCCTCTCACTCTTTCGCCCACTCTGTCTGTGTTGCATTTAATAATCAATATTAATAGCAATGTTTATGCACCCGCTGGCCGACACAATGAATGCAAGCAGGCAACTTCAATTGAAGATTTACCTACTTTCGCAGGTATTCTTCTCCATTTTTACTTTTATTTAGTATGCCTTGGCCAGTAAGGAGGTAAGGAGGCGGGGAGGCAGGGAGGCAGGGTGGCGGGTGTGCGTGTACAGTAGTCGCTGCCTGCCAAGTCCTTCTTCCTGCATTCAGTCGCTTGTGCATAATAAATCAATTTACATTTTCTCTCGCCACACGCAAAAATGAAATGCAAATAACGGCAACAAACCATGAACGATGCAGTACACATACACATATATATATATATGTACTGTATATGAGCTTCAAGCAACCGCTGAGCAAGTAGACTCTGGCGTAAGGTAGGACGAGAAGAAGCTGAGGCAAGGGCTGGCAACACTTTTCACCGCAGAGATTTACGCGCACTTAAATCACAGCCACCAGAATTGATCGCCATCAATGGTACAGCAGAAGTAAAATAAAACAAGCAAAAATCATGGTGGGCAGAAAGCTGCCGACTAGGGTGATACCCTGTAAGAACTCTCCTTAGGAAAACCAGAATGAAATATAAACTTAACTGCAACTGCTTATAAATAATATTGATGACCACAGAAAAAACTCCCGCACAAAACCTTTCCACATTCCAATCATACCCCGCTTTTTAGTGTACAGGGTATGTATACATAAATAGCAAACAGCTTTGCAAGGAATCTGCAATTGGAAGCTGAAGGCGCCGGTAGTTGGCCATTTGGTGAAAGTCGAAGAGTTTTGCTCTCATTGTGACACTTAATGAGCATCAAATATGTTAAATACCCAGACAGTTGTTGGTATTGCTGTAAAGGGACTATGTTCAAGCGATACGCATATTATGCAAAATCGTTGATGTACATCAACAGTTGCAAGTCGCCCAGATAATGGCTTAATCATCATGATGCCGCATTTTAATGTTATGCAGATAGACTTTTTTATTTAGCTACTTTGGGTTTGACAAAAAATGTTTAAGTGAATTTTTGATAGAAGTCAATTTTGGCTTTAAGATTTGTAATAGTTTCGGTATGCTGAATATACTCTAAACAAAAGATCACTTAAATATTTAAAGCTGTTATTCTTTACATAATTTGAATTTAAAAACAAAATAAACGCAAAGTTTTCCTTTTTTTTGGTATTTTTAATGTGACTTTTAATCTAGAAATTTTCGTCAACTAGTTTAAGCATTAAACTAGTACAGTTGTTGCTTGGATCAAAGAGTTATTTATTATTAAGTGGAACTACTTGTCTAAGTTTGCAAGCTTGACGTTAAGCTTATAGTATTCTAGCTAATCAGTTGTCCTGACAAATATTCTATTACAGCATTTCAGTGCTCTTCTTTCAAGACACATAAGTCTCTTTATTATATGCAATACTATTTGCCATTCTAAGAATCCATTTTCTATCTGCAATTGGTTTTCTATTTCAAGCTCAAGAGGTAATTGCCATAATTACTCGTACTATAACTGGTATTAAACCTCAATGGCAATACACATGCTTGTTATGAGAACACAAAATCCACACACACAATTCCAGTAAAATGCCACTCAACACATGAAGCACTTAACGCCTTTTCTACTCTACTGTTAAATTTGCTACATTTGTCGAGAGAGAAGTTGGGATTAAGTTTTCAGGAATGCAATGTGTGATTTTTCATGCAAACAGTCGTAGAAGTTGTAGTTGTATAGTAAAACTTGCCAAGGAGTTTAATACGGCGGAATTGCCAAAGGGGGTGTGAATAGTGGAGGGAGGAAGGGTGCTGCAACGGAAGCAGCGCATAAACAACAAAGCGAAGCCAAAGCACAAAAGGCAACATTTTGTAGCGCTTTTGGTGCTGCACGCATTAATAAGCAAAGCAGACAGCAAAAGTGTTTAATAACTCACTGAACTGATGAGCGGGAGGGCAAGTTGGGGGGCAAGTGTGGCAAGTGTGGCAAGTGGGATACAAGGAGATGGAAATGCCTGCAAATGGCCGTCTGAGAGATGCAACCGAGCATCTGCAATGGCAGCTGCTGCTGGCATCCAAGAAGATACTTTAACGAGTATTTGTGCTGTTTGGTAGCTGTTGATTTGTATCGATAGTACTTAAGATACATGTTTTATGTGTTTGCAACAACTACTTGTCATTTGAATTTGCTTACATATCTCAAATGCAAAAGCTACGTTTTCGCAGATTTAATTAACGATATAATTAATTTAAAAACTTATTTGTTCTATACTTTTTTAATTATATCCAACTAAGGATAGCTTAGAGTTGCGCATTTTCCAACATTTTTTAAGCTTAAGGAAAAATAATAATACAAAATGAGATAAAACTTGTTATTCAAAAAGTTTAAAAGATTTTGATCACTTAGATTGAGATTTTTTATTTTTAGTTACGAACTATTTAAAACGAGCAAATACTTACTTAAATCAAGTACAAAAATACTTAATGTAGTAAATGTAACAAATATTTGCGATATATCAAGTTAAACTTTACTTTCAATAAGATCGACAATATCAACCTTTTGCGTTTTTTTTTTCTAAGTAAGAAATAGAGTTTAAAATCTTCACTTTCCACAAAGATCGCTTTTTCTAAGTTTTCAAGTGTAACGACCGATATTTCAGAAAGATTTTATATATCATATGTTTGATTGATCTTCATCATATTTTCATAAGCTATTATAATTTTTTGAATTATAGCTAAATAATAATGATTTAAATTTATTCCATGATCTTCTAACGATCTTACTATCTTTATCATGTTCCTAAATTTGTTGTTTCTTTGTTTTCCAAACTTACCGTGTCAATGTTTTTTTCTGTTTTTTGCTTGTTATTTGCCGAGGGGGGCAATTGCAGCTGGGCAGCCAGTCAATCTATAAATAGATCAGCGAGATGAGAGCGCGACGCATTTTCATGTAAGTCGTATGTAGATCGGTTTGTTTTTGCTGCATTTGCACAAGAACTTAATTAGGAAGATGCGTTAGACACAGAAACTCATGTACATATGTATATTGGTGCAGACACACCGACGCCGGCAACAAAACAATTACACACACATACACATATATGTGTATTCATACATATACATTAAGCAATTGCTTGTAATAATATAATAATCAGTGGCTAGACAGCAAGCAGCATGCAATTGCAATTACAATATTATGATTACTATTCTTGTTACGCGCTGCACATAAACAACAACAAACCAAAGACGCGTCTATGGTTGAGGCTAACGTGAACGCAAAGGACGATTTTCCACAGCGACGAAAAGCATAGCAACCGCGCACAATGACAGCCGTTTTGGCACTGAAACGAAGCTATCAGCGAACGCAGCAGCAGCAGCATCAGCATCAGAAGTAGACGCAGCAGCAGAGCAGCCGCAGCAGCAGCAGAGCAGCATCAGCCGATGCCAAAACACGAAGTTAAACATACACGGTGCCGAGACAAAATGCAGACAAGCATCATCGTTGGTCTTCGTGGTTGTGTTATGTTATGCAGTCCAACAAGGCAAAAAGAACTTAGTAAGTACCAATATAGTTTCAGAAAATCAGATTTGATGAGCAGATGGCATCATGTTATATTATTCCATTTGATAAGTAAAACTCACTTATTAAACATGCTAGTAAATAAGTAAATATTATGGGCATGAAAAGATGAACATTTAACCCTTCAAACTGATAAGCTCTATAATCAAGTGTGCATGTGAAATTAACAATAATGCGTTGGGCATATTTAATTATCTCTTGTTTACATACAGTGCAATAGTTTTGTTAAATTATTATCATTAGCCTTTTTATTTTTCGTTTTAATTAAATCTTAATGATTAAATAATGTTTCAAATATTTCCTGCCGATTTATTAGTGCATAATAAAGGCATTTTGAATCCAAATATTATTAAGTTCAAGAGATTATTAAAATAAGCCTTTCATATCAATGTATTCAAAGATTTTCTCTATGTGCTTAGTATGTCTAGCAAACATATGGTATTAAAAACATAAACAAATATTGCGGTTGCATGACTTTAACATTTCAGCCTCAGCATTTAACATGCTTACATGCATGTGTGTAAGTTTTTATGGATGCTCGGGGCTTGAAACCGTTCTAATTGCAATTCACGCTTTTAAATTTTAATGTACTTTCTGACACACATATCCTAGGCATAATGCTTAGGCTTGTTCAATGCATTAAAAAAGGGCAAGCATGTCGAATTTTTATTGCTCACATGTGTGAAAAAATTAATATTAAGAAGGGAGGCTGCTTACTGGAAACTAGTCATAAGGGAAGTACAAATTTTTGTGATTCGTTTTCTGTGTACTGTGTACTGTTAACCGTGTACAATTTCATTTTGTGAAAACCTTAGCCGTGAGATGGAAAAACTGTTGGCGACATTTAAAACCTGAAAGTTTACATGTCGAACTTCACACTTCTGCTAATTTAACGTTAAAGCTTAACATTTCACATAGCTTTTAACAGTCCAACACAGTTTGACTCTGTTGTATTAAGCCCCTTTACCTCAAACATCAATCACACAACATTGTGTGCTATGTGAATCGCGCAACTTATGCTGTTACGCATGGACAACAGTAAGCTTACAGCTCAAACTTTATGTTACACCCACACCCCATTCACTAATGTTATGCTTTAACAGTAACTTACTGCTATGTTAAAGTCACGACAATTTCCCACTATTACCCCTCACATTTTAACAGAGCCCTCACAGTCGCTGCTACTGAGCTTTCAACTCTGCAAGCTCGCTGACTTCAGGCAGTTAAGTAAAAGCTTTCCGCTTCCTTGTTGACTTCGCTAGCAAACTGACAGCTGCACTGCAAACGGTTAAACTAACAGCTGACTGTCAAAAGCCACACCCCCAACCCCACCGCGCACACACAGTTAAGTTTAGTAGTGCCAGCTGAAACCTAGTATAGTGAAATACAACAGAAAGTTTGCAACTGCTTCAGTCACACAAACCATGCGGTGCGTCACCAAGTGACAGTAAAGCGTGGTGTGTGCGAGAGTGTGTGTGTGTGTTTGTGTTTGGAGTAACATTGAAAAACACTGTGGCCAAAAAATAAATAAAAGGAGATAGGCAACGTGAGCCTTGACCTCAAGCAATGCAAGTGCGCAGCCAACAAAAACAATAACAACAACAACAACAACAACAGAGAACAAAGAACAATAAAGGAGCAAACAATAGACCAGACAAAGCAGTGAAAAGTGGGCGCATAATGCCGCCCACAGCGAGTCAATTAAGCCACGCCAACGGATAAATTAATGAAAACAATAACGTGAAATTTCCGCGCATCAAAGGAGCAGCAGTGAAAAATTACAACTGTGGCAAAAACAACAATAGCAAACAGAAGGCAGCAGCAGCAGCACTGTGGAGCATGGGTTCATGCCTCAGCAGCTGCGTTGCCGCCAACACCACCACCACCATCGACTCTGCCACAAACTCTGCCACAAATTCAGCCACAGCCTCAACGTCTTCCTCCTCGAGCAGCTCCGCCGCCTGCGTTACGGCCGTGGCCAACAGCTGGCTGCTTTGGTAAGCCAAAACAATGTGAAATTCATTCCCAAACACACACACACACAGATATACACACATTTATACACACGCCTATACTATAACAAACGGTTAATTAAAATATCCCAGTTTGTTTACCTTGCGATTCGCACAAAAGTATGCTACGCTAAATCCAATAAGCGTGCTGCTTTTGCTGACTCGGCAATCAATACAAGCTTAAAATGGGGTAACGCGCACCCCCTTCTCCCCAGTTAGCTCCCTCTAATTAGCGCTTTTCGTGTGGCCACCTCCATTTAATGGCACACATTTTTTATGCGCCAGTCTTGGCTTTAAATTGCATTCGTAAACATAATTTGCGGCCAGCTAAACGCCCCTTCTAGGCATGTTCGTTACCCTCCGCATCCCCCCCTTTGCCGACAGGGTCAACAGCCTACAAGTATGCAACGCTTGAGTGAGTGCGTGATGGAAAACAATGGCCGGAAGGGGCTTCACTCGCCCTATTGCCCAGTGCATAAAAAACCGCAACAAAATAAATGGCTTTTTTTCCCTTATTTTTTGCTGTGACACTTTCTGTTACGCTGTACGCTGACAAGAAGGTAGGTATATACATATATACCCTACATTAAGCACACTTTCATTGAGACGATGACTTACAAATTGCATTGAATTTCTCCTTCCTCACAGGCGTCGTCCCAGGTCAAGAGTCGCTCGAGGAGCAACAATATCGGCTGCCGATGAGCCGGAAGCGGAACTGCTTTCAGCCGCCAGTGAACGTTGTCAGCGACGTGGCCTTGTCTATCGCATACTTAAGTTCAAGCGGAAACAGCAATGCCCCCAGTTCCTAGACAGATACTGGGAGCAACAGCCAAGCTATGCGAAGTTACAGAATGACAGGTAAAAGGAAACCCAACTTAATTAAGTTGTCAATCCTCACACTTGTGCTTTTCTTTTAGTGCTGGTCTGTCCGATATACAATTGCAGAATCTAGATGCACACAAGCTGCTGAATGCCACAACGACGCCCAGTAAGGAGACGGATCTGCAGAATAACTACACACGACTGACCAGCTCCAGGGCCAGTTCCTCACTGGATCTGGAGTGGGAGCATGAGTACTCACAGCTGCAAAAGTATCAGCAGCGACAGCATAAGGAGCAGCAGGAGCGGTTGCAGTCACAGCCACAGGATACACCAAGCCGGGCTGCCTCACACCCCCGCTATGCCTCACTGGACCAATTGACGACAGCTGCCTCACTGGCCACCAGCCATGGACGCCATGCAGCGCTGCGGCAGGCACGTTTGGGTGGCCAACGTTATGGTGGCTCCTTTACGCGCACCTCCTGCTGCTCCTCGACACAGAACTCCTGGTCACACATATCCACACCCGAATCCCTGGAGTGGGACATCGATGCGGAACAGGAGCAGCAGCAGCAGTTGCGTCAGGAGGATGACAACTTGGATGAGGAGACTCTCAAGCTGCTGCATCAAATTGAACAGCTCAAACATCATGTGCTTCAGGAAACGGGCGATGGATTGAGCATAGGCGTGGGCGTAGGAGTGGGCGTGGCTGTAGAGGAGTTAAGCGATGGTCTTCAATTTCGCTCGTCTCACTTTGGTGTGGCAAACAGCTCAGATATGGAGGTGCATATTAGTTGATTTCAACAAATACTGTAAATATTAACAATGTACAAAAAAACCTACAAAAAAAGGACCTGTGTGTGGAATTCTAACTATTTAAACTAGCAACAATTAGAAACTAAAGTGATTGAGAAACCTTTAATTTCTTTCCCAAAAGAACCAGTTATAGACATCAATATTATGTATTTTAAAAAAATTCCATATAGAACCAAAAATTAATTAGTAGTCAAAGTTGCGTTATGAAAAAGTTCGGACAGACATGATTAAATATATCCATTAGCTAGTTGATAGTGGCCAAGAATATATGTATATATAGTTATTTTAAATATGTCTGCTCTAAGCTATTTTTTATCATCTCAAAAAACATTAAAAAAAAAAACTATTGCGAAATTTAAGTGCCTAACTAAAAAACCTTCCAAAAAAAAAACACCTTTGTTTTTCACTCCAGAAAAAATATCACCACAAACAAAACTAAGTATTCTACACAACACACATATTAAAATGTCTTCTAACATCATATCGCTACAAAGATTTAAGAGAAAACAGTTAACAAACTATATGGCAATTACCTAAAAAAAAATATTTCGTTACGTTTCTAGATATTTATGATAAAATACAGTTGAGAATCTCACTATGATTACGATCACAAATGAAGTAAAAGCTAATTATATATTTTCAAAGTTTATTAGGCAAAATGCAAACAAAAATACAAAGGTACGTCCTTATAGAGCGAGTATTACACATGTATGTAATATGTATATGTATATGTATAGTATTTAGTAGTGGTTGCGGTACAACTGCGACCGACAAAAAAATCTTTTCCTTTTGAGACTAAACTAAACTGATTAAAGAAACGTTTTTAGAAAAATTCTCTATTCCCTTTGTGCTTCTTCTTGTGATTTGTGATTCATGTTATTTTTTTGGACTCATTTCGGGCTTCGTTCGATGTGCTTAAGTCTTTAATGGCAGTTCTCGTTTCGTTTCGAGCTCTAACCGAAGATGCCGGTTATCTTATTCTTAATTTTGTCGAAAGTGCTGGCTTTCGTCTGTAAAGAGAGGAAATATGATTTAAATAGTAACTTGGGAGATTGTAACTATGAAGACTGAACCTACCGTTGTTTCAACTGGCTGTGCCTGCTGCAGTTGGCCATAGTTGGAGCCATAGGCCTGAACATTCAGATCCTCGACCTGCACTTGTCCCAAATCTTCATCCAGCAACTGTTGCTGCTGCTGTTGTCCAGCATCGCTATCGCTGTCCAGTTTGTAATTGGAATTCCATTCCGTGTCCAACTCCACCTGCTGTTGCTGTCCACCATCCACTTGATCCTCCTTCCAGCCCAGATCCACCTGCTGCTGCTGTCCCAGATCCTCCTCCTGTGTTGAAGCTGGCTCCTCACCTGCCGCCCGACTCCATTTGCCCAGCTTGGCACTGGCACTGGCCGTGGAGCCAGTGGGTCCACCAACAGCAGATGCTGAAGCGCTGCCCACAGGCACATTGAATGTGTAATCCGTGCGACGATATTCATAGCCAGCATTGGCGCCGCTAGGCGAACCACGATGGTAGGGCAATGGAGCGGGTGTGGAAATAATGGGCATGGGATGTGGCAGGGGAGCCTTTGTCTCACCCTCCAGACCCGGCTCGTCAGCCTCGTTGGAGTCCTCGTAGACGTGCGGGGGCTGATCACCGCGATCCTTGGAGAAAGTGGGTTTGTGTACGGCAGTGGCATTTGTGGTGCCAGAATCAACTATGTAGCCTCCATTGCCAGCTGGCAGATCGATCAAACCCTGACTCAATAGATACAAAGTGCGACGCCAGATGCTCAGCTCCTGGCCATATTTACTGTACTTGGTCTGGAGTTTCTGTAGACGCCAATGCTGCTTGGTCTCCCAGCTCTGGGCCTCGGATTCTGGCAAGAGTTTCCTATGATTCAAGTAGCTCAAATAGTGCAGTTCCTCATCACGGAACTGTTGCAGCTCGGACAGGGTCATGCCGTAATAACGTGCCACAGCCGTAATCCGTTCGAATTCCTTCAGCTGCCAGGCCTTCAGCTCGTGCAGGGAGATCAGGTATTGTTGGGCAAATCTCTGCAGCTTCTCCTCATCCTGTCGCTGCCAGTCGCGCAATTGTCTGAGGGTCATGTTCTGTGTGCCAATGAATTCGTAGAGGCGATCGCGTTCCTTCTGCTGCCATGTGGTGAGCACGTTGAGACGACGCTGCTCCAACAGCTGCTCCTTGGCCATGTTGACCACATGGATGCGTTGCACGGGCGCCAATTGATTCAAGCCAACAGCATAAAGTCTGGCCAACTCATTCTGGTAGTTCTGATCCTCTGAGATGAGTTCGAGCAGTTCCTGATCTGTGATGATGACACTCGCGCCTATTTGACGTAGACGCTGACGCTCCTGCTCCTTCCAATCACTGCCCACGACCAGAGTGTCCACAATCAAACCCATATCTGACAAGCGCTGAAGCTTCTCCTGGATGAAGATGCGTAGCTCCTCAATCGTGACACGATACTGTGGCGCTAGAATGGAAACATCCCTCATCAAGAGCTGTTCCAAGGCATTCCGGTTGATGGGATGACGCACAACGGTCTGGTATATCCTTTCCAGTTCCTTGGTCTGCCAGGGCAAGCCGTATCCACGCTCAATCTTACGCTCATCCAAAAGACGTTTGAGTTCATTCTTGTACCAAAGTTTCAGTTCCTCAATGCTTATCTGATATTGACGCACTACGTCAAGTAAATGTTTCTGATCATTAAAGAGTTTTAATTGCAGCTCCTCAATGCTCCACTTCTGACGACGTCTCAGCTGCTGGTTGATCAGATCCTGGATATATTGCTGTTCCTGCAGCTGCCATTCTTCCACATTAAGGGAGCCCGTGATGAGACCCTCATTGGCCAGCTGTTTAGCAGATTGTTGCAGCCACACATGGATGTCCTCCACGGTAATGTGATATTGCTGAGCCAATCTCTCAAAGCTCGGCTGATTGCGCACCAAATAGAGTTCAAATTCGTGCCAGGTCATGGGCTTCAGATGCGTCTCACTGCGCAGACGAGCAGTCAAATACTCCTTCCAGGGCTGGGAGTCTGAAATGTGAATAGTTTCCTCATAGCGATAATTGTCCTGAGGTTTCTCAATCACACCAATCAACGATAATCTGGCTGTCTCCTTTTGCACCCACTGCTCAACCTGTTCCACTGTTAAGTGATAATCACTGGCAATGCCATTGAGGCGAGCCTTGTCACGTCGGAGGAAATCTACAAAGTCCTGATAGGTCGTCGAATCCTGTTGCTGTTTAAGCCAATTATCAAAGCCATTACTGATTTGCTTTTGCCATTGAGTTTGCTGTTCGAATTGAACCAAACCTGAGCTCTGCAATCGCTGCAGTTCATCGTGGAGCCAATTGTCCACCTGTTCAATGCTCACATGATTGGTTTGGGAGAGACTCTCGAGACGTTCGTGATCCTTGCGCAGCTCACGCTCCACATCTTCATAGTTCAGATCCTTCTGATGCTTGAGAAGCAACTCGATTAGACGCTCCTGTTCCGCAATTTGCCATTTTGATAGGTTCTCCACCTTAGCATTGCCTGTGGTCTTCAGATTAATCAACTGTTGACGCAGCCAGGTTTCAATCTCCTCCACATTCACAGAGTATTGATTGCCCAGTCTTTGGAGACGTTCCCGCTCCTTTTGCAGCTCCATTTCGAATTCTACGTAGGTAAGGTGAGTTTGCTCCTTGAGCAGGTTCTGCAAACGCTCCAATTCGGACACCTGCCAGGCACTAAGGGTCTTCAGGGATGTCTCCGTGTTGCCGCGCAAGCGCTTCAGCTCTGAGATCATCCATTCCTCAATTTGCTCCACATTCAGGCGGTACTGATCTGCCAGCTGATTGAGATGGGCACGATCTGCCAGCAATTTCTGTTCATATTCAGCTGTGGAGAGTCCATTCTTGTACTCAGCTATCAGAGACTTGATGTAATCACGTTCAACCAGCTGCCATGTTTGCAGTTGCTCAATCTCAAATTGTCCCTTCTTCTGCAGATCCTCAATCACCTGTGTGATGTATGTCTCAATTTCCATGATGCTCACATGATGTTGGTCAGCCAACTTGTGCAGGAAGTGACGATCGTTTTGTACCTGAAAGTGGAATGAAATAAAACATTAAAATGTTAGTATTTTCGCTGAGGAAGTTAAATAGTATCTGACTACAAGGAACATGCTAACAGCCACGTTACATAACCAAACCTTATATGTTAAATTACTTATGCTACAGGTTATCTTAATATTGAGTTGAAAATAAATTGTATAAAGCTTAAAAGGTTTAATAATTGGATTCAGTTCCCCGTATTTTTTTACGCCCGGTATTTCAAAAGCGCATATATGTAAAATTGTTGCCAACAGAACACAGGCGTTAACAGCAGATGTTAACAGCAGGCGTTAACAGGAGACGTTAACAGAAGGCTGCAAAAAAACTTTAGGCGTTAACTTCTGTCATTAACAGCAGACGCTAATACAAGTTAACAGCAGGCGTTAAAGGCAAGCGCTGAAGGCAAGTGTTAAAGGCATTTAAGGCGTTAAAAGCAAGCGTCAACAAAGGGCGCTAACAGAAACGTTTTAAAGTCCTTTTAACACTTTCTGCTTACTAAGCAGTAGTAGTATTATATAGTATAAGTAACATTTAGTTTATAACGTATACGCACCTTTGACACAAACTGTTCCATTGTAATGTTGGACTGGGATTGCAGAAGCGATAGAATACGCTGCTGTTCAGCCTGCTGCCAAGCTGTTAGCTGTTCAATATTGAGCTTGCCTTGCTGCTTGAGTCTCTCAATCTCAGATTGGACCCAGCGTTCGATTTCCTCCACAGAGGTGTGATACTGGAAAGCCATGGTTTGCATGTGCTCGCGATCCTTATGGAGCTCGGCCTGCAGATCCTCGGCGCTCCATTGCTTGTTCTGTCTGAGCAACGTTTCGAGACGCTCACGTTCCGCCAGCTGCCAGCTGGTAAGATTATCAATCTGGAGCTGACCCTCATCACGCATGCGAGCGAGTTCCTGTTTCATCCAGCTCTCGATCTCCTCGACCTGAACGCTGTATTGGCGTGCCAGTTTCTCGAGCAGCTCACGATCCTGGCGCAGACGTGCCTCCAGCTGTTCCGTGGACTTGTACTGCTGCTGGGCGAGATTCTTGAGATGAAGACGCTCCACTTCCTGCCAGTTGGTGAGCTTCTCACTGGGTTTGAGTAGACCCATGCCAATGAAACGTTGCTCCTCCTTTTTGACAAACTGTTCGATCTCCTCGATCTGCACGTTGTGCTGCATGGCCAGACTCTGGAGTCGTGCACGATCCTCGAGCAACCATTTGTGGAACTCCTCAACGGTATAGTCGCGTTCCTGCACCATGTTGGTGAGATTGCCACGCCATTCCTGTTGCCAGTTCTGCAAACGCTGCATCTCAATCAAACCCTCACTTTGCAGTTTCTGGATCTGTTGCTTGATCCATTGTTCGATCTCCTCGACGCGCACTTGATTCTGTTGGGCCAGGCTGTACAAGTGAGTCTGATCCTTGCCAATCTTGGTCTCCAGCTCCTCAATGGAAAGATCGTTCTTGTTGATCAGATCCAGGAGACGCTGTCGTTCAATCTTCTGCCAATTGTTCAACTGTTGTTCCATATGAAGTTGACCCTCTCGTTGCAGACGTTCTCCCTCGGACTGAATCCATTGCTCAATCTCGGAAACTTGTACGTTGTAGGTCTTGGACAGATCATTGAGGCGAGCACGATCAGCGAGAAGCTTCCTCTCGAACTCATCGGTAGAGTATTTGTTTTGTTGCACCAGTTTGGAGATTTGTTGACGCTCCGCCAGTTGCCAATCCTTCAGAGCCTCAGCCTTGAGCAGACCCTCACTCTGCAGACGCAGTAGTTCCTTCTTCAGCCACTCCTGGATATCCTCAACGCGTACCTGGTAAGTGTTTGCCAAATCAAAGAAGTGCGATTGATCCTTTTTGATCTTAGCCTCCAACTGTTCCACAGTCATGGAATTGTGCTGCACCAGAGATTGCAATCTCTCGCGTTCCCTCTGCTGCCACGAGGCCAACTGTTGTTCCACCTCCTTGAGCAGACCCTCCGATTGGAACTTCTTCAGCTCACTCTTAATCCACAACTCGATCTCCTCCACGCGCACCTTGTAGGTACGAGCAAACTGTTCCAAGCGTGCACGATCATTGATGATGGAGCTCTGGAACTCCTCGATGGTCAACTGGTTCTGGCCAATGATGTTACGCAACTGAGCACTAACGCCCACCTGCCAATCCTTGATGTGACTCTCCAGCTGCTGTTGACCAACCATCTGCAAACGTTGGAGCTCCTCCCTTTGCCATTTCTCCAACTCATCGACTCCAATGCGATACTTGGCAGCCAGATTCTGGACGTAGCTGCGATCCTGAGCCATTTGTTGCTGCAGTTCGCTTAGACTGCCACGATGTTGCTTCAGCATGGTCTCCAGGCGAGCACGCTCCGAACTCTGCCAGGCACTAATCTTCGTTACTTGCTCGTTCTGTTCCTTGATGAGATCTCCAATGCGGGCGACTTCTCCTCGCAGCCACTGTGTCTGACTCTGCATGTCACCTTGGTATTTGATGGACAAATCCTTCAAACGCTGCTGATCCGTGAGTATGGAATTCTGGAGCTGTGCAATTGTTGCATTGTGCTGACGGATGAGCTCATCCAGACGCTGTTGCTCCTGGGCATTGTCCACAACCAGCGAGCTGGAATCGTGAATGGTTACATGAGGAACTTGGATGACTTGTGGTGCCAGGGAATCATTGACCCTATTAAAATGCACATAGAGACGCTGTAGTTCCTGGCGCTGCCATTGCTGCAGTTGCTCCTGAGAGATGCCATTCTTCTGGGCCACTTGTCGGAGCTTTGCAGTATTCTCCCGCTGCCAGCGTTCAAAGTCCTGTGAGCTGAAGCTATTCTGATGGATGAGCCAATCGAGACGACCACGTTCCTGTCGTTGCCAGGCGGCTGCATCCTGCACCTGAGACTGATACTGTCCCAAGAGCGCCTGATAGCGTGCCAGCTCCCGACGATGGAACTCCAGCAGGATGGGTAAAGTGGTCTGATAGCGATGGGCAACTGCAAGAAGACGATCCTCATGCTGATGCTGCCAATCCTCCAGACGCTGTGGAGACGTTAGATACCAGAAGAAATGTTCACGCTCCTCACGCTTCCATTGCTCATCACGGGGCACAGAGGATTGACCAAAGGGACGCCTATTGTCATAGACCAGCTGGCCATCCTGCCAGCGTTGCTGTGACTCGGAACCATCCACGGAACTGGTGCCATCGGAATGGGTCGTTATGGTCTTATTAAAACGTCTGACTGTCACCGTTGAGCTGGACTGGGGTGAGCTAATCTGGCTAAAGGTGGGCATGGCACTAATTTGACTGGAGTAAGTGGGCATAGGAGCACCACCATCGATGCTTACAACGGATCTGTAACCCACCACCGTGGGCTCCATGCGCTGTCCAATCCAATCCTGCAGTGATGATGATTTACGAGTTACAGTTGTGCTGCTGCTGGAGATCGGACTAGGTGCATAGTAGCCCTGGTTTAACTGAGCCGCAGTATTAGTGCTGCCTCCATAGCTATTGGTCAGCTTGGTTGCCTCGGTGCAATTGCGATGCACCACATAAGTCTTGCCATCGATCACTTTCACCTCAGCGGGATAGGCATAGTTTTTCACCTCGTCGAAACCACTCAAATCAACGGGCTGGAAGGGATTCAAGTCCACAGTTTGCTGATGTCCATCGCCAGTTGCATGATTCTCCAGCACCTCTCCCGCCTTCGCATCGAAGAAAGCTGGCTGTGCAATGTTGTTGTAGCTTATCAGCCCCTGTCTCATATCATTAACCAATTGTTGGCTAATTTGTAGACACAGGGCATCCAATTCGCTGGCTGTTTTACCACTCAGCTGCAGTATGTTCGCTAAAAAAAAAAATGGAAAATTAGTAAAATAATTAAAAACTAAAAACATTCGTTGGTTAAAATATTCAGTACTTTTAGTGAAAAAAGTTTTATTATCATATCTTTGTGACTTTATTATTTTTTTCTTCTCTCCCCCTCTCTATTTCTCTCTCTTCGTCTCTCTCTCTCTCTTTCACCCTTGCTCTCATTTAATCATTTCCTTACTTTTGCTTCCGTCAATCATACTTAAATTTTTACAAATAACGCCCTCCTCTGCGATGTTCATGAATTCATATAAGGCTATGGGAATTTTAGGCATTTCAGTGATTTATTTTATATTAGATAACAGTGTAAATTGTAGTGTCTTGTTTATATATATAAATACATATATTCATCCACCTCCCTCTCCCTTTCCCCCTTCTCCCCTTTATCTTTTTCACTCACACTTTGTCTCTCACTCACTCACTCTCTCTCTCTCTTCATCTCTCTCTATCTCTCTCTATCTCTCTCTATCTCTCTCTATCTCTCTCTATCTCTCTCTCACTCAGTCTTTCTCTCTCACTTGGAGTTCCTCTTTTTTTTAGCTCATTATCATTCTTTATTGATTGCTCTCCCAAACTCTCTCTCTCCCCCTCTCTCGCTCTCTATTCTCTCTCTCTCTCCTCCATCTCTTTTTCACACTTTTCCTTGCCCCTCCTCCCTTCAATCATCATTCTACAAATATCGCCCTCCTCCTCGAGTTTTCATGAATTCATGTAAGCCTTTGGGACTGTTAGGCAATCCAGTAATTTCCATTTGATAAAAGTGAAAGGTAATTGTAATATTTTTTTAAGTAATATAAATGCGGAAATTTGATAATTTTACAAGAAATTAGTAATAACTCGGGATTCATTTTAAAAAAAACACATTCATTATGTCAAGGCGCCACTTTAAATATAAATTTAAATAATGATGTCACTCGTTCTTTTGAAATCACAAATAATTTCTTAGAACTTGAGTCAAATACTTTTAAAATGGGCGAAGTTTCCCCAATTAATCACGTTATCAGCAAGTATTAATAATTCAATCTCCAAGTGAACCGATTAAGGTATAAGTTTTGAACTTAAATTTGAATTGGGCGCACTTATTATAATCAAATGAACTTGGTTGAACTTTATTTGGCGTTGATAGATTAAAAAGTAGACTAAGAATATATTTAAATGTATGTTCTTACAAACACATGTTTATATATGTATGAGTGTTCAATCAATTAACCTATTCATATAGTAGCATATTTATTTACACATTTCCGGCTTGTCAAAATATTGCTGTAGTAAATAAAGTTAATATTCAATACCTGCAATTAATATAAATTTATATGCGTTTGTATATATAATATACATACATTCTCGATCATTGTTTTGAAAAACAAACTGAATGATTTATATTCTTAATCTCTCTGATTGCCCAGTTCTAAGAAATTAGGCAATGGCCTTCGGGTTAAACCTGACAACATACAACAGCTTATAAAAGCAACAATGATTATGATCTTTGTCATAACTCACCACTCCAATCCAAGGCATGCCCCATGCCATTGCTACCTCCCGTAGACATTGCATTATATTCCTGTGTCAGACGATTGGCAAATTCACGAACTTCGTTCAAATGATTGTAAGCCCAGCTGGTCAACTGGGACGGCGATTGCAGCATCGATTGTGACTGTCCACCGGAGCCACCGCCACCAAACGATGATGAGGAGCTGGTTCTGTAGCTGGATCTATAGCTGCTGTAGCCCTGGCAGCTGGCAAGTGCCAAGAGCAGCGCACAAACGCTCAGAGCTCTCATTCTGAGCTAACTGGATCAGAAAGAAAACTGTGTCATTCATAAATAGTAAATGTTTCAGTGCTTTAATGGTGTAAAAGACTCGCTTCAAATTGAAAACTTAATTTTGGGTGCTACGAGGTGCTCTGATTGATAAGCGTATGAAACTGAAATCTAGTTCAGTCTATATAGCCGTGAATTATCAGCCCACTAAGGGGCAGCAAAGGTTAAACAGACGATAATGTTCGTGTTACTTGGCATACAAATTTTTTTTATTTCTGTTTTTACATTATTTAAATTTTTTTTTGACAGCATCTTTCATCCGGTGTCTTTGTTGATAAGTCTTTAATGCCTACGTGGTAATTTTGTTGTTTTAATTAAATCGCTTTTATTCGAATTTTAAAATTTAAAAGGTATGTGCACAATATGTGATGGATTTATTCGTCAGCAGCATTGGCCCATAAATCAATGCTGTCAATGCATAAACAATGCTTCCCATTTGGGTCACAAATTTTCAGTATGCGCGTCCCGAACTCAATTTTATTTCTGTCTAGAGTGCAGGCGGTGATTATTTATAGATGCTGTTCACAGCACACCAAACAAATACTATAACTGCAATTTTTATATTTGTATGTATATATTCTCGTTTGTATTTGTACTCACTCTCACTTGCGTTCTCACTACGAGCTCTTTTATTGCTCTTATCGCGATTTTAATTCGCAGGATCAGCACTTAAATTCACTTTCACTATTTCTTCACTTATACCGTTTACCGTTAGATCTTCCCGGAACTCCGAATATGATGCGCTGCGTTGCGCTGCCGAACAGCAACTGACAGCCGAGCGCATAAGGTGAAGCTTTTATTAGAAAAATTCTGTTGTTTGAGAGGATTCTGTGAGAGAGTGCACATAACGCACCGTTATCAATTGAAGAGAGGCTGTGTGAAAAAACAACGAAAATATTACTAATTATAAAACGAAGATCTCATTCATTTTGGACGTCATAGTTTAAAAACAAAAACCGGTATTGGGATACCTCTAATGAGCTCATATGTGAATCACAAGCCGGTAGCGCTTTGACCGATTTGATTTTGTTTACACACAATGACAATAGATCAAAAATAAGTATAAAAAAAATTATATTTATTGCGAATTCATACAAGTATATGATCTCATATAAGCTCATGAGTTGCCTTAGAGAGCACAGTCGTTTACATGACAGCGAACATTTCTATCTGTGATGGATGTGGAGGGAGGCGTGTCATTTGTGTGTGGGTTGCAAGTGTTTGAGTGTGTGGTATTTAAAAAGTGATTCAAAAAAATTAGGTGGAAAATATTTGCATTTATGCAAATTTACTGACCTTGCAGAAGTTCACAAATTATGTCGTTTCAAACGAATTTTTTTAAACCACAAAAAGTTCACAATGGAAAACCCAGATAGACTTTTCGCTTCCTAGTTGACATTTAAATTTGCCCTAGTGGATGCAATAGATTTTATTTTGAACTCTCCGCTGGGCATGAGTGATGGCAATGTAAGTAACTAATATTACAGAAATTTATAAAGTATCCTTTGGCAGGTGTATCAGCATTTGCAGCGCGCCATTATCTCCACTCCACTCTCCAAGAACTATCTGGAACGCGCCAAGTTGTAGAATGGAAACCAATAAGATGTCACATATTGTAATTCTCTTATTAGTAGATTAAGTTTTGTCTGATGTAAGTGAGTGCCTTTTAACATGCACACTTTTATTTGTTTGAAACAGCCTTGTACTTTAAAGTACAAACATTAAACTGTGAATTAGACTTTTCATTTAACTTGTTTATTTTTTATATTAAGTTTCTTTGTTTTGTACAATTGTAGGATTTTTATATTGTACAAATTATCAAGCGCATTCAAGAAGAACTCTGATTCTGAGCTATTTTTTGGTGATATATAAATATTTTCTACTTATGTGTATTTTTTGCGAAAACACTTTTTTATAAAAAAAAATTCTTGCACTGATATATGTTGTTTGATTATAATATTATTATTATTATAAAATGCTTTTGCGCGTTAGTTTTTACAATGCTCTCTGTCAGAGCACTTTGTTATAATTTTTTGGTTACATTTTTTAACTTAAATACGATCACAGTCCAACAAATGATTTTGCGGTTCAATAAATTACAGATATACACAAACATAATGCTAACACACACAATATCCAACATACAATTTACTAATAAACTTGAGCAACAATTGGGCTAGCCTTTTTGTTAGGGGTCAGGGATTGGCATTTATACCTGAACCCGAACCCGATCCCAAATCATATGGATCTGGAGCGCTGTGCGCAATGTGCGGCTGCAACTCGCTCTCTGTTTGGATGAGCATAGGAATTTGTTGTGGCAGATCACTGGTGGCCCACAAATACAAATCCAGCGTCTTCTCCGTGCAATCGGCAATGAACCGCACAAAAGGACGAATGTCACCCTCGTTGGCCAGCTTCAGGAAATGATAGTACTGGCTGCGCTGCTGTTTGGGTATAATAACTGGTGGATAGCCAGCACGCATGAGAAGCGTATTCATTAGCAGACGCGAGGTGCGTCCGTTGCCATCTATAAAGGGATGGATATGCACCAGTTTATAATGAGCGAGAGCGGCATAGCTGTAAAACAAAAAACATGATAGTTATTCCAGCTAAACTGAGGTATTCATTATTTAAACTAACTTGACGGGATGCAAGGAGTTGCTGATCTCAGAGTTTAGCCATCTTTCGAAACGTTGCATTAGCAGAGCCAAATCTCCAGGGCCCGGAGGCACATGACCGCCCACATAAACCTGATTTCGTCGAAACTCTCCTCCTTCAATTGGATCTACGTGGCCCAGCACACGGCGATGCAGCTCCAAGATGTCCTTGAGCGTTATTTCTATTCTAAAGTAGAATGTGAGATTAGACTGTGTTTGCCAACTTCAAGTTTTAACTTACTTCTGCACAAGACTTGCATTAATATATTTCATGGCCAAATCCATGCCCAGAATTTCATTGTGCTCATCTATGGACTTGCCATCGATGGCCATACGTGTTTCCAGTATAGAGCGTGTCTGTGCCAGTGTCATTGTATTGCCTTCAATGCCCACTGAATGATAGATATGTTGAAAGTATGCTTCCTTCTTGGCGCGACGCAGCGCAGAGTTGGCCTCATGGATGGCAGACAGTGCATCACGTTTCTCATCCAGCGAAACCAGACGACGCTCGTCCAGTGTTTGAACAACATTTGCTGTGCGCTGGCGATTGGCCAACGCTTCCGAATTGCTGGGACTGATGCTGAGTGCTTGAAAGTAGTACTGATCCGCCAGTACAATGTTACGCTGATTGTGCTCGAGAAATTCACCGTAGCGGAGTAGCACCTCTGGGTGTTTGGGTGCAAGTGCAAGAGCATGCTCGAACAGACGCGCTGCCTTGTCATCCTTGCCAGACAAATGCATTTCCTGTGCTAGACGCAGTGCACTCAATGCCTCTTTAATGTTGGTCTGCTCCGCCTCGGTGAAGCTGGCACCAACACTGTCACTGACGCTCTTGTCATAGAACTCCTTAAATGCATTCAACTCATCCACTGAGTAGACTGCGAACTCATCGCGAGTCTGCAGGTAATGCGCATTTGGAAGATGATGCAACTGACGCAGCTGGAGTCTCCAGCCCAATAAGGACAACATTGACGACGGCGACGTCAGCGCATGGAAGAAAAATGCTGCAAAGCTGCCAGCTATGAAAAAGAAGACGAAGCGATATGGTAATTTCATTGGCTGTTGTGGTTCCTGTTCCGCTTTTTCCATAGCCTACAATTAATATTCGAACAGTGATTATCTTTTATCAGTTATAAAATATGCCACGTGCTTACTGTTTGTTTTGTTGGCCTGTTTTAGTTGTGGGCCCGTTTCTGTTTTACACTTGTTTTGCACAGCTGATACATGTTAGGCAGTTGGTGGGCGTTTAATCAACAAATAAACCACGTATTTCGTTGATACCAATTGCATTTGATAGCGATGGTTGCGTGAGCTATGTTTGATTCACTAAACAATCAGAATTAATATTGTAATAGACTGCTTATGCAAGGAGAAAAACTTTATTTTGGCAATTAACACAAAGAATAATGTATTTTTTTACATGTTTTAGTGTGATTTTATTTACATATTTTATTGTTTTTCAATAATATTAATGGCAATATAATTGTCATCTCTAACAAAGAATTTTTTCGTTTTCGAGCACTGTTTTGTAGTGCTCTTTTTCGCCGCTAGGCACGCATTGCATTATGGCATTAGATGGCGCCAAGAAATTTTAAATCTGCCACTAGGAGCGTCATTTTGAAGAATAATACTAGGTGGCGCTTTGGATCTTATGTTAGTCACTTCGTTTGAATTTTGTGCCAAAACAAAAAACCGGCCATCATTAACGAATTTATAAGACAAATAATTTGTTTGCAAATGGAGTTCTAAGAAATTTTAACGTAAATGACTAACACGTCAATTAATCTGCCAGCGTTTTTCAGATTTTTATATATTTGGTATTCTTTTCTTACTACTTAGCACGTTGCGAATTTTTGGTGATTTTTGTGGTTACCAAATAAATAAGAACATGTTCTTAATTAAAATTTAAATGTCAACAAGGATGCGAAAAGTCTATCTGGTTTTTCCATTGAGAACTTTTTTGTGGTTTAAAAAAGTTCGTTTGAAATGTCACAATTCTTGAACTTCTGCAAATTCAGTGAAATTTGCATAGATGCAAATATTTTCCCCCTAATTGTTTTGAATCACTTTTTAAATACCACACACTCAAACACTTGCAACCCACACACAAATGACACGCCTCCCTCCACATCCATCACAGATAGAAATGTTCGCTGTCATGTAAACGACTGTGCTCTCTAAGGCAACTCATGAGCTTATATGAGATCATATACTTGTATGAATTCGCAATAAATATAATTTTTTTTATACTTATTTTTTGATCTATTGTCATTGTGTGTAAACAAAATCAAATCGGTCAAAGCGCTACCGGCTTGTGATTCACATATGAGCTCATTAGAGGTATCCCAATACCGGTTTTTGTTTTTAAACTATGACGTCCAAAATGAATGAGATCTTAGTTTTATAATTAGTAATATTTTCGTTGTTTTTTCACACAGCCTCTCTTCAATTGATAACGGTGCGTTATGTGCACTCACTTACAGAATCCTCTCAAGCAATTTTTCTAATTTTTCTGTTCGGCAGCGCATTATTTTCGGAGTTCCTGGAAGATCTAACGGTAAACGGTATAAGTGAAGAAGTATTATTAAAAATGTTAAACACTTAATGATTCTAGGGATAACCTTCGACTCCAAATTTACATTTAAAGAACACTGTTTAATTCTTAGAAACCAGCTCCAAACCCGATTGAATATTATTAAACTTTTAAGCTCTAAATACACCAGCATACACATATATACCCTTATAAACATCACCCGGGCTCTAATGCTCTCAAAAATATATTACGGCCTTCCAATCATGTTTAGCCACCAAAACTTTAACTGCAAGCTTTTCAACGCCTCCAAAAAGCAAATATCAGCCACCGAATTCCTATCCCGCTTTTTAAGTGAAAAAGAAAAGCTCAAAGATAAAACCTGGTTTTACAACGACAGCTCAAAGACTTGCGACTCTTCATCTTTCGCAGTTGTCTCGAGCGATAACACAATGGTTTGAATTAGGTTTAGTAATAGGTACTAGATTTAATTTGTTAAATAAATAAATAGATAATTTAATACCTTAGTTTAGCTGGAATAACTATCATGTTTTTTGTTTAACAGCTATGCCGCTCTCGCTCATTATAAACTGGTGCACATCCATCCCTTTAACGGACGCACCTCGCATCTGCTAATGAATACGCTTCTCATGCGTGCTGGCTATCCACCAGTTATTATACCCAAACAGCAGCGCAGCCAGTACTATCATTTCCTGAAGCTGGCCAACGAGGGTGACATTCGTCCTTTTGTGCGTTTCATTGCCGATTGCACGGAGAAGACGCTGGATTTGTATTTGTGGGCCACCAGTGATCTGCCACAACAAATTCCTATGCTCATCCAAACAGAGAGCGAGTTGCAGCCGCACATTGCGCACAGCGCTCCAGATCCATATGATTTGGGATCGGGTTCGGGTTCAGGTATAAATGCCAATCCCTGACCCCTAACAAAAAGGCTAGCCCAATTGTTGCTCAAATTTATTAGTAAATTGTATGTTGGATATTGTGTGTGTTAGCTTATGTTTGGTCCATTTGTAATTAGAACCGCAATTCATTTTTAACTGTAAATTTTTAACATACACTTCCAATTGAGCAAATCGACTGAAATTTTCAGACTTTTCCTAAATATTTGTTTTCTTCAAATTGCAAAAGAAATTCCTGGATTCATGCCATACAAGGATAGATATAAGGACTTTAAAATTTCTATATTTCGGTTATCGAAACATGCGGTAAACGGAGGGTTAAGTTAAAAACAAGTAACCAAAAAATTACAACAAAGAGACAGAGAGCATTGTAAAACCTAATGCGCAAAAGCATTTTAGATATAAAAATAGTAATAATAATAATATTATCAAACAACATATATCAGTGCAAGAATTTTTTATTAAAAGTTTTTCGCAAAAAATACACAAAAGTAGCAAATATTTATACTTCACCAAAAATAGCTCAGATAAGTTATCTTAAGTACTATTAACAAGTATCAGCAGGTAAAATCATTAATCTATCAGAATTGTTCTTGAATGCGCTCGATAATTTGTACAACATAAAAATCCTACAATTGTACAAAACAAAGAAACTCAATAAAAATATAATAAACAAGTTAAATGAAAAGTCTACATTCGCAATTTAATGTTTATATAGCGATTAAGGTAACTCTATCAAGTGTAATCTATGATTAACACTATTGCACATACGAATATATCACGTATTAATTAGAAGCTGATAATAAGCTTTAAAGTACAAGGCTGTTTCAAACAAATAAAAGTGTGCATGTTAAAAGGCACTCACTTGCTTACATCAGACAAAACTTAATTTACTAATAAGAGAATTACAATATGTGACATCTTATTGGTTTCCAATCTACAACTTGGCGCGTTCCAGATAGTTCTTGTAAGTTACATCACGCCACCATTCTGGACGCTCATACACACCAGGAGTGGAGATAATGGCGCGCTGCAAATGCTGATACACCTGCCAAAGGATACAAAACGTTAGTGCTTTTACTTTATAAATTTCTGTAATATTAGTTACTTACATTGCCATCACTCATGCCCAGCGGAGAGTTCAAAATAAAATCTGTTGGTGCGATTGCATCCACTAAGGAAATGGCTTCATTCTTCAGCACTGGCAGCAGCTCCAAAATACCCTGCTGATAAAGTTCAATATGCGAGCTGTTGCGGAAATAGCACCCTTGATAGAAAATCGCTGCGTATTTGGTAATCAAATTTGCGCCATAGAACGCCAGCACCTTTAACAGCACCTGCTGTTCAGCAGAGGCGGGCAGACCGGTGACAAACTTATAAAACACATAGTACATGGTGCGCTATGAATAAAAATAATAGTTAAAGTAATGGTAAACAGTATTGTGTAACAAATCCCACCTCTGCATAGATAATTGATAGTTTTTGTGCGGCAAACACTTGAATATTGTTGCGTGTCTCGAACGCATCCTTGCCAGCAAACTGGAGCTGCTCAAAGCGTTTAACTGATGCATCCAGCTGCCAGGCAGTTAGCCAGTTCAGAGCCTTCAGCAAATCTGCAAAATAAGATTCGTTTAAGTAAAAATCTTTCACTCTTATATAAATAACTCACTGTGCACATCGAGCGCCTGAGTGGCATTAGTTTCCGGTCCCTGGGTTTGCAATATAACATTCATATCACGTAGGAATGTGGTTGTGTCCAAGGGCGAAACATCCGCAAAGTTGGCATTGTTGCGACGCAAGCTAATCAGCCAATTGGATGCCTGCTGTATCAGGGTATTATTTTCACCCTCATATGTGATGTTGGCATCGTTGTCGTTTCTGAGATCACCTAGGCCTGTTGCGCGCAGATAGCCATGACCGCCGCAAGCTTCGCGACTCTCCTGGATGCCATCGCGTGCCGCCCATGTGGCGCATGGTTTGAGTGCCGACGAGATTGCATGGATTTCCATGCCCTCCTTGGACGTATCCTCGCCCATCATACTCCTGAGGGTTATGTCCACATTGGCCTTGCCAATCCAGAGTGTAACCACGCGCATTACGATTGTGGTAGCCAGGTGTGGCAGCAGACGATATTGCTGTGACTGATACTCCAGAACTGGCCACTCCACCTTGCTGTCGGTGGGTCCAAACTGCCGGCGACTGGCCGAGTAGCGTGTGGCAATGGTAATTGCCTTGCTTAGCGCCACATAACCAATAGATGCGATGTTAACACGTCCCGTTGATAGAGCTCCCAGCGAAGCTCCCATTCGCTTGCGTTCATCCTTGATGGGTGAGCTATAATTGCCCTGTGCATCAATGTCGCCAGTCTTGGACAGCAAATTGGCTTTAGGTATGCGATACTGATTAAACATTACAAATCTGCAAAAGAATGTTTGATTAGATAAGAAAAAGTTCCAAGAGTCAATCAATCCTCTTTTATACGCACCCATTGTCAATGCCATTGAGGCCAACTTTCTCTCCCAAATCGCCAACGGTGACGCCAGGAAAAGCGAGCAGTGTACGTTCATCGCGGATGGGCACCAGGAATGCATTTAAGCCCTGATGCTTATCATCCGGCACATACAGCTGTGCATAGACTATAGCATGGGTACAAGTCTTGCCCAGGTTACCAACCCAGCACTTGGCTGCCTCAAAGTCGGGTGTGTGCAAAATAAACTCCTTTGTCTTCACATCATACGTGGCACGTGTTCGCATTCCTAATAAATAAAGTAGAATATTATAAATACCAATAATTGACAATGGTTTGTGTGCAGTACCATTTGCATTTGTGCCATGAGAAATCTCGGTAAGAGCAAATGCGCCCAAGATGCGATCATCAGATATCTTGGCCACATATTTGCCCAGACGTCCAGTGCCATTGGATGCCAAGGTGCTGGGAAACATGCCATTGGACAGCGTTAACTTAACGGCGAAACTAAAATCATAACTGTAGAGGGCTTGGCCAAAGGCCAACAGCAAATGTGGTGTCGTTAAATACTGCAAATAAAAATTAATTAACTATAGCTTATTTAAATTGAAATGCATTTAACTCAACCTCGTTAATATGAAAGAACTTTTGAGCCCAAAGCAAATGATGACGCTTGTTGGCCAGCTCCCTTGTACGCTCCAGGCTGGGCGCTTCCGTATCACGCTGAAAGTCCGGATGTTGTTCCATCCACTGCCATACCTTGTGCTGTAATTAATATATTTAAAGAGGAAAGCTTTGATAAGTGAGCGTTCAGATAAGGTGACCCAGATAAACTTTAACCATTGAACACTTTCAAGTTGAGTCAAGCTCCTAATCAGTTAAGGAAATTTTATACCATGTATGTATGTGTATTGTAAAACCGATTAGATCAAAATTGAACTCTCCCCCAAGTTCACTAATTAATTTATATTATTACTTTTATCGCTAACTTACCACATCAATAAAATATAAAAAATTCATCAAATCATTACACACTAATGATCGAAAAAGAATTGAAGTGATTAAGAGGTTTCTAATGTCTCTGAGTGGACATTGAACTTTGCACTACGACTCGGTTGCATGCATTTTTTTAATTACATATTCATATAGATAATTAAAAGTTTAGTGTGATCAATAACATTGTTTAACAACTTTACCTTAAGACGTATGTGCTCCTCGCCCTCCAGCAGAACACTCATGCGCTTGTAACAGAAACTGGCCTTTGCGCGATACTCCTCCAGGGGTCCACTGCGGAAGACCGGGAAGATCTTCTTGTTCTCGTATATGTTGTCCGGCTCGACATTATTATCGCCCCTGTAATATTCCACAATAGAATCAAGCAAACTGTTCAAGTGATTCGCTGGCGATTCACTTTCGCTTTGTACATTGGCCATCGCGAGTTCAACAACTACTAAAACGATAACAGAAGCAATTGCACATTTACTCACTTGGTATTATTAAATGCAACCATGTTTTAAGTTGATCCCTCTGTGATGTGTTAACGGTAAGCGATGGGCTTAAACTGTTTTAAAATTTAGCAAATCCACGCTATTTAGAATAGTTTAGTGGCGCAAGTGCTTATCCGTTGTTGTTATTTTATGATCATTAAACCGAAATAGCCAACCCGTTTCCGTTAGCCACAAAGTATCGTTATTGACGTCGCGTAGCGTATACCATTCGCAGATTGTTCACTCAACCATAACTGATAAGCGGCGTGATAAGACATTTGTGCTGTTCAACTTTTTTTTTAACAAAACTATATGTAAGATAGAAGGAATTGGCTAACAACTCTCAATTGTTTATTCTCAATTTTAGCCACAAACAAACCTATTTACTGCCAGCTGATTTGCGCAGTGCTCTAAAACGACAAGTCTGACGCTCTTCACACTGTTCACGGTCACACTTAAATCAAATAAAGCGGGCATTTGAATTGCCACAAAGTCTGGAAGTTGAAAGTGAACCCAAATAGATTACACCAAAGATTAAGATTGACAAACACATGTACTTGCATTTTTATTTTAAACTTACACAATTAGGTAACATGCACGGCATTTGCTTGGCTATTTGATTAAAATTCTATGCTTTCGATTTTTATTATTAATTATGATTATCATTATTATGTTCTTAACTTTAAATATTTATCGCGAATTCTTGCAGCGTAAATTTCGAAGTCTAAACGGAATTTTTCTTTTGATATTGTACTTAAGTTGTGAGTGAGTTTAAATTACTTGGTTTATAAATCATTTGCAGGATAGTAGTTATGATTCGTTTTGATTTAAAGACCCAGAATTAAACTAATTAGGTAACATGTAGTCATTGATTAGGTATTTGTAAATCTCAAAATATTTGTGTTCTAGCGTCAAAGGGCGCACAAAATGTCTGACATAATTTCGTTATGTTTGTTGCTACTCTTATAAAAAGCCATATAAAACTATCTGCGCTACAAATATAACGTTGTATATACTTATGTATGTATTTATGTGTATAAGCTGATTTAATATACTTGCTAAAAATGGACTAATTGACGCTTTTAAATGAATGTAAAAATTGCGTGATATTCGAATATTCTGATACAACCGCGTATATGTAAAAGTCCTAATTCACAAATTTCATTTTTGGCTTAACGTTGTTACAATTTCATTTATATATATATATATATTAATATAACTATAAATAAACACATAATTTGACAAAAACAAACATTAAAATGGCGCTACCAATATAATTAAAATCAAACTAAAACTTTTTACTAAACTAAACTAAACGAGATTGAAAATTGCGAGCTTAAAAGAATATATCTGGTGTGTCGAAAAGATTCAAGCTCTTCTCCATCAGTGTGCCCGACAGCAGATCCAACTCAACCTGATCCGCATTCACGCCTCGGGCGCAGGGCGACGTTGTGGCCAGCATGTCAACGCCGCTCTGCTTGTTCGACTCATATCATCGACTCTGACAAGAGCTGGTCGCCGATGAGTTCGATGAGAATGCCGACTGTAGGCTGGTCATGGAGCCTTTGTAGTTAACCGAGCTAAGCACTTCGTAGAATAGATTCAACTGTCCACCAGATGGACTGAACCAGTGCATTAAATAGCTGTCGTTGTGATGCATAACATGTGAGCCCTGCACACTCTCCTTGTGCCGGCAGATGAGCGTTGGCTCCTCCCTGAAATAGTTGACGCCCTCCGAAAAGTCCTGCAGATCAAAATAGGAAACAGCCGCATCTGAAAGACAAATGGAATTTGGTAAGTTTTCATTATAATCTTTTGCTTATTATATATGCACATACCACTCTTATCGGGCAGCTCTTCGGTGACGCGATAGAGCGTAAAGTGCATATCATTGCGCAACACATCAAAGTCCCAGGTGAGCACACTCTTTGGGTCCGTATTGCGGATGAGCAGCTCGTGTGTAAAACCAGGTTTAAGCTCAACGGTCTTGTACAGATTCTTATGATCATGTTGATGTGCGGCGGACAAGCGTTTGCCCTCACTACCACTAACCGGATCCACAGCAGAGGCAGAGGCAGATGCAGAGGCGGCACGGGATGCAACGGGCGTCTCATCATCATGATCCTCCAGTGAGTTCATCTTATATAGGGTTTTGGGCACAAGGCCGCCTTCGTGTATCATGGTCTGTTTTTGGGGGAAGGTAAAAAGAGCACAAAACATTTAGTAAAAATCATTAAGTGTTTGGCAGGCATTTGCTTTGCTAAGCTTTTTTAATTGTTTTTTGTTTTTGTTGTTTTTTTTTTTTTTTTTCAAGGTACAAGGTGTGAGTATTTGTATGTGTGTGCACACAGTTGAAGGACCGAACACACGGACAATGGGCACACAATAAAAAAAAGGGTACGCAGCGCAGCAACAAAACGCATATACATATATATAAAACATATATACATATGTACATATATGCATACATATACATATACAAACTTGACATAGTTTGCAACACAAAGGCGCAGGACAGAAATAACAATGTGAACATAAGAAACCAAAAAATTCAAGAGAAAAAAAATCATAACAAACAGCACTCTATATATATATATATATACTATATGGTATGCATATATACATATATGAGCACACATAATAAGGTGATTTCTTTTCTTTATGTTTTTAAGAAGATTTTAGAAGCTGCTTACACAATCGCATTCAGCTAAATAACAATGCGTTAGATATCTATGATTAACTTGTTCCACATGCGTTAAATGCGTCTAAGGAGAGCCCAAAAAAAGTTCAAAAGGGAATTGGATAAAACAATATGTTACGAAAAATAACAATCAAATATTATATTGTACGTACTAACTATAAACAATAATCGCTCATAAGAAAGAATTGCCTTAAATATTGTACTTGTTAGGCTTTCCAATTTGTGAGCGACTATTGTATAAATACTATATACAAAAATAAGTATTAATCCACTAGTTAAACAGACACTCTTGAACAATAGTCTACCACAAAAATGTACCTTGCATGGACCACCTAGAAAATCTGGCACAATTTCCTCATCAATGTGCTGAGCGAGTCCATCCTTCATGTGCTCACAATCTGGGCCATAGAACAAGAACTTGGAGCGTGTATGCTCATCTGCAAAGAACACAAAGATTAGAAACTACTACAAAGCTAAATAGATGGCAATCTTCACCTATAAAAGCGCTAACAATTGTCCAGGCGATGGGAAATACTCTCGGAGCACGCACAACCAAAACACGGCCCATTGTCTCCGGATAGTTGCGCTCAACGGTCTCGGTGATGTAGAGCAGGGCCTTGATGCCGGGACGCCATAAATGGCGCATGGACAGACCCTCCAGATCGACCAGGAGCGACCAGTTTAGAATGGGCTTGTCCAAACGCTCGGCAGACTCATTTATCTTCTGTATGCCCTCCTCGCAAATGTGCAAAGCCTGAAGGAAAATCAATAAAAATGAATGATGGATGCATGGATGGATGGAATGGGCAAAGTGCAATAAACAACCAACCAATCTGAGTAGGTCCTCCATGCCCAGAGACTTGAGCAGGCCCTTGACATCCATATGACCCAGTCGAAGGATATATATGGGTCGTCCATCCTTGTCATGATGATGCCAGCCACCGGGAAAATGGTCAATAACGACGGCCGGTTTGCTATACTCCTCCAGCAAGGAATCGATGCGATGCTCACGACGCCATTTGAGTGAATCACAGAGCATGGCATAGGCCTGGCTGACGTGCCAGTCGCGTGCTGACAAGAAACGCAAGATGGTCTGATAACTGGGCATGCGCTCCAGATCATCGACACCATCGAGCATTTTTCGCAGCTCCAACAGCTTGGACTCCTGCATGGGCGACAGTTGACCCAAATTGCGTGCTATAAAATCACCATCAAGCAGTATATCATGATGTTGTTCTGTGGTAGGCGATTTGGGTGCATCCAGTGGTGGCGCCCACCTCTCCACATGCGTTACGCCCTCCTCCTCCAGCTGGTGTATGAAGAACTCAATGATCTCCTTGCCCTTGAGCGTCGTCTGTGTATACTGTTTCATGCCCATCTTCTCCATGGAGTGCTCGAAGCCAAAGAAGTTCTTTATATCCAGCGTTGCCGTCTGATCAAAGCACGTCCATTCCGCATTATCCGGATGCGCATAGTAGCGACAGCGCTCAAAGATCTCAATGCGCGACGAGAAGCTCTCATTAACCGCCTCGATGCTCAGCGTGCGGTTCGACATGTCCAGGAAGTTGTGCTGCAGAAAGTACACATGGTCGACGCCAATCAGTTTCTTGAAGATGTAGGGCGCATCGACGGCCAGTTTGCAGCGACGACTTGTGTTCCGCTTGGCCCCGTTCTCCAGGCACTCGTCCTTGGTGATCTCGCAGTGCAGCACAATCGGCATTTGTGGGCATATTGGAAAGCGTCGCTCGTAGGCCTAATTACAATTACAAGGAGTCAATTGTTGATGTAAATGATAAGTGTATGTGTGTGTGTGTTTGTTTGTTTGTGTGTTTTGTCGGCATGCTGCCAATGGCATTTTGGCCTTGAATAGCAGGCCAATTTATGACATGCAACTGAACATGAACTTGGCCTATAGCCACCGGCTTTTCAGCCGCCGATACAATAAACAAATAAGTATAAAGTAGTATATGCCAAATATTTGCATAATGATTGCCAATTTATAAAAACAGCTGCTTGTTTATTTACACTTCTTTACGCAAATGATGCAAACAGCAACAATTTTTTTCACTTTCTTTTAAATGGGATTTAATAAAGCTTTAAAGGGCAATATTCAACAGTGCATGAATTCAAATAATGCGCAATTAATTTCCTGACCCATAAACCACAAATAAATATAGAAAAAGTGATTGCAACATTAACAAACACCTAAATACCAAAAATATTGCTCAAATCTTTTCCAACATTTCTCAAAAACAAAAAAAACATTAAGCTAAACAATATTCTGTGCTTTATGGTTATTGCTCTCTCTCTCCCCCATTTTCTCGTTAAGAGGCGTAAACAAATCAATACGTGGCAGAACAAAAAAAAATCACTTTCTACGCCGCATTCTAAACAAATATAGCAACAATTTATCAGCATATACATATACCAAACGCATATATGTAAATCGTGGCGGTGGTTTTTAGAAAACTTTTGTATTCTCAGCGGAATTATTGATTTTAAATAATAAATTTGTATTTTCTTCTACTTCTCAGCTGCGAGTTAAACAAAAGTTTTGAACGCATGCAATGTTGGATGTTGGTTTTGTTTGGTTTGTGACAAGGCCATCAAGAAGGGAGAGGAAAGGAAGGCAACCGCCGACATTTTGAGAGGCTCACACGCTAAAGGATAATTAAGTCGGCTGCATAAATATTTAAAAAGTTCAAGGCATGCTGACGAGTTGCCTCTCTGCCTGGCACGTGTTGTTGTTGTTGTTATTGTTGTCAGTGTCGTCTTCGTTGTCTGGGAAAATGTCGTTGATTGGACAACTTGTTGTCGTCCAATCCCACACACAAATTTCTATATATTCCAGCTGAACGCTCAATTATTTAGCGACATACTAAACCGTGTGAAAAGCCACAGAAGCTCAACTAAAAGCCACCCACCTCAAGGAACCAATCTGCGCAGCAGCCACACACACACACACACACACACACACACACACACACACACACACACACACACACACGCTTCGTACACAGTTGCACTCAAAGTCTATCATTTAAAATGCTTATTGCCCATTAAACAGTTGTGTTTGGTTTACATCCAACGCTTTTGGCGCCTTCTAAATATAGCGCAGAAAAGCGAGTACGGTCCAATGTGACGTATGCGTAATAACACTTGTGCTTGTCACGTTTGCCGCTTGACATTGATGCCAATGGCAAACTGATGGCCTTGAGGCCAATGCATTTAGTTCCACCAACCATCTCACCAACCTCTGTTACGTCAATATTGTATAAACAAACTGTCTAGTCCTGATCTATGTGTGTGTGTGTGTATAAATAGTTGACATTTATGAATTCTATTTCTTTTTTTTTGCAATGTTATATTGAACATGACTTAACATAACTATTTAATTAAAATGTGTTTTGTTAAAAGACACGAATTTTAACATGGAATTTTTTCTTTATTCAGATTATTGATTTTTTTCCTCTTAGCAACAACCTTAAGCTTTTATTTGCTTACTGTTTACTCAAGAAATGATAAACAAGACTTGTTGATAAGAATTTATTTTTTCTCAAATAAAAATAGATAAAATAATGAATATACATATCTAAATATAGTCTTTATAGATATGTGCATACTGTAGTATTCTTTGCGCTCTTTTTTTTCCGTCTTAATCTTGAGTCTGTGTTTTTAATGCCAAAGTTCAATTAATAACTACATATTTGTTTATTAAAAAATAAAATAAGAAAGCTTTATATAATTATGTTATTTTAGTTTTTTTTTTACTTTGGCTTAAGTTTCAAAAAAAAAAATTCAAATTCTTCTCTAATCTCTATTTACTTTCTACTTGTAGGTTGTCCGGGTCTGTAGTCCAAATAGACAACGTGCGTCAAAAACGTGAGTGTTTTAATTTGATAGCTGACTTTGTCTAGTTTCGAGCGATTATTTTTACTGTTAAGCCAATTAGCTTTGTCTAACTGTAGTTGGTACAAAAAACAACAAAACCAATGCGCAATGAGTTTGCCGTTTTTTCTAGTTTTTTTTTGTTTCGAGTCAATGACATTTGATGGGTGGCCTGCAACGAGCAACAAAATGCAAACACGCCCTCTAGACTTTATTTGCAAACGTTGTACGAAAATAATGTGCGACCTCAAAAAAATGCCTTGAAAATTAAGAATCAAACTGAAGTATTTATTTTATTAAAATGATTGGTTTATGTTAATTAACTAAGTAGGTAATGGGACTAAGAGTGACTGGATTATTTAACAAACTGTATTAGTTTATTATATGAATACTGCGAGACAAAAAAAACTAATGCGCACAAAACGTAAAGATAAAGTGAGAGAAAAGATAGAAAACCGTTCGTTGTGGCTGGGTGGAATAATACTTAATTCAAATTCAAATTGAAATTCATAATAAATTTGTTTGTTTGCTGCAGCTCACAGCTCATCACTCAATTAGCACGCAATAGTTTTATGCGTATATTTAATTAATTTGTACGGCTTTATGGCGTTCTATTTGCATAGATAAAGCGGTAAAGTGTTTTTTTTAGCCGTTTATCGAAAAAGATAAAGTCAATTAGTTTATGATATGGTATGATATGATATGACTCCGGAAAAAGCCAACGTAATGTTATCAGCCGACAGTTGAATATACTCTTTGTTGAAGGGTATTATAAATATGAAAAGGGATGTGGAATGAATAATAAGAATATAGTATACAAGAAATTCCCAATTCCCATATCTGGAATTTACACAATGGAAAACTTGTTGACAGAGAGCAGCAACTTGTAGAATAAGATAACAAAAGCTTATTGTCTTTTATATATATCGCAATAAATGCACAAATGTAAGAGTATTAAATCATCGTCGACAAAAGCTAACAGCTCATACTTGTTATTTATTTGTCAAGCGCTATGAGCTCCATCCATTTGGTTGATTGTTGTTCATTGTATAAAATGGGCCATAATCGCTTATTTCCTGCCTGTGTCTCGGTGTGAGGCGGATCTGGAATGCAAAACACGAACTGGGCAGCTGACCGTCTTCATTACACCTCATCTCACCCCGACCGCGACCCACCCACACCACACCACACCAACAAATGTGGCGTTCCATTCATGAAATTATAGACGCGGTTTATTCAATTGAGCGAGCAGATAGAGAGACAGCCAGGGCAGAGAGCGCGAGATGAAGATAAAGAGATAGAGGTAGAGAGCGTCAAGGTTAATTCCATTTATCTGCTGCATGCGATCTGACAGCTCTACAAGAAAAGGTGAAATGCTGACAGAAGGATTTAAGCAGCTGGGAAGAGATATGCTTGAGAGAGCAAAAATGCAGCAAAATCAAAACAGCGACAGCTCTGCTTAATTAATAACTTGTAAGAATAATATTTTATATGATTGGTATTAACACAGTCACGCGGCTGGCGCATGCACACACACAACAGACACACTAACATACACACACAAAAAAACACAAACACATAACGGGGGCGTGGGCGGTTTATTAGACACGCCTACTGCAAACAAGATACACACCTTCATAACGAGCTCAAAGGGATATTTGTAGACCCGCACAGGCGATTGGAATTTTTGCACCATTTTGTTGCTGTTGGTTGGCACTTGGACACTGGTTAAAAATCAATTTTAGATTCTAATCAATTGCACTTTTGTTGTAATGCACTACGATGCGCCAATAAGCGCTTTTTAACACGCACTCTAAATTTGTATTTTTGTTAGGTAAGATTGTTTACTTTTTTTTATAATTTTTTTTTTTTTGTTTCGTTGAAGTGTCGCAGAACTTGATTTGCTTCTTTTGCAGCCCCAGCGTTTGTTGTTCTGCTTGCAACTGCTGCAGCTGGCTGAAAAGAAAGTCTTTCCTTTTTTGTGTACACTCCGCGAATGTTTGACTGTTTTCGTCAGTGCTGGCCCAAAATATATCAATATATCGATATTCATATATCGGAGGTAACGATTTGTGTGACGATGAATGTTGTAAGGCATCCAATCTGTTAAGTGAGCGCAAATCTGCTAAATTTTCAATGTTATTATTGCCTCGTTTTCATTATGATATATTTTGGCAAATTGAAACTTCGGGGGTTCCACTCGACTTAAAAAGTTAATTATTTATTTCTCAAAATGTTTAGAAATGTAAGTTTTGAAAAAACTAAGTAGACTATCTAAAAATTTAACTTTTCTGACAAACTTAAATTTAGTACTTGAATTGTTATGGTAGAAATGGCTAAATGTAAGAAGCGCATCTATCTTGCATACTTTTTTACACTATCTATGCTGTCGTTCTTTTTCTATCATTTATTGTGGAATAGTAGAAAAACGATTTTAGAAGTTTCGAGACTGCAAGAAGATATTTCGTTCCTAAAAGTGAGTATTTAAAAAATAATTAAGGTCATTGTTCATACTTAAATCTTTGACTCTACAGGAATCAGTCGAACATGGCAAAGGCTGTTTTTCTGATAGCTCTTCCAATTCCAATCCAGGTGCCCAAATTAGTGTTGATTCTATGGACTCCATTGGACCTGGAGGTGTAGGATCATGTGGTTCTTGCGAATTTGATGGCAAAGTAGATTCGCACTTTAAAACCAAAATCGGCACTCTAATGGATGATGTGTATAGCCTAAAGCAGCGTATAATGGGATGTCCGGGATGTTCAGTTCCGGATAAATCCCTAGAGCCTGCCAACGATGCAATGACTGGTCGCATTAATTATGCTTCAGAGGAGCTGGGTGCCAGTATTATAAATGTATTGGCGAAACCAATTGAAGATTCGAATTTTATTAAGACTCTACTGGGCTTGGAATTTATTGCAAATCCGCCAGTTAACATGTTAAGATCAAATCTATTGCCTGGATCGTGCTTTGGTTTTGGCGGATCTAATGCAACCGTATCCCTACGCCTAGCAAAATCGATTGTTGTCGAGGAACTTCGCCTGACGCATGTGCCCAAGGAGATGACGCCAAGTCTTTGTGTAGATAATGCACCAAAGGATTTTGAGGTTTATGTAAGTTTTATGCTTTCTCTTATCAACGTCTTTTGGTAATTTGATTTCTTTCTAGGGCTTGTGCTCAGATACTAACAAGAAGGAGCTGTTGGGTCAATTTACATATTCAAATGACCCTAAAACACGTACGCAGAGTTTCTGTTCCACAAATAATGGCATCTTTGAAAACCTGATTATTACATTCAATACAAATCATGGAGCCAATTCAACCTGCGTATATCGGTAAGATATCTTATTTGAAAAACTTATATTTAATAACTTTATTTTTTAATATGCAGCATGGAGGTATATGGCAAGCTACCATAAAGAAAACCTGTGCGATTTATTTTAAATTGTTTGTTTGTTTCCAGTTTCATTGGTTTTGTTTCTTTTAATTTAAAAATGTTTTATTTTCTAGACACAATGACTGTTTACCAGCACACTGTTTGAAAATATACTTTGTGACACACATCATATTAACTGTTTCTTAAAACATCGTGACTGCGATGCAAATATTTTTATAAAGTCGCAGTTACTATGATACACATATAATCATTGCCCATCTCTAAGGTGTAGGCTAAAAGTTGAACATGAGCGATAACGATTATCGTTTTAGTTTTGGCAAAGATAATAAAATAGAAATAAATGAGTTTAAGCATGATGGCTTGTGGCGATTGAATCTAAATAACAACAACAATCTTGTGGCGTGCAACTTAACACATAATTACACCAGTCCCGATGGCGACGAGCAGGCTAAGCTACAAAGGACAATGGCTAAAGTGAAACAGAAACAGACAACAACAGCAGCAGCAGCAGCAGCTGCCACAGCAACTACAACAACTACTATACCAATACCAACAGCTACAACAACCACACCAATAGCGGCAACAGCAGCAGCAGCAGCAGTAACAACAACAACGATAGGCGCTGTTGCTGTTACGCCCACTTGTGTCGCACACATCGAGGACGAGGGCGGAGGAGAAGAAAGTGACGGCGCTGCAGCGGATGATGATGACGGCGACTGCGCTGCTGCTGCGGTTGCTGCAGCTACCAGTGATAAGGCAAGTGGGCTTTTATACTCTAGCCGAGGGTATTTAAATATTCGCATATACATACGTATTTATTATTAGTCAGTTTTGACTGTTTGTACACTCATATCAGTTTCCTATACCCTTTCGGCCTCCCGTCAGCAAGGATATATAATCTTCGGTATGGTTTAGATAACCGCCCTCTTCTTGTCAAACTTGAAACAATTCGGCCGGAAAGCATCATATTGCCGTCATCAGAATATTCTGTTCAATATTGATTTCTTTTACATATAAAAAAAAAAAAAAAATATCTCTTTGTTATTCAAGACATCTAAAAATAAGTCAACCGTTTTAAGTGTCTTAACGCCTTAGCAACACCCAAGTAAAATTGTAACAAGAGTATTTCATCTTTGGCACACCAAATCAAAACAACCAACAGTATTTATTTTCATTATTGTTTATTTGTGTGTTGTTTTCTCTGCCCCATTGTTTGCTGTTTTTGTATTAATGCAATTTTTTCTCTCTACTGCTGCTGCTGCTGCTGCCACAGCTGAATGGCATAGGCATTGGCATCAGCATCGGCGCTGCCTACACGTTAACTGCGCTGCCTGCGCTACATTGCGACTTGGCTGCCTCCGCACTCTCGCCCACCGATGCAGCCGTTGGGGGTCTCAGCTCCAGTCGCACCTCCATAAACAACTCAACGGAGAATCTGAGCTATGCCAGCGACAATTACTATGCCGAGGATCTCATACTGCTCGACGATGACGATGACGACGACGAGGACGATGACGTGGAGGCCGAGGAGATCTCCCTCAACTCGGATGACTGCGTCTATGCGTATCGTGGCGATGCCGCTGACTTCGATATGGCTGCGCTGGATGCCAGCACTGGTCGTGGAGGACGCAATTTGGACTTTGGTCTGGTGCGCGATGACGAGACGGACTTTCTCGAAATGGACTTTGAGCCGGATCCATCCTCGGAGCTGGAGTTTGCTGCTAGCGCACAGGAGGCAGCCGCAGCTGCAGCAGGTCACGCTAATCTGCTGCTGATGCCACGGGATTACAGTCAGCTGCAGAGTGGCAGGCACATGTCCACGCCCACACAGTCGCGTCAACTGTACAGTTCGCCCATTGAGGAGCTGGTGTTGCCGGCGCCTCAGGAGGCACTGCAGCGTTTGAGCAAGAAGTTTGCACGCATTAGCCTGAATCTCGATCAGATCAAGAACGATGGAGATGCCAATGCATCTGATATGGATGCAGATGAGCTGCTCTGCGGCGGTCAGGATGAAGAGGATATTTTGGTTGCAACCACAACGGATGCAGATGCAATAAACACGACGACCCTGGCGCACTCGCTGCCCAACACACTGGTCTACAGCAGCTTCAGTCGCAGCACCAGTGTGCCCAGTGGCACTCCGGAGGAGACCTGCAACTCCAAGCTAACGGGCGCCAAGCCCAAACGTCTCAGCACGCTCTCGACATCGTCATCGCTGGTCTCGGCTAGCAAGAGCTGTGGCTCCTCATCGAAATCCCGCCGCTCGCAGCCCAGTTTCGATGAACGTTGCTACAGCTGCACAGATTTTCGTGCCGCCTCCGCTCAGCAGCAGCAGCAGCAGCTGCAACAGGATGTGGCACCCATGCTGGTGGCAGCAGCCGCTGTTGTTGCAGCCAGTGCTGCCATGGTCAGCAATTCCACACAGTTCGATTTGAGCAGCGGCGAGGAGACGTGCTTGGACTGCCTGGAGAAGGAGTTTCTGGCCAATACCATTGGCAAGGCCTTGGATCTGAGCAGCTGCGCCAAGTGCCGGCGTCGCGGCGGTGGAAGGGGCAGCAGCATCTCGCTCTATGCTCGAGCCGAACAGACGCGTTGTCGCAGTGGCTCCCCGGGCTACTTGGATGAGTATGGTGGACTGTTTAGCTGGCATAGTCCGGCTGGTGGCGGCGACGATATTGGTCATTATAACCAAAGGTTTATTTCGTGTGATAATAATTTTGGCGGCATGCAGGTGAGTAAACCAAACAACAAAAAACACTTGATTCAATATTTACTTTTGTTTTCTTGGTACTTTTACAGCTGCTCAAGCAAAGCTTTTCGACTGAACCGCTTGTGGAGCGCCTGTCCACGGCGCATCTGAGTGAGGAGCATCTGGTGCAGGCGCTGGACAAACTTCACATTTCCTACAATGCATCTCTGTTGCATGCGTACTTTGAGCAGTTGGCAGCGCCGTCGCCCTCACCTATTGGCAATCTCAAGCAACTGCTGTTGCATGTCTCCAAGCAGCTGTGTAATCATCGCAAGCTCAAGAAACTCATCGAGCTGATAACACGACAGCAGCCACAGCAACATCAGCTCAACGTGCAATTCAAGAGGGTTAGTAAATAAATCGAAATTAAAACAACTTCTTAAACTCCTTTTAAATTGCAGACCAATGCTGGCCAAGCAGCTATGGTGCCCGTAAAGGTAACGGATATTCTGGCGGCATGGAAACGCCATCGCGATCTCTATGTGCTGCGGCAATTGGATGCGCGCTTCCATCGCGCCAATGTGCTGGGTGAGTGCTGAGTCCAGAGCATCGTCTTCAATCCCATCTAAATCGTATCATATTTTAGGTAAAATTGGACACATTGTGCGGCAGGCACAACAACAGCCAGTGGCGGCATCAGCTTCTGTGGCAACAACTTCTGCATCGGCTGCGGCATTAACTTCAATCTCGTCAACGCGGCAAGAGTTGCCTGAATTTATATTGATACCACAGTATTATGCTTGTGGTGAATTAACATTGACGCGCAAGTGTTAAAAGCCGGCACACACAACACACACATACACACCCATATGAATACACACACCACATAATGCGTTTATGCGTGGTTGCTTATTTAGAACATTTTTCAATTCGAGATTTTTAAATGCAATGCTGTAAATTTATATAGGTTTGTTCTGGTACTCGTGTAAATTTATCTTATTGTGTGTTTAAAAAAAAGTAAGTTAGACAAAATTATTTTAAAATACTACATGGCAATATTTTTTTAAAGGTTTTTTTTTAATCCTTTAGGTTTTTAGTATATTTCTTAGATAACAGTTAACAGGTTTAATACTAAATAATTTCTACTTCTTTTTGAAATGAAACATGAATTTGTACTAGAGCAGACCTAAATACTTTCTAATTGCATTTAAATGCCTACGCTGTCCTTCAAAATTCCAAAAAAAAAAAAAATTCAAATTATAATTTGACAGCCACGCATAAACGTTAAAATTAATTTTGTCGCTGCTGCTTCAGAGGGGGATTTGCGACGTCTTTGCCGACAAAAAAGATAACTTAAAGCGCGTATTTATGTATGGGTTAGAAAACGTTACTCACAATAACCGTTAATCAATTTGCAATATTTATATATAGTACCATATATATTTGTGTACATGTCACGCCCAATAACGAATATCACAATATGAAATTATAAACATATACAAGCATATAATTAAAAACAAAAATATATATATATAGCGTATATATAGCTTAGCTTGTATACTAATTAAGTAGCCCAGTAAACTCTCGCACTCATACAAAACAAACAAATGATGTTCATACGTGGCAGTAATCGTGATAAAATTCCAATCCAAATGACACACTCCTTAATAACTTTAGAATTGATCGTAAACAGTTGTGAAATCACGATCAGTGTCACGTATAAACATTCTAATCAAAATATTCAACACACATACTCATTACATTTCATCATCAAAGAAAAGGACAAAAACGTAGCCCCAACTCCCTGGATTAGAATACCTATCCACAGCCCCCCTCTGAATTAATGCAACAACGGTGAGAATAATGTTTTTGTTTATAATAAAATTACGCTTTATTAATATTATTACATAATCCTTGTGTGCTGCTCCCTGAACAATTGACATCATCACTTTATTGATAGCGTTGCTGCTGTTGTTGTTGTTTGCTGCTGCTGCTGTTGGCGTCCAGGATTGTAGTAGCCGGGTGCACCACCTCCACCGCCACCAGTCGGACCAGGTCCCTGCACCATGCTGGGCGGCATGGGAGGCGGCGGTGCCGCTGTCGTATAATGTGTTGGCGGCGGAGGCTGCTGTGTCCAGGCGTTGCCAGCATACGGCGGCATAGGCACAGGCACGGGCGGTGGTGGCGGCGGAGGTGCATGGTACATGTGATAATTGGTAGCAGCACTATTCATACTGCTCGTTGGTGGTGGCAGTGGTGCACCCACAGCACTCGGAATGGCCGGCGGCAGTGTGTCCGTGGGCGGCGCTAAGGGCGCAGCAGCGGGCATAACGCTGCCCAGCGATTTAATAGTCTGTATGTTGTTCAGCTCGATGATGTTGCCACCATTGCCACTGGGCTGTGATGCTGCTGGTGGTGGACCATCGACGTTGGCAGTCAGAGATTTGATATTTGTGGTTGGTGTTGGACTGTCGGCACGACTGGGTGGCTTCTGGGGCGGACTATTTGGCTCCTGACCTTCCTTTTGCGTTGACTGATACAGATCCAGCACCTGATGGCAAATATCCTCGAGTATCTCCATGGTCACATTTGATACAAACATATCCCACCACCGCTGATGCTGCGCCTGACGTCCCAGCCAATCCAGAACAGTGAATTTGCTCAGTTTGCTGGCCAAGTGTATTAGGGCCACAGCAATAATCTCCGGCTCCCATTGCAGACATACCACAGTGCTGAGTGAATCATTGACGAAGTTCCAGGCCATTTGCACCATTTTCTGGAGCTTCTGTTGGTCGCCCTTGAAGCACTTGGCGTACTTGAGCAGAAACGTATATGGATGCTCCACCTGCAGATCGAATTTGATCGTCTGCAGCAGTATGCGCTCCAGTGTCATCACCTCCTCCTTGGGATCATCACCGAACGAGTAGAAGTAATTGTCGTTGAGTATGCCGCGTGCCGTTTTGATGATGTCGCGACATTTCTTTGGCGTCTCCTCCACCTTGCCGGCGAGGAACAGGCAACAGCAGGCGGTCACGTACCGTGGGAAGCTCTTGAAGGAGTGAAACATGTAGAAGCGATGAAAGTAGACGACACCGGTGGCCATTGTGTTGTGGCCAAGGCCCATTTTGGTGCCACATTCCATGATGAATCGTGCGCCTTCCTTGCGATAACGACGCTCCGTTTCGTATGTGGCTCCATCCAGGATTGAGGGTGTCTCACGTAGTTCTTTTTTGTCATAGTACCAACAAGGCATCTTATTCCTGGCCAACTTTATTTTTTTTGGCTGTAAATAATATAAAAAACATGCAACCAAAATTAGCGCTATTTCATTTGCCATTTTTTAAGCCATTTTATTTTTAGTATTTATTAAGGCACAGCCAGCGCTCACTATCAAAACAGTTGTAAAGTCTTGTGCTAGATATGGTCATCCTAATTTGAGCATACTGCAACTATAGTGAGTGCAAATAATGCGTAACTTTTTGGTATTAAAAACACCGAGTGGCAGCGCTTTAAATACAACACAGCTGTTGCAGCTGGCAGTGTGACCGTGTGTCGGTGATTTTGGCGCGTCCCTTTTGTTTTCCCGTTAGAAAACATGTAAAATTGCATCTTTTATTATAAATTGTTGAATGTAAAATGCAAAGCGATTAAGTGCAAACGTCGTAACTATACATTTGACCACATGTTAACTGGATGATGATGTTGCTCAACAATGTGCCAAATACCGCTTGCTGGATTCTGGACGCAACAAAAGGAGTGGGTAAGATTGCTTTGACATTGATTTGATCACTTACTTATTTGCTGAATATTTGCCAGTGCGTAATTACAGGCTGGCCTTTCTATCACTGCTTTTATCAGGTTAGTTGACTTTCCACAACATTATTTGTATTGCCGGCACGACCACTATTTACTACCTGTTGCTAGTCCATTGCCAATGCGCAGCCAATTAGCCGCAATGCCTTGGCTTAGTTGAGGTAACCACTATTTATAACTAGCCTTTCCAGTTGTCTGTGGCTTAATATGCTCTCTATGCAGACATCAAGTAATGCGGTCAACCGCTTGCACAGAGCGCCCCGTCTAACAGGAATTTGGTTATGTACTCCTCCCGACTCCCGACACCCGACTCCTCCAGCCCACCAGTTGCCAGCCGCCCACTTTTATCGCTTTTGGGAACCTTTTTGTGTTTCATGCGCATTTTGCATAACAGCGGCATTGCAAAATACCAGAAACTGGTTTCGCTTGAGGAAGTGTTGAGAATTAAGAAAATATACAATGGCTCACCCTAGGGAACCCAGAAAACTCAGCAGCTTAATGTGTCTTTCAACATAACCAATTCATAACAAAGTTAAATTATAATCTACTTACTTTAATGGAACACTTTTAAATGTTTGAAAATTTCAATTGCTCATTTTTCTGTATGCCAAGCACATTTATAAAATGATACAAAGAACACCGTACAGAATAGTTTCACATAAATCTTACTTTTTGAACAAAAGCTATTTCTTTGTAAATTCCTGCATTGGGCTTGTCTCACAATTCATAAACCATTTGTATGCACAGTTGCTGCAGTCTGTGTTTTGTTTGTTCTCTTTGGCTGCTGATGTTATTAACCTTGCCCAGTTGCTTGGAGCCTGTTGCCTCCTTGGGGGCGCTTCCAGACAGGTCCCAAGTTAGTCAAATAGAATTGTGCCGGTCCGAGCGGCGAGCTCTAAACATACAACTATAACCAGTTTATTGATATTCTTTAGCTTTTACTTTGTCCGTCGTCTCAGAAAACAAAAACAACAACAACAACCAACGATCGCAATTCTCTCTCGCTCTCTTTCTCTCTCTCTCTGTGTGTGTGTGTCTACCTGGTTGCTGCGTACACCTTTTGGCCGTTTAAGACACGTTTGCAGCTTCGTTGCGCTTGGCGTTTGCTCGCCGCTTTTCAGTCACTTTTGAAACGTCGTCAGCGTCGCCAGTTACCAAAGCGGATCGCGCAGCTGCCAACAACAACAACAGCTACAGCTACAACAACAACATTATTCCGTCCACTTTACTTGTAGTTGTAGTTTTAGTTGTTATTTTTTTATCGTATCTTAAATGCGCGTTCGTCTCGGACAACGGCTCTGCAAATAAATCATTTATAATATATCAAAAGAAGTGGCTGCGAGTGCTAAACATCAACAACAACAAAAAAAAAAAGAAGTGCTTGCCTAGGCAAAAAAGTTTTTCAATAATACTAAAGCCAAATATACAAAGAAAAGAAAATGTGCTATAAAAAAGTTTAAAAGTAACCACAAGCTTCGTTTTGCGCTCTTTGGTTTCTTTCTCTCCATCTCCCTCACTCGGTGTGTCTCCCTCTATCTACTATAAGCGTACTTAAACTTCAACCCCTCCCCCTCAACTGTAAAGCTCCCCTCTACTGCATGCATTCTTTTGGAATCATTCTATGTGGATTATCGTTACAAATCGAACGTTGCGTTATTCGGATTATTTTTTACGTTATACCTCAGTCTATAACGATAAATAAGTAAGTTTTTGATAGATTTTTTTTAGAGTTAATAAATTAATTAAATTCATTTTTCGAATATTCTTTATCCTTTTTTTTTTTTAAAGAAACCCTTTTTATTTATATATGTTCTTAAAAAAAATAATATTAATTTATTCCTTTAATTTTTATTTAATAATCTTTTTTTTGTAAGAGATTTCTTTATTGGAATTTTTGTTAATCAACTTTATACAAATTACAAAATTGTCTATAAATTTCTTGCATATTTAATACTTTTTGTTGTCCAAAATAACATTCCATTTTTTTAATACTTATACATTGAATTTAAAGTAACTTAAATCATAATTATTATACTTCTTGTTATAGATTTTTTTAAATAAACTAAAACCATAAAAAATCTACATATTAGATAATATATTAAGCTATGAATATAAACGATGTTGTATACATATTTAACACACTATTCTCAGCAGATGATTCAATTGTGTATCTTGTTTTGATCAGAGCCAAAAAGCCCATCCTACACGCTTGCATTGAAAATTAGCGTCGTTGCAAGTTAACTTTTTTTTGTTGTGATTTATCATCACAACGCTCGCATTTCACTACAAAAGTCATCGTCTTTGTCGTTTGCGTCGTCTTCGCTCAATTAAGTGTTAAGTGTTTGTCGATTAGATCATCCGTGTGGGGCGCGTCAAGCCGCTTAGGCAAGCTAATGAGTGTTTTTATTTTTTTTTTTTTGGGCGTCTAGGCGCAAGCCAAGGCCATTAGAGCCTGGTTTAGTCGAGCTGAGAGACAAAAGTTGATTGAACCTTGCACACACACACCAACACACACGCGTACAGCATCCAGCCATGTGGCAAGTTGCAGGCAGCTGTTTCCTATAAACTGGAAATATAAGGGGCAACTAAATGCTTCACATACAACAATCTGTTGCAACAGTGCGCTCTATAATTATAGACCCTGCATTTATTTCTCTCTCTTCGGTTTCGTTTTTTTTTTTATTATTTAGCTGCAGGCTGATTTTAATTTCTCATCTGAATCAATGCTGTTGATTCATCTGTGTGTTATAGGGAAAATGAAAAAGATACTACACTGCAACTATGACAAATCGATAGTATTACCTATTAGAGATTAGTCAACACTTTTCGTGAGGCCATAATTTGTTTGGTAAATACAACCATAGCTAATTAAAGTCAAGGTCGTTTCAAATTGCACATAATAGTTGTACTTAGTATATACAAATTTTTTTTTAGTTATTAGTTCGTGTTTTCTTCTTATATGCAACAAATGTTTAACAGTTTAAAATGCAACAAATTGTATTAAAATATCTTTAAAAAAAATATCATTAACAGATTGTATTTGCTTAAAAGTTCATTATACCTTTTAGTTATTGATTGTTTTGGGCTTTGAAATTAAAACTCACGTCGATTATTTATAATTATAAAGCAATTAAAAATAATATAGTTTTCGTTATGTGCTTCAAATTATTACATTTATTAATGATCTTCAAATGCAAACAAAATGAAAGAAAACACAAATAAATAAGTTATATATAATTTTTTGAAATCAGAAAATATATTTCTCAGTTTAAAGATTTTCTGATTGAAACACTTATTTTGATTTAAAATATTCAGAAATATAATACTCTCATTTTATAAACTAAAATAATATAAATTTTAGCTCTTCGATTGTACTAAATTTCCAAGGAAATATTTAACCTATTTTCATGTTATTTTCTTTCTGTTTTTTTTTTTTTATTTAATATTAATTTAATAATTATTTATTTAAGTTTATAATGACTCTATTTGTTTAGCCAACATTGTAGAGCCAATGCTGTAGCATATTCACAACTTTAATTTGTATCTTGATTTCGCACACTCTCTATTGTTAATGTTTTTGTTGTTGTATTTAACAAGCCTATATATATATATGTGTGTTGTTGTTGTTGTTGTTGTTTGTGGTATCAGGCTGTTGAGTTGTGTGTTGTTGTTTTGAGGCTTTGCTTTCCACACACAATATGTTAACAATTTTGATTGGCAATGCGATGCGTGGTGTTTGCATTGTTTTAAGTTAGCTGCTGCTGCTGCTGTGTGTATCTGTTGCATGTTGCAAATTGCAAACAGCACTAACTGCAACACAATGTGGCGAGCTGTAATTGTTTTGGCCGCCGCCAAGCGTAACCAACCAGCTCAATGGAGCGGCGTTGAACTCGCCACAAAAAACAAAAAACTTTTTAAAATGATTCTCCTGCCAAACACACATTCTTGGCCAAAGAGAAAGAGGGGGAGAGAGAGAGAGAGAGGTATTAGATGTGAGATGTTGATCTGTTGTATGTACAACGTACAACGCACTCGTCTTGGCCATAAATCACGCGCGCCTTGGCCATATTTGTGGCTCAGTCGCGGGCCAAAGCCCATCAAATGTCAGCTACCTTTTAAGTTTTTTGTTTGTTATTATTGTCTCAGCTAGAAGCTGTTTTGGCCATAAGTGCTCGTAATCTTTTCGTCTGTGTGCTGCTGCCACTTACAAGTTCCTTGACGCATCTGAACTTCTGCATGTTAATTACCCGAAAGACAAAACACGGCTTAAAGCCATTTAAAACATAACTGTGCTTGTTATGATATTTCAGCTTTGACAGCTGCTTGAACAATCAGTCAGTTATGGGTGATTACTTAGCGTTTCACCATTTATATAATTTGTTTAAACGTGTTTTTATTTGTTTTGTTATTTAATCTGTCTGTTTAAATAGCTGCATGCTTGGTTCATTGAATTTCATTTAGCTGGAAAATGTTAGATCTGGAATTTAGAGAAATGTGAGACCTTTTGTATTATTTACAGATTTGCTATATTATTAATGTATTACGGACGAACAGATATACAAACGGACAGACGGACATGGCTGTGTCAACTCAGCTAAAGATACTCATTAAGAATATATAAACTTTATGGGATCAGAGACGCTTCCTCTTTGCGTTACACATTCTACTTAGTGTATGAAAATCAAAAATTAATTAATAATTAAATGAAGTGATTATAAACCAGAATTATTATTTATTCAAAATATTATATATGTTTCCACTTACCCCTTGTCCATTTAAGTGTAACAGAGAAAATGATTGGCCAAATACATATGTATTTGTCATTCACACATAGGAATTTTTGTATTGAGTGATTTTAGTAAAGTAAAGTAAATATTTTAGCATGCGTGTGTTATTGTTATTAAATATATATTATACACACATAATTTGCTGTCTACTAAAATCACTCAATACAAAAATTTTTATGTGTTAATGAAAAATACATATCTGGCTAATCATTCTCTTTGTCATACTCAAATGGACAAGGGGTAAGTGAAAATATTAATATTATTTTCAATATAAAAATATCCCTTGTTTATAAGCCCTTAATTTAACAACTCTCGTTTTTTGCACTGTTATGCACTTTTTATAACAACAAACATTTTTATAGCCTGAACCCATTAAATGAAAAAAAAAGGGTATAATGGTTTAGTGCAAACGTATATAACAAGCAAAAGGAAGCATCTCCGACCCCATTAAGTATATATATTCCTGATCAGCATCAACAGCCATGTCGATATAGTCATTTCCGTCTGTCTGTTCGTCTGTATAAAATCTCGACTAGACAATTCTTACTTGTTATTTCTAAAACTTTCCTCTCTCTTCTGAATACTGAAAGCATGAATAACTTTGATTTATATTTAAATGCTGTTCAAATTGGGGCGCTAACAAATCTTAGAAAAAACTCGCCTTTAACTAGTCTTTCTTGCGTTAGGAAATGGCCAACAGAAAAAAACTAACAACAACTGCGAGGCGCAACATGGGGCATATGAATGTAGCAAAAAAAAAGTGTTTGCGCGCTTGGAAACTTAATAATAATGCGTTACACTTAATTCAATCGCAGATGGTTACAGTCAGCTGAACATGGCTCTAACAGCTGACCCAGTTCGCATTGTTAGATCTTTAAGAAAAAAGTAGAAGAAGAAGATCTACTGCCCCAGGCGCCCTCTTATTATTTTATTATTATTATGATGATGATGATGATGCGCAGTTAGACATCAAATTTTTTTTATTGACTCTGCAGACATATAAAATTTCTTTTAATTCATTTAATTTCATTAAAGCCAACGCAGGCGAGAACAGTCATCAATGTAGCTTAGCCTTTGGGCCAAAGTTATTAATAAATACTTTTTGCTGTCTCTCTCTTTCTCTATACTATATACATCTATATGTTGACCTGATTAAAGACAGCACGCACATTCAGTCGAACTTGGAGCTCACTGACTCGGTTAGAAAGTGTCGCCACTCTTTCTTTTTCTTGGCTTAAAGCTTTTGACATTTGTTGGCGGCTTATTGAACTACTATCTACTGGGCTAAGTCTGGGGCTTGGCAGCATGACGCGCTCTAATTGAACAGTAATAAAAGTCAACCAGTTTTCAAAAAGCTGTCTCTCTCTCAACTTTGACATACAAAATGTGCTGTTGTCAAAAGTTCATTGAAAACGTTCGCTGCTCAAGCCCAAAAAAGGTTTTTAAATATTTTGACAATGCCTGGCAACCGAAATGTGATTTTGTTGTTAACTTCCAAGCTTTTATGACTATTATGTTGCCCATTTTTTATTTCGTCAGTTTTCGTTAAAAAATTCTAATTAAAATGTTAACAAAACATAAAGGAAAAAAAAATTGTTTTGCTGAGAATCTTCTCACATTTATGCTGGCAATCTTTTATAAGCCATTGTTGTGTGCACGAATGGAAGATCGTATGTAGATATTGCGTATGAGAATATTGCGTATGAGTGAGAAACAAAATAATTATAATTTATGCATCAAAATTGACGTCTTGCATTCATTATAGACATTTAATTCACCAGGCAAGAGTTAATTTTTGTTTGTGTGATTTCGTAAGCCAAATGTTGCAAGTGCTTTGAACTTTGAAGTCATGAGAAACTGAACCGAAAGTCTTTAAATTACAATAAGATTTGACTAAAACATTTAATGGTAATCGATAGTCTTATTGAACATAACTAGTTACTTAGAACAATAACACTGATACCGATAAGTAGTTCGTAAGAACGGAAGTGAACTAAAAGCTCAAAAAAAGAACTTAACTCACAAATTACGTGCAAGACACAATAGTATATATGTATATAGTATATATATTTTCACAATCCATACAACAACATTTCGGAACTTTCAACAAGCACTCTCTACGCTTATTATTATGCATTTACTAGCTGGCAAATCAAATTCAATCACTTAACAATTTTTAACGCCCCATTTTGGGCCCGACCCCGCGCTAAATGGATTGCAGCAGCTTGGCCCAGCGGGCAGCGTGAAGGCCGCACGAACTTCCAACTCTAACTCTGACTCCGTCTTGGCTTTTACTGCATAGCATAACATTTTACACGAATACACACATATGTGTGTGTGTGTGTATAATGACTAATAACGCTGCCGATTTGCATGCTCAAACAGCTTAAACAATATCTTGAGAAACAGCAACTGAAACGGGTTTCTTTCTTTTTTTGTTTGACTCGTACTCATTTTTCTACTCGTATTTCTACTCATGAACACGCGCCTTGCATTGCATTTTATTTATTTATTTTTTTTTTTTTGTGTATTAACAAAATGAGACAATTATTAAATGTTGTGGCCAGATCCGGTCTCAAATTGCAGCTTATGTGCGAATTTATGGAAGCGAAGGAATTAAAACGTTTTCTTTGTTATCACAATCAGTTTTAATGGCTTATAAAGTGGCTTAGAGTTTTGAGATAGAGATCTTCTGTAAGCTGGCAAAAACTCTCACAATATCTGTATTTAAATTGGCTATTAAAAATCACAACTTTAATCTATAAATCTATAACACCTATTGTTGTTTTTTTTAACTCCAGTTTCAATTCATTATTTTTGGCAAATCGTAACCAGATCGTAACAAAATCGCACAAATTGTTTGAATGAACGTTTTGGGTTTTGGTCATACCGACACGTACCGTAATTTGTAATGCCAACTAATTTCCTGACCAAACTGACTGTGCTCCGTTGGCCAAAAGGCAATCGTTTTGACCATTTTTGTTTTTCTTATTCTACGTTTTCTATTTTATTTGTGGCAGGTAATTGTTTTTGTTTAGCTCTTGATTAGCAGCGTCAAGTTGAATGAACTTCTCTCGATTCTTTTGAAATCTTCAGTTTCAGTGGTTTGCTTTGTTAACACTTTTGCTGCTGTTTGTTGAAACTTCCGCTGCCAATTGCAATTGGCCACACTTTTACAAAACGGCGTCGGCATCGGTTCAATGGGTTTAATTGAAAAATTCATTTTGTTAATTTGTTAGCAATTTTATTACACAGAGAGTTTTATTTTATTTTTTTTTGCTGTCACAACTTTCACCATTCATTCAAATGTCATAAATAGTCATTTTCATAAATGACTTCAACTCCTTTTGCACCAACAATTGTCCATCTGTCCATTATGTTGGCCAATGAAACAATATCGAAAATCCTAACACAATACCACAAATATTTGTGGTATAAAGTGTTACGTTTGCTTTAGGTTTTGACATGGGTGTAGGTGTTTTTTTCGACACGGTCCGATTTCTTTTTGTTTTGGTTTTGTATTTTATAGTTCGACTACCTCTTTTGGCTATCTTGGCCTAAATTTGCATAATTTATGTAATTTTCGCGTTTGTTATTATTGGTTATAAACAAAAAACGAAATATTTTTAGTCCGCAGCATAGAAACATTTTCTGATCGGTTATTTATTGTAGGCGCATGTGTTATGTATTTATTTTTAGGCAAGTCGACTTTTAATCCCTCGGTTATTTATTTGTTATAGTTAATCTGTTTGACATTTGCTGGTTAACTTATAACAGATGAGTGCAAAAAAAATTAATACCTGTATAATTACGAGCACCTGCAAGATTCTTTATTTAACTCATTTTTTTTTAAATTTTTCTTTATAGAAAACCATTTATTTCATTCATTTAAAATATATCTAATATCTTTAACTATTTTTAAAAGGATGGTTTTCTTATTGGTAAAAATATCTATATTCTATTCATTCCTAAATAAAATATTTTATTCACATTCTTCAAAAGTAAAATATAAAATACACTTAACATTAAACAAAATTGTATATGTATCTATATTGTGATTTAATCGTCAACTTCAATGTTCACACGCAAAAATGAACTACACAAAGGGTTTCTCTGTTCAGTTCTTTCCACCAGTTCATTCATTCAAGTTTAACAGCACTTCAAGGGCCTCGACTGATGTTCCCAGTGAACAGTTTCAGTAAACAACTTCATTCGCAACTCCAAAGAGAGAGAGAGTGAGAAAGGAGTACCTTGAATGACCTTGTTCCCACAGAACTGAACTGTACAGTGTACACTGGCTAACTAGCCCCATTCTGTTTAATTTACTTGACAACGATTTTTGTGACTTCTTGCTGCGGTTTTGATGTCATTTTGTATTTCGTTTCGTTTCGTTTCGTTTCGTTTTACGAAAGTCGGAAAGAAGTAAATGGAAAAACTTAATCAAGCGACCGCAATTCAGAATAAAGAAAGAAATGGAATAAAAAAGAAAAGGTAGCAGCGATAAATTCAAATCACAGTGTTGGGAGTCTAATTTATGGTCTTGCCAGATTACTGAATCTGCAAGCGTTGCACGTAGCAGTGGTATACAGATTGTTATTGTTGCTGCACCCACGTTGCAACTTAAAACCAATCTGTGTTCCCAAACCATGCGTAGCTGTTGATTAAACGCCCACCTACTTTCCCGCCCGTCATTCCGTCATTCCATCATTCTGTCAATCTGTGTGTCTAACTGGGCTTATCATTGGTTCTACGATGTCTTGTTGTTGTTTTTTGGGTTTGGGTTTGGGTTTGGGTTTGCCTGACTGTCGGCCATTTCAAGTGCCACATTTTGTTGCTACTGCTGCGCAAGCGCTGAGGCGTGTCCGCCTTGCCCACGTTTTTAAAGCTCTTCTGCATGCTCATCATTGTTTCTTTTGACTTCTACTTCTTCTGTTCTTTCACTCTCCCGTCCTTAATATTACAGTCTTGTGCTACTTCCACGCGAATTTGGCACACACACACACACACACACACACACATTTATATTTGACCGCCATTTGCCTCATTGGGATTCCGTTCTGCCAGTTTTCCATTTGCTATTCCAAAATGTTTAATTTCTGCTTAATGGCGTTTTTATGCATTGCAAATTGTTTTTGTGCGAATAATATTTGCAGTTAGGAATTTTTGTTTAGTCATAAAAGTACATCAACATGACAGTAAATGTTAAACTGGAACAAAATGCTGTTGGCTGCTGAGGTTAGAGTGAAGGGAGCAGCTTGATTAAATTACGGTGCTCATGGCATACATACATACATACATATAACATAACTAAGAGAACTAGGAAGCAAAAATAATAAGATGGGCTTGCCAATGCTGCATTTTATATGTACAAATGTATGTATATAAATGCAACGGTTCTGCGGCTTATTCACTAAGCTAAAACGGTAAACAGCACAAAGAGAGTGTGAAAGGGTAGATAGCTCAACCGATCAAAGAAAGCATAAGTGCAAGAGAGTAAGATATAAAATATAATTATTTAAAACTTATATGTAAAAAGAATAAGCTGCTGTTAGCATCTTCTCAAATTATGTACTCATAATGATTATTAAGTCGCATTTAGAACATGTTACAGTTGCTATGGCGAAATCGTAAACAAGATAAATGATGATTAATACAATTATTAGCATTTCAAGCTGCAACAAAGAAAAAAAAAGTATTTATAGAGCGCTTACAAATCGCATTTTTGCATAATGAACATGACGACGTTGAACTCTATTCATGCATTTGAGACTAGAGAGGACAGACAGAAGAGAGAGAGAGGGAGAGGACAAGCTTAATCAATTGCCACACACATAAGAAATTCGCAACAAGTTTTGCGGTTTTCCCACGAGCTCTTTTTATTTGTGTTTGTTCAAGTGATTCGACGATTTTTGTGTTTATAGATGTGCGCCATAAAATGTCACCGTATACACTGTGCAAAACTTTGGCCCAGTTACGAAAACAGGAATCAAATTAACTGCAGAAAAAAACGAAGAAAAAAAAACACAACATTACAATCAAATTATTAGACCACAAACTGGCCCGCAAGGCTGCAATTCGGCTTGCGAACATTTCATTAGAGCAGAAAATATGTTTTTTATAATGAGCAAAGCAGAAATTTGCATAAAAAAAAAATAACAAAAAGTGAAACAGAAGGCGTGCCACAAAGCACGAGATCAATTAATATACCTCTCTACCTAGCTATATAGTAAATGTATATATACACTTTGTTGCTGGCATTCACTTTTTTGCTAAAAGAAACTTCCTGCTGAATGCAAAGAGTGAAAAGTTCCAGTTGCCGCAAACCTAAATCATGCCTCCAAAAATACATTGCACAACTCCTGAGAATTGGATACAACAATAAACAATACTAGTATGCCAAACGTACAAATTTCGTAAGCTTTCCGCAACTCTACGAAACAAAAAAAAAATGGCCAAAAGGCAGCCTGAAGAAGCCACAGCGCAATTGAGGCGAAAAAACAAAACCAAAAAAAAAAAAACTGAAATGAGTTTGCAATTGTGCAAAGTTGTTTTGTGTAGGAGGAGTTGAAGTCGAATTCGAGTCGAGATTTTGTTTCTGACTCTGAGTCGCATCCAATTGTTTGCACTCTTTGCATTAAACTCTTTGGGAAGAAAACAAAACCACAAAACAAAATGTTAATGAATCTTTTAATTTGATTCGTGGCCAGACGAAAGTGAAAGTCCTATCTAAAGTGTGTGTGCAAAATAAAAAATAGTATGAATAGAAATGTGAGCGCGCCTTTTGTTTAAACTATTTCGAGTGCATTTCACACGCAAGTTTATTACACTTTCAACTTTGACTGGCGCTTAGCGAAGAGTGTGCGAAAAACTGAACAAAAACGTGAACATAATATGAAAGGTGTGAAAATGAGTTCATTCATAGGGCATAAAGAGTCGAGCGTAAAACTAAGCGGAAATTTAATGTAAAGTATTGCAGCGATAAACCTAAGCGGGTAAATAATGTATATTGTTTTATAATAATGGGCAATAAACCTGTCTATTTGAATGTCAAATAACACTTGTTGCCTGATTTGTTGCTTAACTCCAGCTGACAGTTTATAACTCTAATAGTTTTTCCGCTTACTTTTTATGTTACATTTATGCAATAAGCAAAAAGCTGACTGAGTTTTTTTTTTACATAATTAGTAAATAATAAATAACAAACTATGCTACTTTTTTTTTTGCTGAATAGAACGGGCATAAAGAATACTAATCGACTTTGATTGAACTTTTTATAGCACTGCACGTACTTTTTATTTTACAGCACTGCACAGTGATTTTTTTTTTCATGATTTATTATTTATTTATATAAATTTAGAACTACATTGCTTAATTATTTCGTGGAATTTTCTATCCTTTTAATTATTTCCTTACTTATCTTGTTGCTTGCTTATTTATCATAAATTTAAAATGTTAACTTCCTTCCATTTTTTAGTACCCAAATGAGTTTTGGTAAAATATTTGGCATAACCTAATTCTTTTAGTAAAAATTGTTAACACCTTGTTTTGTATCTTTTTATTAATGCTCTTGTCAGTTTGTCATCTTCTGCAAATCTTTCTTTTTATAAAACCGAGTGCGAAAATAACAAAAATAGATTAATTTTTATAAACTTGTTGTTTACCGGCTGATTGCTTACTGTTCTTGTCATTCGCCTTGTACCCAATGTACTACACACATACAAACAAGTATTAACCTGCTGTCCAAGACAATCAGTCTGAGATATTACACACTGATAATTCTTATCTCCTGCAGCGATTGTACTTTTCCTTGATTTTTGTTGGTATCTCTCCAATTCAAAAGCTTCTGTTCATTGAGCGATTTTTGCATTTTCTAATGCTTGACCAGTCGTAGAACTTGCTGACCAGTTTGGTTTGCCAGCTCGTGTGGAATAGAGGCGCACCATGCCCCAACAAAATGTGTGGTAAGCAGCAGAGTTTCGTTTTGCGGGGGGCGTTGTTGTCGCTTCTGCCTGTTTGCTGCACAGATTACGAATATTTACAGTTATTATCTGTGATGAGTTTTCGTTTTTGCTTCTGCCGCCGATTCGCTGCGTTGAAAAATATTAAATTGTAAATAAATACTAAAAAGCAAAAACAAAAGCCCAAAAGGCAAACAGAAGAATTATGTTCGTGTGTGTGTGTGAATGTCGTCGACGAACGCGCCGATTATTAATCTGTGTGAGTGTTTGAGTGTATGTCTTGTTGTTTTTGGTTGTTTTTTTTTCTCCTCCGCCTAGTGTAGTACTCAAGCGCACCTCAGACGCTGCGGTCGGGCGGAAATGTCGTTAGTCGTCGTCAATTCACTTTTGCTTTTTGTTAAAGAGAATCGCGTGCGCACCTTTCTCGCCTTTTTAGACCCGTACTAAATGAGCGCGGGTTTTAGTACGAAATCGAACGGTGCGAAAGTTGGCAACGAAATTGCCAAAAAAAACACAAAACGAAACGCTTTCGAACAAAATTTGTTTGCCATTTGTGTATTATATGTGTAAGTGTGTGTGTTTTTAGCATTACGCTTATCACAGCGCACAAATTGTTATGTGATATAGAAGATAGCAAATATTAAACGACATTTAACTCTGCTCTGACATGAGCTAAATATGAACTTTAAAGTGCCTTGGTGTTAAAATTTTGTGAGATTTTAGCACATTGTTTAAGGATTACAAACAAACGAACCATCCGATTCTCAACGAACACAGGTGAGCAAGTTCCGTGTACCACAAACCGTTTCTGACGCATTCTGTGTACCAAATGGGCGTAGCTTGTGCATAAAGTAAACTTTTTGCCACATAGTATTTATAGACAAAAGATAACAGCTGTGTGTGATTCGTAAATATTGAAAATATACGTATGTATGTGTGTATTTTGAATGTGGATGAGAAAATGCATATGGACAGAGAAGCGTGTAAAGTGTACTAAATGTAACAGGTTCACTGGCATGTACTAAATGAACTCTAAACAGCTTTTACTGTTGTGTTTTAGAATTGTATTAAAATGTGATTAAGCTTGACTTTTTGATGCTAGAAGTAGAAAACGTAATTTAAAAAAGTTCTTAAATTTGAATAGTCAGACTTAAATGCAATTGAATAAAAGTATTAAACAGTAATTGTATTTAATATGTCTTGAGTCACGATTTATATTAGCTTGTAGTATAAATGATTTGATTAGGGGTTAAAGTAATTAAGTTATATGTAGAAAAAAAGTTTTAATTATATTTAAAGCCCATTAAGCCCTCTAAAATACACTCAAATATCGAATAGTATACAAAAATATTACTTGGATAAAATAGTTGTACTAAAAAAACCATGTAATTTTGTATGCATGATTCACGTATTAAATTTACTTGCAAAAATATTAAATATATTTACCCAGTTGTACTAAAAAATATTTACTTTGCATTTAGCTGAAAGTGCATTAATATGCTAATGCCACTAAAGCAACAAGACACGTATTTATTTACCGCTTTGGTCATACTTATCACGATATTATATCGCAAAAGCACCGCGACACTTGGCCATCAAGACAAGTATGTGACTCATTTCGGACACTCGAGCAATAAGACGCGCCCCAAAAACAAAAAAAACGACAAACGTGCTCAAGAGACAGAGCGAGAGAAAGAGAAGAGAGACCCCCTTTTATTCAATAATTCATTTAAGTTTTGTTGTTTATGAAAGGCCCATTAAAAAATTGTACAACATTTATACGAACCAAAATAAACAGAGATTCATTCGATCAACGAATAAAAAAAACATGCCGGCAAAAAAAGAGAAAGAAACAAAAATGTAAAACAATTTATAAACGCACATTTCTTTTAGTATAGGGCAAGTGAACTTTTGCAATTAAAAGCGGCTGGCAGACGAAGCCAGATGGCCACTAAAAGAAGAAGAGAAACATTTTTTTTTTACAATTTTTAAGAATTCTGCAATTTCTGACCAAGTTATATATAGGTAACACCACAACAACACTTAACAAGACTATCTAATAAAATAATTTATGCTTTTTTAAGAAAATTTTCCTTTGATGCCCTTCTATCTTTTTTGTTGTTGCTTAGGCCGCTTTTTTTTAGGCATTTTATTTATAGAAGCGCACGAAATGTGACGCATTTCGTTTAATTTGGCATGTGAACTTATTTATTTATTTTATTTGCTTTATTTCGAGTGAATGACTTTTGTGTGCTTGCACTTTTGCTTATTTTTTTTTAGTACATGTGACAATTGGATAATACAACAAAATGTTAACTACATATACATACATATATCATACACCTTCCTCATGTATCTATGTTCTTTTTGTTTGTTTTTGTTTTGCACGTTCCAAAGTTCGTTGTTAGTAAGCTTAGTCGGCCAAAAACTTTGATGGATGCATGCGGCAAAGCCATAAGTAAATAACTTCCGATTTATAATTATTATATAGGGTGTCTTTTTGAGTTATTTTTTTCTTGGTCAGTAATATTCCACGTCATTGTCTATCTTATCTTTATAGCAAAAAACAATCACTTAATCAAACTCTCAAGCGCTTGTACTAAAAAAAAAACATCAGCCTTCAAATTTTATTTAACTGTCTAGTTTTTAGCGATAAGCTGCATAGGAAGCCAAAAAGATACAAGATTGATGTCATGCTCTTGATTTCTAATACGCTACATGTGTTTTTCTTCCCTTCCCTTTTCTTTTCTTCTTTGTTGTTGGACAGCTGTCAAAGTTTTCAGCTTACATTTACCAAAACATTTTGAATATTGAGGTGATTAATTGAGAAAGATTTGTTGCATTTGCATGTCAGTTATGACAGCTCGTTCATATTTTAAGTAGTCAACTAAAAAAAAAAGGAAAGGAAGTCGCTAGAAAGCAAAAATTTGATTGAAATGAGCTAAAATAATGTGTTCTAAAAAGCGTCAACGGGTTAAATAATCGTTCAGCTGTTGTTGTCAGTGTTAAAAAGGTGGGGGAAATATAAAAATACATTTATAACGAGGTGTACTAAAAATGTACTAAATTTATATTTGTTATATTAATGGATGTATTAGTATATATTGCTGGTGTTAAAATATGTGTTGTCCATAACAGTAATGGTATTAAGACCTGTACTAAGATATCTTGAAAGTATATTTAATGTGTACTAAAAAGTACTAAATTGTTCTAAAAGCTTTATTTTATTAATAGAAATCGTAGATAATTTTTCAGTGCAGATTTATGTTTTGCTAACAATAGTTAGAACAGTGCTACATAATTTCAAGCGTTCTAAATGTGATCTAAAAATATGCTAAAATGTTGTCAAAGGTTAATTTTATTAATCGAAAATGCAAGCAACAATTAATAATTTTAAACAGTGTTAGGAAAATCTTAAAGCGTTATAAATGTCTACTAAAAATATACTAAATTGTTTTAAGGGCTTATAATTGGTTTTGTACTTGATAAATGTCTATTTCTTCACATATTAATTTTATTTTTAGTTACTCATTATTTTAAGCAATATCTTTTACAAAATGACACCACTTGACACTGATTCAACAGCTGTCAAATGCAGTGGTAATTAATCTTATTCTCCATTATTAAGTTAACCAGACAAATGTTTGAAATCACCTGCTCGGTTGCCTTGACAGCTCGCATTCAATTGAATTGCTTATTTCAGAACAGTTTTATATTTTTTTTGCGGTCCAAAAATGTGCTCTGTAAATTTCCATGCGAGGAATGTTTATTGTGCAATGGCATGTATTTCCAATCGATTTATAAATAACTTGAGTTTACATAGCACGAATTGCGAAACTGTAAACAAACTGCTCCCAAACAGAGACGTTTGAGCAAAAAAAAAAAAAACAAAAAAAAAGAATATTTATGCTGGATCGAATGAAATTAAAAACCCGGGAAGCTGCCCTTATTGACATTGAAAATGTGAATTGGGTTATCGCAAAATCTATAAACTGTAAATTATACTATGTAGTGGCTGTAAGTATACATTTATGCAGCTGGAAAACAAAGCAAACAACTTTGCCGATCGCCCACTGTGCAAACTGCAAGTTTGTTTTCATATTTATATATATACATATATTCTTATACATTTGCCATGTGCAAGGCATACAGAAATACTACAAACTACTGCTTATTAGCATTCAGCTGAAGCAATTAAAATTTCGCCCCCAACTCAATAATCGTATAGGGGCTGGCAACAACAAGTTATCAGATGTTTATACATTAAAGACGTGCGTTAAAATACGCTAAAATATATTGAAATATTGAACACTTGAATAGAAAACAGTACACTAGTTGAGTTTTGAATATACTATTGAACAAATATTGAGTCTTTAAACTGAATATGGTATTTTATAATAGATAGAGATTACATCATGCATTGTAGTTGTACTAAAAATGTGTCTAAAAACTTGCTATTTCCTTAAAAAATTGCAGAGGGAGCTGACATCATTTTAGGCTAAAGTCAAGCTTCTATTTTCTATAAAAGATTCGCAATTTACTCTAAAAAAGAATAATAGAGACTTTGATTTACAAAATATTTCTAAAAAGTAGCTGTTAAAATTGTATGAACAACTTGCTTAAAAGTCATTTTAAATGAATACACATAAGTACCATTTATTTTTGCGTACATCTTACTTATTTTATTTGACTGTTAAATTGCTTTGCAAAATTATTTGCAGTGCAATTTAAAACATGTAATGCAGCAATTAAAAAATAAAAACCACTCCCTGACTTTACTGTGGCAATACCTATATATACGACTCCAATTTCTTATCACTATATATGTGTACTAACGTTCTTGGTTGCCATTGTTTTGTTTTGTTTACAGATATCGTTTTCGCTTATCGAAAATACAACAAAAGTCTGTACCGAATGCTGCCGCCGAATTGCACAAAAACCTCAACTCAAAATACTGCTTGCGATAAGGCAAATGGAAATAATTGGTGCTATATATACAACAACTATGCTCCAGTTGCATTCAATGAGGAGAACCTGAAGAATCAGAAAACGAACCGATGTGATACTTGGAGACTAAGCATTGCAAACAACGATATAAATACATATTAGTATTTAGTATTAAAAAAAAAAGAGAAAGAAAACAAAAACGAACTACAACAAAAATAGGCTTAAAGTCTTGCCAAAATTCAAAATATGGAACACTTGGATCTGGCGGGTTATCTGAATACACCCGTTACTTGGAATTTGGGCGCATTTGAACAGCAAGGTGAGTTAATAAATAGAATTAAGACAGAGTTGGAGTTTCATAGCAAAAAACTTGCATTATTCAACAAGGTGCAAAACTTGACTAAACTTAACTTTTTTTATAGATAATCTCAAGCAAGAAATTAATCAGGCAAGGAGATATAACTTATATGACGCAGTTTAGTTTTTCCTTTTTTATAAACATTTGTCAACTTAACGAAATATTAAAGCTAAAGAGGCAGAGGAATTTTTTAAATTAACTACTTGATTGCTAAAATTCAAGAAATATGTAATAAAAATTGTTGAAAATTCTACATTTTATAAGAAGAAGAATTTTATGCAGATAACAAAACAGCTTAGCTGTTATTTTAATTTTTAAAACAGCTGCTTTTTAAACGGTTTTAATAATACTTTTAAAAAAAGAAATCTTAAGACTCGACAGCATGAAGTGTCTAATTAGCATTAAGATAAATCTTGATGGTTTCAGGTTAGTTGCATTCTCATTTGGAGTCATGTCGGATCAGATTTTAAATGTGTTCGTTGATTAAATTCATCTCTTGAAGCTAATCTCATGCTCTGCCCAGATGGTCAGTTTGGCACACACACACTCCACACACACACACACACTAATACTGCTGCACTTTATTAATAAATTGCATAATTAAGCGGCATGAATCATGCTGCACTCCTTCCCTGCAACGCGATAAGATTGCAGCAAACAGTGTGTTGTTGTTGTTGTTGTTGTTGCAGCTGTTGTCTTGTGGGGCAAGCAGACACTGTCGCGTTGTGCCTCAGTTTTGTTGCAGGCTCAGCTGGAGACGGTGTGCCACAAAAGATGCGCAAATGGCAGGCCAAACTGCAAAGTGCGCGCTTTAATTACACAAAACTCTAACTAACAATTGCAACAAATTATAAATAAACTCTTTTCGCTCTCTCTCTCTCTCTTCTTTCTCTGGCTATTTACAGATGGCATTTACTTGTCCAGCTCGCGTCAAATGCTGGAGCCCATTATGGAGGAGACCTCCGAGGATGAGGAGCATGCACAAAATAGCTGGAACGGGCATGAGCACAGAGGCAGCTGCGGGGGATTCTGGAGTTCCGCAGAGTCCGAAACGGGTTCGGTCATAAGGGTCGAAATTACCAAGGGTGAGTTCTTTCAATTGAGTACAGTGAACGCTTGGTAGAAGGAATTCTCAAAAGTTTTTGTTCTAGGTTCGAAATAGAAATTCATGATAGAAATACTTAACATAAAGAGAATTGTGGTGTTCAACAGCTCCGTTTCAGCGTTTCATGTTTCATAGTTGAAACGCTTAGCTCGTGAACGGCATTTTGTCGTAAATAGGTGTTGATTCCGCAGTTATAAATGGGATAATTTCTGGTTTATTTTATCAAACAAAACCAGTTTAAATTACTTTTGTTTGCAACGGCCATTAATCAGCTGTTTTCATACATTTTTGCACAAAAATACACCAAATATACTGAAAAATACTTAACATCGCTTAAATATCGTGCTTTTCCCATCTTTACTTTGATGAAACATGAAAAATTTGTTGTATACATAGACTGGGGTGTTTCATCGTTTCAATAAATTTTTCTATGCAATTTGTTGTTGCGGAACGTTTCAACTTTTAAATATGAAACGATAAAACGAGCTCTTGAACACCCTCAATTTTATATTGTAGAAATACAGCTAAAATATGGTATAGTACTATATAATATAAAGAAAACACATTTATCTATTTGCTAATTAAATTTGTTGACAACAAAACGTTCGTGTTGAAACTAAAAATACTTTACTGAGATTAATTAATTTGTACTAGAGGAAAATAAAAGTTCTGCCTTCCAAACGTTCACTGTAATTAAAGTAAAAACCTTTATTAACTTATCGATTATTTACAGATATCGATGCCATATCCGAACGTGACTTTGCCTGTCCACCAAAGCGCGCACGTCGCTCCCAGGAGGAGCAGCTGCAGCAGCAACAGTTGCTGGAGGATGTTGTTCAAATGCGTCGTCCTCCGCCGCCACGCTACTCGGAAACCGAGGCGCACAACAGTCTGGAACGCTTCCTCGCACTGGAAGCCTGCGCCCGCGATAGCTACGGCAGTGTGGGCCAGAGGAGCAGCACGGGCAGTCGTCGTGGTGGCGTCTTCGATGATTTCTACTCGGACAACGATTCCTACCACTCGCTCTCGCGCAGCTCCTCGCTGGTGCAGTTCGAGTCCCTGGAGCGGCAGTTGACGCTGCAGGAACAGCACCAGAGCATGAACAGCTTGGGCAACAGTTCGCCATCGCTGCTCAGCTGCGAGACGGTGGCGGGGAGCAGCAGCTCCAATGTCAGCAGCGGCACGCACAGCAATCCGGACAGCCGGAGAGGATCGGCCACATCGCTGCTGAAGCGGTACGAGTCCAGCGATGGGCGATTGCATCAGACCTATTTTGAGCTGCACAAGCTGGACTTTGAGGAGCAGCAGCGGGAGCTGTTTGGTGCCTGCAAGGCGGAAATCAAATCCGACTCGGAATCGAGCAGCAGCTCCACAACGAGCAGCAGCGATAGCAGTGGACACAGTTTACTTAGCGCCTGTCCAGGCAAACAAGATGCGTGTAGTGCACGCCGTTTGCCATTGAATTCGGCGGAGAATTTGTCTGAGGATTCGGGCTATTGTGAGCCGAGCACATTGCGTCGCAGCAAATCGAAAAGTATACCAAAGAATTTCGATAAGCTGTGCGAGGAGGAGGAGGAGTTGTTCGAGGAGCTGGAGGCGATCGTTGCCAACTCCAATGATTTGTGTCAGACAAAAATAGAGAAGCAGCAACAGCAGCAGCAACAGCAACTAGAAGAGACAAACGTGGAGGAGACGCAATCAACGTCATCGGTCGCCTCTCCAACATCATCTATTAATAGCTGTGAGGAGAGCAACAATTCAGCGACGTCGCCGTCAACGTCGCCGTCGACGTCAGCATCGTCGGTTGCCTCTTTCACTTGGCTGCGGAACAGTTTGCCCGATATACGCGAGCCGCGAGGTTCGTCGCCCAATTTCTTAACGGACAACAACAACGACAGCTACGTGCTGGCTACCAACAACAGCAACAACAGCAACAACAGCAACAACAACAACAACAACTATAGCAGCAGCAGCAACAATTCCTCGCCCGTATTAACTAGGGGCGGATCATCTTCGTCCGTGCCCAACGAGCTGCAGCAGCTGGGCAGGCGAAGGCGCACGACGACGCAACAACAGCGTCGCCAGCAGCAGCAGCAGCAGCGTCGTCAGGAGGAGGGAGAGGGGCACAGTTCCAGCGAGGAACTGGATCAGTTCGATTGTGATAGCTTGCCGCGCATGCGACGCAGCTGCAGCTGGAACGATCGTGTGGGAGCGGGAGGAGCGGGAGGTGGTTCCAGTTATCTGAATGCCAGCTATCAGAATCTGACGCTACTCGATTACACGGATCCCAGTGAGAATTGCAAGCGCGGCATGGATAAACGTAAGCAGCGAGTAAGTTCTGGTGAGGATTGCGAGCAGTTCATCTGCAAGGGCAACTTTTTGCTGGACGAACTGAGTCAGATCTATGATAAAAATGCCTCCATACTGAATGATAAAACCGCTGCGCAGGAGGAGGACATGCGTCCAGTAGCTAAACCCTTGAAGGAGTTACTAAAAGAGGAGGAGAGGGAGGAAAAGGAGGCACCGCCGCAAGTGCAACATGTGCAGTTAACCATACGCAAGCCGCCAGCGCGTCAAAAGCGCTTGAATGTGGAGAAGGAACAGAATTTGAGTCCAGCCACGCCTCCCGCAGCCGTCATTAGTTTTAGCAGCTTTGGCAAAACCTTCGATCAGGATCCGACCAATCTGCGCACCTCCTATGCCCAATCCCTGGAACAGTGCAATGTTGAGCTGGCGCCAACAAATCAAAACTTACAACTCACCACACCACACGCCAAACCCAACACACGTGCTCTGCCCAAGCGACGCTTTCAAAGCTCAACGGCCAAGCAGCGCAGTCTGGTGAGTAGCACTCCGAATCTGTCAGCTTTTGACAGTGGCAACCAGGAGACTGAGGATGACATCTATGTGAGCAGTGCGCACAATTCAATGCATCAGTTGCCGCAGGCAGCGACACAGCCGAAACCTTTGGGCATACTGTTGCCAGCTGGTTCGCGTAACTCTTTCAGCAAGGAGGTGAGTTTCTGTCCCGTGGTGAGTAAGTACTGCTGGCAGGAGCAGTCGTCGGAGGAGCCACAAGAGGAGCAGGCGAGCAGTGAAGAGGAGGAGGTGGGGGAGGAGGAGCCGCTAGACGACGATGATGATGATGATGATGATGAGGCAGAGCAGCTGCTGTTGGATAACAACGATGCCACTGTTATTTATAACACCAAAGAGAACGAGAACATAGCAGCGCGCTACAATCAAGAGCAGCAGCTAAGAGCGGCCAACAACCAGCAAGAGCAACAGCCGAAAGCGCAAGAGAGCGAGCACGATCGCGTGAGCAATGAAAACGACGAAAACATCGCAAGCCAGCAGCAGCAGCTAAAAACATCGCCGCCTCAATCCGTTTCAGTTTCAAGCGTCGCTGCTGCTGCTGTCAGTCTTGAAACGCACGTCGACGCGAGCTCATCGCCAACGCGCGCGATCGTTACACCAGTTACAGTTACTTCGACTACTACGACACGTCCGCTCAGCCTGCATTTGCCCATATTAAGTGAACCGCCCACAAATCGCGCCCATCACATACTCTACGCATCGCAGCAGCTGCTGCAGCGTTACGATCACAACGAGGACAACAAACAGAATAAAATCACAAATATGCCCAAATCACAACCAATAACTCCGGCTTCAAGCAACAACAATGAATCGCCGTTAAAACAACAGCAACAACAACAACAGCGTGTTAATAAAACGGATGAAAAACATCCCAGCTCAAAAAGTTTTCTCTCACGCTTTGCACACGGCTTGCGATTCTCACTGCGACGCAAGAAGAAACAACAACAACAAACACAAATACAAACACAAACACAGCCAGCGCAGCCAATTAAACAGAACAAAAGCAATGGCAATAGCAATGCGCAGGATTTTATCTATATACCCTTGAAGCCGCCGCGCAGCAGCAGCGCAGCTCTAGATGAGAGCAATGCATCCGAAGCAAGCACCGTTAGTGTTAACAGTCGCCAAATAACAGCTGCAACAACAGCTGTTGCTGCCGATGCAGAACAGTCGAAAACATCGACACTGCAAAAGCTCGTGACAGGTAAGCCGCCGTTGCCAAAGCTGCCGCCAAGACAAACGCATGCGCCTTGCGTTGTAGCTAGCAATGCTGCCCATGGCTCGACTGCCGCCAGTGCTGCCTATGTCAGCAGCAATGCTCTCTTCTTGGATGCCGAACGGCAGCAATATGCCGCATTTGCCGCACAGTTGACGGCCGGCCAGCTTCGCGAAATGTCGCTAACGGAAGCGGGAACGGGAACGGGAACGGGCAGGGACACTGAATCGCCATCGCGGGCGACTGTCGCACAAAAGACGCAAATGTTCAATCAGCTGGGTTCGGCAACAGCCGGTTTCAAGCCGCGACCTTTGACCATGGTGACGGCGGTGCCGGTTGCAGTATCGCCTATGCCCGATAACGGTAAAATGGGCTTAATTGAGACAAACTTGGACACGCACGAAACGGTTATAACGGGCAAAACACGCTCCCTGATGGACATCACGTGCAATCCCATGCAGCAGCAGCACAAGCGTTATCTGGTCAAGCGATTGAATGTCACCAGTGCCAACTACAAGGATCATGATGATGACGATGATGATGATGATGAGGTGGATAACCGTATTAAAACATCGTCACAATCGGGTGGCGTTCAGATTGCTTCGGTGCGAAGGCCGCACAAAAGCATGGAATTTCTGTTGGATAAGGAGAATCAAAAGAATGTTTTGGTGAGTATTCATAACAATACATACATATATATACATGTATGTAGTATATGTATAAGTATGCCATTTCCTCTAATCTGAGCCAGGCCCTTGGGCAAAAACTACATAGCACATAGTTTTTATGGCTTTTGTCTGGGACAGCGTCATTCCAACCCCCCTTTTATGGGTTTTTAGACGCTCCCTTAATGCTTGGTCCTCTAACAAAAGAATAGTCAATGCGTTATGAGACACAATTTGGCTCGGATTACATTGTTTATGACTTTGGTATTAGTTTCAAGGCAACAAAATTAAAAAAAATAATATTATATAAACAACTTTTCATAAATAATAGTTTTAGTGCATTTCAAATTCGTTTTAGTTTTTTCATTGTCTTTTCAATATTAACATTTTGTTTTTGCATTTCTCCGTTATTCTTGTTCATTGTGCACATTATGCATACAACATTATTTCCATTCATTCCACTCCTACTCTCTCTTTCACACTCGCTCCAATTCTTATGTTTCCAATTGAGCGCAGCTTTGATCTTCCTTATGGCTGTTAATTGTTTTCGTCAGGCTGTCACACTTACATTTCCCCCCCCACCCCCACCTCCCACTCACTCTGTTAAATCAGTCGCGCGTAACAGACACATATAAAAGCGTACTGTAAAATTTGTGTCAATTGGTGCCCATCCCACCCTCTTCTTCACTCTCCCTTTAAAGCTGGTCGCATTTGCATTAACATTAACATTATTCGTATCCTTTTATGCCCCCACAAAATTCGCTCGCTAATCGGCTTTGGCGCTTGAACGCGTTTTAAAACGCGCGCAAAACGCCTTGAGTTGAGGTTTTCTTTTTCTTTGCTCTGTGTGTTGGATTATGATTTATTAAAGTGTATTTTCTTAATAATCCTTAAGGCCACTCAATTCATTGCCTTTGTGCTATTACTGCTGTTTTCTCGCATTTTCTCTTAATGTACTTTTCCCCACTACAAATTACGAGCAATTTAATGTCATCTTCCACAGAGACAATGACCACTTGACCTTAGCTCGTATTATATACTCTATACGTTTAATGTGTTTGTGTATAAGTCTACATAATATAATAATGTAATGAAGTGCCGCCGCATTATGGCTGACCACGCCCCCTTTTTAGCTTTTTCTTTGCTTTGCTTTCCTTTGTTTTTTTTGCGGCTTTTCTGGCCTTCCTTTTACATTTGGTCTTCACAATTTATTTCTCATTATGTTTTTTTTGGGTCTTTTTGACAATGAACAAAGTTAAACTGTTGACCCTAAAGTTTTGCAAAGGTATTACGTTTCCTTGTACACTTAATTTTGGACGACAGTGTGCAGCATTGCTTTGAGCTTATTCAAGGTTCTTGATTAAGCGTACACTTTTTTTTGACGCCAGTGTTTTATTATTATTTATTCATAGCTTATCCCAAGAGACCCATTGTAATAAAGCAAGAAATTATTAAAAAATCAGAATTTACTAACATTTTATACTAATCATCGACTCCAGAATTCTTAAAACGAATTTGCTATGATTTTTGTGGTTTTTTGTAGAACCCGCAAAACAAGTTGTATTTATAAATAGAAAATAAATTTTAAATTATTCATTGGATGACTCAAAAGCATGCGCTAAAGATAAAAAGAATGCAGTAAGCGAAACGTATAAACAAGTCAGAAAAGTTTTGAAAATGTTTATAAATTTTTTTGAAAACCTATACAAAATACATATCTGTTTACACTGGTGGCTAGAATTGCAAAACACTTCTTCAATTTGTTTACAATGAAGTAAATTAAACACTGAATATTCAAGTTATATTCCCTATATGCTTCTTACTAATGTATTAGTATTTTATGGATTTCGTCACGCCTCATTTACATATTTAACAAATTAATTGGGATTGATATAAAACTGCGCCCTTTTTTTTCTACTCGTCTTTTCTTCTATTTCTTATGCTCAACTCCCACGTTTGGCTAGAGCCAAAAAACTTTCGCCTCGATTTCCGCTAAAAACTTAGCTATAAAATTATATTTGTGTTTGTGTAGTTAGTACGTACTTATGTTGTTATTGTTGTTGTCGTTGTGTGCTCTTGCGGAAATTTCTATGTTTTATGTTGTTGTTGTTGCGCTTGACAGTTGTCATGTGGAATAATAATGAAAATAAAAATAATAAAACAAAATAATTGCTGTGAACAAAAAAAAAAAAGAAAGCAAGCATACAAATGTAAAAACTAACTTAATTAAAAATTTGTATTATCTCTTGTTGTCTTGTAATGTAAACAAAACCGTGATAAGAGAAGACAACTGAAAAATCTCTAATTTTTTTGTTGTTGTACTAATCCCGCGGCAGAAAAGCGTGCCAGAATTGTTTTCTTTATTGTATTTTTGGTCACTGTGCTTGTTTATTACCTTTGTCAAACTCTGTGTATTTACTGCGTCTTCACACACATGTAAACGCATATTTGCTTATCTTTGCGTGTATTTCCTTGTCGCCTGATAATACACAAGAACACAAGCCCGCCCTGCCCCCACCCCCTGCCAAATTAATATTTAATGTGTGCCCAACGGGCTTTCAATTGTTCGCTGTGCTTAGATTTCATTTTCATCAAATATTTGTTGTTACCATTCTCCATTCAGCTGTTGTACATGTTGAAGGCGAAGGTAATCAACAAAAAAAAACATCGCACAAGGCGCTTGGCTGCCTGCCAAACTGAGAGCGTAAGAAAAAAGAGCACAAAAGCATGTTTCTCTTTGCTGTTATTACAATGCTACCTGCTGTTAATCGCTCATGATCTTGTCTGCCTAATTACATAATCTGCCCAAAGATGCTGTCTGCTGCTGTTAATGCTTACCTGCTGCTGTTACATTAATGTTGTGCTCTTAAATTTTGTTTCTCTCTCTTTTATGCCTGCCAGCTGTCGTGCGATCTTTTTCTCTGGCTGTTTTCTACCTGTTTCTTTTACACATACCGACACCGGCTTATCTTTGGTAACATTTGTTTTTCTTTGCCATATTTGTTGCGCTTCAACGATTGCCCGTCTCTCTATATTGTATATATATTTATTGACAGCCAACCTGCTCTTGCCTGAACACTCCTAAAATGCCAAAACAATTTCAATGCAACTTGCTGTTTTTGTCATAGCTGCGGAAAAAGTCAAATTGAAAAGTCAAGAAACAAAACCGCTTTCTTTTAAATCGCGCAAATAATTTGTGCAGTCTTTTTGCAGTGTAATTAAAATACTTCAATATATAGTGCTTAGCTCTCTGAGCTCATGGCTTAAGTATTTTTATTGTTGTCTCATAGACGCTTGTAATTTATTCAAATTAAAACGGCATTTTGTCTGCCTTGAAATGCGTCTACAGTGGCTTCCCACACAGTGTGCACAGTGCGCACAAAGCAGGAAATTTAATTAATTGAAGTTTACTTTATTTGTTGGTTTTTGTTAGTGCCACAATTTATTTTTCACACGCCTTTTATTTCGTTGGCATTTAGTTCACAGCGTGTAATTTTCATTTTTGCGTAAACACTTGAAAATTGAGAAACTCGAAAACTGACAAAGAAAAGTTTTTTTGTTTTTCTTGTTTTTCCATTTCGCACTTTTGTGTATTTTTTTTTCAACTGATAAACGCAAATCAATTTGAATGTTATTGTTGTTTCTTTCTGTAGAGGAAATGTGTGGGCGCTTTTCCTTCAATTTTCCCTGTGTGCGCAGTTTCTTAGGTGCAGCTGAACTGTAAGAAAACAATTTGCTGGAAACTTGTGGCAGCTAATTGATGAGTCTTTTATTTTAAATTAATATCATGGCGTGAGCTAATTCAATTGGGCCAAGCTCATATATCATCATAACTTTTGGCTGAGTTTAGCAATTAGAAGACATGTGGGAAGTTATTTAAACAAAATACAATTTCCTTATACTTTATCTCTTTATATGACTTTTCTTATTTATTTTCCAACAAATCTAGTTCACATTTTAATGGTCTACATTATTCTATTTGGGCTTTATTTAGTTTGTATTTGGCAAACACATCAAACCAATGTATAAACAATTTATTTCTCTACTTTATGGCCGCATTTATTTCTGCCTCATACATATCTAATCTGTGTTTGCTTTGCCATTCCATTCACACCTCAAAAAAAAAAAAAACTGTATATATGCAAATTATAAAGCCAACAAACAGCTTTTATTTATTCAAGCGGCTTTTTTTTTGCGTACTCACTTTAAATTCAACGCTAAATGTCATATCGATTTACGACTTATGGCCACAAAAAATATGATCTACTTTTTTGTTAGCTGATACGACAAATAAATGCTTTTGATTTAAACATTACAATTTCTACGTACAGTCGTGTCTGGCAAAAGTGTACTGCTACCTTATACAGACGCGACTGTAAATGTTGATTAACTTTAACGATTTTACGCAGTTTGCTGCCACTTTTCACGAACTGTTAATTTTTTTTGGCGGCCAACTCAAGTAGCGAAATAATAATAATATTTGTACTATTGCGGAATGAACTTAGCCTGGCTAAAAATAATAGAAAATGTGAAAAACATTTAGCACATGCCACATAAAACTTGACTAAACCAGAAATCTCAACCAAAATCAACCAAAAATAATATGCAGGAATTTTCAGCTGGTTGCAGCTTGTTTTTTGTTTATTGTCGAACTTTTCGACTGTGGGTTGTTTAACAAAGCCAAGTGGCTGGCCAATGTTTTAGACGTCTTGTTTGACTATTTTTAGGCATTGTCTATAATAAAAAAAAATAATTATGATAAATTATGGTGGAGCGAGGGGAGGAGGAGAGAACTGACAAAGAACTCACGCATCGTTTTTTTTTTTTTTTTGATGATTCAACATCTGTATTTGTTGATCCTAACTAATCGTCTCCCCAAGTTGTCCAATTATGTCATGTGGCTGAGTAATTAACGATGTGACATCAACAAAATTATCCATAAAATGTTGCGTATTTCAATTAAAATAGCTTCGCTTTTTATATTCACATTTCACACGATTTAATTTCTGTGACACATAAAAATGCCTTTGGCTTGAAGTGGCTCGTAAGCTGGCAACAAAAAACCACGTCAAGATATGCGGAAGTTGCAGGTTGCATATAATATCAAAAGAGTGAAAAGAAAAACTCGAGCAAAAGGTTAAAGGACTTTATTATGTCGCGTACATTGTAGGAACTGGAACAAGGGAGGTTCTCTCGGCGCCTAAGTCAACACACACACACACACACACACACACACACAACTGTAAGGGATGCGCCTAGTCTAGTGGCCTTTAAAGATTGTTAAGAGCTCACGTGAGGGAGGAGAGAGGGAGGGTAAAAAGTCTGGCAGTATTTTATTTTTAGTCACACAAACCCTTTAGCTGTTTTTTTTTCATTTCACTCAGAATGTTGGGGTAGGCTTTAATTGTTGAGCTACATTTTTATGCAAATGATGAGCGTTTAAAAATAACGTTGACAAAAAAAACTACAAACAAGGCATTTAAAACTGATAGTAATATTTTTAATAGCTGTGCAACAATAAACAAGTTGAAAGCACACTTAATTAAACAATAAATTTGAAAAAATTCTTAGACAATGACATCATTGCGCATAACTGTAAATCATTGCGAGAATGATTGACTGAAGATGAGAAATATTTGTTTCCATTGTTCATCCATCTGAGGAATCAGCAACTGTTTATTATTATTCAAAGTTTAATGAACTTTCCATGAATAAACAGTAGCAAAGTTGACTCAAGAGGATACTTCAAAGTATTTTGCACTCATTCTTCATCATAGTTCTTTTTTTCTTTGCTCTTATTCATCATCTGTTTTATTGCTGTAAAATTTGCTTAAGAAATTCCAAAGCTAACCACAAAGCGTTGCCAGATTGTCAAACATAAAGAAATTAAATAAAAATACCACAAGTAAGAAAAATATATATATTAAGCAATTTTATACATATCAAAGGAACATTATTAAAAAATTAAAAATAATAATATATTTGCAAAAATGTTTCTCTAGTTAAGAAAATTTTTCTTTATAGTGTACACAACTATAAAATTTATGAATTTAGTTGTTTGACTGCCAATTTTCCTGTTGGCGGCCAAAACCTGCAAAAGCAGCTCATTTGAATTTTAAGCTCGGCTTCAAACTGGGTTAACACGACTATGTTCTCAGTGTGTTTGTGTGTGTGTGTGTGTGTGGGCCAATGGTAAACAAATTAAGTTAACAGCCAACGTCCAAGGCTAACAGACGGCAATGCTGATTGGAAAACGCACACATACATACCACAATACAGTCAGCTGCTCCCCGTCTACCCCTCTCCCTCTTCAAAAATGCACACCTGCCTTGAACCACTGAGCTGAGTGGAACAGCAGGCGGGGCGAGACGCATAGTTCAAATTGTACACCCTCCAAAACAGAACAACAACTACAAAATGCACATAAATGCGTATGTGTGTGTGTGTGTGTGAAAAGAGACAACGCAACAGGGGCAAACAAATAACGCGCACTTCCTTTTCCGTTCCCCCGCACCACCACACCCCTCACCTTAATGTTCTTCCAAAAATAGTCGCACACTTTGACGTTTCGGCATTGTTGTTGTTGTTGTTGTTGCTGCTGTTGCTGTTTCTGGCATTTTCATATAAATCACATTTTAATGTGCCGCATCTTTCAGTCAAGAATATATATATATTTTTTTTGTTTACCTTTTTGCCTCGTTCGCTGTGCCATATGTTGTTGTGGATAGTTTGAGAGCAGGCATAAAATGCAAGGCATTGAGATCTGTCGAGTACTTTGTTGTTGTTATGTAAAATATATGCTCAGCCATTGCTCTCCCTCTCTCTCTCTCACCCATTCTCTCACTTGTGTTTGCCCTACTGTCGCTTGCGGGATATTTGTTATCTTTCAATGGGCTAGTGAAGAAAGAAGTGACATGACAGGCGATCCATCATGTTTAGGTTTCTTTGACCTCTTGATATCAAATTTGTACAGAAAGTTACATAAACAAAAGTGTTATTCAATCAGTTTTGTATTGTTGTGAGCATGAAGAAAAGTTTTCATCACCTAAAACACCATCAAGTAAGAGCATACACACACACATACATATAAGACTCTCTTTTTATCCAACACTTCTAAAATTTGATGTCGCTTGCCAGCATTTCCTTTGGGGCTTAGGTTCTCAGTTGACACATGCAAATGGAAATGACATTTGCGGCCGAAGAGTTTTTCCCTACTAAAAGGTCACTCTCTGCTCCTTAGGGGGGAAGAGGGAGGAGAGGGAATTCCTCTGGCGCGCAATGCATTGAAATAAAATGTAAATTATAATCATACTTGTGTACACATTTTAGATAGCGAGGGTCGCTCATTAGCTACCAAGGAGCACGTGAGGGAGGGTGGGAGGGGGGGGGGGGATGCAGTGTGGCGTGAAATGCATTTGATAAATGCGAGGCACGTGCTTCATGCTGCACTCTCCAGGTTGTTGAAACATTTACAGTTTAGCTGTAAAGTAAAACTCCATTTGGTAGCGAGCCAACTTTCTTGTATGACATTATTTGTGGTGGGTCTACCTCCCTCCTCTTCCCCCGCTTTCCCTCTCTCCCTAACTAGTACCTATTTCCTTCTTCTATTTGTGGTGGTTCTAACCATAATCATCAAGTACACAACATTCATACACAAGTATGTAAGCATCAAGACTGAATAACATGACAATGGCCCTTTGCCTCCAAATGACACTTGCCACAAACTGACTGAACAGTCAGTCAGTCAGTCAGTCAGTCAACTTTGCGTTCTTTTTTTGCCCATGTCATAATTACATGACATGCCCGCCTAATTGCAATCAACAGGAAGCATAAAAATGCACCCAGATGCAGTTATGGATGTCACCATATACTACTATATATACTACTATATACTAACTTAACTGCTACTCATAATTATAGTCAGAACATGTTTTGCCCTCAGCCCAAAAAAAAAAATACATGTGTGCTTGAAAAGTCCATTAGCTTTGAGTAAAGTTAAGTAACGGTAGAAAAAACAGTTGGTTGAAGTAAAGAACCTGAAGGTTGTTTAAGAATATTTAAAAATAAATCAAACTGCGATTTCTTTGTTATGAGACTTATTTCGAGTTTTTGTAGTAGATTTTACTGTTTTGGTTTTTATTTTTATTTATTTTTAGTCAAAAAATACATAAGTTTATCATGTCATAAATCTCTTATATTTTATTTTTATTTAATTTTTTTTTTAAAAACGCAGGAGCTCAAAAAAATAATATAAAACAAATTATAACTAAAATAAAAACTCCTTAACTTAAAATGAAAATTATAAATACAAATTAAGAAATAAAATATTTATATTAATAAACCTTTGCCAATCCTAACTAAAATTCCACTACTTCTTTGAATACCATTAACTACTCTTTTATTTTTTTCGAAGCCCTTTTAAACGATTTTTTGCGCCCACATCCGTTTCCGCGTTGTTTCTTTTTTTTTTTTTTTTTAAGTCACGTGAAGTTGAATGCTTAGCTTGCTGGGGGTTAAGTCATTTTTCAGGGTTGCCTTTGAATCAATAGCAACAACAAAGCTTTTGTTACATTGCCAGGGCAACTACCATGTAACTGCTTTGGCTCAACAGTTTGTCAATCCATCAGGCAAACAGTTTCAGTCCTTGCACAATGTGGCATGTGTCAGTGACCTGCAGCTTTTTAGCTGACCACACAGACAACCAGGTGCTCTTCCCCGCCGTGACCCCCCCAAGTGCAGTCAGGCATAATTTTGTATATTTTTCGTTTGAATAAATTCTTAAATTGTTTGCTACTAGAATGTTACGAATAATGTTTGAAAAGGGTTGATATTTTATACAAACTGGACTCTTGGGGTTCAAACAAGTTTGTTGAGCGTGTCTGATTGGTGGTTGATTATATGTAGATTTAATCAACAAACGTGTCTGGACATGCAGGGTGCATAACCATAATATCATATAGTGATAGCTCTGCTCAAAGTTAATCAAGTTTAGATAACAGAAAAAAAATAAAATAAAAACATTAAACATGATTTTTCACTTGCGTTCTGTAGAATTTCCGGGTTTTGTTTTTATTTTACGTGACTTTTTTATTATATCTCTGTTTATGCAATAAGTTTTTAATAGTTATTTAATCGATTGCTGTGTACTATTAAATAAAAATAAAGTGATGAAATCATCTTATTTTTTAATTGCTCGAAGCTGTTTAAGCTACTGTCTATTATATTTCCTTAAAGAAAATTTACTTATAAAAATATTACTCAACAATTAGGGTATTCAGTAGCTATGATATATGTATAAAGTAATAAATTTATATTCTTTTGTCATTCTGATTAAAAACACAAATCAAATTGTTTTCCAGTCAGTTTAGTTTTCTTTTATTCATTTTTGTATTTTAGTTGCTTAATACAAAATAGTTGCTCATTGCAATTGAACTGTCATCGAATTGGCAAACAGCTGACTTGTTACAAATACAACCAAAGAAACGTAAAAGTGCACCCACTAGCTACAGTGTAATAAATATATTACTTATCACATATATCATAGCTACTGAATACCCTCAATATATTTTTAACTTCAACTAATCCAAACAATATCTTTTCTCACAGCTTATCGCACAATCAATGTTTGTGTTTTCCTCAAGTATTTGCTGACCTCGTCACTTGTTGTTGTTGTTGTTCTACATTTGCTTTTATTGCTACTTAGTAGTGTTAAGTAGCCTATATTACACATACGCACCATTGACCCAATGCCTTTCTAAAAAACTGGTTTCGTTTGCTTTCAATTACGCAAATGATTCTCTTTTCTATATGTACATCCGCTAACTATATAGCACGCTATGTCAGAGTTAATTCACATTGATTTGACTGCCTCTGCTCAGGGCATATGTCAAATATGATCTATCATCACAACGCATCTCTGACTAAATTAAGGTGTTCGGGCAGCGGAACAGCAGATTGTATATAACGAACAAAAACTGGCAAGGTCAGCTCCAACTATCCACCCAACATTTTTTCACATTCTCTTTATATCTGCATGATTGATGACAATCAAAAAAAATATTTGTGTGCTCGTGCAATTGAATTACGGACTGTGGCATATAGTTCATCAAAATTGTTGATATGAAAAAAGCAAAACGCTTGCAAAAAAGTTATTTTATTTGTTGTCTTTGTAAACAACTTTATGTACATACATATATATATTTTCAATAGTGTGACTTTATGTGTGTTTATTTGTAATAGAACTTGTTTATTGAAATTCCAGACGTTATGTGATAATCACTGAGTCAGACTTACGCAAGAGACATGTATGTATGTGTGTATGAACAGTTCTAAGGCGTATAAATAAATAAATGTATAAACATTGCACACAAATCTTAAATCCACCCTCGTTTTGTGTTAAGCTTGAGAACGCTGATGTCAGCAATTAGCTTGATTAACGCCCATGCTTAGGCAATTGAATTCAATTGCTTCAGTTGCTAGAAAATTATGCAAAACGCACTTCTCACCTCAACGAAGCTGACTCAGACGACCCAGTTAAGATGTGAAATCTTCCTCAACACTTAAATGTTAAGGTGCTACGAACTCCCACTGACCGAGTGCACCCATTTGGGACGCTGCCGCATGCCTCATGCCGCGCATTGTTTCATTGTTTAAAAGTTAATTGTACAGAGCAGCAGCAGCAGAGTTTTTAGAGTGTTTGGCTCATTGCCCATTGCCCGACAGCTAACGAATAAACAGAAAAAGAAAAAAACAAACCAAAGAAAATTTAATTAAAGTAAAGCCAAATTGCATTTCGCATAACTCAATTCATTTTCATTTGTGTTGCGCGTTTGCCTCGACATGAAATTCTGTGGCAACTACCCCATGGCATGGTCGGCGCTTGCATAAACTGGACAGATTGGCCCTAGTCATATAACACGGCATAATTGAAGCTGATTATGATTATTTGCAAGATGTGATTTAACTTTTAGCTGCTGCTCTTACCTCTTACAAGCGCTCAATAAGTAATGAAAAATGTTGGTAAATATTAGGAAAAATCCCTTAATTAAGATCTGTCAGGTTTTTATTCATACTGCCTCTCTATGTGATTTTCATTATTCGCAAAAGTCCCTTACATAGGAAATTGGAACGTTTTTAGTGTGTACTGCCTTTCTATGCGATTTTTATGATTACAATTAAGGTCTTACAAATTTTATTCTTTAGTCATTAAGCCAAAATAATTTAAATGTGAAAAAGGAGTATTTTTAGTATTGCCCTTCTATGCGATTTTCATGATTCTAAGTAAGGTATTGAAGATTTCATTACACAATAAGCCAATTAATCTAAACTTACCCAAGCCAAAATACTTTAAATATAAATATTTTTAATATGGCCCTTCTATGCGATTCTCACGATGTTATTCTTGAGTTGAACTGTTTGATAAGCCATACAAAAAAACTAGTAGCTTGTATTGACTGCTTATTTGCATATTGTTCAACCGAAACGCGATAAATATTTGTTGTTATCTGTGCATTTATTTACTGTCTACCTATCAGTTCTACTGACAATTTCAAATCCCATCAGAATTGCAAATGTTTATGATTTTTTTACGCCCCCTATTTTTGCTCACGCAATTGTTGCAATTTAAGCGCAGTTATCAGAGATAACTGTAGATTGAGTGCGTGGGTTTTTTATTCGAGTGCAATTTATCAATGAAAAGCGACGCTTCACAGACTTTTACTCTCAAGTCGAGCGAAGAATTGTGACAATGAATTTGCGTAGAAAGAAAGAAAGCCATAAAAGGCGACTTGTGGCCAAGCACAAAATATATACAAACAAACGGACATACTGTAAACAACAACAACTATAGTATGGAACGGTACCATGTGCCATTTATCAAAGCACGCCATTCATTTGCTAAAGAACGCACTTGAGGGTGGGGGGACTAGTGGGGTTAAAAATTGCAGAGCAAAGCAAATCGCCGACCGCCCCACATGTTGGCCGTAGGTTCAACAACCCGCAAGAAGAATCGAGTAAACGCCTTGCTTTTTTAAAACAACAACAACAACAGCAACAAATCTCTGGCAATAATTTTTTGTAATGTTAAACATTCAACGCATTGCTCGTTGAATATTTGCTAGATGAGATCACAAGTTGGGTTGCTTTGGGTTGGGTTGGGTTTAACTTTGGAATTGGATGGGAAATTGGAAGGGAGCAGAGCGAACATTAATAATAATTACGCGACCGGCGGCTTGACATCTGTTTGAAGTTTATGCTGGCAACTCTAAATGCCCGCCCATGGATCACTTTACGCTGCTGATGGAGTTATTACAATGGGACCTATAAATAGATAGTCTCTCTCTCTCCTCACTCTCTTTCTCTTGGAATGACGATCGGCACGCAACCAGAAGCAGTCAACTTTTGTTTTCATTTTTCGCTGTTTATTATTTTGACCCTATTACTTATATCAGGGCTGAGATGAGCCAGTCATCCAGTGGCGGGGTGTGTTGAGGGGTTAACGACTCCCGCATTTAAATGTTACTTAAAAGAGTAAGCTTTAAAGTGGTTAGACTTCTGTTATATCAATATTTTTGCAAGTGAATAAATTTTGTTGTTAAAAGTTTAAAAAACTTTGAAACTTTATTAGAATTCACTTCAAGTCAAATGCATTGCCCTACATTAACACAAGTGATTTTTTTTTAATAGTTGTCACCCCAATAAATCTAAGCTGTTGCTTAAGTACTCCCCCTTAGGCCTGCTAAGTACTACGCCACTGTTGTTGTCTCCCTCTCGATTTGCTTTTGTCTTTAACAAATGTGCAGCAATTGAAGTTTTCGTTGTTCGTACACACCACACAAGAACAACAACAACAACAACGACAACGAGAACGACAAACGACTCGATGACTGTCAGCACCCCACCCCACCCCACCACGCCCCGCTCGTGCTTGTTTGTGGTTGTGTGTAGCTGTCGTCTTCGGGTTTTGTCATTTGCCAATTGGCATTTATGTTTTTGTAAATTGATATTTCCGTAGGGTGCAGTCGCAGTCTCTGACTTTACAATTTTAATGTGTGATGCATTCTTAAAACAATTTAACTAATTTGCTTTCTTTTTTTATTCCTCTCATTGCAGGTACGTATAAATATACTAATGAACTCCTCGCGTAAGTTTTTAATCCTAAATCAGTTTGTAAGAAATGACCCGCGGCTTGCTTTATTAATTCAAAGCAATTAATTAGAGGCTCTTAAGTGGCTCCAAAAACAATTTGCAGCTCGTTAAAAGCAAGCGGCATCAATGGGTTAAGTGTCTTCTCGCCCCCCACCCCTTTTTTGCTCTTTCCTCTTTCTCTCGCGGCGGCTACGTGCTTAATTGAATGTTCAATGGATTTGAACAGCAGCAGCATCAGCTTCCATAGAAGTGCTTACCCCAGCAGCTCTTCTCATCTCTCAAGTGCATTATATTTTGAGTGTGTCAGACAACAGCTGCACATAACGGCATTATGCATTTAACTGTAAACTTTAATTTTGTTGTTGTTTCCTAAATCAGCTGAGATTTGCAAAAAAAAAAAAGAAGGGCAGGAGAACTGAGTGTAATTACTCAACAGACGCGCCCTTGCCTTCAATTTGTTTTTGTCGCGTCCCAGTCTGTTGTCTAGACAAGTCTCTCTCTCCTCCCTCTCTCTCATCGACTTTTGGGTGTTCATGCATATTATTTTGGCTGACCACGCTGTGAAAAAATGCGACACTCATTTATCACAGAACCTTGTTGTATTTTTAAATGACTCTCTTGTCTGGATATCTTGACATAAACTGTTGATGAGTTAATTTGTTAACTTATTCAATTTATATTGTTTTGGAGAAGTTTCTTAATCAAGAAAAATTATTCAGAGTAGAAGTTTCGAGTGAAGAAAAGATCCACAAAATTTAAAAGAGAGATTATTATACCCTTAAGTTTAATCTATTTAAGCCTTCTTAGCTTAAGTCGGCCAATGTTTCTCTGGCTTAACATGAGAAAAGTGCTTAAAAATCAGCTTATCTTTGTTTCTGCTTAAGCTGCTACTTAACTTAAGGATAAAGCTAACGCCAGCTTAAATATGGAACTATCTTAAATATTTTCAAGCTGTGAGTTTAAAGTTGACTGAGAACTTTAAACTATTTTGAAGTTCAGTCTATCTATCGTTATTCTTTTAGCTTTATCTATGTAACGTTTACTATATCTGTTATATTGGTATTTGTGGCCATAATGATAAGACTATATAATCTTATCAAGTTTTTAATGAACCGATTGATTCCTTTACACTTCCTCTAAACGTAAACATTTGTCAGCTTTATTTATAGATTTTAAGCGACCTTGTCTTGGTTTAATTCGCACTCAAGAGAGAAAATAGAAATAATGAAATAAGTTCATCGAATATAAACAAAGCCTAAGTACTTTTAAATGACTCTCAAGGCAAAAATGTGCTAAATGTTATTTTGCAATTCACAATTGTATTGATTTAACCGTTATAGCTGCTATGCAAAACTGACAGCAGATGTCAGCCAGGTGTTCAAAGCGATTTGAATTTGTTTTATGGCCCTCTGCCCCTGGCACAAAAAGGTGCCAACTACACCAACAACTGACAAATGCAATTGCAAAAGCTATAAAAGAAGAGGCAGGCGAAGAAATGAAGTGAAGTGAACATGCGATGCATTGTGGGAAATGCCGGAATTAAAAAGCAATCAGGGAATAACCCAGGACTAATTACTTAACGAAATGGGCCTACCTGTAACGGTACCTGCCTCTGAGAGGACCTTCTTGTGACCTGCCTGCTGGAGTATATAAACCCGGCCGGAGGCTGCACTCCGGCAACAGTTGCACAGCAGCCTTCAAAGCATAAACACCTAAGAAAAGTAAGAAACATGGCCAGCACCACCTACACTTGCACACAGTACGTGAACTTTGCCGATCCGGCCAGCTATGGTCTGATCAACACAACCTACACTCTGGATGCAGCCCGTTTCGAGCAGCAGTGATCTCAGCTTGTTCATCGAGAGCCTGGAGACAATTGAGCGCATTGAACGGGAGCGTCATGAGCGACGTCTGCGTCGACGCGAGCAGAAGTTGCAAGAGGCACGCATGGCGGAGCTGGAGAGCAGCCGCTGTGCCAGTCCCACGCCCAGCGCCGAGGAGGCCGTGGATGAGCCGCTCCTGTTCTTGGAGGCCAAGTGCATACCGTATGCCATAAGTGAAGCCTTGCCTGCGGTAACCGAAAAGAACAATCCCGAGTATGATCTCTGCGATGATGAGGCATATGGCAGTGCGAATCAATCGCCGGGGAGCAGTGTCACCTACTGTAGTTGTGCCGGCTTGGACTCGGATTCCGCTGAATCGGGCATTTATGGTGGTGGCTCCACACCGCCGCCTCTGCGTCCCCGCTCCCAGGTCCTGAGCAAGCCCAAGAATCGCACCACACGTTCCCGCATCATTAGCATGGTGCTGAAGCGGGAATATGCCAAGGCGCCTTCAACGCACACTTTGCAGCAGCATGCGGAGCACTGTGATCACTATCAGTTGAACCAAATGTCCTGCAAGTCGCGTCGTGGCATTGCCTGCTATCAGGATACGTCGGAGGAGGGTTTCTTGGACAAAGCTTTGCGCTATTTGACTTTGTGATTGTGAGCACGATTTTAGCTTTCAGACTACAGCTTTAATATGTATATACTAATTGTTTGTAAAACATTTTTTGATATTAACTTAATAAAACACACAGAAAATAACTGATGTGATTTTCGCTTACACCTTCCCATTGTCAACTGTCAACAGCTGCTTGCTGCATCACCATTTCCATTATCTGCTTCAATTTAGCAGGCTGTCAACTGCTGTCTGCTGCAGATACGCTGCTTGAGTTTGAGGGCAACCTGATCTAAATATAGCCTCACACACACACACACACACGCACACAAAGAAAAGAATAAAATGACACCCTGCACTTTGAGGGCAGCTGTCATTTAGAGACTTTTTCAGTGTGATTGTGTTAGTGTTGTTGTTGCTGAACTTTATAAACCGCCTGTTGCTGTGGTTTTGTTTATCAACTTGCGCACAGGGTGACTCAGTGCACAGGGCGGCAACCTGCATCCTTGTTGCCATAAAACACATCGAAGAGAAAGCTCTGCGCTCTGTTGCGCTGGCCATGCGCCAAAGCTGCTATAAAAATAAAAAAAACGGTTACAATTGGTCTTTGGTTGTGGGCCTTTTTTGGCTCACCAGCTCTCAGTATCTATCACAAATTCAAAAGCGTAGCATACATTTGTGCGCCGGAAATGGCAAACGGCGCGTAGTGTATGCGCTACCGTGTGTGTGTGTGTGTGTGCGTGCGTGTGTATATCTATAACAATATATGTGTGTGAGTGTGTGTGTGTGTGTGTTGCCGTTTGGTGTTGCATGTCGCGCGCGCCATGTTTGCTCAAGTAAAAGCCAAATTTGATTAATTCATTTAGCCTAAGCGACAAAGACACAAACACAGTGAAGTCTCAAAAGTGCTACCCACAAAAAAAAAAAAAAAGAAAAGCAACGCATTTGGCAAAACCTTGCACAAATAACACCCAAGACTCCCACGCTCCCAACTTAATACTTAGTTCTCTGTTCCCTTGACAATAAAATATGAATTGATGCGCGCGCTGCGCTATAGTATCCTTATATACCTATGTGTGTGTGTGTGTGTGTGTATTGGTGCTTTCAACATTATTTTTTTTGGCTTGTTCGCTACGCATTTTTTGTTTTTTGGTTTGTAAGGTCAAGTCGCGCCTGTGTGTTTTTTAAGGGGCGCGTTCAACCAAAGTGTATGCAAAAGTTATAAAAAGACATTTTCAACCTTTCACCCATCCATCCATCCATCCATACATCCATCTATTATAAGCGAGTTTTGCTTCCTGCTTCCTTTTTCCTTTTTGGGGTGTGCCTATTTTATGGCTTGCAGTTTTTTTTGCCAATGTGTATGTGCGTGTATAAGTGAATTTAAGTGTGTCTGTGTGTGTGTGTGTGAAAGAGTGGCATTTTTATTGACTTTATTTTTATGCATGGGTGTGTGTGTGTGTGTGTGTGCTAATTGAGTTTTGTAATACATGCAATAATACATATACGTATGTATATATGTATAAACTAGTCACTAGGAAATATCTTATATTAAAAACCTTGCTAAAAAAAAATATTTGACTACTGTTTATAAACCATAGAATACATTATTGCACACCTTAAACAAAAATCTTGTGCGAAAAATTCTTCAAAAAAATTGTATTCAGATTAATGAATAATAATACAATTTGTGAAGTTTAGTGCCTTTTACTTAAAAGTGTTTTAAAATATTTTTTAAAAATTTCTTCATACACAAACACGCATGCTTTGCATATCAATTCAAAATTCCAAAAAAAAATAATTCTGATAAAATCGCAAAAGCAAGAGATCTATATAAATACCATACTATATAGCAACATACAGTAACAACAATATGCTGCAATACGATCAGGTAAATGTGTGCGATAATTTATTCAATTTATACAACTACTATATGTATATTAAATATCACAAATGTTGACGTCAAATCCACCATGCAGCCGGCATTTGCATATAGTATGACCCACATACATAGTTTGTAAGCTTTTTAGCGACATTCACTGCACCACTGCACCACTTTCTCAATAGCTGTGGCTGCAAGCGGCAAGCAGCATACTGAACTGACGACAGCAATTGCAATGCACAATTCCACTTCACCACACCTCCTCGCCTTCCCAGCTAAAGTGCCATTGCATACGTGTATGACGACTGTGATTAACTTTTGTCTGTCTATCTCAGGTTGTTCCACCACACTCTTACTTGCTCCCTTCCTCCCATCCTCTCTCTCTCTGTGCTGCTGCTGCTGCTGTCTTTGTCTAGCTCTATTCTTGTGAGCTTTTGTCTTGTTACAGTGAGCTACACAGCCAATGCAAAATGTTAGTAGTCTTAGGCATTGTTTACACTTGGGATGCCTAGCTCAAGTTTTTGCTATGCACTTGAAATCTTTTATTAAGCACTTGCCTTGAGGGATATGTGTGTGAGTGTCTCTGGGTTGTTTTTGTCTGCCAAAGGTTGAAGCTTAGGGCTTAGACGTTGCCCTAGGCGGCTTCTATTCCAAATATCAAAGCAAAGCTTAATAGGCCATGAAATTTGCCATTAAGTACAAGGACATAAATATTAAGCTACTAATAGAATTTAATAAAGATTTGTTTTACATTGTTGCTTCAAAGTTCTAATGTTGTTGGAAAAAATTCGAGCTTAAGGATTATACTTTCAACTGCTAATAATCTTTTTTATAACTTTTTCAGTTGACACACATCAAGAGCTGCCAGAAACGTTAAGAAATGTGCTATTTACCTTTTCCACTTAAGCATTTGCCTTCAACATAACCTAAAAATGTCACACAAAAAAAGTTTCGTATTTTTGTTTTTTTTTCACCTCGATGCCTTTATATAGTCCAGTTATAATACCTCGAAGTTTTTGCAGATTTCGCTCACACAGAAAGTCAAACAAAAGCAAAAAGTTTGACCTAAGTTGTCTTAAAACTTTTTGCTTTACTGCCTCATCCCAAATGCCACCCACAGTGAAGAAGTGTCCTTTAAAAAAATAAATTAAATCATTTCAGTGTCTTATTTTAATGCGCAGGCAATAAATCATCTAGCTAGGCCAAATTCAATCTCAACTTTATTAAGGCTCAGGGTTGTCAGCCCTTAATGAAAAATAATACAATGGGAAACCTGTTGATACTTTTTGAGTGATTTTGTGAACTTGTGTGTACGGAATTGTTTAGGAAGATTCAAATGAACTAGCATCTTTTAAAATAATGAGTAAACACTGTTTGTAGACAAATTAAAAACAAAGTAAACTCATTGAAAACCTAGATTAAATTTTCGAACTAGTTTCTAACCTCACATTTTGCTTTCTGTTTAATTACAGCCACCTGAGAATGAGCTACAGAAATCGCATGATCATAATCCGGCCGCTCTGAGCGAGCATCAGTTGCGAGTGCAGGCGTCGCTGCAGCGATTGAATATACCTGACTGGTTCCGACTCTACAATCAGAATGCCGCCCGGTCGCCAGATGGCGCTGTTGCTGGCAATGCTGCAACAGCGTCCTCTGGCGGCGGCTACAAGCCGGGCAACTTTACGCGCAAACGCACACAGGATTCGGGTCGCTGGCAGGGCCTTAACTCAAAGACGACTTCGCTCAGTTCGCTCGGCTCGCAGCGCTCTGATCGTAGTCCCCTCCTCTTGAGTCCCTCCGCGCACAGTCATCATGGCGGCCAGAGCAGCAGTGTCAGCGGCTCCGCATCCGCCACACAGCAGGGTCATGGGCAGGGTCAGGGTCAGGGTCATGGGCAGGGTCATGGTCATGGCGTTGGTGCAACACGTTGGTCCACCTCGCATCTGAACTCCACACAAACGTCGCCGAGTGTCTCGCAGCGGGGCAGCTTCGCACGTGGCGCCCCCATCAACAGCAGCTTCATGTCGGTGGCCAGCGGCAGCAGCGCCGGTGCCGGCGGTGTCCTAAGGAACTCCTATCGCCAGCCCTACCTCGGCTGGCGCAGCACAGAGAAGCTCTCACAGCGAACGCCACACGAACGGTGAGTTGAGGATCTAAACATGAACTAAACATGTACTAATTAATATCCCCTCCTCATTTCAGATTGGCCAACTCTCTGCTGGCTCAACGCACATCGCCCACAACGTCCGCTCCGGCGAATGGTGTGCGTACGCTGCAGCCAGTTACGCCGGAAATACAAAGCTCCATCAAGGAGGTGACCTCGGCCATAGTGCACTATGTGAATGATCAACAACACTTGCAACAACAGCAACAACAGCGCAGCCGCTCAGCGAGTCCCAATTCGAGGTAGGCAGCGGTTCCAAGCTCAAATCCAGCCGTTGCCGCACAAACTGAGAAATGAGATATATAAAATATATATACTTAGAGATTGTGTGTTCCAAGTTGTTGTAGTCGTCGCCTACTTTACCCCACCTGTGTGTAGCCTCTCTCTCTCTCTCTATTTATATCCACATTCATCTATCTATACTCCCATATTATCAATCACATTTCGTACTCACAACTTTCACATTTCTCTTCGGCAACTACACAACGCGTAGCTATCTGTAGATAAAAAAAAAACAAAAAAGAAAAGCACCAACAAACAACTGCAGTCGGTCAGTCAGTCAGTCAGTTAGTCTGGCTGTCCTCAGCGATGTCCAGAGGTAAGCACGGAATCCACTACTTGGGCTATGTCATCCGCTTGTCCATCGTCTTGGCGTCTTCTAATGTGACTAACCCAAAACAAATATGTTTAACTGATATCTGTGCTGGCTTCTACTAAAAAAACACTAAAAAAATCTCACACCAAAAACCAACAACTAAACAACTTTCACCTTAGAAAAACTTTGCCTGGATTGTTGCCAACTCAAATTTGGGTCAGGTCAAATTTGGTGTGCTTAAAAAGGAATTTCTTATTTGCTCCTAAAAGTATGCTTTAATCTTTTATTAGCAAACTATTTTACATCTTTCCATAAGTATTAACAACACAATATTACGTGACACAGTTGCTACAAAGTATAGTTGATTATTATTACCCTTTTTTTTATGGCCACAATCAGAATCAGTTATTTTATCAAATTGAATCGTACGCGATTTTTCCCATCAATATTCACACAATGCTGTTCCCATTCAAAATGAAATTGATTTCATTTTGCTTTAACTTGTTGTCCATTCATGCTGTCAGCGCAAACTGTCCCGGGGCTATTAATAAGGTTCAATATGGTATAAAAGGAGACCTCTCTCCGAACACCAAATGCAATTTAAATGTCAACAATGCAGCTGTCAAAGAGTCCTTTTCAGATGTGGGTCTACCACACCGCAGTTATTAAATATGTCAAGCCCAGCTCCAAGCCACTTCTCCTCCCCTCTCCCCTCTTTCCCCCCTCAATACCTGTGCCATCAACGACGGTCACTTGTACACGTTCCAAATGGAGCCCACTTAGCCCTATGCCAACATTGCCAATCATTATGAAAATCAATAATATTTAAGTAGAGCAAATTCAGCATACAGGGTGTTTTACCTGGACTTAACTGTGGGTCAGCTAATTACCCAATAAACTTCAACTTTTTTACAAGAAGTTTATATTAAAATTTGAAGTCTTCTTTAGACTTAAATTTTAAATATATGAAATGGTTTAGAGTTTATAGAGTATTCTTAAATTGCCCTGGTCAACTTTGCAAAAGAGTTCAGTTCTGCAATTAGGCCGCCAGCCAGGCGCCCCAAATAAAGTCACAACAACAACAACAGTCGGTTCGAGTCAGAGCAACCCTCTTTATACACACACACACACACACACACACACAGCAGCCAGGACACCTTGTCCTATGCTTATCTCTCTCCATCTCTTTCGCTCGCGCATCGCACTAGTGACACACAACCCCCTAACCCCCGCCCTTTTTTTTTGTATGCTCTCGATCCCACAATTGGGCTGTATAGTATTTGGTGTGTGTTCCACATCCAAAGGCATTTCATTCGTGTGCGACGTCTGCTGCCAAACAGTACGCGAGAAAAGAGCGCTGCGCAAAACTAAATAAAATCAAATCGAATAATTATATAAGGCAAGTGAGTTGTGTGTCTCTCTCTCTAATCATAACTCGCTTTTTGATATTTTCGGGGGCCAATTATCGTTGGCATAACATGCAAAAAGTTGTGTTAGGTTAGTGCAGCTGCCACAAGTGCAACAACAACAACAACAACACGAACGTTGAGTCACTTGGCTGCTGTGACGTCACATATTGATTTTACTACTCTCTGCCTGGTGTTTGTTGTTCTTTGTTTTCTTTATGCCATATCGAGTATAGTAAACTAATCAGTGTTTTAATTGCATTCTCCTTGTGCAGAAAGTGCTGGCTGGAGAGCAGTTTTGTTGGCACACGTCCGCTCGACTCCCCGCAAACGCCCGTCATCGACAGCAGCAGCAGCCCGCCCTCATCGCAGCATCCGCATCTGCATCTGCATCAGTACCAGCAATATCCACAGCTGCATCTGGATGCAACAACGGTGGTTGCCATTGGACAGCCGCCACTACGCATGAACGGACTTAGCCGAGTCGGCGGCGGTGGCGGTGAGTCCACCATTTATATCTGACCAAACAGAAACTAGAGCGTGCTTAGTTTTTATCCTAGTTATATCTTTATTGATTTGTTTTTCCATTAATCACAAAATGTGCACAAATATCACAAATGAGAAATGCGTTTATACATTATTCATACATAATATGTAGCTATGCGTACATATGCTTAGTATGTAGCTAAAAAACAAACCTTATAATTTTGTAGAAACACATACACACACACACACACACAAATGTAGCTTGAAATGCAATTTATCTACATTTGTTTTTAATTGTATTATGGTATTTAATTTTTAAAAAATAGGTTGCAAAGTGCAAATGCATTTTAACAAATTTTTAAATACATAAACACACATTCATAAATTGACAAAACCATTATCAAATGCAAATACATGAGTAGTCTTTTTTTAATAGTGTTTACAAAACTTTTATATATTTTAACTTACGATTTAATTTTACAATTAATTTTTAAATAAACACGCAGCTATGGCAATACAGTTAATTATAATTGTTATTATTATTATTATTATTATATCACAATTATCATTATTATTATACTTATTTGTATTGTATTCTCGTCCAACTCCGCCTTTTGTCATATAATATTATGCAATTTAAAAATTGCATAGCATACTTATCTGCGCATAAGTTTGTTATGCATCTCATCTGGCATAAATCTCATTTATAAACAAAATTCTGCTCAAAATTCACATATACACCATACACCACCACACTTTTAATTTGGAATTTTCGATTTTAGGCTTGGTTTTTAAAATTAGCAAAATTCGCGTACCTAACTCCAACCAGATAAACAACAATAACAACAGCAAAGCGTGCTATACATTTAATTTTCTTTTATACATATTTATACATTATGTATTATGATTAATGTGCAACGAACGATTCGAAGTTATATATATATATATTCATATTCATTTCGATTCTTACATACTTATACGTATATAATTTTTGTAAAAATTATTTTTTAAAAAAACGATAACAAGTGCTTTATATGTCTACAAAAAGCGGGCACAGCCCTCGCTAATGGTGGCTACAATAAAAACTGAACAATATATATTTTACTCAATATGTTATAATTTTGTAGTTTTTTTTAAATTGTAGATACAAATATTTTTAGCTTTCTTAGCCCCTTTACTCTTTAGATGTGAATAATACACGCTTGTACATTTAAAACATTTTCTCAGTGTAATTTTTTTGTTATCAAACCTTCTAATAGGTCGATTAATAATCCCCGTCATTTAGTTTTAAGAACATTTAATGCGCTATATATTTTTTCAAGCCTAACAACAATTTGTTTTTGTATTCTTATATTTTATGCCGTGCATTATTATTACAAAAAACAAAATCATATTTGGTCCCAAAACAAAAAAAAAACATTGTAATTGAAAAATACACAAAATTGCATCTAAAGCGCCTGAACGCTCGTTGAGCAATGCATCGCTAGAAGATGTCTTAGCCTCACTTTTAGGACTGCCAACTACCTCCTCCTCCAACAGCCAGAACACCAACAACAACAGCAACAACAACAACAGAAACCAAGCACCAGCGTCGACCATAGCAGGGTCCTCGACGACAGGTATGAACCTGTAAGTTAATGTTCCAATATAACCGCTACCCAAAAAACAAAAAAACAAATTAAAAAGAAAAGAAAAGATAACAACAAACGTAAATAAATGTTTAAAAAGTTGAAAAAGAAGAGACAAAATGGGTATAGGCAAAAAAAACAAATATATAAAAAATAAAACTACTTCCGTTCTTGTTTGTTGTTCGCATATAAACGCTCTATAATCATATATTCAATATATATATATATATACTTATTAACAATATATCTAAAGGTCTATAACTCAGTGCTATATATTTTCTCTTAAGTCGTACAAGTTTTTTGTAGCTTTGCTAAAAACAACTTCATATAGCTATGAATAAAATTTCATCAAGCTCATCTATAGTTCTATAGCTTGAACATTTTACTTTCTATTTTCTTATTTAACTAGCTAAATTACACTGAGAAAACAGATACATGATACATACTACAAAGTTGCGCTGCGCTTGCGTCGTTATGCAACACTGAAACACTTGAAAGTAATCCCTTCCACAGCATGCGAAACAAGTTGATTCCAAAAATAATAAACCTATTGCTCCATTTTGAATGCTCTATGTTGTTGTTGTTGTTATGCGTTAAATAAACTTTCGAGCATTTTACAACACTCATTCCACTAATCCCAGCAATTGCAACGCTTCTCATCCACAGCAGATACAGCAGCTAATACCAGTTGCAGTAGAAGCCGTCAACAGCTGGAGGTGGAGCAGCAACTGCTGCGTCGTCGCAGCGAGGGAGACGCCCCCACCCAGAAGCAGCAAAAGAATCCCCCCCAACAGCAACCAAACCAAGTATCACAATCACAATCCCAAACCCAATCCCAGTCACAGCAGCTAACGAGCAATGCCGTCGGCGGCGGCGGCGGCAACAATCGGCGCGTATCGCTTGGTGACTCCCACAACAACTCCGGCCAGGCACAGGACAAGGTTGGCAACAGCAACGATCAGCAGCAGCAGCAGCAACATATGCAGCAACAGCTGCAGATCCGTTGCCGCAACACCAAGTGTGAGGCAAGTGCAACGCCCGCCGATGCCAAGAAGCTGTACAAGTCATGCCACAATTGTACCCATCTATATTGTTCACGTGAGTGTCGCCGAGCCCACTGGGAGAAGCATCGGAAGGCGTGCCTGCACTCGCGTGCCTCCAACCTGTGCCGCCAGGTGCTAGCCACCTGCAAGGACGACGTCGACTCGCAGCGGCATCTCAGCCTCCTCGCACGCCGAGGCAGCCTCTCCCAGGGACGTGGCGTTGTCCGTGTGCTCTTCCGCAGCGCGGAGGCAGCGGAGGGTTTCATCAAGCACGGATTCCAGTGCATGGGCGAGGCGTCCTATGTGCGTTGGCCGGATCTGATGCCAGCCGAGATGGGCCTGGAACTGTACTCGGAGCTGCTCAAGCTCAGCACGGAATACAAGCCCGAGTCCAAGATGCTCATCTATGTGGCCATTTGTGTCGTCTCCGAGGCTCCGGGCATGGGTCAGGCGCCGGTGCGCTGGGAACGCCAGCTGGTCTCCCGTTGCGCCAAGCTGAAGCTGTGCAAGAGCGTGCTGGCCGAACTGGAGCTGCAGCAGCAGGCGCTCCAGCAACCCCTGGCTGTAATGACCGTGCCGGAGAGCACCGAGATACTCATACTGACCTTCAATCCGGGCCTGCGCAGCGTGCCCGGCCATCGGGAGCTGATCCTGTCCAACATCTTGGATATACTGTCGCGTCGTGGCGTGCTCCTGCGCAAACACTATCCGGAGATCTATCAGCGACTGCAGACCTACACCGATGGCCAGGCGGATAAGTTCAATCCGGTCACACTGCATCCACGGGACGCGCAAACGGGCCAGAGCTTCGTCTGCATCATTATGCCCGTGCACACGGACAGCGAGTTCATCAAGCTGCCCTCGGCTGCCGACGGTGGCGGCAATCGTGTGACGACCATTGATGTCGGCTCTCCGGCGGCTCTCGCCCAGCTGGACGATGATGAGCTGCTGACACGCACCACGCCATCGAGTTGATTGAAGGCGAGCAGCAGCAAGAGAAGCAGCAGCAGCAGCAGACAAAGACACGCCTTTGGCGATGATGATGATGCCCTGGGCTGTGGCTTGGAGAGCACGCGAATGTGAGCGTGTTTTCTTGCTTTCTTCATTTAGTGAATATAAGTCTTCGAAAAACAGAAACAAGTCGCTTCTTCTATCGTTCTCTACTCTCAACTACTACCACTACTACTACTACTACTAAACAAAAATATTCATGTTAGTTAGTCACACACAACTCCTTATATCAGTAGTGCCCTCTACTAACAAAAATAACACTCGTTGTCTGAAACACCATTAAATCAATATCCATATTTGTCAGACCCTGCTAGAACTCCCAAAGCTTTACTATCATACATATATCTCTGAGCTTACAAGTGGCTGCACATCGCATGCGAAAGCTACACGCTATATAACTGCAAAGTAAGGTTGACAAAGTGGCAAACCAATTAATGGATTCCACTTAATTGCTTCCCCTTAAATCCTTTATATGTATCCTGCAGCTTCCAAAAATGAAACTAAAGAACACTTGAAACTTTTTATTATACAAGAATAACTCGAGCAAAACAGTCTAGCTTAAGAGACAGCAATTAAGTTAATAATGCAAAAGAACACACGACAATTTCCTATATAAGCTGCGGCGCTACTCGATGCATAACCTCACTTTTTATAATGCAATTCACAAAACAAACACATCAAAAACGATACATATACATATTTCTATATCTATAAATAACAAACTTACTACAAATACTTGAGTATTTACAAACAAATATCTTCTTCTATGTGTTAAATGTAACAAAAGCAATTTGTTTGCTTATGGCCTTATTTAAAGTTTGTTGAATTTTTTCTGCCCCCCTTCACAAGAAAAAAGCCTAAAAGTTTTGTAGCCTTTGGAATTAAGTTTTTTATTTATGTGTAAGTCAAATGCGGATCTAGGTTAGCTTAAATTTATATATAAATATAAATCTATTAGTTAAATTTTGTGTACTAAATACTAGAGTTGAGAATCAAAAGCTAATATAATGCCTGATAACCAAATTTTGAAATTCAATTTTAGCTAAAATAATTATTATTAGATTGGTAACTCTCTAAATATTCCTTTGCTAGTTCAAATTGCTTAACTAACACACAACAATTTATAAATTTTTGTGTAAATAATACAAATGAACGTGTATTCAAATACATATACCGTACATATACATCTACATACAAAAATACAATACATTACATACATACATATGAGTAAAAGCGCTTGAATTATCACAATTCTGCAGCTTCGTACAACAAACATCATTAGTTCTCAAACAATATAAAACATACAAGCTGTAAGTTGGTTAGTACTTGTAAGAAGGACTTGAAAAACAATAAATAAAATGCATTCAACATTATTAAAATTAATTGCGTTTAAATCAACTGTGTTATAAACATATACTGGCGTGAAATTCAAAATTCTAAAGCATAGTTTTAGGACAAGAAAAAAGCTAGGACAATTACTTTTTTAAAAAAAAAATTTAGTTTGGACACCTTTTGTACATTTCTGAACGCCTGGTTTTTATTTGATTTTCAGCACTGATGTCAACTTTTGGGGACGAAGAAAAGCTGTATTTGGCTGTATTTTAGACCAAAAAAAGCGGAAAAAATTTTGAAAGCTGATTTGACATCAGAGTGCTTCTATGATGTCGGTTTTTATAGGCGCTTTTTTTTAAAGAAGCATCGCACTAGCTACACATTTGATTGAATGTGCGGCATACTCTTAGGAGCTGAAATATATTGACTTGTGACTTTTTTTCGTTCAAAAATGTGTGTGACTAGTTCAATAATTTATGTGACTAATTAATTAAAACACATTTTTTTGCCAAAATTCGTCAACAACGTCAATCAATACCAACAAAACAACGATTGCAAATAAAACGTCAACAACGCTAGAACAATCTTTTATATGTTCGCGTGAAGCGTTAATCTCGTTCTTTTAAGTTCGTGTTAAGCGTTAAGTTCGTTTGAGTCAAATTTTGAGGACGAAGAAAAGTTGTTCTTAGCTTTTATTTTAATTGGAAAAAAGCGTTAAAAAAGCTGACGGTTTTTTAAAATTAATTTATTCAGTATTTTCTATAAATATATCATCAATTTTATAACTTGATTTTCAGACTACAAACTACAAACAAACTAGAAACCAAATAATTTTATGTCTGTCGTTTGAAGTATATCTGGAACCATAAGTGGCCCACTGGCTGTGACTAAGATATAATTATTTAATGCAGAAATTTGTTATGGGCGATATATAGCTTCCCGAATCAGTCTTAATGAAAACTTGCTTAATTTCAGTCATTTTTTTTGCACACTATAATAATAAAATGTTTGTGAAATTATTCAAATATGATTTATTTATTAAAGTTATAATTGTTTTGTGTAATACTTATTTAGATTTACATAAATTGTATTTAAAATGTTCTTATTTTTGCCTTATGCTAGTATTGTTTTTAATCGAATTTATGTTCTACTCATATATGTATATATACATATACCGATGACGATACGGCTGATTATTATTTATGTATGTATATGGTACATGCCTGCGTAGAAATTTACGTATTTGCTTTTGATGCGCTGAATGCGCCCCGCTCCTGCTCTCGCTTATAAATCCGTGTAAATTACAGCTACATTTTGTATACGGAAATAGACTATAACACTTAAATGTACCAAACACATTGCGCCATATCTATTGTACATTCTATAAATAAATTAGTTTCGATTCGTTTTGTTTAACGTAAAAAAGCGTTTATAGTGGCACTCTTTCAAAAGCCCTCCAAGCCCAATTTAAAGAGCCCTACATGAAAAATCTACGATATAAAAAAAAATAATAATCATAATCATAATATATGTATAACGTTAATGGTGCCTAGCTGGTAATGGTAATGGTGATGATGACGATGCTCCTCTGCCTCGATTTATTATTTACAGGCACCAACCTAATAATTTGATGTTGAACTAAAGCCGGCGCCTTGCTGTGACAGTTCATCCTGCCGTTGTGATTCCTGTGTCGTTGGCAACTGATAGTAATAGCCTGGATAGGCCGTATCCGAAGCCGTTTGATAGGCTGCCGCCGCTGCCGTAGTCGTTGCTGTGCTGGTCGTTTTGGCATTGGCATTGGTTGCTCTTATCTATAAGCCACCGATTATCACCTCCTGCTGCGCATCGTCATCCATGTCGGGTAACTCTTGCTTGTGCACAACCATGCCATCACCAGCCGGCTGCCTGGGTGCCGTTTGTCCATACTTTTGATGAATGCCACGATGACGTTTCAGCGCAAAGCGATCGGCAAAAGCTGCCGAGCAAATTTCACACTTGTACGGCTTCTCGCCCGAGTGCACCTTGGCATGGTTCTTTAGATGTGCCGCCTGCGAAAAGGCCGAGCCACATATTTCGCACTTGTACGGCTTCTCACCGGTGTGTATGCGTCGATGATTCCACAGCGTTGCATGGCGCGCAAAGCCCTTATCACATACCCCGCACACATACGGACGCTCGCCGCTGTGCGTGCGTTCGTGATTTTTCAGATGCGGCGATTGCGAAAACTGCATTCCACAAGTTTGACATCTGAAAAAGTGATATACACATATGCATGAGTAAATGAAATATATTTTGTTGGTGTCTACACCTACTTGTAAGGCTTTTCACCAGTGTGAATACGCGCATGGTTCTTAAGGTAGACGGCCTTGGCAAAAGCCAATCCGCAGATGGTGCATTTGTAGTTCTTCTCGCCGCTATGCAGCTTCTTGTGTGACCACAGGCTGGAGTAGCGTGAAAACAGGCCGCCGCATATATTGCAGCTAAAGGGTTTACTGGGATTTCTGAAAGCAACAAACATATGTTTAAGAACAAAAGACTTTGACTTTAATTATAAAAAAAACTCACTCGGTTTTGACGGTGACAGAGTTTTGCTTGACGGTGCCACCAGCGCCGGTATGCTGGTGTGTGTGTTGGCCCATTAGAACGACTCCGGAGCCATTGCACTTTTGGCATTTAGTCATTTGTTGCGAACTGCGCTTCTTCACCGGATGATGTCCAGATGAGCTTGGCTCACGCTTGGGTGTTGTGCTGCCTGTTTGTTGGGCAACAATCTGCTGAAGTTGAGCTTGCGCCTGTGGAGTTGTTGATATGATTTGTACAGGATGCGCCATTTGTCCTGTTTTAACAAAGAAAATTATTAAGTTTACAAGAATCAAACACATATTACATTTTAAGATACTGCTTACCATCTACAAATATTTGTTGCTGTTGTTGCGCCGCCTGTTCTGCCTGCATGCAGGACTCGCAGCGCACCTGCTTGGGACCCTTGCGCTTTGACTGCTGCATCATGGCAGCGCCGCAATTAATGCACTTGTTCCCCTTAGAATTATCGTGCTGCTGCTGTTGTTGCGCCTGTTGTTGTTGCTGCTGCTGCTGTTGCTGCTGCTGCATGACGGACTGCTGCACTGGCTCTAGTGAATCGGAAGCAACGATTTGTATTTGACCCATCTGTCCATTACCCGTAATTATGTTCTGTGTCTGCACCAGGCCCTGTGCATTAACAACTGTGATGGCATCATTGTTCTGCTGCGAGTTATGCTGCTGCGGATCGGAGCCGTCGGTGTGCATCCGTTTGTGCGCATTAAGCAGCGCCAGATGCTGAAACATCTCCGAGCAGACATCACACTTGAAGCTGATGTTTGATATTGTGTTTTGCAGTGGTGAAATAGTCTAGGGAATAGAAAATGCCAATTTATTATGCATATAAGAACTTCGAATTTGCTTAAACTGTTACACTTACTGCTGCAATTGGTTTATTTTGATTTACAATCTGTATGCGACCCTGTGCATCCACGGTGGCGATGCCCACTGTGCCCTGATTGAGGGGCATTCCATTCACCAAGGCATAATTATAACCGCCTACTGGCTGTGCAATGTATTGTATCTTATTGTCCTCTGTCGACAACTGTGCCAAATTGACTGTACCGCCATTGCCCTGCAAGTTTTCACTATAGTAGAAGGAATGCTTTCTTTAACTTTGTTTGCACTCACGTTTGTTGTGTAGTAGAAGGTGGGCTGTTGGTCGGTCTTCTGTCCCTCTATTTTGGGCTGTTTGAGGATGGTGCCGTCTGCTGTTTGGTATTGAATTGTTGCCGGTTGGCTGCTTAAGGCGTTTGCGAATATTATATTCTTGGTAAGGTCCTCCATTGTGCGCGCAAGTCTCTACAAAGCGAACACAAATTACATTAAATATTTATTGCTGCTACGGCAGAAACAATAAAAAACGCTGCTTAATTTGTTTAAATAAAATGCACATTGTGTTGCGTTTTACAACACTGTCGACGCTACTAGTACGGAGTGTGCGAGAGAGGCAACTGTAGAGCACACACGTCAGCGAAAAACGACTGATTAAAAATGGCGACGATGAGACAAAAAATATGTATGCGCTGCACACACATCACAAACGAATATAAATTTGGAACTTTAATTGAAATATGCCGCTGTCTGCATTCGACAATTGCACAGCACGTTCAAGTGCATTCATTTTAAACAAATTTTAACACGATTGCATACAGACACTGCCTTTCGCTCGATTTGGCAATTTACCTTTTACGCAACCAGCCACAAAAAATTAAATTTATGCTGCGCCTTGCACGCCCAGCGCAGCACACACAATGCCTGTTTTAAATGTATTTAAGCTGGCACTGCTAATTAAACGGCTATCGCACGGCCGGTAGTCTATTTATTATCCACGAAATTTTGTTTGGAATGAAAGCAAAACTTTATTATTGTTTTTTCTTTCTCTAACAAATTAAATTCCAGCACAAAAACCTTCTGCTCGTTTGTTCTTACGTACGTTCAAATGTGGACTGCTGAAGAGAGACGGAGAGTGAAGAAAGCCAGGGAGAGAGCAGTAGCGCATTAACCACGCCACAGAGCTGCCAGACTGCGCGCATATTTTGCGCGCTTGGCCAGACTGTTGTTTTTTAAATACAAATATATGACGATAAAAAATACCAAACTTTATTGAAGGTATCTAAAATAAGTATATTTTGTTAATTTTAATCCATTGCTTTTTACTAAAAGAGTAATTTTGGACTAAACATGTGATCATATTTTAATGAGGTTGCCGGCTAAACTTATAATTAAAAATTTATAGTGTGACCATTCAGTGAACTGCTCTTATACGTATAAGCTGAGCGTAGCCAGATCAGTTAAATGTGATTTACAACGCTGCCATATTAGTTTTCCCAGTATAACTGTAAACGTAAAATGGGAATGGCTTAATACAAGCGAAAGTCTCGCGCCAAATTAAAAAAAAAAGCTATTGGCTTGCAGCTGTGTTAAAATAAAATCTTAATGTCTACCGCCGTGTTGTGTACTCTCTGCATTAGCCGGCTGTTCAAACAAAAGACTGCCGGCATTATGGCAGCGCTAAGTGCCGCCCACGCTATGAGCTGCATTGAAAGTTTAAAACTGGCTGCTGCTGCTATTGCCGTCTGGTCCAAGTCCAGGTCCCGGTCTCCAAGTCCAGCGTCGTGTCGCAGTCATAAATTACACTTTCAAATTATTTGCAACATTGCATTTTAGAAAAGCTGACGTCGAATTTGGGTCAGCAGCAGTGGCAGACATGACGCTGGCGTCGGCGTTGTCGACCACAGCAGCCTTCAAATGAATGCTCATTTCCATTATATTTTATTCATTTGGCTTTAATTAATTGCTTTGTACAATGGTCGCTGAAACTTTTTGGAGCGCAAAATAGTAGACAACGTTATTGTTGCGCTTGCAAAACGATGAAGACAAGGCATTAGGCAAAGAAGAAGACGAGGATGCCCACCGCAACAGCAGTACCAACAACAAAAGGTAATTAAGTGCACAACAACAACATGCATATTTTGATTGCAAATTCATTTTTTTGGTTCAACGTTCTGCTTGGCCCAAAACATTTTCATGCTGCACGCTTCGTTGCACATCATTGCATTAATTTGTACGTTCAAGTTAAATTTTTTAAAAGAAATATTTCAACATATTTTGTATGTTGCGATACGCCATTTGTAAATGTTATTTTTTGTGGTACTTCTGCAAAACACGAACGCTGTTGTTGTTGTTATTATAATTAAGTTCATGGCGTGCTGCCGTTTTATGTACGAATTGTAATACTAGTCGAGCACTTTCAAAAAGCCCATAAAAATAGCAACGCAATTGTCTGACAAAACTAAATCAGCGCAAGTGCGTGGAGAAATTTTCACTTCGCTGCCGGTTGTTGTAATAGAAAACAAAATCAACATAATCTCAACTTTAAAGGCATTCAAATGAGCAAATTTTTCGGCTTTAAGAATTGTTAAACCATAAACATAAGCAACCAACCAAGTTTTCACTTTTGTTCATGCAAAAGAGACTTCTTTTTCGCTATCGCTTTTCATATTTTTACAGTTTACAGTTAATTTATGCCGGCAACGAATTTTCACTCTCGCTATTTTTCCGCATTTCAGACCCAGTCTGGGAAAGTGGGCAAGCACACAGCCCATGATGGTGCATCCGCCAAAAAAAAAATGGATAAAAAAAGACATACTGAAGCGACACAGAAATGAAAAGTGCGCTTTTAAAAATAGCTTTAGCCAGGCCAGTCAAGAGCCTCCCAGAGTCTGAGCCCAAAAATTGCCAGTCGAGACGACGACGATTGCAGCAGCAGCAGCAGCCTCCGCTTGTGGGTTAGATTAGAAAGTGGTTGGCATCGCTTCATTGCTCCAATCGACGACTGCAGATTCTTAAGCGGAAAAAAAACTGTGCCGGCCTGCAGTGGTAAAAGACACAACAAATACAAACACTACAAGTTAGTGTGCTTCACTCAACTCGACTAGGAAATACCCTGTAACTAGAGAACTTCAGCTATCATCGTTCTTCGTTCATGTGGATGCGGTAAGAATGTTTATCAATTTTTTTATATTTTTTTTATTTAGTTCTTACTTTATTTCGCTTACAAAATTTTTCTCTTATTAAAAGCTAATATACAAAATCAATATTTCCTGGGGTTAGCATTTATGCTTTTCAACTGAGATATTTCTTATATTTACTTATGATTTTATATATTCAAGGAAAAATGTGGGATCAAAACCTTGATTAGAGTTAATCAATTTATGAACTCAATGATTATCATAAATATGTATTATCTGTTGTTCCTCAGAGACCTTAAGGTAACTTTAGTATACCCTTTTCACACATTTGTATTGGGTATTAGCACACATACAGTCACAGCATTAATTGGCATTTTTGCATGCGCCGCGGAGCTGTTTGGTGGAACAACCGGCTATAGCTGGTGTTGGTACTGTTTGCTGCTGGTCAGCAGCGTTGGCCGTGGCCAATGAAAGAGAAAATTGGCCCCAAATCAAGTTCACTATCATTGGCCGACGGCGTCGCAGCACTTTTTGTTGCAAACTAATATTTTAAAACTGTTGATTATGATGACTTTTCATTTCGTTCGCCAAGATCTGGATCTCAGCATCAGTTGGTTTTTTTTTTTGTGCAGATTGCTCTATGCAAGTGTTGTGATTTTTTCTTACTATCTATCTATCTTTTAATTTGACGCTTGAATGCCGACGCCGACGCCGCTGGCTGAGAGATCATTAGCCATGGATGGACTGCAGCTGCTTGGACTGCACATTAAGCATACGCAGCATTTGCCAGTTTCCCAGTCTGAATATTACTTAACATCTCTGTTGATGGTTGTAGCATGTGGAAATGGAAATGCAAATGAAAATGCCTAACAATATTTCATGGCACATTAAGTTTTTGGCCAAGTTTTCGCCATGCTCTCGTCGTGGATAGCTATCCATCATATTGCACACATGTCCATGTCCGCCCAGAAAGCTACCACACCAGGAAGCAAACAGCTCTTGGCCACCATCTCTGGCTTATGACCTCAACGCCTCAATGTCAGCAGCCGTCGCTCATTCACTACTCAACTAACTCTTTCGGTTATGGAGGATATACAGATACTTAAATTTAACGTAGTTCTTTTAAGTGCAAATTGCTCAAGCGTTCACAAAAATTTGTATTCAACTTAAGGTTAACTGATTATGTGGCCCAATTGTGCATTGGCGCAAACAAATTACCATTAACTGATAAAAATCCAAAGCCTAAGCCGTCAATAAGTGGGTGCAAGCAGAAAATTCAAATACAGTTTTTTTTTACTCTCTCTAAAAGAACTAAACATGACGAAAACTTCTCGTTTAACATTCCAAGTGGAACGCTCTAAATGTTAATGTTCTGTTATTGTCACGCCGTTAACATCCCATTAACATATCTGCAGTCATTTTCAATGCATGCATTTGATTTTCTTGACCTTGTTTTCACAGTGTTAACCCAAAGCAATTACTGCATTAGATTTCTTTAGAAATATTAGCAATAAAATACTTAACATTGAAGACTTCCTCAATTGCCTTCCTGTTAATAAGTTCACATGGCATAGCTGTATAATAAATATGCTTTAATTGCGGATTACAGCAGTAGCTATGAATAAGCTGAATCATTCTTGTTTGAGTATTATGATTTAACCAATTGTGTTCAACCTTTATCAAAACTATAACTCTTAAGATACCTTCGATCCCAAAGTCCATCCGCATATTATTATAGCCCATTTTGAGGGAGGTTGGCTATGTATATAAATTTCCGTTGGAAAGCAAAATAGAAACTATATAATTAGTAATGGCTCTAGGTACGGCCGAAGGCGTTACTTTTTCTAAGGCCACGCTAACAAAAAAGTTTCAATGCTTGGCGCAAACGAAACTGAAAACTCTCACACGCTACGGCCTGAAGATGACAGATGACAATGATATATGGGATTCTTGAAACTGAAACCGATGCGATGTTAAGAAGAAACCCAAGTACCAAGCACCAAGTACAAGACAACTGATAGCCGTAAAGCAAACATAGTATGCAATTGACTTTCGCGCCGTATGACACTTGAAGAGCGCATGGTAATGGCCAAAAGGAACCGACCGACCGACCGTTGATGGAGGCATAAACTGGCTAGAACCACTTTCTACCATCATTGTCGACATCGTCAGCAATTCGTCTTTCGTGGGGCCAAAGTAAAAGTCAATTTCTTCTTCGCATTTTTGTTTTTATTTTTATTTTTTTTGTTGAGCCAAGACGCAAAAGACGACGTTTTAATTTGTGGCTTCTCTTCTCTTTATTTTTGAGATTTTTTTTTGATTTTGCTTAATTACGGCATGAAAATCGTAAACCGTTTTGATGTTTTAAGGGCAACGGAACAAACATTTTGTTGTGCTTTCTGTCAGCCAATGGGCAAATTCGTGTGTGTCCGTTTCTTCTTCTTACATTGTTTGTTTTCGGTTGCGTTGTGAAAAGGAAATGGGAAATTATTACGAAAATTATGTTGCGCAGCTTGGGAAATTAGGCCAAGCTGAGCGCAAAAAAAAAGCAGAAGAAGAAAACAAAAGACTTAAGACGCAAACTCGAACATCAGTGGCAGTGGCAAAGGCAACGGCAGCTGCGCCCGCATCCAATTCGAGCCAAGCAGATTAATTATAACATGCAGCCCCGCTTGTCTGCTTCTGGCCAGGCCGCATTAATTATGCCAAAGACAAAACAAAACAAAACAAAGCAGTCGGCGGGAGGAAGTCTATAAAGCACAGTGGAACTAGGTTAGAAACGGGAGCATTTCTTAAGTTACTGCTTAGCGTTGTCATACATTTAAACCATTAATAATTACAATAACAATAATTCTTTAATGCATACATTTATTTTTATCTTTTCAGAAACTGGACTTGTCAAACTGAAGAAGCATTCAAATATTGTTCATTGAAGTCTAGTCAAGTATGTTTATATATTTAAGTTTAAACGTGTTCCACTGTTTGGTGCTAGCAAATAATTTAGTGGCAACCATCTGCCTCCATTGCAAATGATTTGCATAAAGTAATCAACCCAAATTCAGTGCAAAGATTCGCACGGTTAGGTGACGCACCCAACGCTTAAAGTGACGCCAGCGACGCAGCCAACGTAGACGCCAGCGTCGCAGCGACTGCGCCAGATTCAAGCGTCGATAGAAGAGCTCCAGAATGAGCATAATAGCTGCAAGTTTCATAATTATATTACGGTAACACTTGCCCTTTGACCTGACCCACTCCCTCTCCCACTGACCTGCTGTTAGGGAACCCACGCCGAGAGCTATAAAAGCGCCTTGGAGCATGCGTAGATTGAGAGCGCTGATCATTTCATTGTCCTGTGTGTGTTGTGGCTGGTTCTTGGCCTCGGTGCTCTTGGTGTTGGCATTGGCCTGGGCATTCTCGACGGCAGCCAACTCTTTCGATTGCTGTGCCTGCTCCTTGGTCATCATGCGGGACTGTGCCTCGTACTCGGCCGTTGTCATCTTGTCCAAGATGCCACCCTCAAACAAGTGCATGAGGCTTTATAGAAATCAAACTGTCAGTTGAGAATATTAAAGAGATTTCAATCACCTACACATCATTGAGACTGTCCAGGAAGGGGCAACCAATCTGCACTGCAACCGCAGAATAACGTGTATATAGCTTCTGACTCAATTGAAAGTTCTTAGCACCATATTGTTGTATATTGAAGTAGAGAGTTTCACGTCCACCCAGCACCGCCTTGTTCTCCCTGCCATCGGTTATTAGCTTAATGCCCGCCTCCACGGAGTCAATGAGAAAGGCCAGGTGATCATCCGGCTGCTGTTGTCGCATCAGAGCGTACAGCTGCCGGAACAGCTCGGTGCCATTCTCCAGCATTTCCAGTGAGCTACTCTCCTTCTCCACATACAAGCGATAGCCATCGCGCAACATGACCGACTGCAGGCGTTGCAAGGTATTGATGGGCGCCTCATGAGCCGGTCGTGCAAACTGTGAGGTCAGCTGTGCGGAGTAGACATCGGCCAGGACATAAGTAGCGGCGATCCAATACACGATAGTTAAGAACTTGGTGCGATAGTCGTGATAGAGTTCGTGGCAGGCTAAAGGAAACAAATCAAAGTTATATCCCGATTCCACTATCATAACAGCGAAGTCGGTAATGCAGATCGTTCCACCATCAATCCAACTGAAACAGCGTACAATTTTAACAGAAATCCGCTGACAGCTGTTTGATTTTCTGTTATACTCAATTTGGCACTGTTCACAACCAAATATCGATAAGAAATTTGGTATTTTTTCACTGTTAACGAAAGATGAGCATTTTCGTTACAGCCAACATAGGAATCTAATGTAAATAGATGCTGCATTACCGAACTCCAATTACATCCGGCTCTAGTGGAATCGGAGTATTATTCATTCACTTACATTGCTTGAGAAACAGGCGCAGTGTAAACCAAATGCAGCGCTGGAAAAGCTGTGGCGGCATCTGTGGCGATTTGTCACGTCGTCTCAAGCGCCTGACTTTGAGCACACAGGGCGTGATCTCCTTGATGTAGGCCATGTAGATGCACAGCTCGCCCAGATGCTCCACATCGAAGGCAGCTTGGCGTCGCCGCCATTTGTAGGGCATGGCAATAATGCCGTAGAATATGGGACCCGAGAACACTATGGTCAGTATGAGATAGGGCCAGATGTCTAGCTTGAAGGGACGCATTATGGCCAGGGCCTCGTTGAGGCGCCTCGGCGCATGTGTGGCAAAGGCGCCCGAATCGGCGAGCGTGAAAAATGAGAACTCAATTGCCTTGCGACGCTCCCAACTCAAACCCACATCGCCCAAAAAGAAGTCAGCTAACTAATAAACCGAAAGAGACAAAGATTATTAAATACACCTATTCAAAACTCACGCCACTTTGAAGCATTCCTATGCCGCCCGTGAAACTCTCGTTGACCTCGCCATTTTCAACTGGCGCACGCAATGATCCTTGAGTTCTGCCAGGCGCTTCAATGTACGCAAACTGAAAGTTCATGTGCTGGGCCAGAAGCATGAGCAAACGATGATCTCTGCCTCCCGTCACATTCACCTCGTTGTACTCCATGTACTCCTCCAAGGCTTCCTCAGTGACGTTGCTTACGTTGTTGTTGTAGCTAACCCAGAACCAGGGCGGAGACTGCAAGAAATAGTTATACACCCAGAAAAAAAAACGCCACAAGAATCCACTACGAAAATAGTAATTTTTACTATGCGGGTTTTAACTATGAAACGTAGTAAAAATCACTATAAACAATGTTGATTCAACTGAAAACATAGTTAAACAGCAAAATGACAAAATTGAAAGTGTCTGCACCTTAAAACAAAATGCGTGAACTTCAAAATGACAATGCATGTTCATTTTAACGTTAAACAATATTTAATACAACTATGCGCGCATTATCAAATATTAACATTTCAAATAAAATGTCCGTTTTAATAAATTATATTTAATTCTAACATTCTTCATATTGAGATTTACTATGTTCCGCATTCAAGTCAAAGAGCTGGCACTTTTAAGTCAAAATTAACTTAATACGAAATATGTTCTAGCACACTAGCGCAATGGAATTAAGGAGGTGCTAGTAAACTGGGAGTTCCAGGTTCTGAGATCCCGTCTAAGGCCATGAATATTTCAGTATTCGGTGAAATTTAATACAAACAATATTTCATCTTTATAGACACTTTTAAAAATGTAAATTATAGTTCTAACATTTCATAGAAGATTCAAATTAAATTTATTAACAATATTCATCTTATATTTTGGTGCAAGTCAATATTTCCATATCATCATCTTAAAAATGTTAATTTTACTATACCCGATAATTAGATTTAACATTTTCACCAGTGAATATGGTTATCTGTACTACGTTTTTTTCTGGGTGTATACCTAAACTTATTTCACATACTTGTCGCTTACATGAAAAACGGGCACACGAAAAACGCGACTCTCGAAATTGGCATAGACTGTGGCAGCGCTGGGCAGGAGGGGGGTCTTCTGCAGCCCAAGATTGTCGCCATCGTACCAGTTGACCAAGCGGAGCTGGCTGGTGCCCGTGGGCACCGCCTGATTGTAATAGATGCGGAATGCCTTGCGACGCGGTCGTGTGATGACCACCGCTCGCATCGGCTCCTCGAAGCTGACGCGCGTCCCATTTGGCGGCTGCCTGGCGCCCCAGTAGAAGATGAAGAGACTGAGCCGATGGGCCAGCCGGCGCTCTTGTATGCGCGCCGACAGCTCATCCGGTTCGTGGAATATTAAGTTGACGCACTCGATGGCGCCCAGCAGATTGGCATCGATGTAGTCGAAGAAGAGCTCCGTGTTGTAAAATATGACAGACTTGTAGTAGAGCTCGTGCAGGCGCTGTATAAAGTCATCCACTTGGATGGTGTCATCATTCTCGCCGCAATCTCCGCTCCATAGCTGCGAGCTGGGCAATGTTGCCAATATTGCCAGTTGTCTTGGCTTCAAGCCATTGATGATCTGCGAGAGTGCTGCATCAAATTGAATCAATTTAAATCAAATTGAATTGAATTGAATCGATCAATTAATTGGCCTGGCGCCGCCTCATTACCTATTGCCACGTCCGATTCGTTGCATGGACTGTGGCTAAGCTTGGCCCAGGCCAGCGGACAACACAAGAACAACAACAACACCACAACAACACTCAACTGCATATCGAGTCAAAGCCGAGAGAGAGTCGAGAGGCACGCCCTTATATAGTGCAATTTATGATTGCACTATTTTGATGCGCAATTATCCCTTCGTAACTTAAATAGCACATGTCAATTGAGTGAAGGTGAAGACGACAGTTGAGACTTAAAAGACAGACAGACAGACTAAGTTTGAAAATGCATTGAAGTGCAAATGCGAGCTGGAAAAAAAGAAGTGTAAGGATGTACACTGGTAGGCATAAGTATTTTGGCAACTTTAAAATAAAATCTACTCATAATTAGAACTTACATTAAAAAAAATGACTATTTTGACAATTTTTCAAAATCATTAAAAATACAAGCGAAGAGATTTTTGAAAATTTGAAGTAACTTTTTGCATCAAAACAGTTTTTATTTAAGCCCGGGGAAAAAAGTTTCAAAATAGACTTACAAGAATTGAAAACTTTCAATGGGTACTTAATGGGTTAAGAAGAGAATTGTATCATTCAAACGGAAATTCAATGACCTTTCCATTGATACCAAACTTTTTATAAAGTAAGTTCTAATTGTTGCAATTATTAATACAGGCTCGACGTCATGAATCAAAGGGGGTGATTGGAAACAATTTGAAAATTGTGAATGAAATGTATTAGGCTGGCCAGATAGCGCTATTTCGAATGTTGCCAAACATTCTCATCAGTGACCTTTCTGTTTAGAATTATTGAACTCAAACTGATCGTATATGAAACTATAGTCGGGGACAGGAGTTCTAATTATGAGTAGATTTTACGTTAAAGTTGTCAAAATACTTATGCCTACCAGTGTATGTGGGATAGTTTCAAGTCCTGGGCAACCCTTTTTATGAAATGCTTTTATTATTGAAATCATACTATCATCAGGTCTTAAATATCACATGTCAATTGCTATTGATTTTGATAAACATGATTGAGAACTTTTTAGCAGCACACTCTCACACACAAAATCCGCAATTATTTATTTTTTTTTTAATTGTCAGAAGTTTGTCATTGCCGTTTTCGCAGACAACAATTTCTTCTGCCCCTTGTCTTCTCTCTCACTCTCTCTCTCTCTCTCTCTCTCTATTCATATGGTTGGATCGATGGATCTTTCAGTCGTTGTTGTTGTCGTCAATCTTCTAATGTTGTTGACATTAATTCCGTGTTGTGCGCATTTTTCTTTAGCTGCCTCTTGTTGCTTCTCCCGCTTTCAACTCACATGTCAACGCTCTACTTTGGTGCGCCAGCCAATGATTTATCGCAATCAGAAACGCAGCAGCCGCAACAACAGCAACAACAGCAACAGAAGCAACAGTCAAGATTACAAATGTGGATGGATACTTAACTAGTTTGTGGGTTGCTGCTGACTGCATCATGATTCTATAAGAAACTAAGGACAGCATTGTTGTACTTGTTCCTATAAATATTTGAACATTTTTTCATAGATGGTTATTAATGCTGCAAGCTTTAAATAAGAAAGTGTTTCTCAAACATAACGAAATATTTCTCATACTATTAATATTTATCATATTTCACCCGTATGGCAATCAATGAAAGTCACTTTAAAGCCGTTTTGTTTGACCAAATGTGGGTTCTGACCGCCAATTTCGGCGATAAGCTACAAGCGAAGCGAAAGAGAAAATCCACATAGAAGTGAAATAAAATGTGATGACCCGATTATGATATGAGAGCGCAGATAATTGCCATAAATGTGCTTGTAAAGTAGACACGTTTGTAAACTATGCCCAAAGGGCATTGCCAAAAGCAAAAAAAAAAAAAAGAAGAAAAATCAACTAGATTAACGCAGGGCAATAATGTGTAAGAAATAAGCTGAAACGGAAACTTCGACTTTGCATGACCTTTGATCAACACGTATAGACAGATATAGAGAGAGAGAGAGAGATTTGTGGCTATTTTTATATAAAGCCGACTAACAACAGCAACAACAGCAAGCAAAGGAGTTAAAACAAATAAACCCCGCGCTCAGCGTTCGACAACTTGTTAAACTTCAAACTGTCTGCAAACGCGACATTGTCTGATAAACGACAACAACAACGACAACAACAACAACAATAAGAAGCAGAAGAGGAGCAATGTCCATGCTGAGTGGGCAAATGTCTGGCGATTGCATCTGGCTCGGACTCTGTGACTGTGACTCTGTGGACTCTGGCCAGGATGCAGCACCCAGCATCAGCATCTGTGGCAGCATCTGTGGCAGCAGCACGCCAACACTTTTTGTTTCAACGCGCACGATAGTGAAATGTGGCCCGGTTTGGTGGACCCTTCGATCGGTGCTGCAGACAGCCTAAGTGGATTGCTGCATGTTATACTACTACTATGTATTTCTGTGTATGTATTTAGCTGGCTTGGTTAGTTGCACGTTTAAATGCACTTTATTTGTTTTTGCCAGCGAGCCGTGAGCCGTGATCCGAGAGCCGCCCTCTCATCACCATAACGAGCTGTCAATTGCCAGAGCTCGAATGTAAATCACTTACTAAAGATAGCACTACTAGACACTGCCTGGAGTCTACAACAAAGTCTCAAATCTACCGCTAGGGTATTATTCCAAGAAGCCCTTGTAGTCAGGAACTATTCTCTGTGTGCTTGCAATAATATTTTAATTTGTAACAAAAAAGTTTTTCTTACAAAGTATAAATAACATGAAAAGTACATAATACAATATGTTGAACAACGTTCCTAAAACAAATCAAATATGAAATCCCACCAGTCCTGATTCTCATTGTCCTTGTTGTCCAGTTCCTCGAGTTTCTTCTTCAACTTTTTTAGTTGCTCCTCATTGCTAAAAATGGCTTGGAAGACGCGATTCGAGAATGATTGTTTCCTTGTAGATATGCCAAGTTTTTCCAATACCTTAATCACCTTTTTCTCAAAATCGCCTATGGATCCGGCAATTCCGGAACATGTCACATTATGCCTTCCCAATAAAATGTTAGCGAGCTCATCATCTAGTAGCTTGGATGCGAATTGGGCATTGCTTTTAGTATGCAGTTCCAAATTGTCCAGGTACGCATTATAAGCAATAATCTTTTCATCCAAGCGTTCAAGGGGAAGAGTAGCTGCCACAGCTAGTAGTTTATATTGCTGCAGTAATTCCTTATTGTCCGATAGAGTTTTTAGCTCTTCATGTTGCTTCAGCATGCTATTGATCCTGTTCGTGACGATGTCGTTCAGCTGCAACAATTGCTGCATTGGCACTTCGGACTCCAATCCAAGGATGCACTGCATCTGCATCAGGAGCAGCAATACGAGCGGTGACAGCTTTAACATTTTGTTTAGTACTCCCATGACTGTAAAGTCTGAACTTAAACTGTTTGAGAATTTTGTGCATCGAGTGCTTTTAAAGTGTTCAGTATTTTCAGATAAGCTTCAGTTATGAACAGACTTTTATTGGGTTTTCAAGGCTTCTGGTTTTAACTTAAAGCCCTCATTGTTCTAGTTCTAGTCGTTTTTTTAAAAATGCGGTCAACACATAGTTTACCCAATAGGTTTTTGTATGATTGGCAATTACCCAAACGATAAAAGCGAGGACATTTTACTTATTTTCATGTTAAGCTTTTTTCTTAACATTGACATTATCTTAAAATAATAAATTTGCAGTAAATGATCCTCCTCTGCGATTCTCAAATAGTAAAGTATGTCGTCAAGCTTTCAATGTTGAATTAATAAAATGTTTGTAGGCCGTAAATTTTTAATCTTCCTCTTAATTTTTCCTTTCTTCAATAATATCCCTTCTCTGCGATTCTCAAAAATTCAAGTAAGGCGTCAAGCGTCAAACGCTATATTTGACTCTAATCCCCCCTCTTCATTCCTCTTCCTTTAATTCGCACTTGCCGTAAGTGGTCCTCCTCTGCGATTCTCAAAATTCAAGTGAGGCTTCAAGTTTACGGTGGTGTAATATTAAAAGGTTTGTAACGTATTTACTTTATTATTAAAATATCAACCGTATTTTGTTTAATGGAAGTCATTTGAGACCAGAAAAAAAATATTTTATAAAGGTTTTTACATTGGTCACACATTTTTTAAATTTTTGTTTTCTTAATTACGTTTGGGTAGTATATTCATATGCGCCCACGGTTGGTTCACCGTAACCAATTTCCAATGGTGTCGTCTGGGTAGCAATATAAAAAAATATTGTAAATAATATATAACAGAATATAATAGAATAATAGTTGTGTTTAACTTACAGAAATTGGTTGACTTGGTTGAAAGTACATTGTAATTTTATGTCTAGCTGCATGCGCTGTGTAGTATACCGCTGCACTCAAAAATTTAACAGTAAGCACAACTCCATTGAAAAACTTCTGCTTCAGCACCTGTACCAATTCTCCCTTTTTAAAGATTCTGCCAACCTCATTGACGAATATATTAATCACTAGCATGGGCTTATGTATGCGTACAAATATAACATCAATCCAACTCTTAATTTTCCTTTCCCATGATACGGAATTTAAATTGCCGTACACTCGCTCCTGCACCATTTGATTAAATTTCTCATCATATTCTTGCCTGGTAACATATTCATATTTCACATATGGTGGTTTTCGTAGCACACAATTGGCTATAAATTTGAAATTAGTTACGAAAAGCTGATAATATTTTTTTCATTAACTAACCATAGCCAAAAATAAGTAACAGAACTATTGTCAAAACTCTCATTATTCTTGTGCAAAGCTCTAATTGTAACTACTTGTTAAATCTATTATTTAGTACGTGTATTTATGGATATTATGGCATGACTAACTTGATTTAAAAGTATAAACAAATTTAATTAGTCATGTGACATTATGTAATTACCGTTACAAATTAAAAGGAATTTTGAACTTAATTCGTCTATATATATATATATATTTTTTTTTAAACATTTTTATAAACAAGCAAATTGCACGTTAAATCAATTAGTGTAACGCAAAGACTCAGTGGGTTTAGGTAAGGTTATGGGCTGTGTCTATGTGGAAGAAAATAAGGTTTAAATATGTATGTTCAGAAAATTGAACATTTTTCATACTTACTCTCTTTTGTTTGGCTTTCTGAGCGTATTCTTTCAATTTCTGAATAAGGGTATCTTTCATAGAGTTAATGTGCTTAATGTGGACATCTCTATAAGCCATTACTAAATTGCCGGTTACCCTTTGCCTCAGCTCCGTAACCCAATCCTTGTACTCTGTATGTTTGCCAACCTGACTTGTGACACCTGATAGCCAAGTAATGGGCTTATTCATCACTAACAATCCGGTATCAGCCCAGGTTTTAGCTTCTGCTTTCCAGGCCACAGAGTCAACCATTCCATGTAAATTGTTTCGAAACTTCATAAACATATTAATGTCCGAATATTTCATAGTAGAGTTAACAGACGCATCGTAATTGGTAAGTTTTTCAGTCACCCCGGGATAATTGTACAATTCGGTGTATTCAGATTGAGCTTTGAATTAAAATGCATAAGTGTTTCAAATATGTTTTATATTTTGTTTGTTCACTTACCATAGCCAAAAATAATTTCTGTGAACAGTACCGTCGAAAGTTGTAGAAGAATCATTTTAGCTTACAATGGCTAAAGTACAACTACTTCTTATGTTCCTAAGTCTTGATATTTTTATTTACTAGTTAAAAAAGCATGAACTGAATCTGAATTTAGTAAATTGAAAGCTAAACGCTTTAAAAAGCGTAAAATACTTATTATTATATAAAGAAAATAAATTTGTTTTTAATGTGCAGCTATTCTTACTTTATTAAAAGGGTAATAATATTAACTTTGCTACCCAACGTTACTTATCATCTTCGTCAGAACTAGACCACCATTCATCTGTGTCAGAATCATCGTCATCATTGATTTGCTTATGAAAACAGTTTTGGATATTCAATCTCGATGCAATCCTCTTTCAGTATCAAAGTATAATAATGTAGTATATGATTGAAAGACAATATGTGAAGTAATACCTGTGTTGTTGTTGATGGTGTTGTCGATGTTGTTGTTGTTGATGGTGTTGTCGATGTTGTTGTTGTTGATGGTGTTGTCGATGTTGTTGTTGGTGTTGTCGATACTGTAGATAGTTGTGTGGTTGTTGTTGATGGTGTTGTCGATACTTTAGACAGTAGTCTGGCTTCCTGTGTGAGAACTGATTCTAAGTTTGGTATCTGAATCAGCCCGGGGTATTGATATTGAGCTTTGATAAATTAAAATGCATATCTGTTTCAAAAATAATTTATATATTGTTTGTTCACTTACCATAGACAAAAATAATTACTGTGAACAGTACCGGGGAAAATTGTAGAAGAATCATTTTAGCTTACAATGGCTAAAGTACAACTACTTCTTATGTTCCTAAGTTTTGATATTTTTATTTACTAGCTATAAAAGCATGAACTGAATCTGAATTTAGTAAATTGAAAGCTAAACGCTTTAAAAAGCGTAAAATACTTATTTGTTGAACAGATATTTAAAGAAAAAAAATTTTTTTTTTAATGTTCTGCTATTCTTACTTTATTAAATTTGCTACCCAACGTTACTTATCATCTTCGTCAGAATTAGTCAATTCATCTGTGTCAGAATCATCGTCATCATTGAAGTCCTTTTAACAACACACATTCAATCTCAATTTTTTCATCTTTTCGTTATTATCTTCCCACTTTGCCTTTCTCAATTTAGAAAACAGATCCACATACAACCTTCGACATTTCGAGTTCCTTTTCGTAGCAAGCATAGAACTCAAGACCGAATTTATACGTCGTATCAAATCAGCATCCAATTTGAGTCTCAATGAATTATAATTCATAAATCGTCTGTAAACATACTTTTTCGAGTTTAAATCCTTACCACTATGGAATACTTTAAGTTCATCGTAGAATTTCTCAAATTCAGGATTGCCATACGAATTATCATCTCGAGATGATAATATAGCACTCAACATTTTTGAATTTATATCTCTTTCTTCACTACTCTGTAAATACAGAAATCAAATAAAAGCAGTGTGGTATATGATTGAAAGACAATATGTGAAGTAATACCTGTGTTGTTGTTGATGGTGTTGTCGATGTTGTTGTTGTTGATGGTGTTGTCGATACGTAAGACAGTTGTGTGGTTGTTGTTGATGGTGTTGTCGATACTTTAGACAGTAGTTTGGCTTCCTGTGTGAGAACTGATTCTAAGTTTGGTATCTGAATCAGCCCGGTGTATTGATATTGAGCTTTGATAAATTAAAATGCATATCTGTTTCAAAAATAATTTATATATTGTTTGTTCACTTACCATAGACAAAAATAATTACTGTGAATAGTACCGGGGAAAGTTGTAGAAGAATCATTTTAGCTTACAATGGCTAAAGTACAACTACTTCTTATGTTCCTAAGTCTTGATATTTTTATTTACTAGTCTAAAAAAGCATGAACTGAATCTGAATTTAGTAAATTGAAAGCTAAACGCTTTAAAAAGCGTAAAATACTTATTATTATATAAAGAAAATAAATTAATTTTTAATGTGCAGCTATTCTTACTTTATTAAAAGGGTAATAATATTTACTTTGCTACCCAACGTTACTTATCTTTGTCAGAACTAGACCATTCATCTGTGTCAGAATCATCGTCATCATTGAAGTGCTAATAAAAACAGTTTTGGCTATTCAATCTCAATGCAATCATCTTTAAGCTATTAAATTGCCGCAATGCCTTTCTCATCTCAGATGTCTGTTTCTCATAGAAATTTTCACATTTACAGTTCTTTGCTCTTCTCGCAGCAAACCTAGCATTATTGGTCCAATTAATACGACTTGTCAAATCAGCTTCCAATTTGAGTCTCAATGAATTATAATCCATAAAACGTCTGTAAACATCCTTTTTTAAGCTTAAATCCTTACGAATGGAGGCTCCTATTAGTTCATCGTAGTATTTTTGAAATTCATCATTCGCATAACTATAATTATTTCGAGATGATAGAGCACTCTTTATTTTAGAATTTATATCTCTTTCTTCACTACTCTGTAAATACAGAAATCAAATAAAATAAGTTAAAACGTTGCAGTCGGACGCAACCGACTGCGGAATACTTTGATATCAGTAAGAGAACGGATGACAAGGAGTCCCATCCAAATTTTTAAATAAAATCTTTTTAATTGTCACCATTTATCTTCCTACCAAGTTTGGTGGCTTTAGCTCAAAAACTGTTAAAGATATAGCCGATTCCAATGGAGAATGGGGGCGGAAGGAGTGGGCGTGGCATCCAAAATTTTGATGCAGTTTTTTCAGGGACATGCCTACCTATCTGCGTGCAAATTTTGGTAATTCTATCTGTAAGAATGTGTGAAGTATTTGGTTTTATCGGTTTTTAGTTATCGAATTTATCGAATTTCCCAGCCTCCTAGTAGGCGTGGCACCCCGATCTTAATACTTTATCTGTACCGTCTATAAATAAACATAATTGCAAAGTTTCAAGTCTCTAGCTTTACGGGTGTCGAAAAAAGTTGCGTTCATACGGACAGACGGACAGACACCATGACGGACATTGCACAAAACCAATATACTATGATACTTTCAGTATCAAAGTATAATAATGTAGTATATGATTGAAAGACAATATGTGAAGTAATACCTGTGTTGTTGTTGATGGTGTTGTCGATGTTGTTGTTGTTGATGGTGTTGTCGATACGTAAGACAGTTGTGTGGTTGTTGTTGATGGTGTTGTCGATACTTTAGACAGTAGTTTGGCTTCCTGTGTGAGAACTGATTCTAAGTTTGGTATCTGAATCAGCCCGGTGTATTGATATTGAGCTTTGATAAATTAAAATGCATATCAGTTTCAAAAATAATTTATATATTGTTTGTTCACTTACCATAGACAAAAATAATTACTGTTAACAGTACCGGGGAAAGTTGTAGAAGAATCATTTTAGCTTACAATGGCTAAAGTACAACTATTTCTTATATTCCTAAGTTTTGATATTTTTATTTACTAGCTATAAAAGCATGAACTGAATCTGAATTTAGTAAATTGAAAGCTAAACGCTTTAAAAAGCGTAAAATACTTATTTGTTGAACAGATATTTAAAGAAAATAAATTTGTTTTTAATATTCAGCTGTTCTTACTTTATTAAAAAGGTTATAATATTAAATTTTCTAACCAATCTGACAAAGATATGAACCAATACCAATCATCTTCGTCAGAATCATTGTCATCATTGGAGTCCTTTGGAGAACAGTTTTCGCTATTCAATTTCAATTTATACATCTTTAAGGTATTATATTCATTGAATGCGCTCCTCAATTCTTTTCTCTGGTTCTCATAGAACTTTTTACATTCCTTTGATATTTTCACAGCAATAAAATAATTATCGATAACAGCAATACGACTCTCCAAATCAGCTTCCAATTTGAGTCTTAATAAATTATAACTCAAAAACTTATAGTAAGCCTGCTTTTTCAAGTGCAGTGCGTTTGAGTCCAGACCAAGAGAATATCGTAGAATATCTGTAAATTGTTCAAATTCCACATTGCCAATAATATAACCTGTTCGAGATGTTTCTAAAGTATGCAGAATTTTGAGATTTATCTCTTCAACTTCACTACTCTGTAAATACAGAAATAAAATATAAACAGTGTATATGATTGAAATAGAATATGAGAAGTAAACCTTTTCTGTTGATGGTATTGTCGGTGACGATGATGACGTCGTATTTTCGGTTGATGCCAGTGTGTTCGTTATCACTGTATATTGAAAAAAATTAATTAATTTGTTGTTTGATAAGTTAACTAAATATAAAAAAAAACTTACAAATAGTGCTGAAGATCAGACACACGATTCCTAAATGAAATAACATGGTGCTTTTGAATGTAGTTGGCTTTCAGTTTCAGAACTGATTCTAAATTTTGGTTTAGTCTCCATATTTATACTTACAACTTGCTAAGAAATTTATAACTTTTTGTTAGATAAAATTTAATTAAGTGTCAAAACTGTATGTGCATGCGCCATAATTTATCTTTGCACTTTTTCCTCATACTTGGCAACATCGTTTCTCGTAACGATTTTAAAACTTAATTATCCCTTGTAAACATTTCTAGAGCATTGAAATTATTGAACATTTCTTATGCCATGGGCTTATTTCTAAAAGGAACTAAATATCAACGGTGTTATGAATACCTTCCACACCGTGTGGAACCTAACTGACAAATAAACAGCTACATTGAGGTGAGCGCACGTGAGCACAGGTGAGAAATGTGAGACCGAAGACTGGAAGAGTTCGAGAGCGCACGATCCACAACAGTGACGATTACTCTGACGTAGACAACGTCAACGACAACGCTTACGACGACGACCACTACGAAGACCATGTTGTCGGCTGTCTTCGCTGTGTTTTAGCGTCCGGTCGCTGTGAGTCTTGCAGTTGGTTTTCCAAGTCGCCGAGGGTTAAGTTCAGTTCTTGAACGACTGCTGGCCGTGTTGGTAGCAAAACGCGGAACGCTGCTTTATACGTGAACGCCAAAGTCGAGAGTCGGAGGCGGCAGACGACGCGTTTGCTATTGGAAGACGTTACTTTGTTCGGTTTTTTATGGACATTTGTGAAATGCAAAACACAAAAGCAAGCGCAATAACAAAAATATAATCAACAAAGTGAAATTTAATTTTGAATGCGATTTGAAAATTAATTGGCAAGAGGGCACACATAAATGATTGCAAATTATTAGCAAGCTGTAAAGAAATCGCTGACAAAAAACAAGTTTAAAAGGTGCAACAACAAAAAATAAGCGAAACTAATAATGCAATTGAAATCAATACAAGGTGCAAATCAATTGGTGTACAAATAAATAAATTAAATAAATTAAACAAAATATCAATCAAGGCGTTTAACAAGGCGCTAAGTCTTTAAAAGGTGCGTAAATAATAATAATTTAAACAGCTGAGAATATAGTAATAAGTTTACACTTTGAATAGGAACTTAAAAACCTTATCAGCTGGCAAAACATAAACAAAAGAATTTTTGAATATAAAAATACATTGTTGTTGTGGTGTAACAAAAAGTTTGGTGGCAAAAAATTAAAATACGACAATATCTCTTTACTTGCTTATATATACAGCAACTGCAACAAAAACAACAACAACAACAACAACAACAACGAGAAAACTGTTAAAACCAGTTTACAGCGGCGCATGCGCCAAGCAGAACTCGGTAACTGGCAAGAGTAGAAAAGTTGGTAGGGCTGCCGAAGCGAATCTTTGAGCAAACTGTGAAGAAGCCGGCCCAAAAGTGAGAGAGAGACAGAAAGAGAAAGAGGCACACACACACACAGCATCTGAAAAGGAGGCAGAACAGAAGCTGAAGAGAGTCGGAGTCGATAAAGCAGATCGCAAAGAACCAACAAAAAAATATATATTACCCAAAACAAAAGAATTCACAAAAATTTGTTGAGACTAGGAAACTGAAACTGAAGGGCAAGAAACTGCATTACACTTGTACAAACAGACGCATCACTCATAAAAACACAAAGAGATAAATATGTATTTCAAGGCGAACCCCTAGCCCCCACCCCCACCCGCCAAATTTACCCCGTATCTATGTGTTTGCACAGCAGCCACTTCAATTTCACAAATTTTGTTTTTATTACTATTGTTGGTGGTATTGTTGTTGATGTTATCTGAGCTGGCGCAGCTTTAGATACGAGCGTGCGAGCAGCAGCGCCAGATAAGCGAGATAAGCTCAAAGAAAGGTACAAAAAAGGAAGATAAAACAGCAACAAGAACAACAAAGCCGGCCAACACCTGCCGCATGCAGCCAAAAAACGAAAAACGAAAAAAAAAATGAAATAAAACCAAAAAAGATGAACCCCAAGGGAACGGCAAGGAAAAAGAAGAAGAAGATTCATATATGTATAAAAGTAAATCCCTTGCGAATTCTCTTGTGCCCTCTTCTGAACTTCTTTCCTTGTCGGCATCTTTGGGGATTTATTCATTCATGCATTTCGAGTCCGTTTCATTTGTTGGTGCTAGTCCTCCTCTCTCTCTCTCTCTCTCTCTTTGTCTTGCATGCAAATTTGTTTTTGCGTTTCATTTTCTTTTCGGACGAGACATGTACATATGTATGTATGTATGTTAGTTTGTGCATAAGAATAAGTGTAGGTAGAATTACGTTGAGTGTGCATGAGAGACAACATACTACATAAACCAACAAAAATAAGAGACCTTACAAATATATAAAAGCTCTTCGAACAATTCCTGAAAATATCTGCCGTGTGTTGCCCAGGGTCAGGCCAAGTCACAAGCCAAGCGAGCAACTTTCATTAAAGCCAAACCCACAAAAGCATACCGGACCATTATTACATACATACATATACATACATGTATATATATGTATATATATATGTTTATGTTACTTATCCGTTTGTATTATACATTTATAGCTCAGCGTTCAATCAAAGCCAAGACGAAGCATGTCAAAGATCATAGCGGCAACAAACATTTTATGATTATAATTAAACCCAGATGCACACAAGCCACAACAAACTGGGCCATTATGCAATTCCGTAACGTTTTTACTATAACCGTTTAGAAATTTGTTCTTAGTTTCTTAGAACATAATTTCCAACTTGTAAAGTAAAGCTTAAAATTTCATGGTATTTTTTTGTTTTTGTCAATTTAGTGAGTAAGTTTCTTTGTTTTTGGCCTTGACAGCGCCCGCATAATTGTTAAACCATAATTAACTGTCATTGGCTTGCAGTTAGTTTTGTTATTCGTTGGCTTTTGGCTCATCGCCTAATTAATCATTTGTGCAAAATGCCAATTTGTTATTTTAGTCAATTTTTCTGTCTTCTGTCATTTTCATACAATTAAGCAACTTTTATGCAATTGTTGTATTGTAGTATAATAAAAAATTGTGGTCGTGTGTTTCTGATACTTGGTATCACTGAAATTGTTGCTGGCGCTTTGTATGTATATAGTTTTTTTTTTACTTAGCCACAGCGAGGTTAAACTTTGACCTAGTTTATTCAAATTGAATTGTTGCGACGCCAATTCATCAAATGTTGCAAATGCCATTCAAGATTGTGCAAATATTTGCATAGCATGTTAAATATGGCAATAGCAACAATTAAAACGAGTCTACTTTCTGGCGTTGCCCCTTGATTATCATTATTTTTTTTGCAAATAACTTGAGCGTACAGTTTTTTATAAATAGCCAAGTTAAACACTTGAGCTTACGCACATGGCGCAAAAAATCAACAGAAGAAGTTATTAATATATTAGTTATTTAAACAAAAACTCAAATAAACTTAATAATAGCTATGAAGAGTTTTCAAGTGCCTCTCAAAGCTGTCAACGAGTAGATTGTGTTCGATGTGGGCGTGTGTGAAACTAGTGATGATAATTGTCAAGCGATATATATCGATTCGAATTAGATTTTGTACCGGATATACACACATATACATATATTTCTATAATTAGAAACACTTGAATGATTTATTTTACTTTCTAAAAGCCAAACAATAGCTAAAAAGAATCGAATTTAATTCAGTCACGGCAACTTTTAAAATTCTATTTATTATGCCATTTAAGATAAACTTACAATTTGTATGCACATTCGACACATGTCTAAACAGTTTAAATAGTTGCCCAAGTTTCATATCATTAATCATTTGTAAGTGCACACAGTACTACGTATTCAGTTTAGAAATTCAAAGCTTTTGTCAAGCACTCGATTGTTCATAACCTCAAATGGGTGTTATTATATTATACATATATCGAAGCACGTACGTTAGTATTACCGTCGAGATTCCATTTGCGGAAGCAGCAATCAACAATTTATAAGTATAACGTAATACAATTTCACGCTCGAGACCAGGGCCAAGTTTCTTTTATTTGGCTATGTTGGCTACTGGTTTATATAGACCGAACAATTAGCCGCCAAATAATGTTTTGATTTGTATTGTTTGCAACGGCACTTAATAGATCAAGATTCAAATACTTTATACTATATTAATGAGAGACATGTTAGAGGTCAACTGGTCTTAGAATACAAAACCAAAGTCAAGGCAAGAAACTGTAACAACTTCTCTGAACTGAAGCAATGAAGTGTATCTAATGCGATTTAACAGCTAACTGATTGTAGACGTTGCAGTTGGCTTTAAGTCAGTTTTACTTGGCTATGAGAGTTTGGGTTGCCTGTAATTGGGTCAACAGTACCGTTATCATTCATGTGGATGTCATGTGGAACTTATGTCACACACAAAAAAAAAAAAGGAAATGGTGCTCTTATACAAAAAAAATAACAACTATAATAATACAATCTTCAACTCATTTTGCGGTCATGTTGCAAACGGAAAACGTCGCTCGGCCATAATCACAAAATAATAGCCAAAGACTGAACTTGGCAATCTCCCCCTCTGAAAATGAAAATGAATCCAAGCCATGGAAATAGCGGGATTTGGACAGTTTTCGGAGACAGACATAAAGTGCCATCATAAACGACATTTAATTGTACGACGAGTAGCCGAGTTGGCCAAAGCCAAGGGAATTCGCTCACACACACACACACACACACACAGAGACAAAGTTTGGACAATTGCCTGACCTGGTTTCCATTCAGCTTAAGGGTTATGTAAATGTGACTGCATTCGTGATTGCACTTACCAAAATTAGTTTACAACTTTTAAGTTTTTGGGGGTTTTCAATTTGGATTTCATTTACACTATTGAAAGGGTTTAATGACTTCAAAAGCTATTAGGTGCATGAGGAAAAAGAACTTAGACCAAAAAAACAATTTATTAACAAATGTTTATTTTTTATTTATTTATTTATTGATTATTCCTAGTGCTACAAGTAGAAGTACTTATAAATTATATATATAAATCGGAATATTTTACCTTCTTTAAAGAGCATTTAAAATTTGTTAAACATTCCAAAACGTTTAGTTTATCTGCTTTTGCGATTTGTTTTGTTGATGTTTCTTTTGATTGTTGTAGTATGGTTTTTTGGTCAAAGAGATATTAAAGTGTTTTACATGTTTTGGCCCAAATGGGTCAGCTTGGCACGATTTTCGATGTAGTTCTTAAACAAATAAAAAGCGATTTAAAATCGTGCTGCAATGCTACAAATATTTTTTGGTCAAATAAAAGCCAATGCCAAAGCGGAACCTGCTTAAAGACAAGAGAGAGAGAGCATTTGAACCTGTGCCACTTCTCAGAGTCGCGTTGCTAATCAAACAAAAAGACAATGCTGCTGCTGCCAATGATGATGACGACAATGAGAAGCAGAAGCAGAAACAGGCAATAAAATACAAATTGACAGCCAAGAATGAAAGTGGTGAAATTTATTTATTTCTTCTCCTTTCTTCGGTTTTAACTCCGTCTCCGGGCTGAAAGTGAGCGACAAATGACAGGCCACAATGCACACAGATAGTAGACCAGACCAGATCCGATCCGATCCGACCCGGCGACCAGTCAGCCATAATTCTTACAAAAAGCAAAATCGAAACTAAAAACGTGAGAGAGTCGCCATGGCGTTTTAAGACGCGGACAAAACGCGCACACGCGAATCGCACGCAGCTGGCCAGAAAGCGCGTCTAATTATGACAACAACAACAACAACAACACAGCTCCGGCTTGTAGTCCACGCAAGCAGCACGCGGCACTTTTTCTAATGAGCTTTTGTTGTGCTATGAAACTGAATTCTAAACGGCAGTTGACAGGAGCAAATTGGGGCCAAATAGCTGACTGACCAATCGCATGGCTTCCCCCTCTACAGTGGCGTCACAGTTACAGTTCGAGCTTTGCCCAAAGCTGTAATTAAATATTTTGTTTTTTTCGTGACTCGTCATGTGTAATTAATTGTTGAGTATATTTGTCACAGTTTTATAGCTGTAACTTAACACTTGCTACAGTTTTCGGGTTAGAGTTCGTTTCTTTTTCGTAGTGATTTTGCAAAAGCTTTGTGTTTCGTGAGTTTACAGCTACAAATACCGTTTAAGAAACGCATACGTTTCTCTCTCTCTCTCTCTCTCTTTCTTATATATAGTACATGAGTAATTTCCAGTTATTTTTTATTTACTCTGACAATTTCGTGCCGCTAATTAGCAGCTAAGCTGTTTGGCCAGCCTTTATTTTATGGCTAAGAAAAAACAAAATGAAGTTGAGCCCAGAACAGCTCCCTAACTATGCTAAGTTATGCAGAAACGTGCAGTTTTTATTTGGTTATTTTCGTTTGGTCATAAACCTTACGAGCACACATACAAAAGCTGACTGACACATAGCGGTGATCAGTTGTTGGGGCTGAAGCAACTTTGTTTTTCGCCGTTGTTTTCTGTTTATATATTTTTACAATTGTTTCCCTTTTTTTTCTTTCGTGCCGTGGCAACTTTAATGGCTTCTGTGTGACGACGTCGTCGAAGAGCTTTAAGTTGGAAGTCGGCTTGGAAAGCGTGGGTAATTTTCATTTCGCCTGACAATAAAAATATAATTATGACTGCGTTGTTTATGTTGCACAAACCTACCCGGTGTATGCAAATACATACATATATAAGTATATTTAAAATGCTGTTTGGCAATTCGCCAGTTTGTGAGAATGATGTCGAGTCACTGCACGTTTATGCCAGGGAAGTTGTGCAATTTATCTAGCTATTATTATAAGCCAGAGCCACAATATCCTCTGTGTTTCTAAGAAAAAAAAAGATCTACGCATGACTGGGCGAATATCTGCAAAAGTAAACAAAAGACTTTCAGTTTCCAATTGCTTTTATTCCACATTTCTTTCTTTCTTATTCATTTTTTCCTTCATTTGTTGCATCCTGTTGCTTCCTTTCTTCTTGATTTTGGGATTTTTTTGCAAAACTCGTTTAATATCGAGCAGTTGCTTCGCTAATTAGTCGATTTTTATAGCCTTGCAAAGGGTATTCTAAATTTGTAGTCAAGTTTGTAACGCATTAAAAAAAACATTTTTGCATATATCACTTAGTAAAATTGCCTTCGAGCAGAGTATGCAAACTTCGGCTTGCTTTAGCTACCTGTTCTTGTCCCGTTTTTCTTCTTTTGCTTCAGTTTCGCGTTCGAACAAGTCTTATTTATTATGATTTTTATTTAGTTCGGGTGGGTCGCTTACTTCTCGAAGCAATTACAATAAAATCAGCTACAGCTTCAGTTCGTGCTCTTGCATTTTCAGTTTCCTGTTACCGAAAATAAAATAAATTAAAGTTAATGAATTGCGCCAGCACCACGTCGAAACCTCTTTAAACCAACGGCACGTCTTCGACTCTTTACTGATTAATTGTGATAAAATGCCAGAGAGTGCGTGTGCGAGAGCGAGAGAGAAGCTGATGCTATAAATATTATATTACTGCTGGCTGCTAAATGAAGTTGCCTTCCTTGTAAGGCACTAAATGCATATGCCCAAAACGAGACGCGTTCCTTTTAATAATATTAAGTGAAAAATATATTTTGACATGAAAATTCTTTTCTAGAAAGCTCTACAAAATGATCATTATTTAAAGTATACATTTCTACAGCTATTTAAGTTGAGTGCAAGATCATTTGTAGCTTAAGTATTTCCGCCTTAAAGCTATATCATATGACCAATTGCCTTAGGCAGAAAAGAAAAGAAAAGAAAAGAATAAAAAAACACACACAGATCGTTTGCAAAGCGTAATCTTACTCTGAAGTTGACGACAATCATTAGCTAGTTGTGTCGTTATGGCATTTTGTATCCCGCCCCGTTTCGAGACTATTTGTTTGCCCTAAAGAAAGCCAGCTAAAAGTTAACTCCCCATTTGTAAACCTTTTTCCGGTTCTAATGACACGACTTGCGGCCAAGCCCAAAAAAAAATATGTATAAATGAATGTCTGTACTCACATTACACTGCAGCAAACTCCATTAGTTTCTAAATGCTGTAGACAACTTTCAGCCATATATGGCTTGAAAAGAACAACAAAGCAGCCAAACAATTCTTATTGCTGTTTGTCTTGGCTGCGCTTTATGGGTGCCTGAGGGGGCTGGTGGAGCAGTACACCCCAAGTCAGTCTGAAGTCTGAGTTGTGACTCATATGCACTTTGGAATTGTTCAATGAGGCTCAAACAAAAAGCGGCTCAGGCCAGTGCTGCCAATTTAGCTATTTCCCCGCTAGATCTAGCGGGCTGTAATTGTAAAATAGCGGCTAGCGGGAATTATAGCTATTTTCCAACATCATGTATTTTTATGTTTTACGTTGCAACACTTAAATACTTTGTAGTATTTTTTCAATTTGAATGGAAATCAATTCATACGAGTTATATATACCATCACTAACGAGGTATTTCACAATTTATAAGTGTAAGTGTAAAGGTGTAAGTGATGGGAAATGCTTTTGCAAATATGGCAAATCTAGCATTAATGCAAGATTTCGGATTTGTACGTAAATGCCAAGACAGCCAAGCATAAGTCTTCTTTAAAAAAAATTTCTGGCTATTTCTAGCTTTTTTCAAAGGCTACGTTAGCTTTACGTTAGAGTTGGCAGCACTGCTCTAGGCTCAACTCATACTAGCTTCGTAAGTGGGCCGACAGAGACACGTGTCTAACTCCCTCTCTCCCTCTCTCTCCCTGTTTCTTTCGATAGATATTTTGTGTGCCCACGTTTTATTTTGGTTTTAGAAGGCAGGCAGGCGCATACAAATTGGACTTGCAGTTCATTAATTTTCATTTTCATTGTCAGCCATTTTTTTTTGTTTTTTGGGGCGGCTATGCAAATGTCAAAAACTTTTAACGCTCAAAACTAAAAAAAAATGTCACAAGATGACTCAGAGACCAGATGCCAGATTGCAGTCTCCCTCCCTCTCTCTCTTTCTCTCTCTGGAAGTGAACTGCATTTTTTACAAGTTTTTATGGGTCGATTACATAAGTCGCTCAAGTTTCAAGCTTTGTGTCTCTTCTCTCTCTCTCTCTGAGCATGAGTTTTAAATAAATTATGTAAATTGCGTTTGGCCTGGCTTATTGAATGTCTTTGTTGTTTGTGACATATGCGGTATAGTTCTAAGTCCCAAAAGTGTGTGTGTGTATGTGTGTGTGTGTATTTACCTCTGATATTTGAACCGCTTTTGAAAAGTTTTCGGTTTTTGTGTTTTGTGTGCATCCCGCTGAGTTTTTCACTTAAATTGTTTGCTTTTGCTCGTCTTCGTTTGCTTGCTCAATGAAAAATTCCTCAGCATTTTTTTTCTTTTTTTTTTTTTTAATTAGAGAGGTTCACAAAATAATGATCAAACTTCAAACTCGACGGGCTGTCAGCGCATTTCTTCTAAAGATACTTTCTAAGCAAACATTTCTCCGCGATAACAAGTCAATTATGTCTGGGACACGATTTGAGCATTATGTGTTAAACTGAGCATATGATAATCATAGTAATAATAATATTGTTGTCTTTATGTTTGGTTTTCTTAGAATACAACTTTGGAAGATAATATTTATTAGCATATCTCAAAATGTTTGTAATATTTAATATCAACAAATAATTCACACTTTTTATGACGTTGCTGTTGGCAATGCTGTCGTTAGATTAAAACAGTATTAAGTTGGCTGCACTCGAAACAATTTTAGAGTGACCTTCCTTTCATGCATTACTTTAGCTTTCTAACAACTCTCGCCCTTTTACTAGATTTCTGCTGCGTACCTCATCTAAAACTCAATTAGCCCTTTACATACGGCGGGGGCAGACGTGTTTAGTGAAAAATTGCTTTAAATTAAGGCACACACAAAAACGCACAGAAACAAAAGTGAAAACTTTCACTTTTGATAACTGTGTAGAGCGCAACATTTGTGTTTAGTCAGTTTTTTTTTTTATACTCTCGTATCACACGATTTAAAATCTGACTGCCCTGTGAATGTTTTTTTTTTTTTTTTTTTTTGATATTACCATAAATTTGAATATTGTTTACATCATCAGCCTCTCTCTCTCTCTAAAGAATAGTCGATGCAAGAGCGGGGGGGGATTGAAGTATTTGGGAAGGTGAGGCTGGGCCTTTCTTTGGGCCAGGCCAAGACGACACGTCGGGCATTGTGTGTGTGTTTTTTAATGCGATAATTTAAAACTTTTTCGCTTTCGTTTCGTTTCGTTTAAGCTTTGGCTATTAATCAGTTATGACTCTTCCACACTCTCAATGCAACAACAGCCGCCAACCTTTTTCCATATGCCGCCGACGCTTGAAGAATCTCCCCCCCGAACAATCAGACAAATGATTGCGCAAGAAATAAGGCAGATGGTGAGGGGGTCTGAAGGGGACCTCACAGCAGGCACATTTATCTTACAGTTTTTTCAATTAAACTTTGCTTATTTGAAATGCTTCGTTTTCTTACATGTTGTTGTTTGTTGTTTTTTTTTTTACTCTGCATAGATAACATTTTAATTTCAAGTTTGTTTTTTTTGCCCGTACCTTGCATGTTAAATTGTTTTGCAGATAAAAAGCACATTAAGTTGAAAACTATTTTGCGGAAATACAAATGCGCAAAAATGCGGGACAATGTGAACAACTAAAACATGTACACAAGAATTCGCTAGAAATCAACACTAACATCTTTCATACGGAGAAGTACAAGTAATATGGTAGTTTCGGAAAATTACCTTAAACGAATACTGAACAGTTTTTAAGTAAGTCATTAGCTTTAATTTCTCGTTTACTCAGTTCAACTAAGTTTAGAATACAGCTGCCATTCTTTCATATGCATGTGAATGAACTGTAGAAGAAGCCAGAAACCCTTTTCAGTCTCTTGGCCCGATACTCATAACCCAGTTACAACAAAAGGCGACCATTAAGTCAACTATTTATAGAGCTTGGTCGATGAGCCCTCCAAACACAGTTGGCAATTTTTCGAGCAACTTTGAAACGTTTCAATGGAATTTCTTTCGGAACGACACCTTCACAAAGCTCAGCTCAGCTCAGCTCAACAACCAGTCAACAATAATAGCCCTGAACTTTCGTTGAGTTGTTAATTTGTTGTTGTTAATGTTGTTGTTGCATTCACGCTCCACATGTGTACAGCTGTTTTTAATTTAAAACTTTATTTCGAACTGAAATGAAACTTGTTTTGTATCTTTTTGCAGTGGGTGCAGTTGTCATTTATATTATTTTTGTTTCCCCCTTGAATGTTGTTACCTTTTTGCATTTTAACGAAAAATAACAAAAATATATAAAGCAAAATACATATAAATAAAGCAGAGCGATATTGTTGGCATTAATGCATTTCATATGCATTTTTTCTTTGTCAATATATATTTTAAATTTTTTTTTAAATTTTTTGTTCCCGACATATCCTAAGTGATCGTGATCACTGCCTCTGTTTTTTTCTCTTTCTTTACTCATTTCTTACCTTAATTTATGTGTTTTGCATTTGTTTATCTTTTTTTGGGGATTTTTTTTTGTTTTTTTTGTTAATTATTGTATGTATTTACTTATTAACGCATTTATTTTTGCTGCTGGCTGGCTGCCGGTTATGTATATAAATATTGAAAGATTGAAAGTGCTTATTGCAGCTTTTTCGTTATTTGCCATATTCGTTCGAGCCGCAGCGAAAGAATTTCAAAGTTGTGTAATCTCAATTTCATTGAAGTTTTTTGGTGGCAGAGTGGCTTAAGTTGCTGGGAAAATCCATTGGAATGCGAAACAACAAAGCGAGAGTAAAACAAAACTGAGGTGCTAATAAACCATGTTAAATTGGATGGCTTCAAAATGGCTAATTTCAACATTGTGTCTTTTGTTTGTATGTAGTTTAACTACTTAAATTTAATATTTCACTTAATTTATCTGCTTATGAGAAGCACATAAATTCATTCATTTAAATTCTTTTGGTTTACTAATTTTCTTTCAAGATTCTATATATTTTCCCATTGCCTGTTAGCTGTTAGCTGGAATATATTTCAATGGTACTTTGTTTGCCTAGTTAACAGTCTTCACATTCCTCATTCTGGTTTAAAATGCAGAACGTCTCCGTCTCCTCTCTCTCTCTCTCTCTACTCACTGTCTGGGCAGGAAGTTCTATTTGTATTTGCTCAAACACTTGTCAAGACCAGTCCCAGATCTTTAGGTATATACTATTATGTGTGTGTTTATTTTGTGTGTGTGTGTGTTTGTATTTGTGTGGTGCGATATTTCATGCAACGGGCATTGGGTTACCTTTATTTTGTGTGTGTTTGTTTGTTGTTGCATTTCTTTTGCTGCTTTGGCTACGACAAAATGTATATTTAAATGGGAAATTAGGGTCGACTATTGGCTGTGTCTTTGCCGACTGTCTGCTGCGCCTGGCTTCCGCTCCAACGGTTTGTTGGCCAAGCCCCAAGGCGCTTTCCCAAGGTGTCTTCTTGGCCAGAATCAATTGCAGATGTTTTTTCTGTGTTGGCCATGCTAATTAGCAACAATGTTTGTTTATTTTTACTGCAGCGGTTCCGTTTTAATTAACTGCATTTACAGTTAGCAGAGCTAAAAACTGGTGCACATTAAAGGATGCACGTATTACACTCAGCTAATGTATATTATTTTTCACTTTTAATTGCAGCTCAACAACGGCAATTATCTCTGTCTCTGTGTGTGTATCTGTGTGTGGACAAGGAAGCTCGTGTTTGAAGGTAAGCGACTTGACTTTGGCCAACGGGATGTCGACTTGGCCAACAAGTTCTATCTCGTCTTGCAATGTTGTTAATTTCAACAGTCTGTGCAATCATCATGTGAAAAAACACATTTCACAATCAAAATATTCATTGGGTAAAAATGACACCATTAAGTATGACTAAGAACTGATTAAACGCGCCGAGTAGACTTGTTGGCCATAATATTATTATTTACCAAATTCACCAAATTGCGCAAAAATGGCATGCCTGCCGGTGGTGAAAGACAGAGCGTTGGGGCGTGGGGGCGTGGCTGTGAACGATAAAGAAAAGTCTACAATTTGGCTTAATTTGTGTGTTGGAAACTTGGACTAAGTTATATACCGGTTAATGGAAAGTAACATCTAACCGGTTTGCTAATCGTTCTCAGCCAGCTGAGCTAAATTGGCTATAATCTCAGCTTGGCTTACGCAAGGGTTGAGCAGGAGTTCAATGTACTAACTGTTTGGCTAACTGATTTTGCAGATGATCTCAGCCATTTTTGGTTGATTCATATTGATTTTTATAATTTATGCATATTTTGATTAATCAAGCTTTTGAAATTCATTGTATTAAACAAATATAAGTTAGAAATTTCTAGTCTAAAAACTTAATTGAATAGAACAAGTTTTATGCACGAACATTCAAGGATTTTAAGGTCTTTTTAATGTATCAATCTCTTTCTCATTTCAAAATCTAATTAAAAATCAACCTTCTATTATTTGTTAGGACATAACATATAAATATTACATTCTGCTTAAAATAGACCCAATTTTAAGTTTTGTGACTCGGCAATTTCCGTACTTTGATTTGCAGTTATATATCTTTGTGTTTGTTTTTGTGTTGGCCATGCTTTTTAATTGGATTAGAAGAAGAAGAAGAAGAAAAAAAGAAGGGGTAGAACACAAACGAAAACAAAATGCGCATAATACCCGTTGCTGCTTTTCGCAACGTTCTTGTGCTTTAATTTAATTAAAAGGTCAATGTACCGCCGCATCGCCGCTTCTTACAAAACATTTCAAATGAGAAAATACCAAAACAGATTTTGATTCTCCTTCGCTTGCCATGAAGTCAACAATTAGTTGGTCAGGAGGCGCATAGAAGCAAAAAATAAATATTGAATTTATAAAAAATGTTGTAGATCGAGTTTTTTGCGTATTTGATATCTGGCGGGTATTTTATGTATGTGTTTTTTTCTCTGTCCAAAAGTTTGAATTTGCATGTTTGAAAATCATTAATTTGTCTACTAATGCTGTTTTATTTGTTGTTGTTGCTTGCCTTACAACAAACTTTGCTGACGTGTGCGCAACTTATTTGCATTTTGATTTCTGTTCCAAAGCATTTGAATCGCATGTTATTTTGGCTGGTTTTTAGTGCAGCTAACAGCTCGTAAAATTCACACAACACGAATTTGGTGAAATTTGTAACGCCGCAATGCACAAAAAACTTTCGTTTCCATGGCTTCTTACCCCTTCAGTGGGCAAAAGAAAGTTGCTCGATTAAAAAAGGGATGAAAACTTGTATATATTTATACCCTGAACCCATAAAATGGGTAAAAAGGGTGTAATGGTTTTGAGACGCTAGAGATACTCATTAAGAATATATAAACTGTCAGAGACGCTTCCTTCTATGCGTTACACATTTCATCAAGTGTATAAAAATGTTGACTCAAAAATTAATAAATAATTAAATAAAGTGCTTTTAAACAAAAAATATATTTTAATTTTCAAAATAATATTAATATTTCCACTTACCTCTTTTCCATTTGAGAATATCTAAGAAATTGATTGGACTAATATTTATTTGTCATTCACACATAAGAATTTTTGTATTGAGTGATTTTAGTAGACACAAAATTATGTGTTAATAACAATAACACACGCATGCTGAAACATTTACTTATACTGCGTTAAGTACGGGGTTCAGGGTATTTCCTAGTCGGGAAAATCTCAACTAGAGTCTTCTTACTTGTTTGTTTAAGGGCTTGCAAAAGTGATTTGTGGATTGGGATAAGATTACCGGAAGGTAGCAAAGGAGGTATTTGTTATTTTGGGTCTGGTTGAGTTGGGTAGAAAAAGATACACAAAAATCGTTTCTTCAAAGGAAATGTTGCTAAATGGATTTAATTTTAATTTTTTTGAAGTGTTCTTAACAAGATCAGAGATAACTGTTTTCAAAGAAAGTTGCAACATTTATCTAATGTTTTTTTCCTTATAACAACAATTGCTAAAACACTAATAGGTAATTATTTTCTATCTCATTGTTATTATAGCAACGATAACAAAGAATACCTTCTTGGATATTTTCCATCAATAGTAGAAATCAACCACATTTATTTATCATTAAATAACTGTAGTTATTTCTCTGAGATAACCAATCTTTAAACATGCGGAAGTCATGTTATTGGCCTGGCTTCATAACACATATCTCCGCACTCGGGAACACGCTTCAAACTCAAACTCAAACTCTCCTGAGCTAATCAATCACGCGGCAAACATTCACAACTTTTATGCGGCTTGAATGAAAGAAATTTGAATAGCGTTTGTCGGCGTGGGTTTTGGTCTTTGCTCTGCTCTGTTCGCCGATATTTACCTGTATGTGACTGGGACAGGTAGTTTTACAAACGCATTCACACTTTGCGAACGCTCGTCAGTCTGTCAATCTATCAATCAAGCACACCAGCGCTAGTTTGTCAATAGTTTTGTGACGATCGTTTGCACGTGTCAAGTGTAAAAAATTGATATTGGAGTTTGTCTTGAGAGCAACTTTTCTTTCACCATTGTGTTGTGAGTAAGTACCTTTTGCACACTTGAGTTTTATGAGTTTTTCCCCGGGTGTGTATTTCGGGCAAACTCAGCGGTCAGTCGCTCAGTGGGTTTCGGAGCGATAAACCGTTATGCAAGATGATGAAAAAGGTCTAGGAAAAAGACTTTTTTCTTTTTTTTTTTTGTCGACTTTTCTTTCAGCTTTGTCACTCGACGTGAGTTTGTTTTTTGTCCGAATTTTTTTTTTTTTCATTTAAGTGTGCCCCAAAAAATCAGGTCACAACTGTCAGACCTTACTGACAATTTGTTAGCGCATTTTCCTGCTTCTATTCCCGCCCCCCATCCCATTCTGTTAAAATAAAGATCGATGAATGTCTTGAAAAGCTGACAATTTAATTGCCATCTACGCTTGACCCATTTTTAAAGCATTTACCGTTCATTGCATCATTTCGAGAACATTCAAAGTTTCTATTTAATTTTTGGTTTGTATTCAGGGCTCTCCCGCATACGAAGGTATTTTTTTTTGTTGTGTTTTGTTTGGTAATTTTCTTTTGTTATGCCTGGTTTGGGGAGATCATTAGAGTCAGCAGCGATCGTTGACTTTGATTAGAGCTATGCTTGTTTCGAACTCATTTACATTTTGACCCAAGGCACTGTGACTAGGATTTCATTGAGCCAAACGAATTCCCAACAAACATCAATGGTCACTAATTAATGCCAACACATCAAAGTGTCAAACCTTGAAACTTGACTAGGTACCTGCCGACTGGTTTGTGACCTGACTACATCCAAGTATATACCAGACACTTGTACATAACCACACTTATTTACAAACTCAGGTAGTTGGAGTGTTATCATTATTGTTTGGTTTGGGTCCTTTTGTGCAATGCTCGATTTCGGTGCCTTTGTTGTTAGCCCTGCTCCTGCTATACTCAAATATTTTTGCGTTTCTTGATTTATTTTCGGACATCAAAGAAAATACCTGTCTGTGTTGTTGTTGTTGCAAATGAAAATACGTGAGACGCCACCCAAGGTGAAAAACTAAAGCGTTGCCCTCCTGGAGCGGAGCGGCTTAGACGAAGCTGTCAAACGTTGGCACGTCCCGCATGGTGACAATAAGCCTGCATCCTTCGCCCATATTAGCCTTTCACTTTTTATCGGTACGCAGCTGGAACGACTTTTCGGTTCGTGCCTCACTTGTCCCGTAGGTGGTCACAGATTACGGCTCCTATGTACCTGTTTCCATTAGCCGTGCCCGGGCAAAGCCAAAGCTAATCTTAAACAAATGTTTGGGCTTAGTTCAGTAAGTAGTTGGAGTTGGGAGTGGGCGTTTATTTAGTGCCAAATCCAGCAGATTTGTGGCATTAACGAGACTTTAATATTTTCCATACTGAAAACTGTGTTTTCCCTCCTTCCAGTCAGTCAGTCACTCTGTTAAATCCGTCTTGGTAGCAACAGCAACAAAATTTGATTAGAGCATGAAAAATAAACATTTTGTCGTCGTCGCCGGCGGTGAAGTATCAAGCCTAAAAAGGCCGGACCGGGCCAACTCATTCGTCTTGGCCAATTAAGACAATTTGTTTAGACTCTCAACTCAACTCAACTCAGCTTTTGCTTGGCTTGTTTAGTTGATCGCTTAGGCTGTCAGTCAGCGTTCGAATTTGTAATAAATCTTGAATCTATTTGCTAGATTATTGTGGCATAAATATTGTCTACACAAATATGGTCAATTCCAGTTTAGACAAATGATTAGATGGGCCTCCCCATTCTATGGTCATATTGCGATTTAAAAATCCGATAATTGAGAGCCTCTAGTTAAAATGTATGTTTGCCTTTTGACAAGGCATTCACAAATGTCCACCAACTTGTGAGTATAATAAATGATCGCAGATAGTCCATCCGAACAGGTTCTGCATAATTTTTGTAACTTGAAATGGTAGCAAATGGAAATTTATTGTAAGCTAAACTTAAAGTTAACATCTAACCAATTAGGAAACTACTTTTTAGCTGCGAATAGTTCTTGGGAGAAAGTTTACTTTTAATAAATGGATTCTTGAAAAGCTAAAAAAAATTATTTTTTTGCCTCTTTATATGGTATCAAATATACTTTTCTTAAAAGCATCACAAGTTTTTGACACTAGCAACATTAATTTTATTTGATTGGAAGATTCTTCTTCAATCAAAATATTAATTAAACAGTAGGAATTTAAGAAACCAAATACTCTTTATGGCTAGTTCTGAGGAGATTGTTTATTAAAAAACACTTGATGACAACTCAAAATTTGGTATCGTTTTCTTAACAATCATTTATCAGCAACTTTCTTTAAAGAACTTTTAAATCTGAATTTAAATAGCTTCCTGCATATCATAAAACGGTTTCAAAATATTAAATAATGATTAACTGCATGATTTTGAAAAATTTCCCTTACAAAAATCAACTTTCTCAACAGACATTTGAAACAAAAAAGACAAAAAAAAACCCCCAATTTAAATACATTGTTACTTATGGTACTTTTAATTTTGAAATGGTTTTTGATATTACCTCTTTTTTTTGTTGTTGTTGTTGTTGAATTTCTTTTGCATTGCATTATCGTTAACATCAGGTGTAATGATCATTGCCTTTGCTGCTTAATTGGCCTAAAGCACGCGCAGCAAAAGGAAAAGCTAATCCAATGGCTGAGCATGCGCAGCTTCGCAGTCGCAGTCGCAGTCGCTGCTGACGCTGGCAGCGACGTCGTCGTCGTCGTCGCCGTTGAGTTTGTTGCGCGTTTTTAATTGCCTCTCTTTACAGTTCATAAATTTATGTTGCCATAGCGCGTAACAAAGCAACCAAAAAAAAAAACAAATGTAGCCAAAAAGAACAAAGCAAAGTTATTTAATACTCGGTGGGAAGGGGCAGGCAGCAGCTCTATTGATAATCCAAATGCATATTGCAACACTATTGAACTTGTTACAAATCAAATTACAAACACTGCACCGATAAATCGGAGCTCATAAAAGTTTTACAACAAGAACCTTCGCACACACTGTAATTAACCCAAAACACCCATTTCAAGGTTAGGTTTACAATAAAGCCCCCTGGGCCTACTACAGGCTACAACATCTATCAAATAAACACACAATAAACAACCTTTTTTTTTGGTTTTTGGGCAGCAACGAGAAATTCCCACCTTGTCGTCGACAATGAAACAATTTTCGGCTGGTTTGTTCAGAAATTAAAAAATAAATGAGCTATTGTTATAAATAAATGTTAACGCTGACAACAAAAGACCGAAAAGCGAAAACTTCAAATTTGATAACTGATAAGAAAAAATCCAACAGCAAATAAATATGAAAGGGTATTTAAATGTTGAATCTTGTGTTCTTATCATAATTTGAATCAAATATCAGCAGAACTCTTTAATTGATTTGCGATCGAATGTTGTCATAATTGTATGTTGAAATATTTTGGTACGAATACAGATAAGTACGTTATCAGTAATCTATTTAATCTTTATCAATTATATATCCATGGCATATTTATAACTCACGGAAGTATTGATTAACGCGGTGATGAAGATTATTTGTTTGGCAAATATTTTGCTGTGCCATTTTTCAACACTACTACTACACTAGTTGTCAAAATGACAGAAGCTTAGAGCTATAATACTTTTTTTTGACTAGCTCATAAACCAATTAAGAGATAACAATTTCAGTTAAACATGTCAATTAAACACATTGCACAGATAGATTACAAAACCCCGTGAAAAATGTTACATATCTTTTGTGAACGATAAATATGTCAAATTGCTATGACAATTTAATGATTGCAACATATCAAACTGATTGATTGACACATTATGACTTAATTATTACACACTTATCTATGAGATACATATGTAACTAACCAAGCATATGAATTTACATTGCAATTGAATCAAATTTTCACTCTTTATTTTTACTTATTACAGCGCTTTTTTGTAAGCCAACAACGCAAGTCATGAAGAGTTGCCGTTAATGGGCGCCTAATAGCTATTAGCCTTGCCAGCAGCAATTTTCCCAAAACAATATGTTCAGTCTGTTGAGCAGCTCCCAAATCTATGGCCTGCCGCAAACAACAACAACAGCAACGGAGCAAACGACATCTCCGGATGAAAAGAAGAGCAACAGCTTGCCACATAAGAGTCACAAGCAACAACAACAACAACAGCAACAACATCGACGTTCAACAAGCAGCCTCAGCGATACTGGCGGCAAGTTCTTTGCCAATCTGAGCGCCAAGTCACCCAGCCAGTTTATCGAGAAGTTCATCAAGAGCGAGTTGCTCAGCGGCTACGATACGCTCAAGTGTCAGGGCAACGGCGGAAATAAATCACTCGCGGAAAAGGAGAAAGCAACGACGGAGAACAACAGCCCTCTATATAGTAATCTTCAGGCGGATTGGGGTGGCTTCAGCTGTCTGCAGGGCAGCTATCGTAGTCACGGCGACGGCGAGTTCTATGAGGCCGTAAAGCTCAAAAACCCCAATAATAACAACAACGAACTGAATATGCGTTCCAAGTCGTCAACGGGTGCGGCAACGCTGCAACATTACCAGAAACTGCCGGAGCCCAGTCTGGAGTCACACTTCAATACACAGGCAGCTGGACAGACGCCGGCCTACAAGAAACTCGGATTTGGTGCGAGATTGCAAAAGCAGAGTGCAGAGCATGTAAGTAAATTCGATTGTGATTAGATATTAGTTTAGTTATTTTAAGACCCGATTTACACGTTGAACTTTTTTCAAGGGAAGTCGAAGGGTAACAACTGCAAGCAAAACTTCATGATTTGTGTATCAATGATTTATTTTTCTCAATTGCATGGAAACACAGAGTTGCACAGGGGCTTATGTCAGTCAGATATTCAAAAATAAAACAATCGATGACAAAGAATTTAAAATCACAGTTGCATTTACAAAGAAAAAACTTCATGAAATAACTTATGAAAAAAGTTCAACGTGTAAATCGGGCAGATATATACTTTCATCTTTTTACTTTCTTTATCTTATGACGACCGCACAAAAAGCCAAAACTTAGTCAGCATTTAGTCTACAACCTAAAGATACAACATGCAGCTAAGATTTATTGTATATTATTTAAGCGCGTGCATTACAGTCAAAAAAAAGAAAAAAAAAACTGTTTGTTTATCTGACGAGCACGCGGCTTTGCTTTGCTTATCAGTTAAGTGATTTAGGCAGTTCGTGATGACTTTCTTGGCTTTCTAATTATGGGCTAATGAGCTGGCCAATTCGCCTTGGCACCAATTGCTTGTCGCCGCATGTTTCGCATAGCTCACATGCTGCTGCCCAAGTATCTGTATCTGTATCTGTGTGAACGTGTCATCTCCGGAGTTCGACAGCTGTTGCAGTTCAAAACAATTCCCATAGTTGGTCAATAGCACGCAGATGGCTACTGACTGTGCCTTCGATGGGGGTGGTGCATGTGGCTGAATGTTTCTGATTTGGCCAAAACAAAACAACGTCATAAATCTGACAGCAATGACTGATATATGCATATACTCTTTGGCCACTTTTTTTTTTATTTTGACAATAAGCCAAAACAAGTGATAAGATAGAACACTGGGCCAAAATGTTCTCTTTAGCTTGTGCACAATTGGATGCTCTTTAAAAGTAAAATACATTTTGATTGATGATTGGATAATTAAGGGCAATTATAATATTTAGGTGAAGGTTTTTTTTTACATTTGGCCAACAACAAAAGTAAATAATTAGATAAAACACAGACTTAAACAAATTTTTAAGGTCTTAAACATTTTGTAGCATACTTTCAGGGATATTTTTAAACTTTCTTTTAATTAATGGTTTGCACAAACTCTTACATTATAAACTATATAACATAAATTTGAGTGCCTTAAATCTTAGAACTCACGTTCTTATATAATAATACAAGCTAGATAGCTTCACTTAGCGACTAGCGCCCGAGCAGTTAGTGTGCGTCATTAGAATAAGAACTCGCTGAGATAAGGGTTTCGCACACTTTACTATCAATCACCAGTAGCCACAAACAAAAACCAATGCTGCTGCTGGCAGTTGTCATTAGGAGCTGTCCAAACAAAGTGCACAAGCCAAAACAATGGGTGGAAAATGGAAATTCGGGGGTCACTTCCATGTGCTGGGACACCAAAAGGTCAAAACACAAAAAAAAAATAAATAAAGAACATTAATTAATTTAAATGTTGTCTTTCTTTCTTCCTAGCAGAACTCAGACAACTCGCAATCCTCGAGAAAAACACATAGTGGCAGCAGTAGCAGCGAAGTGCAACGCAGCTCCTCCGGCTCCAGTTCGTCGGGTGCTTTAGTGGTGCCAACGGCAGCCAGCTCCTCGCCGGAGCGTCTGCAGCGACGCCGTCTGCTTCAAATGATCTCCAACTATGATCAGCAGAACAAGCAGCTGCATCGCGAACTGGCCAAGGAGAAGCGTCGACGCAGCGAGGAGCTGGCCTGTGTGGTCAAATCCCTGCTCTGCTTCGAGTCCAAGCTGAAGAACGACATGAAGACGGTCAACCAGCGTCTGTTGGATCGGGATGGCGAGATCTGTCGCCTGCTGCGCCAGAATCGTGCACTGCGCAAGCGTCTGGTCGACCATCAACGGGATGAGGGCATGGTCGCTGACCAGGAAACGCATGCTGAGGAGGAGCAGCATGTGGAGGAGTGCCTGGTGCTCGAGGCTTTGCAATGCAACAATTGCCGCAAGCAATTCTATGACATTGAGCTGAAAGCCAGCGGAACACAGACCTGTGCCAAGGAGCTGGGCATCAGCGCCAAAGGTAAGAATCTACAATATTCAATTTCGAATAATTTCATTTTCAATATAAAGTAGTCTTAACCCCGATTCCACTAGGCTTCATTTATCATAAAAGCAAAGTCGGTAATGCAGGTCGTTCCACTCTCAATCCAACTGAAACTGCGTACAATTTTAACAGAAATCCGCTGACAGCTGTTTGATTTTCTGTTATACTCAATTTGGCACTGTTCACAACCAAAAATCGATAAGAAATTTGGTATTTTTCCTCTTTTAACGAAAGACGAGCATCTTCGTAACAGCCAAAATTCGTAAATAATTTATCGACTACCTAGGAATCTAATTCAAAGAGATGTTGCATTACCGAGTTCCAATTACATCCGTGCATCCGACTCTAGTGGAATCGGGGTATTATGGTTTACAATCAAGATAGGATTTAATTTTATATTCTTTTAATTACTGTTTGAGAAGATTTTCACTTTTATTTATTTTATATAAAACTGATTCATCCGTTAAATTAATTTAAATTGCATTCATAACAATAAGACGTACGGAACATGATAAGAAAACTTAATAAAATATAATATACATAAGCTTAATCAAACTAAGTTAAATATAGCCATAATTAAAAACTAACTTTTTAAGATAATCATTCATCAATTGATAATACTTTTCTCTTCTTTCAGCTGAGCATGGCTCTTCCAGCGATGACACCGTCTCATCGTCCTTCTATGGAGCGAGGCGCAGTGTGCGATATACGAGCAAGCGAACGGCGGGCACATTCCGGGATTACATGCGCTCCCGGGCGATGCACATTGATGATGCGGCACTGGAGCAGCAGTCGGAGGAGAACACGAGCAGCATCAGTCGCGAGGATTCGCAGACCAGCTACGAGCAGCTGCACAACTATGCCAGGGCCATGGAGCGTATGCATGGTGTGAAGGCAACAGCGCTCCACGACGCTGACTACTCCGAGCACAGCAGCCTGGAGCTGGAGCAGCAGCAGCAGCGAAGACGCAATAGTTCCGCCTCCAGTCGGAGCAGCAGCAAGACGGCATCCTCAGTGGCTGCCCAGCTGGAGGAGGATGATGGCATATTCTCGCCGACGCAGGACGATGAGGATTTCGATGAGCTGGATCCGGAGCAGGAGCAGCAGCTGATGTCACGTGGCGCCATCAAAATTGTGCAGCGTCGCTGTGCCGACTTCTCGGAGGCATCGCCCAAGCAAATCTATGAGACGACCACAGATGATTGGTATGCCAGCGCCTCGGATCAGGAGGAGCTGAGCACAGCGCCGGCGGTGGCCAAGCCCAACTATGGCCAAGGTGCTGTCAATCCGGTGCTGGAGTGTGTCAATCAAATCCTACTACAACAGTCCATGGAGGATACGTCGAGGGAACCCACAACGCCAACACCCAAGTCTTCGCTGGCGCCCAAAGCTTCGGCGAATCTGCCCCGGCGCAGCTCCCTGAGCGGACGCAGTGGCACGAATGGACGCAAGCGTGTACACTTCTCCACAAAGAACAGCATGGTGCATGTGCCACGACACGAGGATGTGGAGGATGCCCCAGCCGAGCAACTGATCTCACACTATCATCCCAGCGTTGCGGCTCCGGTCGTCACCTCCGGGGATACCTTGAACTACGAGAGCATCTACAGCAATGAGTATGAGCCCATTGGCTCTGAGCGTGCCTCAAATCTCTATGTGGACATGGCGGCCGCTGCCGCAGATACCAGCTTGGCCAGCACCAAGACGCCACAGAAGATGCCGCCAGCTCTGCCGCCCAAGCCGGCGAACTTGCTCAAGTTCAGGAAATCTCTGCAGCAGCTGGAGGAGCAGCATGAGCATGAGGATGAGGGTGATTGTGCAGTGTCCACGACGACGACCAGCGAACCGGACTACTGCTCCATAGCCGAGGTGGGCGTCACATCCGTCCAAATTGTGGCCGTCGTACACAAGCCGCCCACGGAATCAAGTACGCCCACGGAAAACGAGAACGAGAACGAGAATCGCAACTGTTTGGATGATGCCGCCTCGCAAAAGACTGAGGAAATCGATGAGATTTTCGCCGACATACCAAAGCTACCAAATGTGGCGGCCATCATAGCGCCCAAGCAATCCTCCGACTATATGATGATGGCACCCAAGACACAGCTGCGGCTCCAGTTGCCCTCGAATGCGCAGACGATGCCCTCACAGTACAAGCGCAAGCATGTGCCCAACATTCTGGCCGAGATTAACAAGCGCATGAGTTTGCCCAGCTCACCAACGACGCCCACCACGCCCAAGAGCTTGCCCACAACGCCCACATCGAAATCGCTGCTCCAGTTAGCGGATGCCAGCAGTGGACTACCACTTCAGGCCGAGTTCGATTGGTATAATCTGGATGCGGAGTATGATAGCCGAAGCAGTGAGGTGCCGAAGAGCTCGCAAGGCGATGACATGCTGGAGGAGATTAGTGAGGAGAATGAGTGTATGGCTACCGCAGCGGATGAGTACAATTTGGATGAGGAATTTCAGCTGCAGCCCGAGCAGGAGGACGAGGAGGATGAGGAGCATGAAGAGTTGCCGTTAAAACTGGAGCCCGCCAAGACCAAACAGATGAAAAAGAACTTGGCCAGCTTTGAGAAATTCATTGAGGGTTCTGGTTTGAGCACCAAACCCTTGCCGAGCAAACGCAAAATCTACTTTAATGCGCCCTTCGTTTAATACGCCAGTTCCCTAGATGTACCGCACTATGAATATATATATATATATTTATATAGTGGGTATATCCAACCAATACTATACATTATGTGTATAACGAATTTAAGTTTTTTATGTGTTCCGTCTTTTTGTTTAGTTTTTAAGTTGGCAAAGTATTAAAATGTTTAGAAAATTTTCAAATGAATAATAAATGCATATGATAATAAAGTTGAATCCCAAATATGGTTGCTGTTCAAGATAGTTTCATAAGGTTGCTGCATTGGCTAAATAAAGCATCGCACTAGCTACACATTTGATTGAATGTGCGGCATACTCTTAGGAGCTGAAATATATTGACTTTTGAGCCTTTGTGACTTTTTTTCGTTCAAAAATGTGTGTGACTAATTAATCAACTTTTGATAACGATTCTGTTCTGTTTTTTAGTCATAACATCGCCATTTTCTTAAGGATTTTGGCAGGACACGTATTTTTGAGATCGTTCAATTCATGTTTATCGATTTGCATTAAAAATTTCCAGGATTCGCCAAAACAAATTTTCTGAAATTTTGTTAAAGGAGTAGGCAAGGAAAAATTGATTGAAATCAAAAAATCGTTTGTATTTCGGCCATTTTAAGGACTATCTTGATTTCCTTTGGACCACAGATAGTCCTTTGGCAGCCAATTTGAATCAAACAATAAAAAGGACGAAAGTCCTTAAAACAGCGAAGATATGAGGACTTTTTTAAAAACTGAAATATGCTTCTAAATCGGCCAAATCCTTACGGATCCTGGCGAGTCCTGTTGCAAACATTAAGTTTCGATAAGGGCTACAAACTGACCAAAGGACATCCAAATTGTCCTTGTAGTTTCCGAGAAAACAGCGATTTTGTGATTTGGACCCATTTCCATGCGGCCTGAACATCAATTTTTCTAAGTATTGGGCTCTTAGATAACAATATATTTTTTTAATGCCGTTTGATAGAGTTGGTCCTTGTGATCCTTACGCACCATATCCTTCGAAAACCTGCAAGGATTTGGCCGAGCTAGAGGCTATTTTAGTTATTCAATGAATCGTATTATTCGCGTGCCCCTAAAAGTATTCAATGAATTATTTATCTATTGGGTGTTTCTACAAATATGCATTAAGTTTTTGCCTGCTCAAATTAAGCATTAATATTATTATTATTATATTCAAATTATGTTTTACAACGTTAAATACTTGATGTTTTATTCATCATTGAGGTTATAATTGTGCGAACATACAGGCGGTGCATATGCTTATGTTGTACAATTTTTGAAAGGAACCTTACATAAGAAGCAGCCCACTTTGAGCAATTGAAGCGATAACTTGGCAAATATAAATAAGGTCGCAAAAGCTTAAACTTAAACTTAATAAATAACACTTTCCACTTAGACAATGTGAATGCAGCTTAAACACTACGAATACAATGGAATATGGTTTAATACAAGCTGGTTTTCTTCATGATGCGCAGGAACTCCTCTTGATTGACTTCACCATCGTTGTCCAAATCAGCCTCGTCAATCATTTCGCGCAGCTCCTCGTCCGTCAGGGTTTCGCCAAGTTCGCGTGCGACGCGTTTTAAATTTTTAAATGAGATTTTGCCCGTTTCGTCATCATCGAACAAACGAAACGCTTTCAAGATCTCCTCTTTGGTATCCTTTTCGGCCATTTTCATTGTCATCAGGTGGAGAAAGTCATTGAATGCAATCCTTCCACTGCCGTCCTTATCGATTTCAGCTATCATCCGTTTGATTTCCTCCTTTTTTGGCTCAAATCCCAATGCCCGTATGGCCACCTTCAGTTCCTTGACCTCAATGAAGCCGGTACACTCGTTGTCAAATAAATCAAACGCCTCCTTTATGTCCGACTTCTGAGACTCAGATAGCTCAAATTTCGGACCAGACTTCTTGCGCCCTTGCTGCGTACCGCGTTTTGTATTTGCCGCTGCCGTTGGCGCTGGCACTGGCACTGAAGCGGCAGCCGGTGTAATATTGGCTGCAGTTACACTAGGCTCCATTTTCGATTCTAAAATCTGAGATAAGTTAAATCAATTTCACAATAAAGTTTTGTTCTTGTTATATGTGGCTTCCGTTTAGGCGGCCGTCAATAAATATAATTTCATAACACACGCAAATGTCAAAATGAAGACGTCACGCGGCCGTTCACGGCACTCACCTTGACTTTGCAGGGACGATAGGCTTGTGACAGCAACAACAACGATGACTGTAAATCGCGTATCCTTGCACTTGCGGTGGCTGCCAATTACGCGACGGCTACTATATTATAACTGGGGGTGGGTGGTTGCTTTTTTATGTGCTGTTGTGTTATGTTGCTATAAATAAACAGCTACAGTTTTCGTTGCGGCTGTTTGTGTTACTGTTTGCTAGGCAAGTTGTTTGTTTTCACCTGCTTGACAGCCGTCGTCATTTGTTTTGTCGCGGGACGCCAGTTTAAGTTTTACAATTTTCAACAATATTTGTTTACCAGCCGCTGCACACAGGTTGCTTAGCAGCTATCGATAGAGTGCCAAGCGATAACAATTTGGTGGCTTACCGATAGAAACTATTGCAGCACGCGCTTGGTCATTTTTAGTGCGTTTTTCTTATCAGCTACAATTCGAGTAACGGCTGTTCAAATATTTTAGCTACTTAGCGAGTTTCAATAAACTGTACAAGCCATTAATAAATTTAATTAAATATTAATGGAAAAAAGTCTACAAACTCTGTGGTCAACGAATAAAATATTACTCATATTCGACAATGTTATGTATTTTATTAGTATCTTTATATTATCAAAATTTTGTGTTATAAATTAATCAAAATTTACACAAAAGGGTCATCAGCTTTCATGATCAATAGGTTATTGACTGTGTGTGATTATTGAGAAATTCCTTTTTAGTAGCCCATTTTACTTTTGAGAAAGTCCAATCCATTTATCATTTGGCGCTGCCCAATATAATCCAAAATTTGAGCAGCAGTGCGAAAAAGAAGAATAAGGTAATTAATTATGCCTCTTGAGTTTGCATGACAAGTCAGCCAAAGAACTGGACCAGTTTCTGTTGGCCGTCGTCATAGGTAGCTCCACCAGTAGCTGATGATACATTGTGTCTCTGTCGTTTGCCGGCTGTCGCTTTTTTTGTTTTTATTTTTATATTCGCACATAAGCTTTACAACGGGCATGCAAAGAAAGTCAGAGGACAGAAACAGGTAATGCTTTTGTTGTGATCTTTGTTGTATGAATACATTATATTGCTTATCTGATTTGTCATTTCTTCTTTGCCAGCCATTATGTCAATAAGTTTGATACGCAGAGAAGGAGGGAACTAGAATGTTGATATATTGATAGTGTTAACACCAGAAGATAGATATTTGTAGAGTTAGAACTAGCAACACAAGTAAAAGTCAAATTATTTTTTTTTATAAACTAATAACATTTAAATATTATAGAACACTTATCTTTTTAAAATTGAATATTAATTCGAATTTTACTGTTCATGTCTTCACCAGTGAATTTAAATATCTTCTTATTAATGTTAATATATGTTAACATAACATATAAATATTTGTATAAGCTACCCAAAATATTAGCATACATCTCATCTCCAATTTAATATTCTAATCTGAAAGAGCATTTAAAATGCGACAGTTCAAAAACTTTCCCTTCCTCTTTCTACAACATTTTAGAACGTTTCTTCTTTGATATTTTTTATACTTTTTTTTTGCAGCACGCTCAGTTTGAGTATAAATAGCAGTCCTCAGTGCGATCGCCAACAGTTTCGTTTCGGGCGCGCATGCGCAAAGGTTCTCGCGACAAAGTCTTAAGTGAAGTGATCCCCCATTGGAATATACCTACACACCTTTTGGATAGCCCGTTAAGTAAGTGCTGGTTGAACGGATGAGTCAAAAAAGTGAAGTGAGAACATGGATACTTTCTATATAAATGTTTGTTGCTGCTGTTGTGTGTTATTGTGTCGATTGTTCCAACAGTAAATGGTTATCAAAATGCATATGAAGTGGAATTTTCGTGAGGTGTACGTGAAGTGCATAAGGAATTTTGTGTGTTGGATGAGTTAAGCTCAAACCCATGTTGCGACCAGGTTTATTGGATTTTAATAGTGGCACATAAAATACACAAGTGCTTCATGTTATAAACTTAACAACATTTTTTTTTGGACTGCTCAAAATTGCAAAACTTCTACCCCACAAAAAAATGCATGTATAATATTTAAATATATAAAAGATTGAATATTTTTTTGAACATATTAAATATCCTTTTTTAATCAAATGTAAAGTGCTTTCCAGTGTGTGTGTGTATTAAAATGTATAACTTCTTTAAGTAGAAAGTTCCACGCAGGCAACTTAGTTCAAGTTGCGGCCTTTCTCTGGTGCACAATCTCTGGCTTTGCCACATCTCTCAAAAATGCGGACAGGGGGCAGGATCAATGTGCTGTTCTTGGCGTTCAATGAACCCCAAATGAAAACCTGACCCGTTCTGATCGCAAAACTTGCTCAACATCTTTTCACATATGGGATTACATTTCTTTTCGATTACCATACATAATATTATTGGCCATATTACGTCTCGTTTCGTTATCGTTCATTAACCGGCAGCATTCGCAACCAGAACAAGATCAACCCAACAGCAAACCGGTCAACATCGCAAAGCTCTTAACCCAATTCTGAAAACCGATTTGCATATTGGCCATTAAAGAAAGAGAAATATGTTGGCAAAACAGAGCACATTACGCATATTTAAATGAAGCGAAGAAGGGGTATGAAAGAAATGCCATTTGCCGCTAGCAGTTAATATGTCAATAGCTATGCGTAAATAAAGAAACTATAAACTGGAAAAGACAAACAAAAGAGCAAGCTACTATATATACAGGCGTTGTTTTTGAGTCATTCAACTGAAGTCACCCACAAAGACAGTTTCTTTGTGTATTAAGCTTAAGGATGATGATTATTGATGATTACTTTTATTTTAACAAATTCAATTGGTAACGAAATACCAAAACCACAACTCAATTTATAACCCTGCGGCAAATTCAAACACAACACTTGAAATTAATGCAAAGCACACAGAGCGATTTATGAAACACATTTAAAAATTTCATTTTTGGTAATTAAATGTCACATCACAAACAAGTTCCTTATCTTTTAACTAATTTATAACATTATTTGAAAAACGGTGAGAAAGTAAGCCAGTTTTTAAGAACCCAAACCAGAAGTACATATAGTATACAATTCATTTCCATATAGGTATTGATTTTTGTTTGTCAATTGTGGGCCTGGGCCTAGGTCGCGACGTGCCTGCCAAATTAAATAAAAGCCAAGTAGACAATCATTTAAATAAGTTCCGGGCGCACAATACAAAAAATGAGCAATTACTTCCCATTTTGTCAGCCAAAAACGCACCTTTACCCTAACTCATTAATATTTGTGGCACATAATATGAGAGGACAACGCTGACGTGATAATGCTTGCGCCTGCCTTAATAAATCATATGCAAAAGGCGATTTTATGCGAAATATAACAGCAGACCAAATAAATAATATTTTTTTTGTGAATTCCCTAAAGACTCATACACAAAACAAAGAATAACTGTTTTGCTTGCTTAAGTTTGACCAATTTTGACTTCTCTTTCTTACAGCAAAAGAAACGATTAAATAGACGCATTTAAAAATAGAGAAGCGAGAGAAGCTTTAAGAATGCGTAGAAGAGCTACGCTCAGCAGGCTGCTGGTAAGTTAACTTATCCATGAAGGATTATTATAAGCTTAGTAATTAAATAAGATTTATTAAAAAATATAAATTAATTCTTATAAAATAAAATTTTTTTTGTATTTAGTTGCTTTGCCTGTGGGCAACAGTAGCAACCGGGCATATTCGCATCGAGGCGCCCGAGGTTCATGTGGCGCCCAGCTATAAGCCGGCCTTTGTTCGGGCCGCTGTCGAGAGCATGCCGCTTGAGGATGAACCGGCTGCACTGAGTCGCTTCAGCTTACGACCCACTTTTGGTGATACTTTCCTGCCGCTACGCACCGCCGTGGAGAGTGTGCCCAGCATAAATGAACGGAACGTGGCTCAGTTGCGTGAATCCTCGCCACTGCGCTCCTTTGTACGTGACTCTGTGGAGGCTCAGCCCAGCGAAGACGATGACGATGATGAGAGCGAGTGGGAACAGTTTGGAGCATCGCCAGCTAGTTATGTTCGAGAGGTGCCTGAGGAGGAGCCAAAGGAGAAACTTAGCCACCTGATAGAGCCAGATCCCTGGTCGGTTTCTGATAAGTATGCTGCCTTTATAGCACCCAGTGCAAATGATGATTACAAGCCACAGCCGTATCGCTCGGGTTCGCCCCATCAGCAGCTGCTGAAGGCAGTGGACATTGAGCAACTGGAGCATATCGATGAACTGGATGGATTTACGGAGCAACAGTTCTATGGTGCTCTAGCCCAAGCGGACCTCTCCACAAATGGTGTTCCATATGGCGCCCTATCGCAGGTGAAGGCTTCAGATGCAGAAAAGAAGAAGAACTACAATACGGCACCCAAGGTTCTCTGCTACATGTCCAACTGGGCCTTCTATCGCAAGGCAGATGGCCATTTTGTGCCTGAGCAACTGGATCCAAAGCTCTGCTCAGCGATTGTTTATTCCTTTGCCTCGTTGGATCCGGATCATTTGACCATTAGGGAATTTGATCCCTGGGTTGATATTGAGAATCAGTATTATAAGCGAGTTATTTGCCTTGGGTGTCCCTGTACTGATTGCCATGGGCGGTTGGACGGATTCGAGTGGAGATAAATACTCCCGATTGGCTGGCGATGAGATTAAGCGCAAAGTTTTCGCTTCCAGTGCAGCGGGCTTCCTCCAGCGTCATGGCTTTAGTGGCATACACCTAGACTGGAATTATCCCAAGTGCTGGCAGAGCGATTGCTCAAAGGGTCCGGCCAGCGATAGACCCAATCTGACCAAGCTGCTTCGCGAGATACGCTCGGAGCTAAAGCGAGTTAATCCCAAGATGCAACTGGGTGTGGCTATTTCAGGCTACAAGGAGATCATCAGTGAGGCCTATGAGCTGGCAGCGCTCTCAGAGATCGTGGATTATATGACGGTGATGACCTATGATTATCATGGCGCCTGGGAGCGACAGACGGGTCATGTGAGTCCACTCTACGGACGACAGCAGGACAAGTATCCGCAGTACAATACAGACTTCACAATGCAACTGCTTGTAAAGATGGGCGCACGTCGGGAGAAGTTGATCATGAGCATACCCTTCTACGGTCAGAGCTTTACACTGGAGCATAGCAGTCAGCGATTGGTAGGTGAGGGTATTCCAGCCAGTGGTCCTGGAGAGGCAGGCGAGCTAACCAAGCAGCCCGGCATGTTGGCCTACTATGAAATATGTCAACGCATCCGCAAGCAGAAATGGCAAACGGGTCGCGATGCAGATCGCAAGAGTGGTCCATATGCCATGTGGAGGGATCAATGGGTGGGCTATGAGGACGCAGCCAGTGTGGAGGCCAAGGCACGCTATGCGGCTAATAATGATTTTGGGGGTGTGGCCGCTTGGACCATCGATCTAGATGACTTCCAAAATCGTTGCTGCAGTGAAGCATATCCTCTGTTAAAGGCCATCAATCGTGCTTTGGGACGTCTGGGCTCGGAGCCACCGACTAGGAACAACTGTGAGCGTCCACCACAACCAGTTACACCACAGCCACCACAGATGACAACGATCAGCAGCGATGGATCATCGGGTGGCGGAGGAAATCACAATGACCACACCACTTCCTGGCCCAGCTGGGAGCAGCCAAGTAGCACAACAACAAGAAGACCTGCCAGCAGCTCAACCACTCGAAGATCTACTACCACTACAACAACAACCACTACTCGCACAACTCCCACTTGGTGGAGCAGCACAACTACACCCACAACCACAACGACAACGCGGCGTCCCAAGCCAAAACCCAAGCCCACTAAAACCACAGCCAGGCCAGCACACACCACCATACCAGTGCCCGCTTTAGTTTATCCTGTGGTGCAAGCCTCTAACTGTGAGGCTGGTGAATTCTATCCAGACAAAAAGAACTGCAATGCATACTACCATTGCATCCAGGCGGGTGAGATGCGTCAGCAATACTGTCCGGGAGGTCTGCATTGGAATACCGCGGTCAAGAGCTGTGACTGGCCCGCTTCCGCGCAGTGCTCAGTGAAAAAGCAGCAGACAACTACCAGCACACGAACCACCAGCAGAACAACTACCACCAGTACCACACAACGCCCATCGAGCAGTACCTCTAAGAAGCCTCGACGTACTACAACAACGTCGAAACCAAGTCGCAAACCACAAACAGGCAGCACCACCCGCAAGCCACATCGTACCACCAAGAAACCACAATCACCACGTCCACCAAATTCGCCACGTTGCAACGAGGGAGAATATTATACACATAGGAACTGTGGCAAATACTACATCTGTGTGAATGGAGGACTTGCGCCCAGTGAATGTGGCGGAGAACTTCACTGGGATGCCATACGCAAGATCTGCGATTGGCCACAGAATGTTCAGTGTGTGACCACCAAGAAGTATTTGCGCATTGTGCAGTCTAAGGCAAGCGAGGAGGATCCCTGCAATGGGGAGGAACGTGTTCCCTATCCCGGTGATTGCAGCAAATATTTGTTCTGTCTGTGGAATCGCCTTCAGGCAGCGGATTGTCCACCTGGCCTGCACTACAACGAGGCTCTGGGCAGCTGTGATTGGCCGGCGTCAGCGAAGTGCATGGAAGAAGGTACTGCAGAAGGCGGTAGTTCGAGTTCCAAACCCAAGCCACCAGCTGCAGCAAAGCCTGTGCCAACTACACAGAGACCCAGCACCACACCAAGACCGACCTATCCTACAGATAAGCCACAATTGGAGCAACTCGATGGATATTACAAGGTTGTTTGCTACTTCACCAACTGGGCGTGGTATCGCAAGGGTCTAGGTCGCTATACGCCCGATGACATCAACACAGATCTGTGCACCCATGTGGTTTATGGCTTTGCCGTCTTGGATTACTCCGAGCTGACGCTACGTACTCACGACTCCTGGGCAGACATTGATAACAACTTCTACACCCGTGTTAGTGGATTGAAGAGTAAGGGTGTGAAGGTAAGTCTGGCTCTGGGTGGCTGGAATGATTCCCAAGGTGACAAATATAGTCGACTGGTTAGGAGTGCGGCAGCTCGAGCAAAATTCATTCGTCATGCTCTGGACTTTATTGAGAAATACGGTTTTGAGGGTCTCGATCTCGACTGGGAGTACCCGGTGTGTTGGCAAACCGAGTGCAACAAGGGCTTCGCTGATGAGAAGGAAGGTTTTACCGCCTGGGTTCGGGAACTATCCGAGGCATTTAAGCCACGTGGTCTGCTGCTCTCGACGGCTGTCTCGCCCAGCAAGAAGATCATCGATGCTGGCTACAATGTTCCCGAGCTCTCCCGCTACTTTGACTGGATTGCCGTGATGACCTACGATTTCCATGGACAGTGGGATAAGAAGACGGGTCATGTGGCACCCTTATATCATCATCCCGATGACGATAACGATTATTTCAATGCTGTAAGTATTCTCATATATATTCCTTGCAACTTTGTTAATGATTTCCGTATTCTTCAGAACTTCTCGCTTAACTATTGGATAGAGCAGGGAGCGCCTTCCCGCAAGATTGTGATGGGCATGCCCTTGTATGGTCAATCGTTCACCCTGGAGAATGCCAACAATAACGGACTGAATGCCAAGGCCCCAGGCCCGGGTCAGGCGGGCGAATTTACCAAAGCAGCTGGATTCTTGGCCTACTACGAGGTAAGTTTAACTTACAGATTATTTATTCGATTACATAAGTTTAACTCTAATGCTTTATAGATATGCGAACGTGTCAAGCATCAGGGTTGGGAAGTGGTGAAGGATGAACGTGGTCGAATGGGTCCATATGCTCGAAAGGGCACCCAGTGGGTCTCCTACGATGATCCCGCTATGATACGTAAGAAATCTCAGCTAGTGCGTGCCTTGGATTTGGGTGGCGGCATGGTCTGGGCCTTAGATCTCGATGACTTCCGTAATCGTTGTGGAGATGGAGTGCATCCATTGCTGCGTGAAATTCATGCGGTACTGAAGGATCCACCCAAAGGCTACGAGCCGTTGCGTAAGTTTACAAAGATAAAGGTAAAATGATAACATATAATTAAATCAGCAATTATCCACAGCTGGTCTCAGCCCAGCGGAAGCGGAATCTGTAGAGGAACAAGCCATATCTGGAGAGGCCGGAACCGCTTCGGTTGAAAGCGAACCTGAAGCCGGGCAAACTTCACAGGAGTCAACAAACCAAGGTAGCAATGAAGCTGAAGAAGTGGAAAGTGGAGGCGGCGAAGAGCAGGAGGAACCGGAAGAGGAAGTTGTGCTTGCAATGCAGCCCCCACAGCCAGAAGAATCCACATCCCAGGAGGCAATGAACAGCAATGAACAGGAATCCTCACAAGAAAACGAAATTGATCCCAATGGTGACGTTGAAGAGGGTGATTTTGAAACAGGAGCTGCTGACTCCAACGACTACAAAGTCGTCTGTTATTTCACCAACTGGGCGTGGTATCGCCAGGGTGGTGGCAAGTTCCTTCCCGAGGACATCGATGGCGATCTCTGCACCCATATTGTCTATGGCTTTGCGGTTCTTAATCGTGACAAACTAACGATACAGCCTCACGACTCCTGGGCAGACCTGGATAACAAGTTCTACGAGCGTGTTGTGGCCTACAAAAAGAAGGGTATAAAAGTAACGGTGGCCATAGGTGGCTGGAATGATTCCGCCGGAGACAAGTATGCGAGATTGGTTCGCAGTGCTGCAGCTCGGGCAAGATTCATTCGTCATGTCATGGACTTTATTGAGCAGTATGGTTTCGATGGCCTCGACTTGGACTGGGAGTACCCGGTGTGCTGGCAGGTGGACTGCAAGAAGGGCACCGCCGATGAGAAAGAAGGATTTACGGACTTGGTGCGTGAACTGTCGGAAGCTTTCCGGCCAAAGGGTCTGCTGCTCTCCGCAGCCGTCTCTCCCAACAAAAAGGTCGTCGATGCGGGCTATGACGTTCCAGAACTATCGCACTACTTTGATTGGATTGCTGTGATGGCCTATGACTATCATGGTCAGTGGGATAAGAAGACGGGTCATGTGGCACCCATGTACGATCATCCAGAGGGCACCGACACCTTCAACTCCAACTTCACGATCAACTATTGGCTTGAGAGTGGAGCGGATCGTAGGAAAATTATAATGGGCATGCCCATGTATGGCCAATCCTTCTCTTTGGCTCAAGCCAGCGATAATCAGCTGAATGCACCCACATATGGAGGAGGAGAGGCTGGTGAGGCTACGCGTGCTCGAGGATTCCTCGCCTACTACGAAATCTGCTCGTATATTCAGCGACGGGGCTGGAACGTGGTCCGAGATGCTCGAGGTCGCATGGGTCCCTATGCCTATTCGCGGGATCAGTGGGTCTCCTTTGACGATGCGCCCATGATCCGTCACAAGAGCGAATATGTGCGTGCCATGGGTCTGGGTGGTGCAATGATCTGGGCTCTGGACTTGGATGATTTCAAAAACGACTGCGGCTGCGAGTCGTATCCGTTACTCAAGACCATTAATCGTGTACTACGCGGCTATCCGGGACCGCATCCCAAGTGTGCACTGGAACAGAGCGAAAAGACAATGAGTAAGTAGGATGGAAAAAAAAAGTTTGTTTACCTTATGCATATGTTTTTGCAGTTGCTGGCGATAAAGGCACTTTGCTATCGGCGAAACCCACCGTGAATACCGTCACTGCAGCTAATATCATAGCTAGCACTACAGCCAAGCCGGAATACGGTCCAGCCCTAGATTGCGCAGGGCGAAATTATGCAGCGCATGAACGTGACTGCAATAAGTATTACATCTGTCAGTATGACCAACTAATAGAACAGCGGTAAGTCAAAATCCTATTGCAAAATTTGGAATCAAATAAAAAAACCGAATTATATTGTATTTGCCCTCTCTGTCTTTCAGATGCCCTGCTGGCCTGCACTGGAATGAAAACTATTGCGATTGGCCGGACAATGCGCGTTGCTCAGTTCGGGCGGATCAAACCACTCAGGCACCAGTGGTGCATCGACCCAAGCCCACCAGTACCACTGCAGCACCACCCACCAAACCGACAAAGAAGCCCATCACGCCACCCAATAAGAAGCCCATAGCGCGACCAAAACCAACGCCAGCTCCACCACTGGGCAGCAATGAGGACTATAAGGTGGTCTGCTACTTCACCAACTGGGCGTGGTATCGTCCCGGCCAGGGCAAATACGTGCCCGAGGATATCGATGAGAATCTTTGCACCCACATTGTGTACGGCTTTGCTGTGCTCAATAGCAACACATTGACGATAAAGACACACGACTCGTGGGCGGATATCGACAATCGATTCTACGAACGTGTTGTGGAATACAAAAATAAGGGATTACGTGTAACAGTGGCAATTGGAGGCTGGAATGATTCGCTGGGCAGTAAATATGCTCGCCTCGTGCTTGATCCTCAAGCTCGGGCACGTTTCATTGAGAGCATTTTGAGTTTCGTTGAGAAGTACGGATTTGAGGGCTTGGATCTCGATTGGGAGTACCCGGTGTGCTGGCAGGTGGATTGTTCCAAGGGCTCAGCAGCCGAGAAGCAAGGATTTGCTGCACTTGTCCGAGAGCTATCTGAGGCATTTAAGCCACGTGGTCTGCTTCTCTCCGCCGCCGTTTCTCCGAGCAAAATGGTCATCGATGCTGGGTATGATGTGCCACAGTTGGCGCGCTACTTTGACTGGATTGCCGTCATGACATACGATTTCCACGGCCACTGGGACAAGCAGACGGGTCATGTGGCGCCCCTGTACCATGTGGAGGGCGATACGAATCCGTACTTTAATGGCAACTTCAGCATACATTATTGGTTGGATCAGGGCACACCAGCTAGCAAGCTTATCATGGGCATGCCACTCTACGGACAATCCTTCTCGCTGGCAGACCAAAATGCACGCTCCCTCAATGACAAGTCCATTGGACCAGGTCAGGCGGGCACTTATACCCGCGCGGGTGGCTTCTTGGCCTACTATGAAATATGTGAGAAGGTTAGCGCTGGTGGATGGACTGTGGTGCGTGACGATGAGGGACGCATTGGGCCCTATGCCTACAGTGGCAACCAGTGGGTGTCCTATGATGATGTTGCTGATATTCGACGCAAGGCGCAGTTTGTGCGCAGTTTGCGTTTGGGTGGAGGCATGGTCTGGGCACTGGATTTGGATGATTTCCGTGGTCGCTGTGGCTGTGGCAAGCATCCACTTTTGCGCACTCTCAACCAGGAGCTGAGGGGTATTCCCGGACAACGTGCCAACGACTGCACATAGTTATAAATGGTATATATTTATTATATATATTATATATTTATGACAATTTCTTCGCTGCTGACTAGGCTCGTAATCTGTTGTCAAGATTTTTGCCAATTAGTTGTAAGCACACACACACAAACTATAAAATAAAACTATTTTAAAAACAAACCAAAAATACACAAGTTTATTTAAAAATTGTAACAAGCGCGCGCATTTAAATACTAAAAATGAGAATATACACATGGTGTGACCATGTTCGCGTAATTTGTGCTAATAACAAACTTGACACGTAACAGCCAACTTGGCATTCAACTTTATGAATTGTTGATTGTTAAATTCTAGTCAAATTTAATAATAAACAATAATTCGATAAGGTTACAAATGTAACAAATCGTGCTTTTAACATTTAAAACATACTACATAAAACATCAACTGCATGATAAGCATGAACAAAATGTCGTAACGTGTGAGGTTCAAGACAAAATGCGCTGCTAAACAGCTGTTGGCTTTTGGAATTTCAAGCGTAAGGAATAGTACCTGCGAACTTTGCCGAGTGCGCGAGAGAAGTTTAAGGGAAAAGCTTTATTTTAAAGCTTAACGGCAGGCCTGTCGTCATCGTCAGCGTTGCTGCTTGTCTTAGTCGAACGGGCAACGAAGTTGCATACGCAACAAATTTCTTGGTCAGCGGGTCGCGGCTGCTGTTTTGTGTGTGTGTTTTGTTTTTGTGCGTAGCAAACGGCAGAAGAGGCTAAAGTAAAGCTTGTATTTTTGTTTATATACACCCGCACATACGAACGCGCGTTTTAACATACACACACACACCCATTCACACGAACTGACGAAGTGACGTCAGAAGTTTGATCGCGCGTGCCGCTCAACTGAACAATATTGTATAATAATTGTAAAAAATTAAAAATAGCAACGATGAAACAACAATGCCGCTACACCTTCAGGCATTTAGTGCGTCACTGCCAAACACAAACACAGTCCAAGCTGGCGCCACCTTTGGCCAGCAACAGTCACAGACTAGCATACGACAACAACAACAACAACAGCAATAGCAGCAACAACAAATATATCAACAATGTACAGCTGCAGCAGCAGCGAAGACTGTTTGCCGATAGTCGCAAGTATTCGAAGTTTGGCACACATTTAAGCAGTGAGCGTGCCATAGAGCTGCTGTGCAACTTGGACGAGGATGAGCGGCACAATTTGCGGGATGCGATGTTTAAGCTGGAGGCGGACAAGGTGAAGAAGGAGTTTGAAAGTAAGTAGAAATTTTAAAAAGTAGTTAGTTGAGAACACAAACATTGTATTAAACAACAAAATCTGAAACTTTTTCTTGACACATTGAAATCAAGAAAATTGTAGATAATGTTGTAACATTTTAATTTCTCTCTTTAAAAACTAAATTTCTTTTACATTCACACAAGTTGGCAGCACTGTTAACTGCCTAGACTAACAAAAAATACGTATAAAACTAAATAGCTGATTGGGTCTTCGGAATTTTGCCTGGGTTCGTGCTAGTGTCCATTTCAGTTCATTCCTTTGCCATTTACATCAAGCCACGTTTGTCAGCTTCCGTCTTGAAGCATATGCTGTATGTTTCGGCAGCCTCGCAGTGATCCGCTGGGACACTAATTGCTGCACAGACGTCACCAATCTCGAGGGCCATCTTTAGCTTGGCAGGATCATTGCCGGTGTATTGCTTGGCCTTCTCACGTCCCGCCTCCACATCCAGTTTGCCATCGGCGCCCAACACCTTAAACTTTTTCATCACACAGGCACGCAGGCATTTGGCCTCATATGAGGCGGCCGGTTCATGTTTAACCGCGCTCTCCACATCAGCATCTGAAGCGCCCACATCGGCCTTGCACTGCTCAGCCAGTTCCATGAACTTGGCGATGGCAGCCTTATCGTCGAAGGCTCGGACCAAGGTGGCACCGAGCAGGGCGACAATTGCCAGTGTGAAAACGAAACGTTGCATGTTGTTAAGTTGATTAATTTGCAAAACAAACTGTTGACATTTGCAACTTAACAGCAGTGTTTTATAGCTGCCAGCTGTAGTCTGTCAGCTGTGAAATTATAGAGCTCAATTCGTTTAGCAACTTAACAATTTGTACAATTAATTGTCAAAATCTGTAATTAGTATTATTAGCCATTTTTTCAAAGCCCTACCCCAACTGAATTGTATAAAGTAGCAACTCCCACCAACAAAAAAATGTTCAAAAGTAACTCGAAACTCAATATATTTTTGTTTGTGTGTGTTCTTTAGGCAGCTCACAGCTTTAGCTGCGTACGTGACTGCGAGTGAAGAGGCTGCCTTCAGCAAATCACCGCACAGATTTGGCATTTCCTCTGAGCTCAACCTGGGAGTTTCTCGTCTACTCTCTCTCTCTCGTATCGAATCCACCCTGTGCAACATGTGCCGTCGAGGCATCATTTATTTACTTGATGCAAATCGTGGTGATTTGGCTTTCGGCAAACAAATCGATGGCAACATTTGCATATTTTAACAGCTAATTCAAAGCTGAGCTTCACCTCTTGTGGTTTGTGGCCAAATTTGAAAAGCTTATTTGAAATAAAATCTTAGCTTATTGGATCTTATAAAAGAACTGTTCTCGTTCAATGTTGCGAACAATCCAAGTTTGTAAACATTACGATCTTCAGTACTATTTTGTTCGCAACATTGTTGAGGTTTGTTGCCGGACATGTTGCGAACGCTGTTGTGAGCTTGCTGCTAGAAATAGTAAGTTTATTTGTTTAGCTTGGTAAATGTTGCCCAGTCTAGAACAGTGTAAACTTAAATGAAACAGCTCTTAAAATATGCGCATTCAATTGTACATTTGTGTTTATCTATATGTTTGCACATATTTACATATTTATATGATTTTGTATGTACTCTATTTGTTTGGCATATGGCACAGCACAATATTCGGGCAACGCATTTCGGGTTTTGTTTTCATGTGGCTTTGCTGCTCATTAAAATTTAAACGACCAGCAACATAACCAGCAAACTTTGCTCCGCCTGCAGCTGGCTGAAACTTGCCGAAACTGCTTTACGCACTGAGCGTACGGCAACGCCAGCGTCGCTGCCGCGGCGGAAGCTTTTAGATTGACGTTAACTCCTCTTGCGCTTGTTGGCAGCGCTCGTTTTCCTCTTGAAAAAGTTTCTTGATTAGTTTTATGCCGCTTAAGTTTGTTGCGTTACTCTTGAATTCCACAAAATTGGCTCTAAACAAAAACTGCACTTGCCAAACGTCTGCCTTAATCAGCTGAAGAAGTTTCACGAGTTTGTACACGTAATTCCTGCTTCCTGATAAGACGCAGCGTGTTGCTTGATTTGATAAATATTTAAGTAACGCAAATGTTACGTGAAACAAGCATTTAATCAACTTGCTGATTAATGTCGAGACTAATGGCAATTAGTGTGAATAAAAGAAAGAAGAACCTTTAGCTAATGTTTCTTTTATGCCATCATATAAAACGAAGAAACGAAAAGATGTATCTTTAAGATTACTTTTTTATGTGTGTGTGTATAGTGTACAACAACTATAAAACCTTTAAAAGCTCCCAATAAGTTTGCAAACATCTCTGTCAATAAATAACACGTTCAATTTATTGACATCAGCGTCAAGTAAAAAAGTTTTAACTGTTGCATTTATTTTTGCCTGTAAGCAGTCAACTAAGCTTTTCTTTATGGATGTGTTCGCCTTTAGAGCTTTTGTACTTGAACAAAAACCCAAGTTAATCAAATTAGCGGTTGGTGGGCACTCAAAATGCCAGCAGCAGTTTTGCGAAACATCAGTTAAGTGGAATGTCCCACAAAAATTTGTGCTCCAACCTCCAACCCTCCTACGCACAAAGCACAAAATTTCAGAAACAGGCAATTCATTTGCCATTAGGGGTGGTCCAAACAGCCTTTACATTCTCCCTTTACTAACCCAGAACCGCCCACTTGCCAGGCCCGGAGGTGCAGAGCAGCCCGAGCACATTGAATGATGTTCATTGTACTGTGCAAAAAAAAAAAGAAAAAAAAAAAAAGAAAGTCATGAGCCTTGACGTGAACAGCTGCTCAAGGAGCAACACCCGACATTTTTTCAACTCTCTTTCTATCTATGTTATTCGCCTCTCTTTTTCACTTTCTCTTTTTGTGTGTATTAAACGTTATTTGACCTCGTTTCTGACCCATTGTATCCGGTCTAGAATCTCAAATTTACATTTATCAAGGGCTCCATTCATCACAATTACCAAAGCACACACAAGGGTTAAGGGTGCATCCTCTTTTAAAGGTTGCATCATTTATAAACTCAGCTCTGGAGTAATGGGCTGCATATGCGTTTGATGTGCTGAAAAATGAGCTGACGAAATGAAAAACTTCGCACTAAAAAGAAATGGAAAATCAATATAAAGTTGAAGTTTTGTAAAATAAAAACATTTCTCTCTAGACGAAAAATCGCTTTAACTTAAGTAAACTTTTGTATTCAACAAAACAGAATCAACAAGTCTAGAAGAATTTATTAAAGTCCATCTAGCAGACCAACCCAAAAGGCAAATAACTTTAGAAGGAAATTCCAGTTTATTTAATTTAAAGTTTAAATGGCTCTCGTTAAGAACTTTAAAAAGTTCGTTACACGACTACGAAAAGAGGAATTCAGAGCAGAGCTTGTTTGAAATATAAGGAAGCGCATTTAATTTAACGCTCCAACAGAAATGTGAGTTGAGTGTTTTATGCATACAAACATTTACAACTTTAATGACAGCATTTCGAGAGCAACTTCCTTCCTTCTTCTCATGTTTATTCTCTACCTTAATGGAAATAATTCAACACTAAATGAGTCATTGATGGCATAGCGCTGCAGAGTATGCAACATAAAACGAAGCAGAGAATTTGCTGCTCCTGCCTTTGCTGAAGCACGTGCGGATGTCTCTGACAGCTTCACGAATTGGTTGAGGCACCTCAACAACCCAGAGAGTTGCCAGCGAGAGTTGTTTAGGGTCCCAGGCAACAGGCTGCTGCTGTATATATATACAGATATATGTATATGTGTGTGTGTGGATACGTTTAAAAGTCATAAAACAAAGAAACTCATCGCTCGCACAAAACAGAAAAAACCAGACACTCAGCCTGACAGTGAGTGTAAGAGAACAAAAGTAAAAGCGAGACAGAAAGACGGCGAGAGGCGCAGCATAAAAAGGCAGAGCGCTAAATTGAAAAATGTGCACGTTAAGCTCACGCTGGTGCCGGGCCAGGTTTATATGATGAAATACTACGTGTATACACACATTCAAACATACGTACGTATCAGTCTAGAGCCTGACTGGATTAGAAAGTTTTTTTTACGCTCCACTTTTCGTGACCTCGTTGTAATTGTAATAAATTGAGGCCGTAGGATGAGTTGTGTTTGACATAAAAACGGCAGCTAAAAATTAAATATTATTTATTATTAAATACCAGAAACACAATCTTAACTATATCAGTTAAATTTATAGAGAAACAGTTCAAGATAGTCAATTATATACAAATTGTATTTTGACTCGTGCAACACATATTCGCATCTACATACACCCGAAGTTTCCTTGCTCGCAAACATGTCAAATAATTTCAAGGCCTTGAGTTCAGTTTGGCTAATTTGTGTAGCGTGCTTTTGGGCTGACCTCAAAATTGACTTTGTTCATTTGTTATGCAAGTTGAACTAGCTGAACTTCTTGACAATGCTTCTTCGTTTTGTGTTTAAAAGAAAAGTTTATGCATACTCATAGTTTTAGTCAATTTAAATGCTAAACAGCAACACACTGCCAATAAGAGTTACTAAATGTTATGCAAATTGTCTGAGCACACACACAGAAAAGCACATTTCAAACAGTACATGCGCTGCACACATATATGATTTGTGCTGGAAAACTGAGTCTGTAGTCGAATTCTCGCTCAGCTCGCTTGTCATACACACACACACATAGACCAGATATCACGTCTTCCTGTTGCTTCTTTTATGGCACAAGCTCTCTGCCGAAATTGCTTTGGCCAAGATAGCACCACGGTTTGTCTTTTGTGGCCATAAACGTGCCGAGAGTAAGGACCAAAATAGAAAAGAAAAGAAAAACGAAACGAAAAAAAAAAGAGCAAACAAACCAAAGGAAAGGAAATGAAAGGAAAAGTTAACTTCAAGTGCGCCTCTCAGATTTCTGTTCAAGAAAAGTTCAAGTGCTGCCTACTTTCCTGCGCCCATTTCAATTCACGCTTGCTCCTCAAATCAAACCTGCGAATGTGTACGCGTGTGTGTGTACACATGTCGCACAGTGAGCAAAAGCTCGCAAAGAAAAAACGGATGAGACGAGCGAGGTCAGTTGATTGCCCTTGTGGCCTTTGTATAGTTATACCCGCATCTGAAGTGTGCATTGGGTATATTCCCAAGTGTAAATACGTTTTTGCTCTAATTTGAATTCACTAGAATTTTATTTACTATAACTTTAAAAAAGTTACAAAATTGTTTCTTTAACTGAAAACTTTTTTTTATTTATTGGCGCTTTTCAATTGTTTTACAAAAAGTTGGATATTATTTTTGCATGCATGCCTAAGTTCGGGTACATGCTAGTCGAGCTTTCGTCCTTGCTCTTTGCGCCATGTGCTTTATGTCATGTTTTTGTGATTTGGTGAATCAAGTGAGAATTTCATGTTTAACACTTAACCGCCAGCTAAACGACATAATTGCCCTGCAAATTGTTCAGTGGCCCTGCATAAAACAAGCACATGGGTTTTATGGCCACAACAACACACAATTATGTACATACATGTGTATAAGTATATACACATCCATGTGATGTGTGTCAGTCTGTGGCTAACAACTAAGTATGCCCATGTGGCAACTGATTATACCTCTTAAAAGAGCAACAACAAGTAGTCGTTAGTATTTTATTAATTTATAAATGCTCAAAATAAAATGGAGGAATCCTGATTTTATTTAAAACAGAGCTACTTCAAGAACATATCCGAAGTTTTAAAAACATTAATACATTTAATTAAACACATACTTTAATTGCAAACTTTTTTAAAGGGTATTCTACAATCTATAATTTTACAAAGCAAACTAAAAAGCTTGACATCTACATAGATATTTTAATATCCTGACTGCCTGCATGCAGGCAAGACAACAATGCCTTTTAATGTCTCCCATTGTGATTGCTCTGTGAGTAGCTGTTAATTAATTGCACACTTTGGGGGCAAAAGCTTGGGTAATATAACGTTAACGCCAATTACAATAACGTAAATGAGCATTGTTTGGACTACGCAAGCGTTAAGCTTTTTTTTCCTCTTGACTTACACTTTTAAATGTGTAAATGTAAGTCGTGCCTAATGGCAAAGTGCTGGGTAAACTAACGGCACACAAAGTACCGTTAAAGTGCGTCGCTTACACGTTTAAACACACATGGACGTGTACGTGTACGTGTATAGGCTTGACTGCACTTGCGGACGCGTGAAAGTATGCAACGTTAAGAGTGCGAAAACGGAGGCCATGGCAAAATGTTAATTGAGCTTCACTGCAGCATGCACAATGGGAAAAAAAACACCTCTTAATATGTACTAAACTCACTGCTAAGTATAACAACATTATGGAAATTAGCCGTGTGTTCAAAACAGCCACACACATTTTTTATATTTGTGCATAAAATGTGTTTTCTATTCAAAGTCTTTTGAGAGCAGTGCTTATACCATAAAAGGGCTTTTATTTCCATGGTGAATTCAATTCAGTAAAAATATCCGTTTGCTCGCATACACACACAAACATACAATGACAGAGGCACCCTCGCAAATTTTGTAATTTTATGTACATTTTGTTTGCCACTGCAATTTTAATGCAATGCATTGCAGGTGTGAAATGAAAAGAGAGGTTGAACTTGTGTGCGAGGTGAGCAAAGTTCACTATATAATGCGACACATTTTATTACTTTAGCTTTCTCATTTGCGTTGAGCGTGTAATGTATGCAGGAATGCAGTACAAAGGGCAAAGGGCATACTTAAGTATACGCTTTTAATGACTCTTTATCTAAATAGATTTATTTATAGCACTTTATGAATTGTATACTGAAATTTTAAAAATTAAACACTTAAACAAATATTAACATTTACTATTAGTTTAAAGCTTAAAATATCATAACATTCCCTTTTTAAACTCTCATTCAATTATCTAATTCTCAAGTATATTATAACATTGTTTTTGTGTTTAATTTAATTAGTTAATATTTAGGTTTAACAAATTTTACATAGCTCATTACTCTTCGGTATTCTCATGTTTAATGACTATTATCTCTTTTTTATTTGCATATATAACTTGCTCCACATGTGTTTTGATTTTGAACAACGACACAATCAAACAATACACAAACACAACACCACTCAACACCGCACAATACACTCTATGTCATCAATTATAAGGTCAACTGGCTGTTGGCAGTTGGCGGACACGCTTTGGACGACTTTCCACAAAGGTTGGCCAGGTGGATCCGAGCGGCACATTTTGTGCGGTGCCCGATGATTGGCTGAAAAAGAAATTGGGTAATAGCAGTAATAGATTGCTAAGCGGCAGATAAACACCACTCAAAAACAGAAGATGAAAAAACAACATTCCAATTTAAGTTGAAAGCTCATTTAATTTCTTTTTGTTCTTTTTTTCTCCCAGTGGAAGCGGCAGAACCACCCACAGCTAGACAACTGTACAGCAGTAAGTACAGTAAAATGTGAATAATTTCTTTGCATTTTCTTTAGTTTATATATGTATATATTTACAGTTTTCTTTGTGAACGCTGTGCCATTTGTAGCCTTTGGTTTTCTCGATAACTTCATTATGATTATGGCCGTAAGTAAAATTCAAAAATTCAAATAAATAATATTGTCACCTTAAAGTATACAATTTTCCGCAGGGTGAATACATTGAAAGCTCAATGGGCCATTTTATAACACTGTCGACTATGGCCGCCGCTGGCCTTGGAAATACCATAAGTGATATAATGGGCATCACGATGGCCACCTACGTGGAGGAAGGCTGTCAGCTGTTGGGTCTCAAGCAGCCCAGAATGACGCCGGCACAGTTCGAATTGAAGTCAAGCAGACGCGCCTCCAGTTGGGTATGCAGAATATGCCAAACCTATATCCTATATAGACATTTTAATAAATTTGTTGATTATTGCAGGGTCGCATTATGGGCATTACCGTTGGCTGCTTGCTCGGCATGTGTCCCTTGTGGTTTATGAAGGATGAGCCGAAAACGAATGCAAAGGATTAGAATCACAAAGTCTATACCTAACTGCATAACTAGTGAAACAGTCAATTTAATGGGGTGGAATCCCTACCAAATGCAATCCGAATGCAAATTTTTAGCTTTAATAAGTGTTCAACAAATTTGTAATTTTTCCTGAACGCCGCTTTGTTGTTTGTTGTATTTAATTGGTCATTACGTTTTGACAATGATTTGCATTCAACTTGTGTTGTATTTATATTTTTTCACGAACTAATGTGACACTCAAAGTACCTACTAACTAACTACTATAAACGCTCGTCTAGTTTATAATTTTAAGAATAATCGTGTTGTAGCCAATTAGTCCATATAATATGTAATTTCGCACTGATTCTGACTGCACTTTAAATCATCTTGTTTAGATTTAAGGACCGTCTAAATGAGACGGCCAATAGAACCAACAAGAGCCAAAATGTTGTTTGTCATGCTCAGATTGTTACATAATCTAGTGGTAACTAAAAATTTATAATAAATATATATACACGACAACGTACTTATTGTAGCTGCAAAAGGTCCAAAAGTAACACTTGAAATCAAAAATAATTTCTTAGAGAACAAGTAAGCGATTTTTGGCCCCACGAAAACTAAATACAATTTAAAAGCCTACTTTTTCATGGCAGCTATATGATAAAGTTGTCCAATCTGGCTGATTTCTTGCCTTATCTAAAATTTGAGAAAAACGTCCAGAAATTAGAAAACTGGTGTATTTTGGCAAAACTCAAGCCAAACGAAAATAAAATACTGCAGTACCAGGCGAACAGGAATAGCAGCTGAATGCTGCAGCATTTAATTTTTGTTTATAAAAGTATGTAGGCCAGCGTAAAGTTATGCAACATGAAAATCGTGCGTAGCAGCTGAATATTGCAGCATTTACTTTCACTATAAAAGTATGCATCAGTATTAATTGGGTCTTGATTAAAGGCCAGCGCAATATGAAAATCGTCTTCGGCGCTTGCTGCTGATTCTGTTCGCCTGGTACTTGCTGTCCCAAAACTGGTGTGATTTGGCACAACTCAATCAAAACGAAAATAAAATACTGCAGTTGTGAATGCAGTATTTTTAAAAGCACCCACATCAAAACTTGGACCGAAATCTAACTGCAAGTAACAGGCGAACAGGAATAGCAGCTGAACGCTTTCTAAACTCGCCACACTGCAAAGTGCCTATTAAATGCTTTAACTATATATTTATGTACATATGTATGTACGTACTCTCTGAAGCTGTTTCAACCATATTACATTATATAATCAGTAAATCAGTAGCAAGAAATATACAATATTAAAGTCCAAATTGTAGAGAGCTTACCAAACAAATAAACCAAATTGAAAAATATTTTTTATGGACTTATTTATCTTTAAATTAACAAAATATAGCACAAACATTTTATTTTTTCAATTAAAATTTAAGTTCATTTATTAAATAGTATCTGTTGGAAAAATAGAGTTTATTTGGAAAGTCAAATTGATTTGACATTTAAATTAAATTGCACTCTCGTTTTAGGATAAAAAAAAAAAAAAAGAAAACGTTCTCGAAATATTTAGATCAACTTTGGCCACAGCTCGGGCCAGCGCACTAAAAACGATTGATGATTAATTGCATCACTAAGTGCTTGCCAAAATACAGAAACATTCTGGGCATTATTCCAATTGTACTTTTTGTGGCCATGCGTCATAGTATTGCGATCCTCAATTTCATCGCTGTACTGCGACTTGATGTTGAGCCAGTGCTGTGTGTCATCATGCTGCGTGGTTTCCAACTCCATATGGTAATTAATTGGCAGCAGCGGATTAGGTGGTCGCTCCAAGCGCTGCCTGTGTTTCAGTTCATTCAGTCTTGCCTCATCGCAATATTGTTGCTCCAGTTTCAAAAGTTCCGCCTCAACATTTAATGCAGTACAGTTTTCATTCGGTACAGCGATTCCAATGGCAATCTCAGCGGTGGCAACGGGTGCAGCTTCAGTGACATTGGGCGTCACAATTGGAGTTGTTAGTCTTGTGTTTACCGTACACGTTGCGTTTGTTTCGGTGCGACGATGCCAAAGCGTACCCGGTATTTGGCTGGCAATAAAAAATGCGCCAGCAATTGTAAACACACTCGCCGCATAGCTCAGTGCCAGCACAGCCAGGTTGTTTAACAAGAATCTCATTAGCGTAAAGTTCGGCAGCAGCTGCATCAGTTCGCTATATGTAAGCCATCCACGTCTCAGGCCTTCGCGCTGCGCCAAAGTTCGCTCTACGCTGCTTAGCTTCTCAAAGAATTGTTCGTTTGATATGTATATGTTCCAGTCCTGAGGGTAACACACAAATTTTTACTTAAGCTGCGTATTTAGAAATTAAAGATTAAGTACTTACAATGGCTTTTAGAAACTCGAGTTCCATTTGCTTAAGTTTGTCTGCACTCATGTTGCCCTCTTTAGCCCAGTCTTCAAGGTAGAAACCCTCATCGTGGCCGGCATAGAATTTGGTTGAAATCATCTGCAAATATTACGAAAAGACAGTTAAAATTAATTAATGATATTTTGTGTTTTGCTTGTGGCAACTGTATATTATACAATTTTAAAGAAGTAAGAAGTCATTAGTCGACATATTCCGACTAGCAGATACCCTGAACCGCATACTTAACGCGTACAGTCATTGTCTGTATTTATCTGTGACTAATTTGCAATCTTCGATATCTCACACATTTCACATGTTCTAAGAATTTAAGATTTTATTGTTGGCTATATCGACTCGGCTGTTGATGCTGATCAAGAATATATATACATTATGGCGTGGGATATGCTTCCTCCTGCCTGTAAAATACCTTTGCACAAAACCATTTCATTAACAAGTAAAATCGTTGCAGTCGGACGCAACCGACTGCGGAATACTTTGATACCAGTAAAAGAACGGTAGATAAGGGGGAACGCAGGGGACTCTAGCTCAAAAACTGTGGAAGATAACTTAACTCCCAAATTTAAAAGGTGGGCGGCAGAGGTAGGCGTGGCATCCAAATTTTTGAATCAAATGTTTTTAACTGTCACTATCTATCTTCCTAATAAGTTTGGTGGCTCTAGCTCAAAAACTGTTAAAGATATAGCCGATTCCGATTTTATAAGGCGGGTGGCAGAGGTGGGCGTTACATCCAAAATTTTGATGAATTTTTTTGGGGAACGTCAATATCTATCTTCACACAAAATTTGGTGGCTCTAGCCCAAAAAATGTGAAAACTATAGGCGTTTCCAATTTCTTGGAGAAGGGGGGATAGGGCGGAATCAGGGGGCGTGGCATCCAAGTTTTGATGGGGAACGTCAGTAAATATCTTGACACAAAATTTGGTGGCTCTAGCCCAAAAAATGTGAAAGCTATAGGCGTTTACAATTTCATGGTAAAGTTGGGATGGGGGCGGAATCAGGGGCGTGGCATCCAACATTTTGATGATTTTTTGTGGAACGTCAATATCTATCTTGACACAAAATTTGGTGTCTCTAGCCCAAAAATGTAAAAACTATAGGCGTTTCCAGTTTCAAGGAGCAGGGATGATGGGGGCGGAAGGAGTGGGCGTGGCATCCAAAATTTTGATGCAGTTTTTTCAGGGACATGATAAGCTATCTGCGTGCAAAATTTGGTAACTCTAGCTGTAAGAATGTGAGAAATATTTGGTTTTATCGGTTTTCAGTTATCGAATTTATCGATTTCCCAGTCTCCTAGTAGGCGTTGCACCCCAATCTTGACACTTTTTCTGTCGCGCCTATAGACAAACATAATTGCAAAGTTTCAAGTCTCTAGCTTTACGGGTGTCGAAAAAAGTTGCGTTCATACAGACGGACAGACAGACAGACGGACAGACGGACACCATGACGGACATTGCACAAAACCAATATACTATGAGACCTTCGGTATCAAAGTATAATTACGGAAGCTTACAATGAGTGATCACTGATCAGTGACGTCATTGCTTAGGCATGGAACATGCCATAAACATTTAGTAATTATATAAACGAAATATTCTAGCAATAAATGTACGATGCAACCCATGCAGTCTCTTATCAGCGTTGCTAGCTGTCCTCATTTAATTAACTATATAGTATGCGAAACCACAAAAACAAAACAACGAATTAATGGCGATCACAAACACATGCCTATTTTAACTACATACATACATACATACAACATGCGCAACATTGTTTTGAGAACAATTCGCTTGCTTTCAGTTTAGAATGAGTGTGCGCATGTATGTACATGTACACACACACACCAAGCGGTGTGTGTATGCGTAATTGCGTTGAAGGTGGTTTATCAATCAACAGGTTTTAAACGTACAGCTCGTGAAGCCGTCACCGAATTAAACACAAACTTACCAATGACACAACAAAGAGCTCCTGGGGCGTGATTCTGTAGCCGTAGCCCGGATCAATTATGTTAAGGCGGTCCAAGTAAATTAATGCCATTATTAGAGAGCATGGTGTGGCGTGCGTTTTACCAGCGGCGATGGAGCTTAAACGATGCAATGAGTGTCCGCGATGTGGTTCTGAGAAAAGATCAGCCGCGTACTCTGCAAATGGCATGGAAACCTCCATGTCCGCCTCCGTTGTGTCGACGCCTCCATAGTAAAGCGTTTTTCGTATGCGGTTTATGAACTCGCCGTGCTGCATCACCTGCAACGTGGATTAAAAACCGATCAGTAATCAAAATAAATGCGTGTTGGCAATTAGCTTGGTTACCTTTTTTGGCGTCGAGGTGACGAATTTACTTCGCCCCATTGGAAAATATGTTTTGCGTTTTCAGCGTGCAAAAGCCAAATGTCTTCGGTGAGAATGCTAAGCGTTGCCACATCAACTAGATAAACTGTTTTGTCATTCGTTCACTGAAGTGGCAGCACTGTCCACAAAAATTAATTTTAATTTAAATACATTATTTGCTTAGGTGTACTTTTAAATAATTTTGAAATTTTGAGTTGCGTCTACTTGTTGATTTATTTTAAAATGCTGTCAATACAGTGTGACGACTACTTGTTATTTTGCTGCATGCATTCAGCCATTCGCTTGTTCGCGCAAAAAAACATATGGGATAAGTTAAGAAACTCTGATTGTGTTATTTATAAAGGTAAATATTTCATACAGTTATGTCGCGATTCAGCGGAGCGCTGCAACTTACTGACCTGGATGACTTTATAACTCCATCACAGGTACGCTAAAAATGTGCTGCAAATGATAAATACACGAATATATTCCATATTTTATATTTAGGAATGTATTAAGCCCGTGACAATAGATAAGACAAAGTCAAAGACTGGCGCTAAAATTACTGTAGAAGCTGACGGATATTACGAGGAATCAGAGGTAAGTTATATGGAATATTTGAAATTACCACAATCAACTATTAACTAACCTGGCCACAACAGAGCGGTAAGCAAAAGCTACAAAAAGTTGAAATAACACTGCAAGATTGCCTGGCCTGCTCCGGTTGCATTACATCCGCGGAGGGCGTGCTCATCACCCAGCAAAGTCAGGAGGAGCTGCTGAAAGTATTGCGCGAAAATCAAACACTTAAGGCCACCGGCGATAACGAACAGGTCCGCACAATTGTGTTTACGATTTCCGTCCAGCCACTTCTGAGTCTTGCGCATCGTTATGACCTCAGTTTGGAGGATGCCGGTCGTCATTTGGCCGGCTATCTGCAACAACTAGGCGCCGACTATGTCGTATGCACTAAAATCGCTGATGATCTGGCGCTGCTAGAGTGCCGGCAGGAGTTTGTCGAGCGTTTCCGCGACAATGCCGAGCAGTGCATGCTAAGTTCCTCGTGTCCCGGTTGGGTTTGCTATGCAGAGAAGACGCATGGAAATTTTATACTGCCTCATATTGCAACAACGCGTTCGCCGCAACAGATAATGGGTGTGTTGGTCAAACAATTGCTGGCCGAAAAGCTTGGCGTGCCCGGCTCACGTATTTACCATGTGACAATCATGCCATGCTACGACAAGAAGCTGGAGGCATCACGCGAAGATTTCTACAGCGAAATAAACAGCTCACGAGATGTGGACTGTGTTATAACGGCAAGTAAGTAACTTGAAATAATTATTTCTTGTATATCGAGTAACAAACAAATTAATTATGCTTTTAGTTGAGGTGGAGCAAATGCTTGAAGCGGAGGAGCAAACACTGCAACAGTTCAAGCCCACAGACCTGCACTGGCCCTGGACGGATCAGCAGCCGGAGTCTATGATCTGGGCACACGAGACAACAATGTCGGGCGGCTATGCGGAGCACATATTCAAATACGCTGCCAAAGAACTATTTAATGAGGATATCCCCAATGAGCTACAATTCAAGGCGCTGCGTAATCGTGACTTTAGTGAAATTTGTTTGGCAAAGGATGACAAGGTGCTGCTTAAGTTTGCCATTGCCAATGGCTTTCGTAATATACAAAATTTAGTGCAAAAGCTTAAACGCGGCAAGGGACCAGGCTATCATTTTGTCGAGGTCATGGCATGCCCCTCTGGCTGCGTTAATGGTGGCGCCCAGGTGCGACCAACGACAGGACAACATGTCCGCGAGCTAACCCAGAAGCTGGAGGAACTATATAAGCAGCTGCCACGTTCTAATCCCGAAAATGCCCAAACCAAGCAGATCTATACTGATTTCTTAGACGGAACACATACGGATAAAGCCGCAGAGCTATTGCATACGAAATATCACGCCGTGGAAAAGCTCAATACAGCTCTAAACATTAAATGGTGATGATGAATATATATACATATATGTAATATGTACGATAATTTTTTATTGGGACACAATAGAAACAAATGTGATTGTTGGGTTCTTTGATGTTTGGTATTTCAAAAAAAAATAATAATAAAGATTTACTGAAATTAGTTAATTGGTTGTGATGGTGCAAATTTACGTTACAATTTAGTTTTGCTAGGGTTAGTGCATTATTTACAAATAATTCATCATTGAGCTATTTATGTTGTTTGCACACTATGAATTTGAATTGAAATGTAAAATGTAAAATTTATTAAATTTACATGTTACTTAAACATATTTCAAACTATTAATACAATTAGCTTAGCTATCGATAAGAATGCCACTCAGCCCTGACCATTTATATTTCGTTACTTTAGTAAATTTGTATTTACTATATATATTTATACAGTCATAGATTAAAATATTTATATTATGCATGGCTATTTCAAAGGATATATTATGAAGCTTGCTAAAGTTTAGTGTGCTATAAATTTGTTGCAATGTATCAAATACGAAAGTTAGCTAGATTGGCAGCACCGAAAAAATTCCCTAGAAAAATCCCAAAAAAATTAGATGCCAGGGTGGCAACCTCAAAAGAAACGTCAAATAATTCCTTTCTTTTTTCAGCCTCTTTCCGGTCGGTCTGCAGTGTGTAAGTTTCTAAACAATTCGTATACAAAAAGAATTTTAAAACATCAGCTCAATGGAGGCGTTTTATCGACCGCTAAGTGTGTTACATTACTGACATGATATTAAATATGTGATAAATTCTATACTTTTGCACAATCTTTGTCAACAAATAACTTATATACCAATTATAAAACTGAAATTAAAACCACCCCCATTGAAGTGATTTGTTTACGCTTATAGCAGCTACAAGTGTACAACTAGCTAAAATGCATACTAAATTTAATAATGTGTGCAACAAAATTGTAAAATGTTTGGATAACATTACATTCATATATTAAAAGTTTTTGTTTACGATTTTTCAGTGTCGTCAAAATGCGAACGATCAACTCGAATCAGTGTGTCAGGATCCCCAAGGATATCAAGGCCTCCGTGAAGGCGCGTGTGGTCACGATCACAGGCACTAGAGGCGTCCTCAAGCGTAGCTTCAAGCATCTTGCTCTGGACATGTACATGTCTGACAAGCGTACCCTGAAGGTCGAGAAATGGTTTGGCACCAAAAAGGAGCTTGCTGCCGTGCGCACTGTGTGCAGTCACATTGAAAACATGATTAAGGGTAAGGACATATTAATTACCAACCCACATATATATATATTTAATCTTTTTGTTTTACAAATTGTAGGTGTGACGTTCGGTTTCCAGTACAAAATGCGTGCTGTGTACGCTCATTTCCCCATCAACTGTGTCACATCCGAGCAGAATACGGTCATTGAGATCCGTAACTTTTTGGGTGAGAAGTACATTCGTCGCGTTGAGATGGCTCCCGGTGTGACGGTTGTAAACTCCACCGCCCAAAAGGACGAGCTTATTGTTGAGGGCAACGACATCGAGTCTGTGTCTGGATCAGCGGCGCTCATCCAACAGTCGACCACCGTCAAGAACAAGGATATCCGTAAATTCTTGGACGGTCTGTACGTCTCAGAGAAGACGACCGTTGTGAAGCAGGAATCTTAGTGTCACCATTTGTGCTTCAACTAAAAGTTTAAATAATAAAGGAAAACGCTGATGAAAACTTTACAACTAATATTTCGTTGGTGTAAATAGTTTTGATTAAAAATTTGCTGCTTTATTAGGTATTTTGTGATTTGAAAAACTTGAATTACACCAAAAAGAAAACACTGCAGAATTTTTAGAAAACAAAATTTAATAATTGAAATATATCAAGTATAGGTCAGCGCGTTCAACAAATGCTATATAAATGTATGTCATGTACAAAGTGGCGGATGACACGCCAGTAAAATCTAATTTTCTTAATGGTCGTTAGGAATGCTTATCGAATTAAGAATTTTTGGAATTACAAAAAGTAAAGTTGATTCTCCAAGCCAGCCGAAGGGGCTCGATGAATACTCTCTGCAACAAGGAATGCCAGCTTATGAGCATATTGGCAAACGGCCGGCACACGACAGGTGCCTGACCAATTGTAATACAAGTGTGTCATCTTGTACGAAAGCATCTGAAGTTTGTCAGCGTTCAAGCCCATGTTGTCTTGAATTACATTGTAGCTGGTTGGAGACACTGTGCCTTGCTTTACAGCCTGCGAGACTAGGAAAAAGTCATAGCGCTCAGGCAATGTTATGATGTCATCGACAACAGTTCCAGGCTCCGGATTGCGCTTGTTCACAAAATAGCGTGTGTTAATCCTCTTAGAGACAACAACAAATGCCATGCGACATCCTTCATCTTTGCCTGCCGACTTGTAGATTTGATCGAGTTGGTCCTTCAGATATTTGATTTCTGTGTTAACAACCTGATCGAGCTGTCCATCACCAACTCCATCACGGAAGAACAGAATGCGCTCTGGCAACGCACCGTGATGCTCACGATATGCCTTCAAGGCACACGTCATTTTAACTGACATTTGATTTGAAAGCTCCTGGCCTTTCATGTGCTCTGTTACCGACGAATAGTATCGGTTGGATAATTTAATGTCCATTGTGGCCACAAGGGCGCCATACGATTTGTTTTTGTCCTTGGACGAGTGGCAAACATCAAAGCCAACGGTCATTAGACCACGCAACGGTAGTTCAATCATCCAAGGTGCCCCCATTAGCTTGGCGTTCATTTGAATTACAACTTTGGTTGCAATTGACATTAGGCCACTTGCTCTATCCGGACGTGGTGCAATTGTACGCAGTGTTACCACTTGCGATGGCACAGGACGATCCACACATGCTCGTTTCTTGATGCAGCTATATCTGTAAGTACAAAAAAAGCACAATATAACAAAAGGTTAGAAATTACTCATACATAAAAAAAATAATATTAATATAATTTACTTTTCTTCATTAGGTGATCTCAAAACAAGCATTATAATTTGAGGATCCTTGGAAACGGCGTTATCGATCGACTGCGAGTAATTGTTATTGCGGTCATCCGGCATTTCGTCGCTGTAAAAATAATTGCACATTAGCTATTGTCAAAACTTTTAAAGTGTGTTTAAATAATACATACTATCGCGGCTCGGCAATACGCATCCTCATGCCACTGGCTGCGCGTATGCACATTTTGACAAACTCTTGAGTTTCACGTATACTCCGACGTGGTGTTATCACGTACCAGCGCGCTATATCCACATGTTTATACATGGAGTTGTTGCGAAACTCTGCAGTCCAATCAGCGCGTGCATCGCAGACGTAGCGCTTTTCATTACCAAACATTATTTTCTCAGGTGGAAGAACCCGACCGGTAACCTCCACCAAAGTCTTGTCCAGTTCAATATTCCAAGACTTAAGCACCTCGACACTTTCGCTCGAATTCTGTAGGCGCTGATTAAACACGCGCAAGCGATCCATGCGTCGATCAGGCACAAGCCTGGTGTGCTCACCCATAGCTTTCATAAGTCTGCAAATAACATATTGCAAGTCTGCACAAAGAAAGTACAAATCAATTCCTTAAGCTTACTGAAAGTTAGATCGCATATCATCGGTTAATCCTGTAGCGCGAGCCAATTCTGGTATCAACATGATAAGTTGATTTTCGCCGCCACGCATATTTTTCTCCGAGGGAAGGGACACAAGCATCGGTTGTTTAATATCCCGGATCGAAATGTTGTACCGCTAAGGTTTAAAATAATACATTTTTTACATTGTTACATCTATAAGTGCGAATATGTTTACATATCGGATTATGTTTTTATACTAACTTTCTTGTAGTATTCGACATAGGAAACGTCTCCCTCCTTGGTACTAAATTTTGAAAGTGGCGATGACTTAAAATCGACATCATCTATGCGATAAGTCCGATTGTTGTAATCAGTTAACACTATGACACCTTTAAAATGAGATTCCAAATTTAAAACACTATTTATTTAATATACGTTTTGCGATGGTAAACTTACCAATTACCTCCCGCTTGAAAGCAGATTGGTAGTCATCGCTCTCTCGAATAACTTTTGATAAAATGTGATACAAAGTCTCGGTCCTCATCACCTTATGAGCAATCTCCGTGCATAGAAGAACGTCCGCCTCGTGTTGACGAATCGATGTCTGATATCCTGGCCATAGTTCTACATTAAATTTGTCCAACATAACCTAAATTAAAATAAAAGATTAATAGCAATTTCAAAATAATGTGGGTAGGGTGGTTTTACTTTTGCTTGTGGATCAAAAAAGTTGCGCGAGACAAGTTGAAGCTTTAGTCCCTCCATGGCACGTCGTAATATCAAATTAAGAACCTGGAATTGTTGGTTGTCAGCTGTTTCAACTGTAGCAACACGTTTTATTTTTATTTCAATATTCTCGCCGGCACGACTTTTAGTCAGGAGTTCTAAAGCGTAGGCGCTTCCAGGCTTTTCCTCGAATTTGGTGGTGCAGAACAAAACTGTTCCATCGAAAATGTAGCCACCCAAGAGCTTACGGTGTTCACTTAACAAACCACGGCGAAGTCTTGTGTTGTCGAACTCTGGATGAAAATCCACACGATACTGGTAGATTGTCCAGTTTGGACGCTTCAGCACTCTAAAATAGTTGGTTTGTACAGTGACCTTGCGGCCAGTAACACCCACTTTAGTCAAAAGTCCCTTGGGCCGAGAGTGAACTACATCAGAAATTACACGTCTTCCACGCACTGAGCCTCGAACATCGCCTGCCGCTAAAATTAGAAATATAACATTTTACATATGTTAAGCAAAATTAAACTATCTTACCGGCAGCAACTTCCTGGACGCTTGGCTGAGGTGGATCGGGGCGTGATTGCTGCGGAACTGAGATCTGTTCTCTCCCCTGAAATCATATATGTATGTTTATTATGTATTTAAAAAATAAAAAAAACCCCAAATATAGCATTTACAAACAAGAATAAAGTCCTTTTCACATATTCTTAATGAGTCTTAATATCTACTAGTAAATATATTCTGTAAAATTTAAAACGCCTTCTAATGGAAACTTCAGGAAGTAAATACCACTGCAGAGTTGTTAAAAATCTAACTCTAGAAAATGTAGCAAAAGTTGTAGCCGGGAGGAACACCAAATAAAGAAAAACACAAATACATACACATTGAAAAAAATGAAAGATGCGTTTTCTAAGCAGAGACAATTTATAAAACAGAATTATCAGAACTCTCTAAAAACAAATTGTCGAAATTAATTTAAGTCTTAGCTAAGAACAAAAGCTCAACAATTCTCAATTGTTTCATACTAAACGGGGAAATTGAACAAGTGATAAATTATCTTTTTCGTGATTTTTCTAACTTAAAAGCAAACCAACAAAAATTTTCCCCTGCTGCCTAAACAGCAAGTTAAGCAGGAAAAACAACTGTAAATGCAAAAATATGTTGTGGCTGTCCTTGTCTTTTGCACAGGGCTTATGCTGGGCGCTGCATACATACATTCATATACATACATACACATGAAGGAAATGTGCTATGGCATATCTGCCAGAGTTTATAAATTTGTATGTTGCACTCAAATTCTTTATCAGCATGCAAGCTGTGGCGGTATATCCATAATGAAATAAAGGTTTTCATACTCGGTATGGAAATATCCGTCTTGTGTTCTTTGCTGCAGTGAGATTGGTTTACATCGCTATATCGGAACTTAGCTTTTAATATGAACTTAGCTTTTAATATATTAATATCCGCACGCGTTTGAATTTTAATAAACGGCTTAAGTATGTACATACATATGAAAAAAACCCTGCACTGCAACAACAGAATGTACCGATATTTTTGCTTGTTATCTGAACTTATTGTGGGTAAAAACAGCATCATGAATGGTGCAAACTCTAAGCCAGGCATATAAAAGCCAAGAATGATAGAAAACAGATTGTGACATCCCGAGCTCAAAATGGTCGATGCGAACACTGACGTGATTCTATTGGCTAAAAATTTAAAAGCAACGGCATTTAAAAAATGTGCAAGCCGTGTGACAGTGGGACAAGGTTTCAAATTTGATATTATTTTTGAATAGCACTTATTTCATGAATTATCTCATAATAGTCTTAGCTATTATTTATTTCAAATATAGCAACCAATACCTAAATAAAATATTCCATGTCTAAATTGAATTACAAATTATTTACACTTTTATTTTCTGTCTTGGGCTGCAACCGCCCACTGTGCACTTCCTTTAGTGTTTTCTTCAGGGTTACCAACAACATAAAATTCACTGGTTTTGCTTATAATTTGTATTTATATAAGAAAAACGTTATACGGTGGCAGCTCAATGAATGAAACCAATGACGTATTATAACGGGAACACTTGCGCATGTCGCAATCTGTTTTCTATAATTCTTGTATAAAAGCATCTTATCTTCGACGGCATTATATACATATATAATTTATTAATTATCCTGTACGTACATGTTAAGAACACTTGGCTGTATGTTTATTTAAATGTATGTTCATAGCAGTACAAATGCGAATCTTTATATTATTTTATCATTTATTTTGTATTTTTATTTTATCACTCTTGTTTTCAATGCTTGAAACTACACACACACACATATGCACACGTACGTTTAAACTACAGTTAGAATGTTCTTAGAAAAATCTGCATACTTGCACAAAATGGCGATAAAATATGTACACACAAATATGCATGTAAATATGCGTTTTAAATAGTAGTCAGCGGTTTTGTATCACAAGTTTTCAATTACTTTTGTGTTTTTTATATTACATTACATACCAACTGAGGGCCTGGTCCTCTATTGGCCTCTTCATTCCGCTTATTACCACCTCTTCCACGCCCACGAGAATGTCCGGAGTTAGCCGGCAAATTATTCATGACTGTATATTAGGAGACACACAATATCAATGACACCCGGTAAAATGCCGCACTGCAAATTAAAACTTTAAGAGTTGCCTTCAGCTTCGAAGTTCGAACTTCGAAAAAGATCATTTGCTTTCGATATGTTATAAGAAATATCGATACTTCCTAACATTAGAAACAAGTATGCAAAATGTAATTCGTTAATTTGCAATTAATTAGATTATTTAATTTTGCAAACTCGTTGACATTACTAAAAGAAATAGGGAACAGTGCTTTATTCTGTTAACTATTAAGTAACACTATCTTGAGTCGTGATAACATATAGTGGCAGACAAAAGTCTACGACCGATCTCGCTTTTCTTAAATTTAGCAAGTTTAAAAGAAATAGTGAACAGGGCTTTATTCTGTTAACTATTGACACTTTCGTGATGAAAAGACTTGAGTCGTTATAAAATATAGTGCCAGACAAAAGTCTACGACCGACCTCCCTTTTCTTTAATTTAACAAGTTTAAAAGCAATATGTAAAATCAAAATATGTTTAATATTTTATTATATTCCCAATAGTTAACATTCTACAAAAAGTATAGATGATTCTCCAAGCCAGCCGAAGGGGCTCGATGAATACTCTCTGCAACAAGGAATGCCAACTTGTGAGCGTATTGACAAACGGCCGGCACACGACAGGTGCCTGACCAATTGTAATACAAGTGTGTCATCTTGTACGAAAGCATCTGAAGTTTGTCAGCGTTCAAGCCCATGTTGTCTTGAATTACATTGTAGCTGGTTGGAGACACTGTGCCTTGCTTTACAGCCTGCGAGACTAGGAAAAAGTCATAGCGCTCAGGCAATGTTATGATGTCATCGACAACAGTTCCAGGCTCCGGATTGCGCTTGTTCACAAAGTAACGTGTGTTAATCCTCTTAGAGACAACAATAAATGCCATGCGACATCCTCCATCTTTGCCTGCCGACTTGTAAATTCGATCGAGTTGGTCCTTTAAAAATTTGATTTCTGTGTTAACAACCTGGGCGAGCTGACCATCACCAACTCCATCACGGAAGAACAGAATGCGCTCTGGCAACGCACCGTGATGCTCACGATAAGCTCTCAATGCACCTGTCATCTTGAATGACATTTGGTTTGAAAGTTCCTGGCCTTTCATGTGCTCTGTTACGGATGAATAGTACCGGGTGGATACTTTTAAATCCATTGTGGCCACAAGGGCGCCATACGATTTGTTTTTGTCCTTAGACGAGTGGCAAACATCGAAGCCAACGGTCATAAGACCACGCAACGGTAGCTCAATCATCCAAGGTGCCCCCATTAGCTTGGCGTTCATTTGAATTACAACTTTTGTGGCAATGGATATAAGGCCACTTGCTCTTTCCGGACGTGGCGTAATTGTACGCAGTGTTACTACTTGCGATGGCACAGGACGATCCACACATGTTCGTTTCTTGATGCAGCTATATCTGTTGACACATAATAAAACAAAGGGTTAGTAAATGCGTTAGTTATAAACAAAAGTGTTGAGTAATGTTTACTTTTCTTCGTTATAAGATTTAACAACTACGAAAATCATTTGGGGATCCTTGGAAGCGGCGGTATCGATTGCAGCTGAATAGTTGGCTACACGATCATCAATCATTTCGTCGCTGCAAAAATAAGCACAAATTAGATATAGTTGGATTTTTGAATTGTGTTTAAATAATACATACTATCGCGGCTCGGCAATCAGCATCCTCATGCCACCGGCTGCACGCATGCACACTTTCACAAATTCCTGAGTTTCACGTATATTCCGGCGTGGTGTTATCACGGACCAGCGCGATATGTCCACATGTTTATACATGGAGTTGTTGCGAAACTCTACTGTCCAATCGGCGCGTGTATCACACAAGTAACGCTTTTCTTTACCAAAAATGATTCTTTCTGGTGGAAGCACACGTCCGGTGACTTCCACCAAATTCTTGTCCAATTCCATGTCCCACGAATTAAGAACCTCAACGCTTTCGCGCGATTTCAGCAAGCGCTGATTAAATGCTAGCAGACGTTCAATACGGCGCTGAGGTACCAGCCTGGTATGTTCGCTCATGGCTTTCATTAATCTGCAAATGGAATATTATGGGATTACACAAAAAAAAAAATGCAAATGCAAATGAATTATTAAAACTTACTGAAAGTTAGATCGCATATCGTTGGTCAATCCTGTAGCGCGAGCTAACTCTGGGACCAGCAAAATAATTTTGTTTTCTCCCCCGCGAACTTTCTTCTCCGTAGGTAGGGAGACCAGGAGCGGTTGTTTTACGTCCCGAATAAAAATGTTATATCTCTTTGCGAATGAAATGAATAAAATTTATGAATATTTTTAGAACTTGAAAAACAAATGGGAAAACAAACTTACTTTTTTGTAGTATTCGACGTACGAAATGTCTCCCTCACTGGTACTAAATTTCGAGAGTGGGGATGATTGAAAATCAACATCATCTATGCGATAAGTCCGATTGTTGTAATCAGTTAACACTATAACGCCTTGAAACGCAAATGAAAGATTCAGATTTATCACACTTTAGAAATTACACAACGTTTTCTTTTAATAATCTTACCGATCACCTCACGCTTGAAAGCAGATTGGTAGTCATCGCTCTCAAGGATAACTTTTGATAAAATGTGATATAGGGTATCAGTTCTCATCACCTTATGAGCAACCTCAGTGCATAGAAGCACGTCCGACTCGTGTTGACGAATCGAGGTCTGATATCCTGGCCACAGCTCCAAATAATATTTGTCAAGGCTTAACTAAATTTGATACCCAACATTAATAAGAACTATTAAATAAGATTTGTAGAGTTTTACCTTTGCTTGCGGATCAAAGAAGTTGCGAGAGATAAGACGAAGGTCAAGTCCCTCCATAGCAAGTCGTAGTATTAAATTTAAAACCTGAACTTGTTGGTTGTCAGCAGATTCGACGATACCAACACGTTTGATTTTAATATTAATCTTTTCGCCAGAGCGACTTTTGGTTGTGAGCTCCAATACATAGGGATTGCCAGGAATTTTCTCAAACTTGGTGGTGGAGTACAAAATAGTTCCATCAAATATGTAGCCATTAAAAATCTTCCTGTGCTCTTTTAATAGGCTACGACGTAAGCCAGTACTATCATTCTCCGGATAAAAATCCACACGATACTGATAGATTGTCCAGTTTGGACGTTTCACCAATCTAAAGTAGTTGGTTTGCACAGTAATTGGGCGACCAACCACACCCACTTTAGTCGCAAGTCCCGTGGGCCGTGTGTAGACGATGTCGCTACTAATTGTGCGATTTCCACGCACTGAACCTCGCGTATCGCCTGCCGCTACATAAATTAATAATAAATGTCAAATTCTGTCACATGATTAAGTTACCATCATTACCTTTTTGGTTGCCAGTGGCAGAGGCGTATGATTGCTCCGGTACTCCGGCCTGAAAATATTGTTTAAAGTATACAGGTGTCGAAGCAAATTACATATTTTATATTCACACAATCAAAGTAAGCAAGAAAAAAATATAAGTGCTCCTAACTTATAAGCAAAGCAAGTTTGTTTTTTAAATTATCGATAACTCCTACCGTTTCCAAAGTACACAATTTATCGATAAAAAAAAAGTCTTTATATTTGGTCTCAGACACTGAAAAAAACCATGATGTACATTTTGCACAAAACTATGAAAATATGTACAATTTTAATCAGAATCGGAGATATTGATGTTCAAAGTTGAGTCCAGTATGCAGCAGCGCAGTGAAGCAGTAATTTTTTTGTTTCATCACAAACACACACATACAAGCAAACAACACAAAGAATGACTTGCAAGTCAAACCAGGTGTCAGCGTACCTCCTTGCTAGCTTTCTTTCTCTCTTTAACTATGAACAAACATGGCGGACACGTAGTGCCTGAGGCAGCCTGCTTACCGGTATTTTTTGTACCTGACGCCTGACTGACTCGCAAGCTAAGGGTCTGATCTTTATCGCCAGCTAGCAGGTTGTGACAATCAGAAAAAATGACTGTGTGCGCCCTTGCACAAAGCTTGTAGCTCGGCCAAAAAGTTGTAGAAGGTTTTGGATTTAGACTTGTAAAAAAATTGACATTGTACGAAAACTCCATTTTTTTTTCTTCGACCAACCTAACCTAACAATTTTTTTTTCACACGGACAAACGAAATCATTTTGTAACTAACTAACTAACTAATTAACTAACTAACTAACTAACTAACTCAACTAATAAATCTCCAATTAACCAGGTTTAATGCACATCATGAAGACTACATTAAAAAACGACTCTCCGAAAAACACATACATATGCACATTCACACAATCTTTTCAACGCACAACTTTTTTTTTTATATTTTAAATCGTTTTATTACATACCAGTCCTTCATTTTTAATCTCAGTTCGCTTAATACCACGTCCGCGACCACGAGAGTGTCCTGGGTTTGCTGGTAAATGAATCATGACAATAAATTATAAAAGTTTTTTTTACAATTCCGGCAAACAAAATTTAAGAACAACGTTCCACCACGAGCACAAAATTAAAATGAGCACTTTTGCACAGTTTGGCACGTCGAAACCTTTCGTTGGTTTGTTAACTTGACCAACACTGATGCTATATTTTACAATATGTAAGTATCGATTTTAGAAGTACTCAGAAGAACTTATTTTACCCGATACGAGACAGAGTTTTAACAGTGACATTCCAATACTGCAGCCAACGAGAATTTAACATATAGAGAGGTAACCAGAACTGGCGAGTCTTATACGCTTCTGGAAGTTTAGTTTAGCGCATCAGCGAGAATTAAACATAAAGAGAGGTAACCAGAACTGGCGAGTCTTATACGCTTCTGGAAGTTTTGTTATGCGCTTAGGGTCGGGCAAAGTAACGAGAACTGGCAGCCGATCAGCTGGTTAAATTCTCGTTGACTGCAGCAATCCTCTGTTATGCAGGGATAACTATTAACATGACAAGTATTAACCACCAACGATTTTTCTTCAGGCTTTTGTTTTCATAAATAATCTTCAATTATAAATTTTTATTTTGCATACTTTCAAATTTGGTTCCTAGTTAACATTACATAAAATTTTTTTACTTAGTTTTCGAACACATTGAATACGCTTTGAGCCTTTGAACTTGACCTAATAAAAATTTGTTTGGTAGGACCGGCATCGCTGTAAGACGACAAGTTACATCTACTAAGTGTCAACAATTAATAAATGACCCATAATGCTCAGTCTTTTGTATAACAAGATGAACAGTGTGTGAATCTATAAGTAGATAAATATTCATAATTAATAAAATCAATCATATGAAATTTGAACATTTTTAGAATTACCTTAACATTTGTAATTTATGCCAATACATTTTAAATATAAAATCTTCGGAACTCTTTGTGGTTACTCTTCATCATTGGGATGTTCAAAGCAATCAGTTAGCAACTTCTTGGAGATGTTCTCATCAGGGCTAACGTTCAAGTCCTACATTTAGAATTTCGATTTAGTATACATAAGTAAAAAAAATGCGTAATGGGGGGAACAATGAATGGGAGACAGAGCGAATAAAAACAGAACATAATAAAATTGATTGAAAAATACAATGTAAATTTGTAAAATTTTACCTTACACATATAGTCCGTTTATATGAAAGTTCCTTAATCGAATTTTAAATTTTTTCAAATGCAAAAATCTGCTTAAAGTATTTAAATATTTTTACTCAAAAAATAAACGGATACAATTCCTAATGCAGATTTAGTCATTTTAAAAATTTATAATCAATAATAGCGATTGGTTCACATAACAATTTATCATACATAGAAACAAAATTGTACAAATGTTTTTAAAATTCATTTTAAATAAATACTGTTACTTTCAAATGTGTTGCTGGTATACGAATGTACACTTTTTAAATTAGGTTGTTACTTTAGTAATAAAGAGAACAAAACATAATGGTTTAATCCAGAAACACATGTGAATGTAAATTTGAGATAAACATGCTTGATTTGTGTGAACTCTCGCTTATACTGATTAGAAGTTATAAACGCAGTATATATGTATGTACATATGTGTAATATAAATTGGCAAATGAGCTAAGTAAAATACACACAGACAATATCGTACAGTCGATATACACATTTTACTTAAGTAACTACTTCAGAAACATGACAAAGAATGTTGAGTTATTGAATTTACAATATATATTTGATGTAACAAATACAATTTGCACAAGATTTATTGTTTAACTGGTTTGTTCTTATGTTGAACACTAGTAGCACTAACAGCCATGTCCATATTACCAATTATTTTGCTCTTCCTGCCACTTATTTAACAATTAACAAAAGTTAAGTAAAGCTAGTCGTTGCAACCAGACTATACGTTAACTATATAACACTCTATATATATAAACATAAAACTTACTAAATGTTCTATAGGTTAGCAATTAGATCCCTGTTGATAGCGAAAATGCAGAATACTTTAAAATTAATTTATTTAATTTATCAATGTGAAACAAGAGAGCAAATAGTTCTTCTCGCTGCGATTCTAACAAGAAAAAATCTAAGTTCAATTATCTTTGAACCATTAACAACACATGAATACAAATTAAAGCCTGATCAACAATTACAACATTTTTGGAACTATATCTAAAAAAATTATTCCAAAAAAGTTGGGATTATAAACTATGTAAAATGTATAAACAAAAAGGAACCACTAAAAATTACATCACAATTTTTGTATAACACGACCTTTAAGTCTTACAATATCAGGTACTTAACAAATACAAATGACAAGGAGGCGTAAGGTTCAAGTATAATGAAGATGAAACCAAAACCGGAACAGCTATCTAAGTACAAAAATGTAGGGAGCAAATCTGTTCGGCAAAAAAAAAAAAAAAAACGCTGCTTAAAATCGTATACTTATTTTCTACAAGGACTACAAGGTGAACAATTTCCATTTCTTTTTAACAACCAAATCACAGATTTGCTTCTTATATAACAATTTTGATTTGTAACTCGTTGGTATGTATGTATATGTATATTATGACCCTGTATGCATATGTTTGTAGTTTGGGAAACAGCGGGACATACGTACAATATGTACATATTAAAAATCAACACTGAACTAAATATCCCACCTAGTTAGTAAATATAAGTATCATGAACGTGTTGGTACATTTTGATATACACTCATAATACATCTGTTTATAATATAAAAAATAATTAAGTGTATAAATTATTGATATTTATGAAATACATTTTAATACTGGCTTATCACTAGTTTTTTCGGATGTATGTATGCATGTATATGTACATAAATACACGTGCAGATAAATGTAAAGAAAATTTCTATTCAATTACTGAGAGACCAATAGAAATACGATAGCAGCGTTTATCACTTTAATATCCATCTCATTAATTTGATGAAGTAGTCCTGCAATTTTACAATTACAAAACATTGATTGTAAATTGGTTGGCAAAACTTTGTGAGACAACAACAAAAATGTTTAATAAAAAGCAATGTGTGGAAAGCTATAAATAATAGATTAAATTCTATTAAAAAATTAAATTGTAGTTGTTGAAAAAGTGTCAAAACGCTTAACAATATTAAGAAAAAAAGTCTGGTTTAAAGTATATAGTGAATAGTGTAAGATATTAAAATGTGTTTTGTGTTTGTCAGCTATAGATTATATATAACCTTAATATTTAAAGATGGTACATAAAAAAACTACAGCAGCTAAGAAAAGAATGTACATACATACATATGTAAAGATGTAGGCATGTTTGTACTAAAAAAGATATAAAATATTTTGTTCTGCTTCTGACCTGGACAAAAGATTATATTTGCTGCAAATACTGCGAATATTATTATTTTAGTTGTGCTTTAAATTTTTTCAAAATTCAAACACTTACTAGCTAACTAACTTCATAATTAATTAATGATTATACAAACGCGGAACCTATCTCTACTTAAAAATACTAGGAATATAATTTTAATTACGTGTAACTAAACTTTATAGTCAATTATATATTAGTGTTAGGGGCTAAATGCCAATTAAATACTTGTACGTTAAAAGTCACAATTTATGAATATTTTTTTGAAAACAGCAGCAATGAAATTAGTTTCTTACTTTAATCAGTACTTTGACCTATACACAAAAGTAACAAAAAAGAAAAGCAAAACACAATATACGGTTTAAGTTAGTTGCTTTTTTTTAATAATTTAATTCAACACTTTACCTTCTTTCAATTGATTTGAGAACGAACTATTTAATAGACAGTCATTATCCGCATTTAACGAAAAACCTAATTTCTCATGTTACATAGAGATATATTTAGTACTTAAGCACAATGTACGACAGTAGAATAGAAACGTTCAATATTATACTTATGTTCGATTAAATGCCTCTACATACAATTAATTTCAATATAGTTTATGTAATAACAATATTATTCTACCTAATGGTATACATTTGTAGTTAGCAATTCTGCATTTGCGAGCCTACGAAGATTTATCTATGGGGTCAACAGATAGAACTTACGACAATAAAGAGCACGACAGCGCCAATAAAAAGATTGAATAGCTCGCCAACAGCCCTCAAATTCAATAGGATTAAAAACGTAAATATTTTCTTTGTAAATAAACAGTTTTTCTCTTAAGCTTTGTACTTAGTATAATTGTTAAATATACAGTGGCATTGCCACTTTAGAAAATTCAGCTGTCAAATGCATTATAATAGTTATGATGTACATAAGTGCAGCATTGCCAACATAAATCATAATATTATACTGTTTTATCAGCTGGTTTCAGATTTAAATTTAAGATAAGACTCAATCATTTTGTTTTGTGTGTAAGGTGTACATGAGTTGTGAGTACTGTAACGAGTACAATAACTTTAATTTTTCTCATAAATCCGTTAAAACTTACCTTTTTGGCAGGCGGCGCAGGAACTTGCAAGTGAAACTTGCTCTGACAATAATCTCGCAGCAGGGCAATGCCCTCCGTACGATTATTGGCATATCGCGACTCCCAGGCATCCAATAGACGATTATAATAGCGTGGCGTATCATTGTATTTAAGATACTTGTGCGTCTGATCAGTGGGAAAGATACGCTCGAGTGGTGCACAGCGGGCCAACTCATCCTCGGCAACTATCAGACAGCGTACGTCATCGGGCGTAAGTTTATGAAGTATCGCATTGATGTACTAATATGTGAAACAGATTTAAATAATGAATAAATAATATGCAGGCAAATACTTACCTCCTCGCGATTTTCCATGGATTTGCGTGTGAAGGTATTGTGCTTAACTTTTTCCTCGCGCGATAAATAGTTAATGTACAAACGCTTATCGTAACACAGTTGAGTGCCACTTGGGAATGAAAGTTCGGCAGCCAGTTCCTTTTTGCTTTTCCTGACTCAGTTTTGGTGGTACCTACATATATAGAAGGTATATAAAAGCTACGCAATGGCTAATAAAGCAGTCTTACATTATACAAGGCAGTGTTGAGTACACCTTGAACGAGTGGTGCTTTAACGTGTGCATCGAGTGGCAGTTCAGAGTGCAAACTTGGTGATATATTGACCTCCAGTAGCCAAGGTACCAGATCCGAATCCAATATTACATCAAAACCGAACAGCTCAAAGCAACTGTACTTGGACTCGACGTTTGCTCGAATCATGCTATTTATGCCATTCTCGCCAGCCAATATTGTGCGCAACACTAGACTTCTAAGGGCCTCCCAGAGGCCATCGGTGCGTACACCACGATTGGCCAAATACGTCCACAGCGACTTAATGGTCCACTTGTGGCCATGGCATGCATTCACATCCTCATTCTTCGAGTAGTTGGACGAAAACTTATTAATGCTATAGTTGGTTAAATGCATGCAACGATCATTTAATGTATCCGCCTTGGCGCTGTATTTAACTATAAAATAAGAGCTAGGTTAACACAATAAAATATAGTTAAATGCATGACTTATGTACATACCTGAGGCAAATCGCGCCAGACCGTTGTGATACATGAACACTCTCAATGGATTCACAGATGTCACTAATACATAAAGCCGCAGGTCAAATTTGCTGCCATTAATAAGCAGCGGGCGTTCAATGTATCTGTAACAAGTTAAGTAATTAGTTTGGAAATTTGCATATTGTCATAATTTATCTATCCATACTTCTGCACAATCAGAGGACGACGTTTGGGTATTTGGCCCCAACGATTGACAACGCGTATTCCAGCACCACGAGCACTCGCTGGCGGTTTTATAATCCACTTTGTATTGCGCTGCGCATACTTTGGCCAACGTTTGCGCAATGCACACAGATCGTTTGGAATAACATAGGTGCGTGGCATAAATCCAAACTCCCTGTTGCTGTGCTTCTTCATTTGCCTCTGTAAATTCTTCCAGCAGGAATCTTTGCGACCGATGCGAAACGATCCGGGTAAGTGATTAATCTTTTGATATGAACGAATTGTCTTAAAGCATGGCGACTTCAAGTGCTTGCCCCAAACACCCATCCAGTCATTGGTTTCTGTAACAAATGTGAACGTAAAGTATTAAAGTGTATAAGGTATTTAGGTATAGACAAACTTTTTAGCATCCGCATGCCACTGTTGGCCAATATAAGTCGCACAACTTTTGGCATTATATTCGTCACACGCCACTTAAGCACTCTGTGCAGCTCCGGCGGCACACTGGGGCCTTTTTTGGTGTTCGATGAGAATGATAGATAGGGCGGAACGTACGGAAAGAGACTAGGCACCAATACCGATTCTGGATTTCTTATGTCGTCGTCTGATGATTGAGATAATAGCAATGATGTCGATTCCTTTGGCGACGATAATAAACGATCACCCGAATGTGCCATCTTATATGCATGCGCCCGATAGCCATCCTCCGTATCGGAGCTAATGCTCACCGTCTCACTCTCATCAAAGTTGGAAACTAAAAGGCAAAATTGTTTTTTTTTTTACAAATATCGAAAGTTGTTTCATGGACAATAAAACTTACTGTTGTCTAAATCGTCATCATTATCAAAATCGACATCACGATATTCGTTACTTTTTATATCGGGATCATCTAAAATATATTTAGTTACTTGAACTCCACCCACACTTTGACCTTTGGGATGTGAAGTTTTTACAGTTTGGCTGCGTAAATTAGTCGACTGATGCTTACGTGCCAAACGTGGACTTTGACTATTATAGAGGAGAACGCGGTGCACAGTGGGCAGTACCTTCTTGGCAGTTGTTGTTGTTATTGTGGTTGTTGCTTGTCCGCCTCGAATCCTTTTAGGCGTCAGCGGCAGGCGAGGCATTGTTGGAGATTCGGTGGCTTTGTGTTGTTGTTTCTTCAATACATTATTATTGAGTGTGACGACGGATTCACCTGGTTTGCTCAGTTCACTGATGGTATCACCATGTTGGACGTAGCGACGATGGGTTGGTATACTTGGATCGAATTGATCATCATTATTTATGTCATCATAGACATTCTTTATATTAATAACTTCCACTTTTGTCTGATCGTCGGGCAAATCATTCCAATCGCTATCATTATAGCCAAAGGGCAATTCATTATTCTCTTTCAATAAGTAACTATCGTATTCTACATTTTGATTATTATTATCATTTGAGATGCCTCTGCGACTGTTGTTGGCATTGGACGTCGATCGCTTACTAGGCGTCGTCTCTGGAAATAAGCTCATTTGTGTTTTGTAGCTGCTACCCACAGTACTTGATGCTTGTTGTGGCGCCTTGGACAACTTCTCAGCTCCACGGTTGTAAAAGTACGAGAAATAATGCTCGTAGTGCTGATCCGTTGAATGAAAACGTGCTGATGGGCGTTCAGTTCTACAATTAAAACATAGAACGATATGTTAGAAATATGTTTAAAGTTGGCAATGGTAGCAAAAAGTGTAACAAAATGATAACGTGGGAAAGTAGTTATGATATTATAAATAATAATTATTGTAATCATTTAGGTTATTTTTTGTTTACATCATTGAACTCCACGATTGCTCCAGCGAGGGTGATCTTCGATTATGCGAGTATGTGGCGCTCTCATCCAAATATTCACATGTACTTCGTGCTCTTAGCTGCCGCTTGCGTTGCTCCTTCTCCATGGACAATTGAGGATACTTTGTCAGCTCCTGAGTGACAGGCGCACTATTACTATGCGCATATTGTCGCACCTTATGTTGTGTGGCAAAATACTCGGCCTGTTGTCGCTGCAGATACATGTGGCTATTATTGTTTGCAGCGCCTGTTTTGCGGTTCGGCGCATAGGAATTTGTGAAAGCATC